>CP142452.1:71807142-73011071 GCA_038049695.1 Cinnamomum chago
TACACGAGTAAATGACAATATTCTAAGGTTTTAGAAGTGCTTGGATGTTTCGGATTTTTTGTTATCAATTTCTCAAAATCAATAAAGATTTGAGATATAGTTTCTTGATGCTTATCCTTTGAATTAGAATATTGCATGGTTTGGATCATAAACTGGAGGCCCATAAAAGTACAAAAACTTAGATCTGAAGATTATAAAATTTTCAGAAATTGCTTAAAATCTATGACGACTTAAGATAACTATCCAATGTATTAGGATTTATTAGTTTAATAGATAAATTAATTGATTTGAATTACAAATATGAGGCTCATATGACTTAAAAGAAAAAGAAAAAAAAAACATGTTTTGGTACTTTTTTTGCAAGTGGGCAATGTGAAAGAATTTCAATGTAAAAATTCACCATTTTTACACATCATTTATGCATTATATGCATATGAATCATTTATATGTATAAATAAATGTAAAAATAGGATTGATGAACACACTATGTTAGAATACAATTATAGTACAACCACTGCTTTAGGGTCAAATAAATACGTGGTCGTTAATAAAAATAAGCATTTGCACCATTTGAATTGTACATGACAAAATTATAATCTTAAATTTATGATCACAACCATCTTTCCCCAAAATCAGATGGTAATTTAAACAATTCAGTCATGGCGTGTATTATTTGTGACGCCTTGATTCAACAGCCATGCTCATCAAATCCAGTTAAAATTTAGGCCACATGCATTTCATGGGAATGCCTTTCCAAACCAATCCTCAAATACTTCGAAGTGAAACAATATGTGCTCCATAAACTTGGATGTCTATCATCATTAATTAATCTATCCACCAGGATGGCAACCTGTACAATATCACATTCGCACGTGTATCAAATGGGCCCCACCAACAGATGCCCAACTGAAAAACCAAGCACAGCATTGGTGGACCCCTCTCTACTAGATTCTAAGAGCATCTCCAAGAGACACTTCAAATCCTCATATGCTTTTTTCAAAATAAAGGTTTATGTGGCAAAAAAAGGCATATGTAAATTTGGCATGTCACTTGGGCAACTTCAAGAGAGATGTCAAATTATTATTTTATTCTTTTTTCATTTAATCTTCATTTGCTTTATTCAATATATCTTACTTATATTTAATGGGATTTGGTATGATCTAAACGTTATTAAAATAATAAATTATTAAAAATAAAAAGTGCACAAATTGTACTTGAAACCTATTTTTCATTGAAAATGTAAAATCAAATTACATAATATTATAGTCAATCACAAGCTTCTTCATATTGACCTTGGAAATGCCACAGGTGCTCAACCAGATCAGCTTAGAGTTGAGAATGTGTTCTCTTGTCACGAATGCGCAAATGGTTTTGAATGAAATTCTGAAATTCTGTAGTGTGGTCACGTGAAACAGAAATGTCACTGTATTCACCCTCGCGTGCATCGTAATTTGGGTGAAAGACTTTGATCGCGTTCATCTTCGATAATCATGTTATGCATTATGATGCATGCCTTCATTATATGCTGAAGTGTTTGACGATCCCAGAAACGAGCAGGCCTACGAACAATTGCAAAATGTGCATGTAGCACTCCAAACGCACGCTCCACATCCTTCCTTGCCGACTCTTGAGTTGCAGCAAAATTTGTGGCCTTTGGCCCATCAAGACATGGAATTGTTTTGACAAATGTCGCCCACGATGGATATATGTCATCAGCAAGATAGTAGTCAGTTGTATATTCATGATCACTGATTGAGTGGTTGCGGAAAGAGTTCAGCCTTCAGCAAGGTCGGTAAATATAGGAGATCGATCCAACATATTGATATTATTGTGAGATCTCGGTAGTCCAAAAAAAGCACGCCATATCTGTAACGCCCCAATTCCGGATACCGATATACTCGTTCGATCACCCGAAATTGGCGCGCTACTTCCCGGAAAATCCGAGAACTTTCAAGATCGTAGGCCGCAGTGAGGTCAAATTTAAAACTTTTTGAACCAAATAATAATAACATTTAAAATTTGCGGAAGCATAACAGTTTAAATAAAGCGGAAGTAATAGGCATCAATATATATAAAGTAAGAGCAAGACTACAGTCTACTTTGTGAATGGTTCAATGTTAATAACAAGTTAATACATTTTCATTCTACCCTTCTCACTACAGAATATCTCTCAAAAACCCAAAATAACAATGTCCCTCAAAACCCTGGAATGAACTCCTCGCCCTCCGGCTCGACGTCCGTGTCGGCCGGGCCCCATGCGTACTCTCCTGCAACGGGTGCCTCCACTAGGGCTAATGCGTCGTCGGGAATCTCGGGGTCAAGGCCTAAGCACCATAGAATGGGTCAGATCTAAACGATCTGGCAAGATACAACATACTACTAACATAGCATATATATCAAAGGAATTAAAGACGGGTACAAAGTTAAATGAATAGCAAGGGAAATGAACTAGGCAGGTGTGCATGATAATCATAAGGAACCAAGATAAATAGAAACATCTAAACTACTGTAAACAAAGTGGCACATTCACACGAGCTGGAATACCGCAGGATATTATGCCGCGGCCCTCCCATACTGAACACAATCGCGGTGGGGAACCTCACCAGGGAATAACTAATCCCGAATCTCACTCATCAACTCATCATCTCAACACACAGCTCATCATGATAGCTTTACAACACTCAACTAGCTCCTACCGGGGATGATCAGTCCACAGGCTGAGCTTAAATCAACCGAGTGAATGTTCATGCCGACTCGAGAATAACTCTACGGTCTGTGTCTGTCTAGGCTTTGCCTTGCGTGAACAAGGTCCTATCAATATCCCTAAGAGGTCTACACATCTCAACACAGTCTCTGGATCTCATTCAAGGTCCAGGCCCACTCGTTGGATCCATACCAAGGCCCATCAGTACATGGCCTAGTCTAAAACCGTCCAAACGAGGCAACTAATCCACTTATACTGATAAACAGTTCCATTATAATCCATATAACTTAACAGTCCAATAGAAACTACCTCTTCAAGCTAAAGGGTTCACATCTCCACACTTAGGCCCAATAAGGGCCCGCCTAGACACAGACACGGGTCAATGATCTCCGAAATCACACCATTGGGTCACCTCTAGATACCCTAGGTTCAGGTCTTCCAATTATGATTAATTAATAGTAAACAGCTATCTAAAGATCTAAGAATGACAGAGTAAAATCACAGTGAAGTATAAACTTCAATCAGAGAATCAACGGGAAAAGCAACGGTCCAATCCTAGGTAAATGGGCCACTTTAGGTTCGGGTCTATCTCCGGTAATTCGATCTCTAAACGATGTCATTAATGCCGTAAAATAATGTATTTCGTGCTTAGTTGGTTAAGGGCATTGTTGACAACTTTTAGGGGTCGAATCATCTTAGATTATCAACCAAAACTCTAAACAGTGGTCCCCGCGAGTCAAGGTTGAGCCACACCGTTGACTCGGGCTTAGGACACTGACAAATACTCATTTGGATGGTCAATGGGCCCCACAACTGATCATATCTCCTAAGTGTTGAAAATTGGAACAATCAGGGTTTTCCAGGTGAACCTGATGTGTTGTGAGCTCGGTTGATTTCCTGGCCGGGAAGATCAACCGAGTGCACTGACAAACCTGAGTCAGGCTTCCTGGACAACTGAAATCGTTTCTAAAGGCTTACAGCGTGTCCGGTCAAACAACCTGGCCTAGGTGATTGACCGCATACTCTGAAAACCTTAGAAAGATTGATATTCCAGCTTTGAACACTTTCGAAATATTAATTCTAAGTTTCAGGTTGATTTGGGCGCAAACAGTCTGAGTTTCGGGTGAAAAACCAACTTTCAGTCATTTCTAGTGAAAACCATGTAAACGGTTCAACCTAGGCTAAGCCGGGTCAACCAAACTGATTAAAATGGGTTTTTCTACAAGAATATGGCTGATGGCCAATTTTCCATCAAAACCTAGTTGTCTCGGTCGACCAGGATGGGTCCCAGTCGACCCAGACAACAGAAACTCACCCTGCAGAACAGAGCTAACTGAGAGCTCTGTTTTTCCATTTTTCAGTGTTCCCGGTCGACCCAGAGGGGTCTCGGTCGACCTAGAACACTGTCGGGCGAGTCCCCGGGCGTGTCAGGGAAAAACTGCAGAAAATAACTGAGGCTCAAAATTTTCGGATTTGCAGTGTTGCCGGTCGACCGAGCCAGGGCTCGGTCGACCGAGCACACTGGGATTTCCAGCCCAGTTGCATTTCTGCAACTTTTCCGTTTGGACTCCTTTTTCGCCCAAACCACTTCCAATCTCTTCCAAACTTCACCCAAACACTTCTAATCACTAAATAACACAATAACCATCCATCCATCACCTTATGGCCCACTGATTTCCAAATGGGGGGTGAAAACCCCCATCCATCAGTGACCTTTTAACCAAAATAGAAAACAAAGCTCAAGGTGGAAACTAAATCACAACAGAACATCTTATGAATTGAAAAACTACTGAATCACAAATAAAATACACATCCTAAGTTAGGAGTTTGATGCACTTGCCTTTGATAATTAGAGAGAGAGTTGTAGAGAGAAATATAACTAGAATTGAAGGTCCAGACCCAGTCCAGCTGAAATGCCAAGGAAGAAGAAGAAGATGATCCAGCTGCTATAATAGTGTAGCAGCAGCTCCAAAACAGTCCCAGCACAACTGAAATGGTCCTAGCTCAAAGGAGAAGAAGTAATATGGCAGCTGCAACTCCTTAAGGAAGAATTCCAGCAGAGTGATGTGGTTCCAGCAGCTCCAAGATGAGGTTTCCAGCAGAACAGAAATGAAGGAGAAGTAGTAGAAGAAGACAGCAACAGCCCAGGGGAAAACAGAGGAAGAGTTCCAGCAGAACAGTAGCAGAGAAGAAGCAGTTGCAGCACAGCTCACCAGCTTGGAGGAAAAAGAGTGAAAGAGGAAGAAGGAAGGTGATGTAGTGGCTGTAGCAGTAGTAGTTCCTCCGGATGGAAATTCCAGCAGAGTAACAGTTGGATGAGGGGAAATGAGAGAGAGGGAAAAGAGGGAAATGTAAGAGAGGATGGTGTGGCAGCTGCTCCCAGCTGATATGTAGAAGACAGTGGCCTCAAGTAGAATTCCAGCTGAGATGAAGAAGTGGAAATACAGCAGCAGTTCTTAGCTCAACGTAGGGGAGGAGAGGAATGAAGGGAAGGGGCAGTTGGGCTGGAGGTTTTCTTGGGATTAGGGCTCTCCTTGGGGATAAGAGATTATTTATAGTTTTAGTGGGGAGTGATTAGGGACCATAATACCCTTAGGGTTTAATGGGATTAGGGTTAGGGTTTGAGGCTAATCTGGTCTTTTGGTTAGGAAGTTTCTAGAAGAGAGGCACCTTACACTAACCCACACTAATTAACTTAATTAAACTTAACTAAGGACCCACCTACACTAATAGCCTAGGATTAACTCATACACCCAACTAATTAGAATCAACCCAACTAACCTAGTCTAACCAAAAATCTTAGGAGATCTAACTAGTCAATCTAATTAGCCCCTAATTAGCCCAAATAAAGAGTAATTAACCAAGATTAGCAAGGATTAGCAAAGATTAGCGAAGATTAGTATAATTAATCAATAATTAACATAGATTAGCATAAATTAGTCTATAAAATAGCCTTTAGAGGGCCCACCAAGGGTGGGTCCTCACAATATCCAAAGATCATACGATGTCACGGCTTCAAGAATCAAAGAAGGCTTGCTGTGGTCTCCACGAGCATACATGCCTTTCCATGCAACTGGATAGTGTTTTCACTTCCAGTGCATACAGTCTATGTTACCCCAGCATCCCAGGAAACCCGCGTCTCTCACCTTCTGATAACAATCTACAAATGGCAGCATTATTTGGTGTTCTCAAATATTCGTTGCTAAAAACATCAATGATCGCTTGAACAAACTTCTTCAATGATTCTAAAGAGGTACTTTCAGCAATCCTCATGTAATCGTCCACAACATCCACCATAATTCCATAAGCAAGCATCCTCACTGCAACTGTGACCTTTTGAAGAGCTAATAAACCAAGATTGCTTGCACAGTTTCTTTTTTGTTGAAAGTATGGATCATGAGCCTCCACTGCATTTACAATTCGAAGAAAAAAAGGTTTGCACATTCGAAACCTCCTTCGAAATTGAGAGGGAGTGTAGACAGGGTTTTCACTGAAGTAATCATCGTAAAGCCTGTGATATCCTGAGATTCGTCCTTTGTGGATGACTGCGTGACCTTGAATAGAACCATGAAGCACTCTCGTTCTCCTTCGTAAGTTTTCTCTTTCTTCTTTCAGAGCAGCCCTACACAACATCTGCAACTCTTCATCCGAATCGAAATTTATGACGGTATGCCATAAATCATCCGTCGTGTCAGAAGAGGAATCAGTATAATTTTGAGACATCTCCGAATTGATGAACCAAAGATTTTCTTATTTTGAGATGAAGAGAAGTAAAAAGTTTGGGTGTAAGAATTTTTTTCCATAATGGTTTATATATATGAAATATTCCAACGGCTAGTTTTCTCCGATGGCTATAAAATGGCTAGTGCAATGACAACTTTATAAAATTGAAGTACAACATTATATTTAAACAAACAATAATTCATTAATTAAAATAAAAAATACATATTAATTCTAAAAGAAAATACAATTCAGAAACCACCATCTAACCCTCCTCTCATAATTTCAAGTCTTTTTTTAGCATAGTATTGTTGTTGCTCATCAGACATATTGGACGTATCCTTACTCATGATCTTCATCTCCATATGTATTTTTTTTAATTTCACATTCTTCTCATCCTACTCGATTTTTTGCTTAAGAAGCTCTAATTGTTTTTCATCTCTTTCCTTTTTGTCATCCATCATTTTTTGGATGAGATCTGCAACAGGTGTGTGCTCGTTGATAGTGGTTTGCTTCATCTTTCTTTTCTCAGCCTTTCTCCCTGGTAGTCTCGTCATGGGATCATAAGTATTGTTAATTGTCTCATCATCCTCAATATTTATGGGAGTGCTTGGATTAGAAGATGATGAGTAGCCAGAAGTTAAATATTTTGCTCTTTTTACGGATGTCTTCTCTAGTACTTGTTGCTGCAGTTGTATCCACTTTGGTTGGTGCCTCAACAAGATCCAAGCATGGTCCAAGGTGAATCTTGATCCAGATAGATGTTCGTATTTTTTTTATTTATTTTTTTGCTTCTACAATCTGAAAATTAAATGTAAGCTCAAATTAAGAATAAATTTTATTTCTCACACACACACACACATATATATATAATTTTACCTTATTTTGTTCATTTGTGCCACTTTGATTTCTGAAAATAATTGTGGCAAGACATTCACAAAATTTGTTGACCGAAGCTTGAATCTTTTGCCATCGTTGTGACAACATTTTATCTGTTTGATCACTGAGAAATTGCTTATTGTTGTGATAGTATTCTCCCACTCGTTCCCAAAAAGCCCCAAGTTTCTGCTCGTTTCCATGCATAGCATCCAGACTGGTGTTCAACCACGAACCGATGAGAATACTGTCTTCTTCTATATTGAAGCCGGCATCTTGACCGACAACCTTTTTCTTTGGGGCATCATCAGTAGGGAGTTCGGAAGCCTCACCGAAATATTGTGAATATTGGATAGAAAAATTAGGAAATTGAGAGAAGCGAAAATCCATAGTATGAATGAGGAAAAAAATGACTTTAAATACTCCTTATTTATAGATATCCCAGCTCCAAAGATTTCTCAAATTAACATAATCAAAATTTTCAAACGATAAAAAAAAAAAATTTCCAACGACTAAAAATAGCAGGTGGCCGTTGGAGGATTGAAAAAGTCCAACGACTGAAAAGTCCAACGGCTCTTTCATTTCTTCTTCCAATCATTATTTTATTTAAAAAAATGAATTGGCATGTCACTTTTCCCATGCCATTTTTGGCATACCTAATGGAATGCCAAATGCAAGCAAGGCTTTGACTGCTCTCTTGGAGCATGTGCAGCATGTTTTTTCTAGCCGTTTGATCCTTATGTGGCAAAATAGCATGCCTCTTGGAGTTGCTCTAAGAATGTAGAAAAGATAAGATGGTTCAATGGAGGCCACATTCAAGAAGCCCCACTAGATCAAGTGGGCTCGACTCTACTGATGACTGAACAACAAGACGATCTTCATTTTGAGTCCGGATCCCCCTTTGTGTCTATGACACCCTTCCCATGTAATAGTTGTCTAGAACTCCAATCTGCAGGTGCAGCCATGCAGCCCACTTAATGATACACCGGGGCGCTCAAAATGAATCTCCTCTCCTTAGGTGTTATATAGGGTTGTAAACGGGTCAGTTCCGATCTGGGTCCATGGTGGACCCGGAACCGAAATCATTAAGGAGAAGGTGGAATCAGATTCGGACCTGGAACCGTTTCAGAACCGATTTCTTTGCTTCGGAACCAGAACTAGAACTATATATGGGACGGGTCTGAATCCGGGTCCAGATTTAGGTAGAGAATGATATTAAAAAAATGTGATTTTTAAGAGAGATTTTCGAAAATTGATGTAATATGTTGGGTCTCGGGTTCACGGGTCCGAACCAAAGTGGAACTGGACCATTTACTTATCGGAGCCTAAATAAGGACCCAGACCCTGTTTTTAACGGGTTGGAACTTCCGGGTAATCGGAGAATCGAGTACTCATTTACATCCCTTGTGCTATATCTTTGTATTTCATTTCAATAGGAGTGGATATCAAGATTGACATTTTATGTATTGTCAATCTTATGCTTTAATTTCTTCGAACATCTTTCAAAGTGGAACATGAGAATATATCATTGGAGGGGATGAGATTCATATAAAGTTTTAAACGGTCTAGAATTTTCATTATATGGGCCCCACAATGGAGTTCTTGACATTACGCGGACTCCTTTGGGCCCATTTGTTGGGTGGTAGTTCCACACGCGTATCTCAGCACGTGCACAACATCTGCGGCGCACCATAACCGGATATAAATACTGAAGACCAAAATACCCTTTATCCACTTGTCTGGCTAATGTGCGCCAGGAGAACGTTACTCTTATCCACATTTAAATCTAGCCACCCAATGCAACTCCAGACCAATCAAAATTCAAGTAAAGATCTGCTCTCTCTCACTCATTTCCCACCATTTCCACTTCCACTCCTCTCTCTCTCTCTCACTGTTTTTCCATGGAAACCATCTTCTCTCCTGCCACTTTCTGCCCCCTCTTCAGCCCCAAACCACCCTTTTCAAAGACCCTTGCCTCCCCTTGTGTCCAACCCAAATCTCCTTCTCTTCTGCTTCCCAAAGCTACAATCTCAAATCTCAAAAGCCCACCTCCACAGTCATTACCACAGCCCAAAAGCTGGTTCTCCCATGTTCATCATGGCTTAGCTGCACTAGCACTCTCTCTTTCCATGAATTTCTGCCCTTTTTCACTAACCGATCCGGCCATAGCATCGGAATTTGATATCATCAATGAAGGACCGCCCACAGAGTCATATGTCGTCGACGATGCGGGCGTCTTAAGCCGGTTGACAAAATCTGATTTGAAGCAGATGATGTCGGATTTGGAGTCAAGGAAGAATCTACATATAAATTTCGTCACAGTTCGTAAGCTTACTGTAAGTTCTTAGTCATTTTGAAGCAGGTCCTTAAAAACCATGTTATATATTGAAAAGCCCTTTTGGGAATTCAAACATCTAAGATGTGGGTTGTTATTATTTGTGCTTTTAGTTCTGAGATTTAGGTATTTCTTTTTATAGTTTGTCCATAGTCTATAGTTAACAATGTTATTAACTAGTTTTAGAATGCTAGGCTTTCTTTCTCATTAGGTAAGTTTCAAAGTTCTGAAGTCTGATCAAGTGGATTTTATGTGTTGCCATCAATGTGGGTGGATCATGACCATTAGTTAGGTGCTATGATGCCCAGAAATGGCATGGATACAGTGGCCGGGGTCACACCATAGATATGATAGGGACATGAATCTTATACAGAAAAAGTGAAGTATTGGATACATTGCGACACGTATTCAAAGCGACACGACGAATTGCCTAGTTTGAAGTATCCAGGTATTATTCATAGGTCAGGTGGCCTTATTCTGCAAGGTCTCCCTTCAAAATGGTGCTTAGTGAGGAAGCAAGGGTTCACACTTGATTAGAGAAGTTCTCTGATTTCGTTGTTTTGTTCTTCAGCTTTGAAGTTTGAATGCTGTAAGGTTGGACCTGATAAACCTATAGAACCGGTGACTTGAGAATTAAAGTATTAAACCAGCCATTGCAACTCCACAAAGAGCAGCATCATTATTTACTGGTTTGCTGGCAAGAGCAAGATTGTCAGCAATGGTGGCTAACTTGTCTACATAATCATTGATAGACAAATTGCCTTGCTTGGTTGTTTGCAACTGATTCTTTAGTTGCATGACCCACATAGGGATTGTAAAGCATATCTTTTCTCAAGAGATCGCCACATGTCGCAAGACGTAGAAAGCTGGGTCATGGTGGAAAAAACACTTAAGAGTTAATGCCGCGTTGATCCAGCTAGCTTGCTAAGTAGTAGCTGGTCTTGTTGCTGCCGTGAGAGATATCTTGGATTCACCGTGACAGATTGAGTCCCATTTCCATCAACAAAAAACTGATCAGGGTAAGGCTCTGTTCCATTGACATAGCCAAGCAAGCTGTTGCTTTTCAAGACCGGAAGAAATTGTGCCAACCACAGAACACAGTTGGTTCGATCCAATTTGATTGAGACAAGGTGGGAAGTGTTTGGGATAGAAGATGAAGATGCCATGACTGAAAACTGAGATGAAAAGTAGGAAGAAAAATAAGCTGAACAAAGGTCGGTAGACAATGGGGCTTGATTATTGATACCATCCATGAAATCTGTGCAATTTTCTGTATCTTACAATCTTTCTCATTCCAACTGTATGTGATTTTTTACAGTATGATTACATCTAGATCCTTGATTTCAGGGATATCATAAATCAAAGAAATTAAAGGAATTTAAAACAATAGCTACAGTTGATATCAAGAATTTAGAGGGCCAATATTTACATTTAATAGTTACTGGCATGGAGGGAAAGAATTAAGGAATAAACTGGTTTAATTCTCACCGGGTATATAGGTTCATCAGAACCTAGGTGATGAACAGTCTTGATCCTGCCCATGTAAGCACACAGCACACACAAAAAAGGGGGGAAAACAAAAACAAAACAAAAAAGGGGAAAAAACTCTTCTTTTTTACCCTTTTTCATATCTGCATAATTTTTCTTTCAACTGGCCGAAATTACTTGGAACCACATTCGATTACCCCTCAATGGAAGCTTAAACAGTCAAAAATTTAGATTGTTGAGTTTTTTTGTGATCTCTTGTTGGAGAAAAGAAATCTTGTAGACAAGCCCTTCTAGTTGGTGGATAATTAGATTTGCTAATTCTGACATTAGTTCTGACATGAACACTGGTTTCTTTGTTAATGCTTCGTTGGAGTTCCTGCTTGTGTAAACTTCACCTTGTTGCATAAAGACAAGTGTTGCCTTGAGATTTTGTAACATGATCATCATGTGCAGTTGTATCTGCTTCTTGTTTCATCAACTGTAGGGTATAAATCTGTGAAGAGAGAACAAATACAAGGGTAAGTAATCTGGGAATGGCTAATTTATGAGTAGATATCTAGAGGGACTCATATGGCCAATTTACAGGTAGATATCTAGAAGGGCTCAGATTTGAGATATCATTTTTCTTAGGTCTACATAATTGGTACTCTCTTCGCAAAATCAACTAAAAATATACTAACAGAAGCTTCTATAGACTGACTGAGAAATTCAATTTGCATTTTGTTGTAATTCTTCTTATAGTCATCACTTCTTCTCTTGTTATCACTTCTATTATGATTGTCACCACCATCATTATTTAATTTAACTCGGTTTATGTATCTTTGGATACATGGGTCCATTTCTAGTATGTTTCTTGTTACTTTTTCTTTCTTTGGTTGTAGAGCAAAGCTGATGCTTTTGAGTATGCTGACCAAGTGTTGGAGAAGTGGTATCCCACAGTTGAAGATGGAAACAATAAGGGGATAGTTGTGCTTGTTACTAGTCAGAAAGAAGGGGCTATCACAGGAGGCCCGAAGTTTATTCAAACAGTCAGTGACACTATTCTTGATTCCACAGTATCTGAAAACCTTCCTGGTGAGGAATATGTTTATTTTGCCATGCTTATCTTCAAGTCCTATTCAATCAGCTTTTATCTATGATAAGCTCTATTGATGAATACCCGTAGGACACTATAAAAAATCCGGTTCCATGCCAAATGGTATTAAGTTTGAATCCCAGGAAGAACTACTCGGGCACTAAAATGTGTGTCGCAAAATGTGCGCTAACCGGATTACACCCGAGGGGGAGTTTTGAAAAGTATTTCCACTACCTCTACTAAAGCCTCGAGGGTTTGGTTGGAATGGTTAACTAAGGAAACTCAATAATGAGAGAGAGAGAGAGAGAGAGAGAGAGAGAGAGAGAGAGAGAGAGAGAGAGAGAGAGAGAGAGAGAATAACCATAGATGAACATGTTAATGAGATGTCTAAGGTCATGCATGGGGATATGGAAGTCCTTGAACTGATTCTTGTGTCGCGTGATTTTTATCTTTAGAACTCCTTAAACTGTCTAATAGTATTTTTGCATTGTGCTTGAATTTTAATCTATAATTTTAAATTTCAGTGAACACACACAAAAAGATGGCTTAGCCTAGTCCTTGGCTTAATGGATTTCATTTTCTACTTGTTTCGCTTCAGTAGTATATACAAGGAAATTTTCTACTTGTTTCGCTTCAATAGTATATACAAGGAAATATAGCAAAAGCATCCTACTAGAGCATAGCATGGCTTTTAACTACGGAGAAGAAGAGGACAAGATATGGAAAAGGAATAATGAGATGAACATGTGGAAGCATTGCAAAACACACATATCTTTTGAGCCTATTTGTTTCATGTAACTAAATTCCTAGGAGTTCTAAGACTTCATGTTTCTACAAGTGTTTAAAAATGAAGAATTGGAGGTGAATATGCAAAAAAGGCCATCAATAATGCCTACTTTGATAGAAATTGCCTCTGGGGGAAGATGGGAGATGAATACCCCGCCATCACCTAAGTAATTCAAATACTAAGAAAATCATGGTCCCATATATATCATTGTCTTACATCCTTCACCTCTCGCCTCATATCCCTGTCCCTTCACCTCTTTAATAACCATTAGGTGGAGCTCATTTGATCATGAATTCCTATGTATTCTATTGAAACAAACATGCCCTTTAGGACTTTGTAGACACTCCTGGAAAATTGCTGTGAGTCTGTGAACACTTTTTCTGTTAAGAAGTCTGAACTTTTCAATATTACCATCAACTAGAGGATATAAAGAGCTTTATTTTGTTTGTGAAGCTCATTTACTCCTTTTTGTCCATTGAGATCTATTAAATTGTCACTGCATTGGGATTTTATTTATTTATTTATTCAGTGTTGGCTACGGATGAGAAGTACAATGAGGCAATGTTAAGCACTGCCAAAAGGTTACTTGCTGCCATTGATGGGTTGCCGGATCCTGGGGGCCCACAGTTCAAAGATAACAAAAGGGAATCCAACTTCAAAACAAAGGAAGAGACAGAAGAGAAGCGTGGGCAATTTACTCTTGTAGTTGGAGGGTTATTAGTAATTGCTTTTGTGGTTCCAATGGCACAATACTATGCTTATGTCTCCAAAAAGTAGGTTTTGTGAGTGTACAACAGTAAGTTGTACAAATTCTGATGTAGAGAAAATGATTAATGAGGAATTGCTGATTTGTATACAAAAACAGAGTTTGCATCTTATAAGAATGAATGTAGTAATTATTGTTGTTGTTTTTTTAATCCCCTTGTTGTATGTGAGTATTGCATGTTACTGCACTTTTGTGTGGTAACGTGTTGATGCACTATTGTTGTTGTTTTTTTAACCCCTTGTTGTATGTGAGTATTGCATGTTACTGCACTTTTGTGTGGTAACGTGTTGATGCACAGAGGAAGGATGTGTGCTGCACCTCTGCATATGACAAATTATGAACACACCATGAACTCCAGATTGGTACTTCTATTTTCTTTTCTTTTCTTTTTTCAATCTTTCTATTCCTTTGTCTGGAAGATCCTTTTAGTTTTGCCTAAAGATGTGAAATTGATGCTTCTCACTACAAACAAATGGTGTTTTTGTACACGACTTATTGCTTGTTTGTGCAATGAGAGGGTTCCTTGGTTTGCGGATTTTTACTTTCACTGGAGAGAGAAATTCTGCATTCTTATCTGTCCTATAGGAAACCGAAATACTTTCTACCAAGGGAAACTAATTCATTTTTCCCTTTTTCCTAACGAAACTTTGTGCCACCAAACTATGGAAGAGTAGGCCATTTGAAAAATCAAAACAATTTTCTCTTTATTGTGAAATCCTCACGTTGCACCAATGCTCCCTTGAATTATTGTCTTCTCTCACTTTTAATCTTGATAGATATATATATATATATATATATATATATGAGAAGTTCTAAAGAACTCATTATTTTTTAATCTCCTCTACTCATTTTTTTTTATTGCCATGGAGCCCATCTTGAGCCAATCCAATCTTTTCACAAACACTATTCCCCTATGTATTGTAACAAGTTCAAATTTACATTCGTCCAACTTTTACTCACCATTGGATTGAAATCCTAAGAAAATAATATCCCTAAAATAATTAAACTTTATGGCCACAGATCAAGGTGTTAGGATGATCTAATGGAGTTGAAAGTTTAAATGTAAGTGGGTCTTCTCCATATATTTCCATCTAATAGCATGCCATTGTAGTCATGTATAATAGTGGCCCCCACTAGGAGGGCGTTTTTTGAAAAAAAACTCCTCAGGAGTTTTCTAGCGCTCCCTACATTTTTATATAGGGTACGCTGCAAAACTCCTCGGGCATTTTTTCATAAAAAATCGCTCATTTTTTACCCAATGAAAATGTAACACATGTCATTAATGATACATATATCATATTCTCTCTCTTATACATTCACTTCTAAAGGTGGGATCTCTTATAGATTCTCTTAAAATATTACCAAATCATTGGTTGTTAGATATGGACTTAAGCTCCCCTTTTGAGATAGGGGAGTGTTTAAGAATTTCTCGTGTGTGTGTGTGTGTGTGTATATATATATATATATATAAAATGAATGTTCATATACATCCATCCCTCACCATAGGGTGATGGGCACTTACGTAGCCCCTAATTACTCTATGATCAATTCTATTATTTTATATAAAGCCATTAAACTTATGTACCATAGATGAATGGGTTAGAGGTATTAGATTGACTTCAAATTTGAAATCTAGGTTGGTCCTACTTAGATCTTTCAATTCCATCTAGTTCCATGATTAGCGGGTTACCAAGTGGGCCCCATGAGGTGGCTTGTACTGTAAGACAATAGGGAAGCATGTACAAAAGCATTACTATATATATGGGAGCCCTTTCGCTGAGCCCTGGCTCTTGTAAGGCTCACCTTTGGCCCCACCTTGGCATGGGACCCTGCGGGGGTTGGGATCTTTCATGCCTTGTGTACGGTGTAGAAGTCTTCAATCATCACTAGCCCCACTTGATCCACGAGTAAAAAGTTTTTACCGCCAAAGTGATTGCACATTTGATCCAATGACTTAATTCATTCGGATGGGTGCCAAACCACGAGACCCGCGGGGGGGGGGGGGGGGGGTCGATCTTGTTTTATGGTCCACTCCCAGCAAGTGTTTGGAGCACCTACGCTTAGTTGAGGGGGGTGTGTGGGTGTGAGTTTTTTCCCCTATGCATCCACCTTAGATGGTACTGTGCAAGGTGGATTTGCTGGGGCCCACAAATAAAGGGACTAGGAAGATAGAAACATCCGTGGGGGACCCGGGACCCCCTTATGTATCAAATCTCAAATTAATCCGATGCCTGTAATTTGTTGATTTGCAACCCACAAGTTTAATGACTTTAAATCAAATAAAATCTTTGACCCTCGATCCAATAGTCCAAGTCCCAATGGATCTATGCAGTCCCAGCCCATGGATTCTGGTGACTTGTAGGGGGTAAAGGTTAGATGGTCCATTTGGATCATTCCATAGGTAGGCCTCACATCCTACTTTGCATGGTAAGACATACGAGGTGGGATGCACATGAATATTTACCAATATATTATATTATAGAAGATTTTACCAAAAAAATCACATTAGGTACACACTATACCAAAAAGGGCTTTTTACTTGTGTGGTCCCTTGAGACCACTTTTTTTTTTTTTTAAGAGAGGAGGGTCGCGCGTGAAAAAAAAAATCTTTCCGACTCATCTCTCCCCCAAACCTAACTCAATGGAGAAGACTAAATGAAGAGAAAATGACATATCGGTTTTATTTTGGAGATATTATTTTTTAGATAATATAAGCATTTCCACCGAGGAAAAAGAGGAGACTTGCAATGGTTCCAGTTTGGGAAGAAGAAGAAGAGAACATGGATTCTCGTTCTCTTCATTTGGCCTTCCTCATTGGGTTGGGTTTGGGAAAAAGAGGAGGAAGATGACAAAAATCCTTTTTTTTTTTTGTATCGACCCTCCTCTCATTTATAAAAAAAAAAGGATTGCAACTAAAAGGGCCCTTTTGGTATAGTGTATGTTAGAGTCGTATCAATCTTGTTGTATATTGATTCTCATTTACTAATGTATATATATGATACATGGGAGATCTCTTGATAAGGTTTACAGTTCAACAGATTTAATATATTACAGCAAGTTAATCTTAGAGATTTGACTTTATCATACAGCTGTAATAAGGCCACTCTTGCTCTGATTGGGCTTTGATGGATGGGCCTGTGTGCTTATCCTAACATGCCCCCTCAAGCGAAACGAATTTTCTGTGACGTGAAGCTTGCCTTTTAAGAATTGAAAGTGCGCAGAGCTTAACCCCTTCGTGAAGATATCAGTTAATTGGTCAACAGAGTTCACAAATCGGACTTGAAGATCACCCCGTATGACTTTTTCTCTGATGAAATGATAGTCCACTTCCACATGTTTTGTTCTGGCATGATATTCTGGATTTGAGGCTAGAGAGATTGCACTAATATTGTCACAGTACACAACAGGTGGAGTTTTAAGAAAAAGTCCAAGGTCCCGCTTAAGCATTCTAACCCAATATAACTCAGCTGCAGTAAGTGCAAGGGACCTATACTCTGATTCAGTACTTGACTTTGATACTGTTGGTTGTTTCTTTGCATTCCATGAGATCAGATTGGGACCAAAGAAAACAGCGTAACCCGAGGTGGATCTTCTATCATCTGGATCTCCTGCCCAATCGGCATCTGTGTACGCAGTAAAATTGAAGGGACCCTTGCAAAATCGAAGACCATGGGTGATACTGCCTTTAAGAAACCTCAAGATTCTTTTGACAGCTACCCAGTGAGTAGATCGAGGCTCGTGCATATACTGACAGACTTGGTTAACGGCAAAGGCAATATCTGGTCTCGTAAGGGTGACATATTGTAAGGATTCAACTACACTGCGATACTCATGAGGAAATGGCAAGGGATCCCCAGAGAACTTAGAGAGCTTGGACCCTGAGTCCACTTGTGATTTGATGGGTTTGGCATCATGCATATTTGTCCGGCATAGCAAATCCCAAATATATTTTGTTTGGGTGAGATACAACTCGGAGTTGACTCGGTGTGCTTCAATTCCAAGAAAATAATGCAAAGGACCTAAGTCTTTCATTGCAAAAAGGCGGCTGAAATCAACCAACAACTTAGGAAGTGCAGTAGAATTATTGCTAGTCACAACAATGTCGTCAACATAAATAAGTAGAATAATGAATTCACCTCCAAAGTTACGGACAAATAATGATGTATCTGCATTTGACCCAGTGAAGCCAAGACTCTGAAGATAGTTTGTGAGTCGTAGATACCAAGCCCGCGGAGCCTGTTTCAGGCCATAAATTACTTTGTGAAGCCGACATACATGATTGGGCTTCGATGAATCCACAAATCCTTGAGGTTGCTCCATATAAACTTCTTCATTTAGAACCCCATGTAAAAAGGCGTTATTAACATCTAGTTGGCGAATGGTCCATCCAAATTGAATTGCAATGGAGAGCACCAATCGTACAGTAGTATGTTTTACAACAGGGCTAAACGTGTCACTATAGTCTTGGACTGGTTGTTGATGAAATCCTTTAGCCACAAGACGAGCTTTATACAGCTCAATAGTGCCATCTGACTTTTGTTTGAGTTTAAACACCCACTTGCACCCTATTATATTATGGCTTTGCTTAGCTGGGACAGGTACCTTGTGTATGCAAGGCTTCAAACTCAAGAGCCATTGCGTTTCTCCACTCAAGAGACTTAATTGCCTGAGAATAACAAGTGGGTTCTGCTGGTATAAGTGTGGTATGTAAAGCCATAGGCAATGGGTAGCGTGTGGCCATCAATCTTTTTGGTTTAAAAATTCCATCCATAGCCCGGGTCCGCATTGAATGGGGTATTTGAGAGCCATCAGAGGTAAGGGGCGATTGTGCTTGTGGACCCACATGTGTAATGGGTACTAACCCTTCTTGAAGCATGTCAACTGCATTGACCAGGCCCGAATTAGTGGGACTAGCAGGTGCTTGGGGCGTTGATTGTGGAGGCAGCAAATTCAACTGATCATGGGATGAATGCATAACAGGTGGCGCTTCCTCATGAGACCCACTAGATAGTGCTCCCTCTAGTTGTCTACTTGTAACAAGTGGCTCATACCCAGACACCTCATCTACACCATGAGGGACATTTATGGGTACTGGAGCAGGTGAGTCCATTAAGTTAAGGGAAATGCTATTTGGCCCGATTTTGGGGACCTTGGGGACCGGGCCAGCACCCGCTCCCCAAAATCGGGCCAAGTAGACTTATACTTAAGTTAGAGTGCAACATTGGCCCACTTGATGTGGATGGATCATTAGTTAATGAGCTGGGCATAGAGTCGGCAGGGGGGAGCATATTCTGATTAGAATTTGAAGATAGAGACTCACCAGTACCTGTCAATCCATCGGTGAGATGGGAGCAAGTATGCAAAGGCTGTGCAGTAGGATTTGGAAGCAACCGACCAAGAACAACGGGATCATCAGTGGATTGTGCATGAGAGTTGGTGTTGGTGGAGATGAAATCATCTTTTTGGGCAAAGGGGTATCGATGTTCATCAAAGACAACATGACGAGACATATATATTCTACGTGACACCGGGTCATAGCATTTGTAGCCTTTATGATTACGCCCATATCCAAGAAAGATACATGGCTTGGTGTGAAATGCTAATTTGCCCGGTTGATATGGGCGAAGATATGGGTAACATGCGCATCCAAAACTACGTAGAATATTAAAATCTGGAAGTTTGGCAAACAATTTTTCATAAGGAGAGACATTATCCAAAACTCGAGTAGGCCTGCGATTGATAAAAAAAATGGCAGTTTCAAAGGCAAAATCCCAAAATGAAAATGGTACAGAAGAATGAGCTAAAAGAGCTAATCCCGTCTCAACAATGTGACGGTGATTTCTTTCGGCCACACCATTTTGAGCTGGCCTATGACGGCATGAAATTCTATGAGAAATGCCATTTGTACTTAAAATAGTTCTAAATTTGTGATTTGTAAATTCTCCACCACCATCAGATTGAACAGATTTTATATGCCTTTCAAACATATTTTCAACAAGTGGTTTAAAGGTAAGAAAAATGTCATAAACTTGAGATTTGAAAGAGATAGGAAACAACCAACAATATCTACTAAAATTATCAATAAAAGTAACATAATATTTAGACCCATTTATTGATGGGATACTGGAATAACCCCATACATCCATATGAATAAGTTCTAAAGGAGACGAAGAAGTGGAAATAGATGAAGTAAATGGAAGCCTAGTGCTTTTACCCATTTGACAAGCGGAACAAATATGCGATAACTTTGGCGAACCATGCAAAGGGAGAGATGATGCGACACGATGAAATGTTTGCTGTGAGGGATGACCTAGTCGACGATGCCAGAGAAGACTTGAAACCCGAACACTTGAGTGAGCAGAAGGAGGTGTAGGCAACTGATCACGAAGACTCACTGGAAGCTGTAAAGGGTAGAGACCGTTACGAATCGGTCCGCAGAAGAGGATCTTCCCCGATTGTTTTTCCTTAACAAAAAAAACCAGATTCATCAAATACAAAATAACAATCATTATCACGTGTAAACTGAGACACAGACAAGAGATTTTGTGAGATGGTAGGAACATGGAGAATATTACGTAAACAAACAGTGGTTCCATTTGAAAGATATTGAGACTGACCAATATGAGAAATTTGTAAGCGCTTACCATTTCCTATTGCAAGGCCATCCGTGCCCACATAGTCCGAGTGAATGGACAGGTTGTTGAGATCCGATGTGACATGGTTTGTTGCTCCTGTATCAGTAAACCATGTTGTCTCACCATGCTTGGCTGCAGCCATTGCTTGAAGCTTCTCAGGGGGTTGTCTTCCTTGGAATGAGAGATCCAGGCGGTTGAAGCAGTCTAGGGCCAAATGACTAACCCTATTACAAATTTGACACAAAGGACGTGGCCTGGGTGACTGAGAGGGAGGAGATGGGTTAGAAGAGGATCCTCCATGATTATTATTGTGATTCCGTCCACGACCACGACCTCGTCCACATCCACAGCTTTGAGAACTAGTAGTCGTATAGAAGACAGTGGCGGGTTGCTCCGTGACAGGAGCAGAATGATGCGATTCCAGCCTTAACTCAAATGTCAAGAGTTGTCCAAATAATTCCTCAAAAGTGATTGGGGAGTCACGGTTCACAATTGAGGTGTGAACGACATCATATTCTGGTCCGAGCCCATTTAGAATTTGGTTGCAGAGATCGTACTCAGAAACAAGCAATTGCTTCAAGGGCATCAGAGATACCTTTCATCTTATCAAGGTATTCTGTAATAGAAAGACCCCCTTTCTTAAGTGTTTGAAACTGTTGTTTCAACTGTAGAACCCGAGATCTAGATAGAATCAAATGTAGTTTTTCCAACCATTGCCAAACTTCATGAGCAGAGTGAAGCCCCACAACCCGTTGTAACATTGAGGGCGTGAGTGTAGCATTAATCCAGAGAAGGACAAGAGCATCTTGTTCCATCCATTGGTCATAGGTAGGATTGATTTCAGATGCAAAGGTACCATCCTTATTAGCAAGAAACTTTGCAGGACAAAGTCCAGTACCATCAACATATTTAAGCAATTTATTGGCTCGAAGCACAGGAAGAAACTGACTCTTCCACAGCAGGTAATTGTCTTTATCTAACTTAATAGAGACCAGGCTAGCAATATTTGAAATTGAAATTGTGCCAGAAGAGGTACTTGAAGAAGCCATGGGAATACCCAATAACCAAAGAACCGTAGATAGACTACAGCAATGAGCCAGTGCCCAGCAAGATAGAATAGCAGATCTCGCTAGATAAAACTAGAGACAGTATCACGGTGCAACGATGAAAAGAGTGGCGATGTAGGCCACGGTCCAGCAGAGAATTGCTGAATACAGAAGTAGATATGAGAGAGCACTATATCAAGTAGTGTTGTAGACGATGCACACTATCAAGTAGATATGTGTGCTAGGGTGGGTGCTCAAGAGACAGAAGAGCACTATTTAAAATCTGTAGCAATCTGTAGTCCAGATCAATTAACAGGGAGACAATCCTGCACTTGACTTGAAAGATACTCTGTAGAGAGGCACACCAGGCACCAGGTGTGTAGATCAACGCTTGGACAAAGCAAAATAGACAACCCACATGCAACCTCAACGGAAAGACACGTCGTTGAAGAAGAGTAGTGCTTCGACTTGACAATACTAGATGAAGGAATTAAAATCCACAGGAAGGATCGAATGAAGAATCCGATACCATGTTAGAGTCGTATCAATCTCGCTGTATATTGATTCTCATTGACTAATGTATATATATAATACATGGGAGATCTCTTGATAAGGTTTACAGTTCAACACATTTAATATATTACAGCAAGTTAATTTTTGAGAGATTTGACTTTATCATACAGCTGTAATGAGACCACTCTTGCTCTGATTGGGCTTTGATGGATGGGCCTGTGTGCTTATCCTAACACCATGTTAGAGTCATATCAAGCTCGCTGTATATTGATTCTCATTGACTAATGTATATATATAATACATGGGAGATCTCTTGATAAGGTTTATAGTTCAACACATTTAATATATTACAGCAAGTTAATCTTTGAGAGATTTGACTTTATCATACAGCTGTAATGAGACCACTCTTGCTCTGATTGGGCTTTGATGGATGGGCCTGTGTGCTTATCCTAACAGTGTACACCTAACCTAATGTGAGTTTTTTTGATAAAACCCTCTATATTATATATATTGGATAGTAGCAACAATTCATTAAAAGGATATGAAGTACAATAGTTGTTTCCAATCCTTAGCGGCTGAGTGGTGAGGCACCTCTCAACAACCAGGGACAGGTTTCCAGCTGTAGCGTTGATGATGAGGTAATTCATACTTGGAGTAGGGTGTGCGTGCCAGTATATTCATATTTATCAGAACCAAACAAAGAAAAAAAAGTACAGTAGCCCATATAGAAGGCACATTAAAAAAAGGCATACTGAATCCTGATACAAACAAAAGGAAACACAATAAATTATTTTACACTCATTTACCCAATATACCAGTCACAATGATATCCATTCATCTATTGCATTGTTACAGCTTGAAGGGTCACAGCTGACATGTCAACTCCTCTCTGTTGTTATTTCTTTTTGTGTTTCTACTGCCACTGATTCTGCTGTTAGCAGTTTCTACTGTTGTAGCTGATTCTTTAGAGCAGTTTGCTGAAACTGATTCAGCTGTACCTACTTGCTGTATTTATTTTAGTTCTCTGTTCTGGTCTGTAGGAATGTAAAGAGAAGTGATCCATAGCAGAGTAATTCATTGTACTCTGTTTTTCTTTTCTCTTTCTTGTTTTCTAACATTTGTATGTATGTAGGAAAATGTTCTCCTCCAAGCAACTCAAAGTGCAGTCCAGCACTGTGGGGCCCACTTGGGTTCAAATGTTGATCTCTAGCTTCATCAACCGCTCATCAAGCATTCATAGACACTCGTTAGCAGCTATTGGATTCGTAAATTTATGGGCTGAAATGTTTGTTATTCAACATCTTGAGTTGGAAGTGTTAAGATATAGGGAAAACTTCAAACAAGGCCTTAAGTTTTTACCTTATTTCAAATAAAGACAAAAGTTCAAAACTTTTCGAGTTAGTCCTTAAGTTTTCTTGTAAGTTTTCAATTAAAGACATCTGGCCATTAATTTAAAGGCATTTTCTAGCATTTTTTCCTCAATATTTTAAAAATACACAAATTACATTTCATTTAAAGCTATGACATGGTTTTGGTAGCTCCAATTGTTGTGGGAACACTGATTGTCCTTGATCACATTGATGACATTGGTGAAGGAAATGAGAAGAATATGGAGGAAGTGAAGGAAAGTTTTATTTCAATATAGGGCAATTTAGGTATTTTAAAAAGATTTGAAATAAAAGTTGCCGGAAAATAGTTTTAAATGGACGAATGTCCTTAATTGAAAACTTCCTGTAAACTTTAAGGGCTAATTTGAAAAGTTCTAAAATTTTTGTCCATTTTGAAATACGACAGAAACTTAAGGACCTTTTTGAAAATTTCCCTAAGATATATTGTGATATTAGATTAAGATAATCTTAAATAATCATGATAGGGATAAGAAGAGAGTTTATTGATGGAATATTATTTAGGTTTTGTGGAATTCTTTAGTGCTTAACAAGATGATGGGTGGGGACATATCCAATTGAAGTTAGTTTTGGGCCGTGCCCCATTCAGGTAAGCTGCATATGATGAACAGGTCAACACCGCCAACACTCATCAAGTTGGCTGTAGAAAACAACACCAAATGGTTGATCCTAACCATCCAATTTATACAAAAAAAAAAAGCATCGATGGCACCATATCACCAGCACTGATAGGACTATCCTGTTGATGATATAATGGACTCCACTATGGCCCCACCAGCTTGTTGAAGTGGTGAGAATTTTCATATGGGGCTTCCAATCCAGTGGGCCCCACTCCTAAGTGGGTGGGCCTGATTAAAACAGTGAGGAGGAGAACCTGACCATTCATAGGAGTGTTGGGTATTTTTAAGGAGGGAGCTGAGACCAAAAGAGATACCGTAAACACATGGGAAAACAACCCACTTAAGTGAGAAAGAAGGCCGCACGAGCGGTGTACAAACAAGAAGAGGTGACGTACCCTAGATTTGAACTCGAGACTGGAATTGACTTTCGTTACCACTTGAGTAATGAGCCATTATTAGAGGAGAGGGCAGCTGTTAATGGGATTGGATTGAAGTGTACTCATGGTTTTAAAACTAGAGAGGATGTATTGAGGGATGGGGTAGCCCCCAAAAACACCCCTTCAAATTCCCAAAAATCCTAACATCCAAAGCTAGTTGGGCCCAAACTGCACTACCACACTGGGGTCACAGGGGAATTTCGTCCGGTTTTCTCTTCTGGGCCTGTAGGGATTATTCTGACCCAAAGGGCTGAACCCTGCATTATAAAAAAAAAAGGCCAGTTGGGCCCCCCTATGTCATGCTGTGACGCACCAAAATAGGACTCATGTGGCTCACTTTTGATTGACTTTGCAATTTTTCTTAAAAGAGAAAAAGAGTGGCAGTTTGAAATTTCAAATCAATTGGAGTAAGTAAATCATTAGATGCATCATAAATTAAGTTAAATGTTATATATATTTCCAATCTAACCGTGGATGACGATTCTTGGGCCCCTGCCTATTCACTATGATGCTGATGTGAATGGCTTAATAAAGCAAAGCCAATCCTTTCAAATCTTTCTTCTGTGTGCCTTTAATGTTAGCTTAGACCAAGCATCACTGTCAATATTGTTACAAATATTATTTTTGAAAAATTATGGTCCTGTTTGGGAATTTTTCCAAACTTGGAGTTTTCTTTTGAGAAAATATTGGGGCACGTTGTGGAAAATAAACTTATTTTAATAGTTAATAATAATAATAATAATAATAATAATTAAAAGATGATAAATTATGTTCAAAAACTTCTTTTTTTTCATAGTTTGCCCATTTGCATTAATTTCAATGAATGTCTGCATTATTCATCAATATCAGTGAATAGAAGGAAAGAAGTTTAATAAAAGAAAAAATAGGGCGGGAGATCCTCTGTTCATTTTAAGGAATCCGATCCCCTATTTTCGCGTGGAGAATGTGGATTGACTGAAACAATATTCCCCTATTTCAACGAGAAATGGAATCCTGACAAATGTAGACTCTTTTGGGAGAAAATTTTGTCCAAAGAGAGCTTTTTCTTCGCTGTCTGAGGTCAAATCTAGTCTGTCCAATGCCAATTTAATTGGTGACCTGCCTTTTTAATCCAATAGTGGGCTGGCAAATAGTATTTCATTGATTGTGCAGAGAAAATAGGAAACGGATCTCTTGTTTGGTCCAAACAGGGAAGGCCTATTTGATCCAATCAAGGGGTGCCACATGGGGTTGAGATGTCACATTCATTCTCCTTAAAAAAAATTGATCTCTTAAAAAAAAAAGGGATAAAAGCACAATACCTACCTGTACTTTGGTCGTTTTGCAGAGTGACCCCTGTACTTTAGTATTTGTGACTAAACCTACGTGTACTTTGGGTTGACATGCAAATACTAACTGCCGTGACGGAATTTGGTAAATGACAAATTTACCCTTGATATATGTGCTTTACTGTTAGCGATTTTTTCTGGTTTTTCCCTTTTTCACTTGCGGTTAGGGTTGTGGCGATTTTTTCTGGTTTTTCCCCTTTCCCCTTTCCCCTTCTCCTCCTTCCTTGCATGCATCAGATCTCTCAAGAAGAACAATAGATCCACACCGAAGGTCCATCAGCGGTTTCAGAGGTATGATCTCACACTCGATGACCATGGGTTTAAGATTTTGAACTTTTTTGTCCGATATGGTGATGTCTGATACGGTTTAGGACCTTTCGCTGTCGAAAATGGTCCCCTCTTGAAAAAATATATTTCTTTTGTTTACTGTTTCTGTTTGAATGTTGGTGGAAAAGAAACCCCACTTGTCTGCTACTTTTGTGGCCATGGTGTCTGTTACACATGGAGGGGACCACAGTCAACATTTTTGTTTTTTGAATGGAAGTTTCTGCAATATCAACTTTATACTGCATTTCTCCTTTCTGAAGCAGTGAAATTTACCCTTTTTTGGGATCCTTTGCCTAAGCTTTTGAATATTTGGATTGGCATCTTACATCATACTGATCCCCAACCAGATGTGATGAATATGTGCAGAAAATGGAAGCTATTTCATAGGCAAAGCCTTCACCATGATCAGTACCCTTACATTAGCTGATGGTTCACTTTTGATTCAAGAGAGAACACTGGTCATTGACTATGCATGTTCTTGACCTCTTTATTAAATATGCTCTCTTCTCTCTTATCAGATCAATGGAGTAGGTTCTCAAATTAGCATGTTAAAAAATCAAGTGCATGTAACTTACTTTACACGTAATTGGGGGTTAATGCATCTTCATAACCTTCATCACCTGTTAAGGCAGTTATATTTTTCTTTGCCCTATCAATTCCAGAGGTAAGCAGAGTAGCAAGTGCCTGCATTTACAGGAAAACTTGGTGCAGGGCAACAAAGTTCCAAGGATTTAAAGAGGTCATCAGATTGTTGTTCACTTTAGGACAAAAGGCCTGTTTGGATTAGAAGCATGTAGAAAACTGTCCCGCCGAAAGACTGGCCATGAGTACCATTGAAACTGTCTGGTTTTATTGGATATGGCACTCTCTTCTTTAACTACACCTCTGACCTTTTGAAAGAATTAGAAGAGTATAACCTAAATCTTGTGTGAGTTTAGCCTAGCCAATCCTACCCGATGCATCACTTTCCATTGTGAACATGAAGAAGGGATCATAAGTTGATGACCATAGATTAATGTGAGGCCTTCAAATTGAAATCCGAAACTTCACATGCTCCTCATTTACATGCAGCGGCAAATTTTTTTTTTTTTTTTGACCTTTCTACTGGCCCAAATTTCACATCCTCCATAGCGGCACACCATTGTACATGTTTAATATGAGTGTTTTACACATGATTAATGTAATATATGATTCATATGATCAGTTAACTGACCTAGTGAATGTTGTTGATGATCAGTTAACTGACCTAGTGTCTTGGCAATTGGCAATTGCTCCCAATTATCCAGAGAAGGTAACTGACCTAGTGAATGTAACATTAAAAAAGCCATTGACCAAAATTACAAGCTTCAATCCAGAACTCAATCCAAATTCATATAACAGTCATTTGTATGCATGTACATGTTTTTATCTATTCACTACATTCACTGAGTAGTACTTCTTTCCGTTTATTCTTTTGATGTTTCTAATGCATGTGCCACTGTTACATCATTGTGGCTTACGTAGTGTAATATTTTCCTCAAATTGGGATATCTAGTTCTAAGATTAGGCCTATGCAATTGATTAAGTGCACTGAGATTCTCTGTTCTGTTGTATTTGGCCACTCTACATGCAGATGTTTGATGAAGTTACAATTGAATTCCACCATGGTGGTTATTTTACAGACCCACCAAATAGTGTATACATTGGGGGTATGGTACATGAAGTCAGAGAATTTGATATTGACAAAGCATCATTTTTTGAGTTCAGGGATTGTATGATAGAATTAGGGTACCCAGGGAACAGTTCAATGTATTTTAAGGTGCCAAGAATGGATTTTGATGATGGTTTGAGGCGAATTGAATCAGACAGGGATGTTTTTATTCTATTAAAACATTATAAGGACAGTAAGGTGTTGACTGTTTATATAGAGAGGGGACATGAGCCTTTGATGATCGTGTCACCTAAGGGGAAGATCTTAATGCAAAATATTGACACCGAAGGTCCCTTGAAGCAGCTACCTGCAGCAGAAGTAGCATCAATTAGTAGGAAACTTCATTGTGAGGATTACTATGCTGCTGATGTTGAGGATGCAGCTGATATTGATGAAGGCAGTGATGATGACCCTAATGTTCATCAGCATCCTCAAACAAGTGCTGGTCATGATGAGGATAATGTTCATCAGCATCCTGATGTTGGAGATTATCAAAACCAGCAGCATCAGTTAGATGATGACAGTGAGGTTGAAAGTGAAGAGAATCCTATAGATCCTGATGAGCCACCAGAGCTACATGAGGATATTGAGAAGCCAGAAGATGAGAATATCTTCAGAGGATCTTCTGAGAATGTGGAAGAGGTGCATAAAGGAAAACAACAAGTACCAGTTGATGAGAATTGGGTTACAGATGATGAGCATGGAGATGATCTTCACTCATTGTGCAGCTCATCTGATGAGAACAACAGGTCTAAATGGCCTGAGTTTAATGAGCTGACTGATATGGAGAATCCTGAACTGAAGTTGGGTATGATATTTTCAAGTCCACAAGTTTTCAGACAAGCACTTGTTGAATGGACTGTAAGGCAAGGCTATGACATTAAATATCTAAAAAATGAGAACAAGAGAATCACGGCTGTTTGTAAATATGATTGTGGGTTTAGGATTCATGCATCACCCATGCAGGGTGAGATGACATTTCAAATTAAGACATTCAAACCCAAACATGCATGTGGTATGAGGTTTGAAAATCACTTGGTAACTTCCAGCTATATAGCTGCTAAATACCAGCAGAGGATGAGTGACAATCCGAAATGGTCAATTCCTGCAATGCAAAAAGAGCTGAGAAGAGAACTAAAGGTTAATTTGTCGAAGGATAAATTGTATCGAGCGAAGAGGAAGGCATCAGATAACATCTCTGGAGATATTATAATCCAATACACTAGATTGAGGGACTATTGTGTCACTGTCCAGAAGTACAATCCCAACACAAGTATATTTGTGGTGACACAAAGACCTCACATGGATAGAATTCCAAATTTTCAGAGACTGTACGTCTGTTATGAAGCACAAAAGGTAGGGTTCGTTGGTGGATGTAGACCCATAATTGGTCTAGACGGGTGCTTCCTCAAAGGTAGTTATGGTGGACAAGTGTTGGCTGCAGTTGGTAGAGATGGGAATGATAATATGTTCCCAATTGCAATGGCTGTTGTAGAGGCTGAAAATTTGGACTCATGGACTTGGTTTTTGAAATCATTAATTGATGACATTGGAAATGGGGGTGACATGGGCTGGATTTTTTTGTCTGATAGACAGAAAGGGCTTGACGCAGCTTTTGAGATAGTAGTTCCTACTGCTGAAATCAGGCACTGTCTGAGACATATGTATGATAACTTCAAAAAACTGTTTAAAGGCAAATTATTGAAAGATGCTATGTGGGCTGCAGCATCATGTGGATCACCCAGAGAGTTTGATAGTCATATGCAGAGGGTGAAAGAGATGGACCAGGTTGCATATAATTGGCTGATATCTGCTAATCCAAACAGGTGGGCCAGATCTCATTTTACTACAAGGGCCAAATGTGATGCATTAACAAATAACCTATGTGAATCTTTCAACAGTTACATACTTGAAGCTAGGGAGAAACCAATTGTTGGTTTGCTTGAGTGTGTCAGGAGGAAACTTATGATTAGAACTCAAGTGAAGTTAAAAGGAATGACTAAATATAATGGGACAATATGTCCTGCGATATTGGAGAAGTTGGAAAAAAACAAGCATGACAGCAGACATTGTTTTCCCAATTGGTCAGGCAGAGGTGAGTTTGAGGTTGACTGTTTTGCAAAAACTTATGTTGTGAACATTGAGAGTAGAACATGTTTATGCAGAATGTGGGATCTGACTGGGATACCTTGTAAGCATGCCATAGCATGTATACACATGAATCAAGGAAGGCCTGAAGATTATATTCATGAATGCTACAGCAAAGAGATGTATTTGAATGCATATAGTAGTATGATACATGCTGTACCTGGCATGCATGATTGGATAGAAAGTGGAATGGAACCAGTTGCTCCTCCATTGTATAGAAGACCTGCAGGTAGGCCAAGGAAGTTGAGGAGGAGGGAAGCAGATGAGGTACATAGTTCCAGTAGAGTTTCCAGAAGGAACAGAACCATGACTTGTGCTAGATGCTTGAAAACAGGCCATAATGCCAGATCTTGCAAGGGACCAGTGCATCCAAATTCAAGACTATTTCGTTCTGCATCACAGCCCATGACAGGTTCATCACAGCCCATGGCAGCATCACAGCCCATGCGACCTTCTCAGCCCATGCCAGCTTCCCACCTAGCATCACAGCCCATGCCAGCACATAGGGTACAATACTTTCACCCATGTTTTATACTTTTTCTTCTAACTAGATTATATGCATGCATTTACTAACTTCTGTATTGAAAATCTTGATTAATCAGGGGAGAGTCAGACAATCCTTTTCTCAACCGTTGCCAGCTTCACAGCCACTTTCATCAGCAAGTAATACAACTGATAGAGGAAAGTTACAAGATGTGAGGTCTGCATCAACACCCAGAGGTAGAGGGAGGATTGGAGCAGGAAAAGGCAGCACAATCTGATGATGTTATGTTGATTCTATTTTAAAACTTTTGGATGATGTTTAACAGATTTTATTTTGGTTCTGTTTTGAAAAACTTTGTCATGATGATGTTGTAAATTTGTTTATGGGAGATGGTGTTTTAAGACAACCTGATGTAGTTTGGTGTTGACTGTTTCGAAAAACTGTTTGGATGATGATGACTGTCTGGAGTTTAGCATAAATGACCATTTTTTATTGTTTGGATTGGCATATTGAATGATGATGTCTGTTTGGAGCAGCATAGATGACTATTTTTGATTGTTTGGATTGACTGTTAGGATGATGATGATGGATTGGAGCAGCATAGATGACCTTTTAAATTGTCTGGATTGAGTGTTTGGATGATGATGCTTTTCTTATTGTAGGTTGATTAAAATTCAGAGCAAAATAAGGAGTGAACAAAGCATTCATGGACAAGCAAACTTCACAAACCCATTTTCATTAAAATATTCCAACTGATACATATGATTATGGTAATTCTAACCCATCTACAGGGAACCAAGCCACAACTAGGTAGCACATGAACAAAAAAAACACAATTCCAGCCCAAGTCCACAGCAATACACGTAGGTAACATTTTTCTCTTCGACAAACTGTCTTCATTTCCTTCTCCAGCACATCAATCTTATCCAATAGCTTTTGTACCTGATCATTTTCTCCATCAACCCATTCAAAAAATCCACACGCTGGCTGGATCTGAAAAAAAAATTGAAACAAAATAACATTAATAATAGCATTATTGACCATACATCAAGGAGAACAATCAGATTGTTGACAGCATAACCCCATATAGAGCACAGCCAAGAAACCTCCTCCCCATGTTGCGCTGTGTTCGAGAAGTTCTCAAAGCAGCCCTATGCCCGCAATGACAGTAACGAATTTCACCATCAAGTTGAGAGTATTGGCCACGAGAACAATGGGTGCAGGAGTTTTGAGAGTTTTGAGAGGAAGCCATGGCTGGAAAGAAAAATTTTCACTAAGAACATGTCTGGTGCACTTCCAATGTTTTATAGGCTGATTCAGGGGCAAAAATGCCTTTTTGGGAGAGTAACTTGGCGCCAGTATGCACCAAACAGATTTTATACGGCCTACACTGTTAATACTAACAGAATCCGTCCATTTTGCATGCCAACTAAAACTACAGGTAGGTTTAGTCACAAATACCAAAGTTCAGGGATCGCTCTGCAAAACGGCCAAAGTCCAGGTAGGTATAGTGCTTTTTTCCCAAAAAAAAATCCTTTTCCCATGTGGCACACCCTGATTAGTCCAAATAGGGATCTGGATCCCAAAAAATATTACTAAATCTCTGATAGGATCAATCTAATGATTAATATTATTCAGATTTAGGTGAAATCTGGGTTAGTTTCTGCACTAAGATGCCCTTCTCAATATAAGCAGCTTTGACCATACCAAGATGGTCCCACCCCTTGCATGATAAATTATACCTCACCTGCCAGTTGGACCATTTCTTTGGAAAGTGGGACCCACGCTGCTGTCTTCATGGGCCGGACCCCACAAATTGGCCAGGTCGATCAGTCACGATTGGCCTGGAAATAGCTCATCCCAAGTGGCACAGCATGGTTCCTCTGATTTGGAAGAATCCATAGGTCCGTGCTCAAGTGATCTGGCCCGTTGAGATGGTGGGCCCCACAGGATTTGTAAAATATCTTCCAGATTAGATGATCTCAAACCCTTGGACAATATAGGACTTTGATCTGAGCTTTTTATTAAAATCTCATTTCACCCATCTCTCAATAAAAGGTTACGCATTGGAAACGGATTCTTGTTTGGTCCAAATAAGAAAACGGGGTTGACATGCAGCGCTCCCACTGCGCACACCCACACCCACACCCACACCCGATCCCTTACGTGTCATCATCTGTTTGGTCCAAACAGGTTACCCATTTGTACCAAGCAGGAATCCTTCATCATCAATTATATGTCTATATATACACTATCTGTTGAGATTTCTTATCACTAGATGCCCAAAAGTGGGCCCCACACTGTCTATATTCTATTCCTATTCAAGTAGGCTATGGCAAATTGTGCCAGACAGTATATGTTAGCACTCCTAACAAGAAACTTTGAAATCCATCTCTCAATCTTTGAATCATGGAAGAAATGAAGGGGATTGAGGTCATCCACTCATGGTCTGCACCAAGGTCTCTCAGCACCAGCCTCATGTACTCCTTTGCTCAGGTACCCATTTTATGTTTCTTAGAGATTTTTTTTTTTTTTTTTTTTGCTAAAGAATGATGGATTTGAAGTGGGTTTTTGCTTGTGATGATGTTTTATGAATTGGGTGTGGATATTTTACATTGGTGAATTCAAAGTGGCAGTCTTTCTGGTCTGGTCTGGTTTATTCAGTATTGAAGACTTGCTTTTGAATTAATTTCTTCTTGTTGAGAAATGGTGGATCATCATCATCAGAATTCAGGGATGGGGTCCGTTAATGAATGTTTTGGAGTTTGATTTTCGTTGGGGTGATTCTATTACAGGTGATGAAAGGGAAAGTATCTATTCGAGTGAATAAATTGAACCCCACTTCTTATCAAGATATGGTCTTTGATCAGTATTATTCCTATGAGTTGTGATTAGTCCAAATATCAAGCAAGTTGGATTTTGCACATCAACTGGGTTAAGTCTTTTCGTTCATAATGTGATCTCACATTTTATGGGTGAAAGTCACGTGGATCTGAGTACAGTTTGGACTGGTTGCAACTAACTGGGTTGGTTTCAATCTGATGGTCTGCGCTTGACGGGAATTGGCCACACTGTGCAGGTTCTGTTTGCATGTATGGGAATTTATAGTTTCCTTGCCTGCAAAAGCATTGACTCTTTAATGGACCTCAAATGGGTAATTTTTATTCCTATATGTTTGTAGATGGTTTGTGTTTGGATGTAATCCGAATTGCAATTTGGTTGTATATCTATTGAAATGTCTGCGTTTTGGGGGAACCACATTACAAGCAGTTCGCTACCTTTGCTTACTGGCCTTCCAAAATCTTAGCAGTGTCATGCTTGGTGTGTAAGTCAAGGGCAGGCATTTTCTTTTGTTGTTGTTTAGATGGTCACATAAATGGTTGCTCAGATGTTCATCTCATATTGCTGCAATTGCTCCTTTGTTTTTTCGTCTAAGTGCATTTGGTTATTGTTTAGCATGATACAGACATTCATAACCTTGTTGAGAAGAGGTTTGTTAACTGCAGATGCAGCGAGGCTCTTTAGTGACAGATCCTAGCCATCTATCAGAGGTGCCACAATTTTGATTGCCTGAATGTTATACCGGGCTTCCTATTCATCTAGTGCCTAGTGGGCCCCACTAATACATTCGATGGGAATCATTGAGCGGTTTTCTAAAACTTTCTATTTATTTTATGTTTTTAATTCTCACTTGATGAGTAGTAGCCTAGCCTAGTTTTCGAGCTAGAGCATGTACAAGATTGGGCCCACCGCCCACCTTGTGAATGGCTTATTTTGTATGCATGCCACATCGCATATCTGTGTTCTCACTATTAGTGTACCTCACATTACAATCTTATTTGGGATGACTTTTGTTGAGATGTTGAATTTGAAACCTTAATTTGGTTTCTCTCATTTGCTTACTTTGGTTTTAAAGTTCTGATGTGCATTTTTTGTTTGTGTGGTTAATCCTAGAGAGATGACATGGAAGTGCTTGATGAACCTCTTTATGCAAATTTCCTTCGGGTTACTGGCGTAGAAAGGCCATATCGTCAGGAGCTACTTTCCAAAATGGTAAGCCAGATGTTGATCTTTTATACCTTTTAAATGGAGCACAGTCAAGTTGACACATAAATATATACTTTTGGATTAATTACTAATTATAAAGTTTCTGTTCCAAACTACCTTTTTTTTTGTGTGTTTTTTTTTTTTTTTTTTTGGTTATGTTTTTTTGTTTTGGTGGAGGAACGTCTATAAAAGAAAAATCTTGCCATGTGAACTAGCAAATCACTTGCAACTACATATATGTTATATTATTCATGCATTTTCAAACTAAAACTTGTGGCAGAAGAACCAAAACTTCTTGAGCATACAACGAATCATACGTTGGGTTGAAATAGCTATTTTTGGTCTTAAAAGTACTTTTTTTTTGGTACTCTGCAATTTCTGACCGATTTGTTTTCTTTTTGAAAGATAATTTGTACTTTTATCGATTTAAGCTAAGGAGAAAACAAACAATTACTCATCGTACAGCAAACCAGCTCGATTAGATCCATCCTTAGCTAACCAATCAGCCTCATGGACAATATGACAAAAACGAAAATGGCCCTACCTTGCTGTTGAGTGAATATCCCATTATTATTTTTTATTCCTTTTCTTTTTGTTTCTAGGAGTTCTCTCATTCTCTATGTTGTTGAGATCTGATTATACTTTTCTCTACCTTTTGTTCTTTTTTGCTTTCACATTTTCTTTAATCTCTCTATTATTATTATTATTTAAATCTTGTGTTCTTCCCTGCAACGCTATCATGTAATCTCCTGTTTGTATTTGGTCTATAATGAAACTGCAATTGCTTGATATGAAGCAGGATTCTGATGTCAATAAAGTTGTAGAAGATGTCATTTTTGGTCCGGGGGAAAAGAAATATAGATATTGCAAGGTAAGCATAGCTGTCAAATATTCACTTGCTATTGAATGAACTTTCTGGATTAGTTTCTTCTATGTAGTAAAGTTCTGTATTTGGAGTCTTTTATTATTATTATTATTATTTGAGTTGAACATTGAAGAATAAATAGATAAGTTCACAAAGAACTGAGAAGCAAAGAACATTGAACATTATCCAATCAGTATTAGATTGTAAATAATTTGGCAATTTGAGGCTTTAATATCAACCAATGGGTGAATAACACCATGTTTCTGTTCGATATTTTTTGAAAATCCATTTTATGGTCTTGTTTCCAAATTTAGGAAAAATTTCTGAAATTTTGTGTTTGGGGAGAAACCTGCAAAATGACGTCTTATGATTTATTAGTGCAGGGATCAAAATATGGAAGTAAGAATATTTGAAATTTCAAAATTATTGAACCAATTTTTTTTCTGAAATGGTGAACAAATTCATTAATAAAGATCAATAAATAGGTTTGCTTGAGAATAAATCTACAATTTCCTCTGTCCAAGCCACAATCCGCCAAGGTTGAATAAGCTGCCAGATCCGTTGAATCATGGAAATTAAGCACTTCCAATTGTGGAATTAATGGCTGCCATTTTCTGTTACTTACAACAATACACCAGCATAGCGAACACTTCCACTGAATTCGAACCTAAGAAATTCACCAGATCTGAAAACATATTAGTGTTCTTTCTTACTAACTATGAAAATGTTGCCCTTTTTTTGTTATAAAAAATATTCGATAATAATCAGTAGTGGTGGCCTGTTTTAAGGTGGGAGGTGAATGAAAAGTAAGAGGACATTGATATTTAGATCTAGGAATTCCAATCAACTTGAGCATGAACATGCATATGTGAGTTTTGAATTTTGTGGGTATATAGATTTATGTGTAGTTTTGTCATTGATGGTTTATTCGTGTTTTCTAGAATGTTGGAGCAGTGTTTTTCATTTGATAAAACACTATTCGATTCTCATGTCTGAAATCTGATCTACAGCATATATCTAAACAAAATGTACCTGGATTGACAAGTGATTTGATGAAGAAAGGGAAACACTTTATATTGATACGAAATCCCCTCCGTATTTTGGTAAGCTTTTGCAGTATATCTTGTTTCATCACTTATGCTTTTACAATAAAACTCACTTGGATGCTGGATCTTTTATACACATTTGTTTTTTTGTAATGTATTTATCGTCATCATTGTTTACTGACCACTCTAGGATCTTCTTCTGTCTAACCATTATAGGATCTTCTCCTGTTCACAACCTTAACCTATTGGAGTATTTAATCCTCTATTTATTACTGGTTCAATATGTGAAGTGGTTTTGGGTCTGAGATAAATATATTAATTGCCCAAATGAAATGCACAACACCAGTATGATAATTACACCTTAATAATTTAATCACCCGTCTGCAGATACAAGTTTCAGCTTGTAACTGTATGATTAATGGCACTGGTGTTCAAAGACAGTTAAGGTGTGTGTGTTGTTTTTTGGTTTGGGGGTGGTGGGAGGGAAGCCCAGGTATCTGGTTGGGCAGGCTATATCTTACCCCAGAAATTGAAGCTCCTAAAATAAAAGATAGGTTGGAATAAAGGAGAATCCAGGGAGGTCAGAGGAAAAGAAAATATTCACACTGTGGAAACTTGAAATATGGGATTGTTTTAAAGAAGACAGGTTTTAATGGAGGGTGAGTGGAAGGAGAGGATGGAGCTACAAAGGAGTTGTGGAACATTATGAGGCAAAGATGGTAAGTGATTTAGATGTCTTAGTGGGAAAAGAATATTAGCTTCTAGCACAACATTTGTAATTCATTACAGGAATGAAGTAGATTCTCACATTTGGAAGCCCGCCAGACTGTTCTCTACGAAGTCATTGTATAGGGCCCTGGAATCTTCTAATTTGTTTCAATGTCCTTGGTTTGGTCTTCCTCCCTTAGAGTTGAGACTTTTTGTTAGTTGGTTGTGGAAGGCCAGATATCGACTACGATAACCATATAGGGAGAGGCTTATCTGCAGAGGTTATTCCAGAGACATGTTTCTTGTACAGGAGAAAAGGGAAACAATTGACCATATTTTCTTTTATTGTATATGGCGCCTTCCGAACAGGGTGTGACTTGGTGTTTCCCAGGCCTTTAGCTCATCGTTACCTGATTTACTTCATCCACTGCCAATGCAGGATTTGGTTCGGTGGTATCAAAAATATTGAGACCCTTCAGTTCGAAGCAGTTCGCATGCATAGGAAAAAAGTCGTATAAGAAGAAGAAAATGTCTGATAAGAAGATGAAGGAGGAAGAGGTAGAAAGTGTTCTTCATTCAAAATAGGAAATCGTGCCTGTCAAATGTCTTTCCATCAGAAACTTAGTGCAAGAGTATACAGCATGTCAGGAGCTCTTCCATTTATATCTTATCTTGTTTCAAACTGTCAAAAGTTAGTTTTTGTGGCCCAACCTATTGGATCCATCGGAGGATTAATCACTTACAAACTTGTGAATATAATAATACATAAAGTTTTTATATGATTTATGCCGATCAATCTGATGATGGAACCATATTAAAGTGAAAATTTTCAAGAATACTTATAAGTAAGAGGAAAATGGATTGACCCGTTTAGATTTCAATACATGGGCCCCCATTTAGAGCTTCATGAGTTTTGATGGAGTTCTATATCTCAATTTTCCTCTCTCTTTCATTTTTCAATTTCCTTCACCCCCTCCTCTTAATACAATTGTGTGAATCTCTAAATTTTTTTTCAAAAAAGAAGAGCAAAACAAAGGGAAGAACATTGAATAAGACTAAACATAAACACAAACAAATAAACTAAACATCAAAAGAAATATGTAGTCGAAAAACTCCTTCCCTTGCAAGACCATCTGCCAAAACATTTGCTTCACAAGGAATATGAATAAAAGAAGCTCCCAGATGAGACGAAATATCTTGCACCTCCTCCACCAAATCTCCAAAGTCCACAGATAAGAAGACTTTCCAGAACCCCACTGAATCGCAGAGAATGAATCTCCTTCAATGATTGCATGAAAACCTCCCAACTGATGTAGTTCACAACATCCCACCAATAAAGCATACATTTCAGCTCCATTTGAATCGACACAATTCACCCGACCCACAAAGTTTTTGATAATTTTTCTAGAGAAGTCACGAATAACACCCCCAATCCCACCCATTTGAGTATGCGAAAATAACTTTCATCAAAACTCAGCTTAAGAAAACCATTCGGAGGTGGTTCCCACAATAATTTTTATTTGAGATTAGAATGCCTACCACCTTAAAAATGGGCTGACCAAGATCTATTTAGAGTTTCTAAAGAAACTCCAACAAATTCAGCCTTCCTAATTACCCATTCCAAAGTAACCCAAACAACAAACCGAACAATCTCCTCAGGAGGTTTGCATTTATTTTGAAAATTCCGATTATTCCTCTCAATCCATAACTGCCATAGACCAGCATATAAGGATAACCGCCAAAAATGCGCTCACGAATAGATTTTTCCCTAAAAATCCACTGCTCAATAAACTCCTTAATAAAACAAGGCATAACCCAACACATATCGAACATTTTAAGGATAGATGGACCAATAGGTGAATCACAGTTTCCTCATCTTGTAAACAAAATGGACACCCATTGACAACAATAAAATTTCTCCATCTCAATTGATCCATAGCAAGTATTTTTTGTAAGTGCGCTACCCAGCTGAACACCAAGATTCTTGGAGGAACCAAAAGGTTCCAAAACCTCTTCCAACCAGCCATCCTATTGTCCAAACCAATCAAATCATGATAAAAAGACTTAACGGAAAATTTCTCTTTAGCATCTGACTTCTAAATTCTAACATCCCTTCAAGATAAATATTATCAAGCAAAGAGAGCAGTTCACCTCATGATCATGCAAATTTCGCCAAAAGTGAAAGTTTCAAACTGTAGAGCCACCCACAAAAAGATAGTTATTTGCAACAAAGGCCTGAGGATTCCTATCCAAAAAGAAGAGAATATGAAACTGACACTTCAGGTTAGCATTACTACACCATTCATACTGCCAAGACTTAATACATTTCCCGTCATGAACCTTGTACCTAATCCAATGAAGTCAAATATAATATCTTTTCCTTAATTAACTTTTAGAATAGATATGGTTATCGCTATCCACCATAATCAGGGCCCATGTATAAAATCCAAACATGTATCAAAATTAGTGTTCCCAAGTTACCGGTGCCTTTTTCTTTGGGGCCTTTGTTGGTTTTGTTTGCTGTAATTTCTCTCTTTTTATAATAGGTTATCAGTTACTGATAAAAAAAGAAAAAGAAAAAGAAAAAGAAAAAAAGAAAGAAAGAAAGAGAATTTTTTTTTTTACCTCAAGAACATTGTTAGTCAGGGAATGCATTTGGAGGACACAACCAGTATAATTAAGCGGTGTAGTCTAGTTTAACACTCAACAAATGGTTGAAAGTCTCTAAAATATGGCTCTTACAATGCCAATTTTACATTCATATATGGAAATAACATAGAAAATTGTGTGCCCATATTGTGCATATGAAAAGAATTGAGGGCCATTCTTTGGCTGCTTTGATTTATTATGTGGATGCTAATCTATTAAACCTCAAATTTATGTGTTCCTTTTAACTTCTCCATCATCTTCAAAACCTGTTTCCAACTATGTTGGGGTCAGCTACATGAATCATGTTTCATCATTCCAGTCTATCCTGAGCCAAATCCTCAGATAGGTTGCAAAATGTTTCGAGCAAAGGTGCTATAGAATTATATATATTAAAGTAATAGGGAGGGAGGCCACAGAGAGTGCCATGTCAGCAGTACAAGAGTTATCCTTTCAAAAAAATATGCACAAAAAATATGTTACTTTGACATGCCATGTCACTTTTCTAATCTTCCTCTCCTAAAATCTCTCCCATTTAAAGTGTCACCTCCCCTAAAATCTTTCTCAAACAACTGCTAAAATCTCTTATAAAAATGATCACTATCTCATATCAATTCTCTACAAATCTGAAAAAAGAAGTAGGTGATACCATGTGCCTTGAGGGCCATCCATTAGTGGGCCCCACCAATAAAAATCACATGCTACCATAAAGTGGCTGTAAAATGAAATTAAAGTTTAATCTTGCGAACAGAAGACAAAAAAACGCTTCTAAGGGGCCCGCTATTCAGATCTTATGACCCATAAATAGCAAAACCTCTTTCACTTATGTGTTGCCCTACACACATTTTATGGAACACAATAAATCTGACCCATATACCATCTGAGTGGACCTATCAAATAATTATTTTACTAAGCTATTTAGGATTTGATAGATTAAAGATTATAGCCTTCTTAAGTTATTAACATTATCTATGAGACTCATTTGATGAAAGATCAACATATATCTATCATGGGAAAATATTCATGCGCATCATCCCTCACCAAATTATGGTGAGGGACAACATAGTGGGGGCGACTTTATGATACATCCGAACCATCTACACACATGGGACACCCTAAATTACGTTGGACCCATTGAGTTTTCACCTACCTGAATGGATTGGACTGTTGGATCGAGGTTAAAAATAATCTTTAATATAAAATCATTAAATTTGTGGGCCACATATGAAGGGGTCAGAGGCATGGAATTGACCCCAAACTTGATATATGGGCCCATCGAAGATGTCTCTTTCCATCCCCCCAAGTCCCATGATTAGTGGGGCCCACCTAAGTTTATCCCTCACCATATGGTGAGGGATGGATGCACTTGAATGTCCCTAATCTATCATGTGTAATGGCGTTTTATTTTTATTTTTTGTGCTTTATAGTAAGAATTTTCAATTATCATCGTCATTCTTCTCTTTTATATAATTATTTTATAGCAATTTCAAAGTTAGAAGACAATAGCATTTCAATCTAAATTTTATAAATAAATTAGTTTAGTCTTTTTGTTGAATAATATATTTATTTATTCTGCTTTATTTTTTTTATAAATAATGTTTTAAAGAAACCAATAAAATTAGATATTTTTTTATTGTTTGGCCCCGGCTAATCCAAAGTGTCACATCTCAATTAACTAAGTTTAAAATCCTATCTCCTAAAATCTTGGCATCAATATCACGCATTCTCTTTTATCTCTTCCTGTTTGGTGTTTGGACCATTGATTTTGATAACACCATAAGTTTATCGGTGCCATTTATAATGCAATTTGGAATCTGCCAATCAAATTTTTATTTGTGTTTCCTTAAAACCTTGGCCCACCTATCATGTGTCGTAGAGAAACTCTTCTTTGGAACTCACGAGAATGCTCCCTCCACCTGAAAATTTACCTAAAATTTTATATTTAAATTATTATGCCCATCTTCAATTTTCCTATTTCAATAATGCAAATAATTATATAATTTTAAAAGACATAACAACAGCTTACTTATAGCATATTTCCTTTCTTCTTTCTAAAAATCACATGGAAAATAAAAATGGGTGGAAGTTTATAATTTTGAATTTGGTTTGTAGTTTTTTTCTATTTATTTCAAAATTTTCTTTTTATGTAGAATTTTGATGCATAAAATAAATATCAATTATGATAGATAAATAGATTTGTTTCGCTTAAAGAATTTGGCTTGTTTCTCTTCTTTTTAAATATTTTTCCTCTTAAAATATTTCAGAAAAACTTAAATTTTAATAATATATTTTTCTCTAAGCCTGGGCCTTTGTTACTAGTTATTTTTATCACAAAATAGTAGCCTTATTACATTCATTTGTATCATACATACTCTTTTCCTTGTCATTTGTATGATATATACATAGGGGAAGCATTTGAAATATTATTTAACGAAAAATGGCCTAACCTTTTGAAATAAAGTAAACAATAAGTGCGACAATATAAGCTTGTGCATTCTCTTTTAAGTAGTCTCATATGTGCTGTTTTCTGATTGTTGGTCTCTTTATTAGTTTCTTATTGGTACTTGCCAACTCCCTAAGAAAAATAAAATGATTTGTGCAATTAGGAGATATATTGAAACTTATATTTCAAAGACTGATAGTCGAAAAATTAACCTACTTTAAATATGAATAGGACCCACCCTTTAGTTGTCACCATAATACAAAAGATATTCAAGATTAGGAGGTACTTATTGAACGAGGAGGGTGGCCAAAAATCAGTCTTATTATATTTTCTATGTATCATGTACTCAGTCAACCATGTGTGGTTTGAACTGGAATTGAAATGCTGCTCAAACTGAATATTGATAGGGACAACCATCCATTCTGCCGAAGTATCCAGATGATGGGATTTGGGTTACATCATAAATTCATATATTCTTAGCTACACTACAAACATTCATATATCCTTTTGGTGTAATGGTCCAAAAGCATGGTTTCGGACACTGTAAAATGGCCTTGATTGGAAAACTTCCTAAACCATTGCGTTTGTCCATTTTGTATATTATTTTATTGTTGTTTGATTGTTTTGTTCCCTTTTGGTAGTTCTGTTACCTGGTTGGTGTTTCTTGGCTAGGCTGTGTTTGTTCAGTCTGGTCATTGAAGTAATAAAATTTATTGTTATAAAAAAAGTATCCTGGAAAACAATATGTTTGAAATTCTCCAGTGTTGGTTTTTATGGTATTGTAGATGCAAGTTGACGCAGTCACGGATATTAACAGGAATCAATGACAGTGTTTGCAATGTCTATTACTGCTGCATCAGCAGTGAACAGTAAATACTATCCACCTTTGACACACTGGTCACAGTTTGGAACCATCAAGAGCAATTGTTTCTCTCACACAAACACCATAAAATAAGAGGAACTGATGTAAAGAGGAAAAACACAGAGATTCCAGTGCAATAACCTTACTGTTATTGAATTACAATGTCTCAACTGTGCACCACCCTCAACACACCAATCGGCACCCACACTACATATAAAGCCATAAAAGAAATCCCCACTTGCAGTTGTCTAAAAATCCTAGCACCTCATACTTACCAAAATAACACCACCAACACCTCATTTTCCAAAATAAACAAAGAAAAGAAAAGGGAAATAAAGGTAAGTTGCACTGTTGACTGTGTCTGTCTATGCACAGTCGACTGACACACAACTTCCTAAAATCATAATGAATTGGCAATCAAATCCACATCTCTAGCCACCCACCACCACTGACTATCTAATGACACTCTAAAGGAAGGAAATCATTAACCGATTTAGAGGAAATCCATGAGATTTAAGCAATTTGACACTCTAAAGGAAGGAAATCATTAACCGATTTAGAGGAAATCCATGAGATTTAAGCAATTTCCAAAATTCTCGTCGTCTCAGGCTTCTTGCACAAGAAGTCTTGTGGGGCACATGTGCCCACCTTTTGATCAAGAGCACTCAACGATCAATCAGGGGGCTCGTGGGCGACCTTAGTGATGTGGGTTTTCAGTTCGTAGGTTTGTATTTGACCCTCCAAACAATTGGCCCAATTTGACTGCATGTCATGTCCTGTTTCAGCATCTGAGTTCTCTGAAAATTGCATAAACCCCCCTGTTTCTCTGCATGTCCTCCAAACAGTTCCTGAATGATGTAAATTCTGTGATTTGGGGCCTGTCTGAGCTCCTAATTTCAGGAAACTCCTCACACATGGAATAAGACCCCCTTGTGCTTGATCATAGGCCTCTATACATGTGATCGTTAATTTAAATATTTGATCTTCATTATGATCCACATCGCAAGTAAAATCCAAAAGTATAATAAAAAGTTCCATACCATTTATATTTAATTTAAACTATGCTTGGTTCCATGAATGTCTCGGTTTTGTTGCAATGTTGTGAAGTTCTTCCATTGATATCAATTGAAGATTTTATTTTATTTCTTTCAATCATGTACTATAGCCATATTAGAATTTTCTTGTATTTTTTTGAGTTTCTAATTTAGAGAATCAATCAATCAGTAATAATAATAATTTAAGGGTTCTACCTGTTTTATAGTTATTGATTTTATGTGACACTAAGATTTCTTTATATGTTGTCAGCCATCCTTTGACAAAGTTGTGCCACCATCCTTTCTTGAGCTGGGTTTGGCAGAATTGGTATCTATTTATACTGAGCTTTGTGAACTTGGGAGCCCTCCACCTGTTATAGACGCTGCAGACCTACAAGAAGACCCTGAGGTCAAAGAACTTCCTGCATTGTGGATTTTACTGATAAAACATCCATGTATCATGATGTTCAATGCATAATGCATATGCACTGGATGTGTAAAATTCTCTCTTCTTTGTCACAATTTTTACTTTCTACAGATCTTCCATGATGCGTATTTCTCTTGTTTGATGATTGGCAATTGACATCATATTTTAAATGTCTACATGTTAACTTCTGAAGTGGAATATTTGTATCAATGTGTAACAAGAATGCTCCATTCTTTCGAATAAAATGTTGTTTTCCCACTTCCTATTTGTATATACAATATTTGTTCTCATTGGCAAACTTCTTATATCATATAAATAAACTAAAAGCAAATAACACAAAAACATAATAAATATGATTCATTGATTTAAAGAGTATCTAAGATAGGGTGTTAGCGTAGTTAATTTACCAAACATGGAGGAGAAAATGCTCCCTTGTGGACATATTGAGATTACACAATATACATGTAAAGAGGTGGTAATGTATGTAAAGCTTTTGCATAGAGAGGTGATCACATTTTCAGTTGTAGTTGGGCTGCTCTTATGATCTGCTTCAAGCCCTCTATTATTTTGCTTTTCTTAGAAGCATAACCACTTCTAACGGAATTTGAACTGTTGTTCTCTAGTGTATTTAGGGAATTTAAACCTTTGTTCTAAGGGAATTTATATACCTTGGCTATGACAATTTAATGGCTGAAATTAAGGATGAATAGGGTTGCAAACGGCTCAAAGCTTGGAGGGAACTATATTGCATCCGGATTTGGATCCGGCTTGGAACCTATCAATAGGAATTTGATTTTGAAACCCACCTTTTATTTTGAACTGGTTCTAGTTCCGGCTAGATGCCGGCATCAAGGATGCCATTAATGACATTGTTGGCGTAGTAAGGAAGGTATGGGTAGTGTGGATATGGCAGGCTCATCAATGGGAGGTGATCTCTTCTTCTGCAAGGTCTTTTTCCATCGATGGTGCTGGATTTGCTTCTTTTTAAGTGGTGGACTGATGGTGTAGGAAGGATTCTCATCATCAGACTGTGAGAGAAACAGATATGAGGCGGCTGCTAAGAGAGAAAGGGAGAAAGAATGTGACATAGATTTCTTGTGAAAAACCCTAGCCCTAAGTTGAAATGACCAAAGTGTCCCAAACTCCTAGCAACACACAAAGAGGGCGGAGTTTGGAGGGTACTGAATAGGCTGTGATTGTCTATGACATATGAGGGTACGTCTCTACTCTTACAAAGATAACATTATTGGAAAGTCCCACATCCCACATCACCCAAGTAATGGGTTTGTCAGGGCTTCATATGGCTGTTTGGGCCTTCCACCTACCAGCTTAAGCTTTTGGGTTGGTACATGTTGGTACATGGTATCAGAGTTGGTTCCCGTTGTTCTTGTGCAGCCAACGTGGCAGGCCCGTCCATGAAATCTGTTGGGTTTGCACATGAGGGGGAGTGTTGGAAAAGTCCTACATCCCACATCGCCCAAGTAATGGGTTTAACAGGGTCATATGCCTGTCCTGGCCTTCCACCTATCAGCTTAAGCTTTTGGGTTGGTACATGGTATCTTACAAATACATGGATCTATCTTTTTTTTCTTATGATTTTCTTCCTTATTATTATACTATTATTGTTTTTATTATAAAAGAAATAGCCTTTTCACAATAGACACATTATCTTAATGCAAACAACTTGCCTCTGCACATGTCACAAAGTTGCAAATGGGCCTCGCAGGATGTCAGCTCGAAACTTCTATGGATCCAGAACCAGATCCAATATCTTATCAGATCTGAAAATCGGTTTTGGATCCAGATTGGTTTGTTTGTTGGTATAAAAATTAGGTTCCAAAGTCCAAACCCATTGTATTTTGGACCGGAGACACCAAATAAGCAACCCTAGAAGCTCCTTGTGTATGTTCATTGGGAATTATGTGGTACTGATACACAAGAAATCAACTAAACTATACACTTAAATTTTAAAGATTATCATGTGTCAAAATGTTTTAAACGTTAGCAAATCATCATCAGAATAAATGGAGTGCTAGCTTTGTAGATTTGATAGTTGTCATATGAAGTTTAATGTTGTCTAATGTCGAAACAGGAAGAGAAAAAGTATGTGGCTGTGATGTATATTTTATACACTTAGAAGATGGAAAGCATGCACATATAATTTGTTGAGATTTTTTAATCGTTTTGGTGTAGCAAAAATAATAATACATTTACCCAACTGGGTGTTGGCTCGGTGGTTAGGACACTGGGTTTGCTCCCCAGAGGTCCTGACATCGATTAACCAAGGTGTTAACCGTCCCCCATCTGTGTGGGTGCGGGCGTGGGGCCCAAGGATTAGTCCCACCAAAGGGGGGGATACCCTGAGATATATAAAAAAAATTATACATTTTTTGTGTTGCTAATTGTAGAAATACCTGTATATTTTTTTTCTTGAAAAATGCCCACTTCATTTGGGGCCTACCCAGATGCTTGGTAACCCAAATAGAATATAGAGATATATAAATTTCAATGTGGATGAGGTTTGTGCCTAATATTGGTTCCATTAGATGATCCTAACCCTTAGTTTAAGGGCCTTAAAGTTCAATGGCTTTCAGTAATGCAAATTTCTTGTGATTAAATCCAATGGTGAACACTAATTGGATAAATGCCAAATTGAGATTAGTGCTAATTCATGGGGGCAACCATGTGTGAGATTAGATTTATCATAAATGGGCCACCTTTGGGAAAAAAAACGCATAAAGTGGGTATTCCTTCAAATTTTTTTATAGGTACATACAACTCTTCTAACTTGATCTACCGAGCAACACCACCTAGAGAGCACCACCTCGGTGGGGCCCGTGTGTTGGCCCCCTTGTGATTAGGCTTGTCAATCTGGCCCTCGGATGGGGGCTCCCATCCCATCCCGACCCTCAAAAGGCCTTTAAAATGAGAGCTTTTGTTTTTAGGAAAAAAGCCTAGGGTTGGGCTTGGATAGAGATTTTGTAAGCCCTTGAGGTTTAGGCATGGACAATACTAGGTTTGACACTGCCTGACCCTTCTATTTTTCTTTATTTAATATAAAATATATTTTTATTTTTATATATACTAAAACTCCCCTTGTAATAGTCACTTTAACAATAATAAAAGGGGGGGTATGAAGGTAATAAAATGGGTTAATTAGAGAAGAAAGGCAAGATGTTATTGAAGGTGGTTTGGACTAGGGATGAGAATTGGTCAGGTGATGGTTGGGTTCATGGTGTACCGAGCCTCGAATGGATTATACATATCCTATTTCCGTACAATACAATGGAGGTATAAAACCAAATTCATGTGAATCATGTCCGAACTTACCTGGAATGCTCAAAACCTATATCCTTATTCAATTTGGATATGAACGCAACCCTTTTTCTTTTTGTCTCATCATGAGCTTGGCCTAATCCCATCAATCTAGACCTATGGGCATTTCTTGGATTAGGTAAAATGGGCATTGCAAATATGTTTTAATCATAATTAATAGAAACACTATATTTATTAGTAATAACTTGGTTTCAATCAAGTTTTATAAACATAGTTAAAACACATCCAAAATAGTTTTATAACTTGCTCTCCTGACTTCTTTATTTCTTAAATTTTAAAAATTGGTTTTCTTGTTTTCAGGCCTTGGGCCCAGTCGTTGCTGGCGATGGTAGGATAAGGGCTGGGTAGTGCAGGCCCTGCAAGGGCTTGGCCCTCAAACCTCATCCACAAAAGGATTCCTTGATCCATTCTTCTATTTTATCCTTTGTTCACTCATCCATTTTTAACATATGCCGCATGGATTCTTTCATTAAGAGCAACATACTTGCATTCAGCATGAAACTTTGCTAGACTTTTCACAGATTCTTCCTTTTCTCTCTTCTTTTCTATTTTGCTAAGTTGGACTACTGGTCTGGAGTGATACTAATATAAACATTGTTTTATAGTTGATAAAAGAGTATATGCTCTCTTCTTGTAAAACCTAACTAAAATATTGAAATGTTTATTACCTGATCTCTTAACTTTTTAGGGCGGATTTTTATGAAAAAAGCCCCTTAAAGTTGAGAAAAATGACAGAGGGCCCATATACTTCATAATGATGGTAGAAGACCTCTATCCCACGATCTCATGGAATAACCCAACATTCCATGATATCATGGAATAATTTGGTAAATAAGGTTATTCCATGATATCATGGAATGTCGGGTTATTCCATGATATCATGGGATAGAGGTTCTCTCGCTTCATTATGAAGTGCTTGGGTCCTCCATCATTTTTATCAACTTTAAGGGGTTTTTTCCTATAAAAATTAATTTTTTAAATGGTAATGTTTAGAGTAATGATATTCACATTGCTTTCTAAAATATTGAAAAACTTATTACTTATAGTATAGACATCTACATTATTCTTTATTGGTGTTACTCTGGCATATAACTTTTTTGTACATAATTATTTAAATTTTGTTGAATATCATGCTGTAACTACAAAACCTGTGTTTTGTGTTTGGCCAATTTTACCCACCTGAGAGTTAGAGTGGCATAAGGTGTGTGTTGCCATGGAGGCCCCCTTGTTTCCCCCTAGTCCACCCATGCATACATCTCTCATATTCTATAACACATACATAAATTCATGTATCTTAGCCATCAAGTATGCTGTCTTCAATCTACAAGTTGACATTTTTGACAAAAATTCTGTTGTTCTATAATGTATATGCAGGTTACATTGCGTGGACTTTGTGAAGATCTGGGTATTCCTTTCCAGACATCAATGCTTAAGTATGCAAAATTGGATCATTGTATGCAGTGCTTCAACATTTTTGTTATTATTATTGATTTTTTTAATGCTAATTGATTCATTAAATGAAGTCAACAATGATATACAAACAACAATACATCTCTAGAACGCTAGGGTTATGAAACCGACTTCTCAACATTGGAAAGAGAACCCACAATATCACACCCAACACCTCCAAAAATCCGAAGTGGTAACACCAAAGAAATCCTTAAGCACAATCGCCTTGGAGATGATTTTTACTCTAGCCTTGATTGCCACACTGCTGGGATTCTCTATCTGCCCATTGTTTCCCTTTGACAGGATAGACCATAAGACAGAAACCAAAGAGCAATCCCATAGTATTCGGTCGTTGTTCGTTAAGATAAACCAAACTGCAAACTATTGTAGGCCATACCCACTGGATTCCAGATAGTTACTTAAAATCTATGATACCTGGATACTTGTACAAGCCCAACGTAGCTGTATTAGACTGATACGACACTTGTATTGGTACTCCATACTGCACTGATACTTTCAGGGTACAAGTTTAACCTATCCTACTTACCATGTCCTATATTTCATGTAGTTCTTATAATTTTCTTACTTCTTAACCTAAAAAATGCTACAAAGTAACATTAACAATGATAATTTCATTGATTCAAAAGTTATCTAAAGCAAAAATCTGGGCACCTATATCTGTATCCACGTCCTACATTTTCAAAAGTGAGGAGTCGTATCCCCGTCCGTATCCATATCCATATCCATATCCATATCCATATCCATATCCATATCCATATCCATATCTGGGCATCATAGCTTAAAAATAATTCCACATTTCTTTATCGAAAGAACATTGAATCAAAGATGATGAACATCTTTAGCATTCCTCGATAAAATGGCTACCAAATCTTTAGATGATGACAGTTTTTGAGATCTTTGTTGAAAATAGAGAAGAAGTGTAAAAGTTATTGGAAGAAAAATGGAAAAAAGGACATCAAAGATACTGAATAGTGATGGGAGGCTTCAATGATACAAGAGAAGTAGATGGCAAAACATAGAGTGGAGAAGAGATGTGTAACAAAAAACCAATATCAATCTTTCTTCTATCTCTTTTATTGCATGATAAAAGCATCCTAAAGAGGTCAAGAGTTCAAAAAGTGGTAGCCATCTCTTCTTCATAAAGAAATACCATAAAGTATTTTACCATGTGAAAATCACGTTAAACCTGAAGTACACTTGTTAGAAACTACCTTTGGAAACACAAAATTCATATATTAAGATCAATTTTCACCCTCCATTATTTTTTCTTTTTTTTCTTGGATAATGATAGCAGAGTGTGAACTAAAATTGCCACTCTATTTCAGGTGGGAAGCTGGTCCTAAACCAATTGATGGGATTTGGGCCCCTTGGTGGTATAAAAGTGTACACAAGTCAACATGTTTCACACCAGAAAGTGTTTATCCCTCGGTATGTGAATCATCTAGAGTTAATGATCCCCTATATATTCTTAATTGTTTAATTCGGACCTTTACTTACGGGGTAGATCTCAGGGAGTATTAAGTAAAATGGAAACATGATTCTAGAATCTAGATATCTCTCCATTTTGTCGATGTGTTATATCTCCATTTTATTTTGAATTTTTCTAGCAGCCCATTTTTCCTTGCATAAGATTAATTTCTTCATGTAGAGTTCATGTTCTTTTGAATTCATGTAGAAGATGTGACAAAAGTTTTATGTGGGTTGTCAACCTGATGCACCCATAATTTATCTGAGCTTGGGATTGGGAGAAAACTGCTGGAGTTTGGAGTATGCCAAAGAGGACATGGATGGATGTAGTGAAGATAGATCTGAAGAATTTCATCCTATCCGAGGATACATCCGAGGATAGGCTAGAATGGAAAAACAAAATTCATCTAGCTGACTCCAACATAGTTGGGACAAGGCTATGATGATGATGATGATGATGATGATATACTCTATGTTCTTCGATGTACTTTTTGATTGTTTGATTGGGACCTTTGCATACTAGGCAGACCTCAAGGTGCATACGTAACTTGTAAATGCGATTCTAGATATTTCTCCTTTTAGAAATGTGCTGCCTTTCCCTTTTATTTTGTAATTATCTGATGGCCCATTTTCCCTTGCATAAGATTGGGTTCTTCTTCAAGCCCATTTCCCCTTGCATAAGATCAGATTCTTCTTCAAATTTTGTAATTTATTCTTCAAATTGTCATAAGATTAGGTTCTTCTTTTTCTCATGAAAAATTGTCATATAAAGTATGCTTTTGATTATTTAAGACCATGGTTGCTGTTCATTTAGGCCATCCTCTTTTTTTTTTCTTTTTTTTTGAATATTTTCATTAAGGCCATCCTTAACTAAAAAATTCTTAATTGGTTTATGTTCCATTATGGTTTTCAGCCCTTTCCAACCCAGCTATATGACTTGCTAGAGCAAAGCCTGCCTTTTTACAACATGCTCAAGCACCACACTAGGCGTGCATCATCCATTTCAAAGTCTCTACCTGATCCAAGTCTTCCTGTTCCAGCCAATGAGAAGATACTTGTTTGGGTTGGTGATGAACTTGTAACACGTGATAGGGCGAAGGTATTTGTTTTTTGAATCTGAAAGATTTTTTTTCCTTCTGAAGGTTCAGTGAGAAGATAATCACGATTTTCATTCTTGTGATTTTGTATATGCTTGTTTGTTCCCCTTTGCATTATTACCATGTTCCTTCAAATGGATTGCATCCTTACTGTGTGGTTGGTTAAAGGTTTCAGTATTCGACTCTGTAGTCCAAGGAGGTGATGCTGTATGGGAAGGACTCCGTGTTTATGATGGGAAAGTTTTTAAACTCAACGACCACTTAGATCGGTTAGTTTCTTATCTTTAATATAAGAAGTGATTCTGATTAATTATCTAGTCCGTGCAAGAAAATTTATATATTTCTAAGGCGCCTGAGTTTCATAATCAAAGGACCATTATAATAAATAAGTAAATAAATGTGGTCTGAACAAGTGCTGATTTATACCATTGATCTGTTGAACTTCACCATGAATGTAAGATTTCTGAAAAATATCATAGATTGAAATCCCAACTCATTGGTCATTCGCTTGTACTTATCATCTATCCAACCCTTTCACACTAAAGCCCCATGAATTGGTACTCACTGTAATTTGACACTAATCTGAATTATCCTCATTGTTGGATTTTCTTCATGTAAATTGTTTCTTAAAAAACCATTAGACTAAGGCCCCAAAATTAATGGTTTTGATGGTCTGATTGAGATGTTTTTTTGCCCAAGTCATATCCACAAAACCTTTCTAGCACATTATCCCCCATAAAGTTGCGAGGGGTAGCTTAGATTTTTACCTCTCATACAAGTTGTGAGGGGTAGCTTAGATTTTTACCTCTCATACAAGTTGTGAGGGGTACTGTCAGGATGAAGGAAAAAGCTTGCATGAGAGGTAACAATTTTAGAATGTGGGACCCACATATCATCAATCCAATCCCCCCCCAGTCACTAAACCCCCCATTTAGATTTTTACCTCTCATGCAAGCCATGAGAGCTACCTCTCAACAGAAGGATACCATGTGCGCACCCCACCATATGTACCAGTCAACCTTTTTACATGTATAGCCGCCTTCATTTTCTAGAAAGGAATATCTTATATATGACTAATTAACAACATGACCTTATTCCTAATCAGAACTCAACTAAACAACTAATAATAAGGTCTATATCTTCTAAGAAATGGTTTGAAGTTAAAGATCTGAATCTACAAAAATAATTGATACTAGATCTCCTGATGATATTGCTTTGATTACAACTATGGTTCCTAACAACACTAGAAATTGACGAGGGAACGACTTGTGCAACTTGAAAATTACTTCATATGCATATTTAATGGAAAGATGGACCCTTTTCTCTCATATATTATGTCTCTTTTGCTTTCGTCAACTTGCCTTAGGATTTGGAAAAGCTAATCACCAAGTTTGTTGATGTTGACAATGCATCTCATGTTCCTCTCTCGTCGAGGATTTGTTGACTTGCTCAAATCTTGATTCTATTTATCCTAACATGGTAGGTGGTACCATCCTTATCGGATAGCCAGGTCATTTGTAGCTTCAGTTGAATGATAAAATGCTGTTTGAACCATTTGATTCAACGACTGCTGCTATCTAGTTGTTGTATCATCTTTCATTGTCATGGTCAATTGGCTTGACTAATGAATCGAACCTTTTCATGTTTGTCAATCCATTGATAATATTCTGATTCAAAGACCTCACCTCTCATTGTCGGATCAAATAGACACTTCTTTGGTTCGGCTTGACATGGTCTTTTACTGGATAGTTGACCATATGGTCTTCTTAAATAGGACTGTAGGAGGTTTTACCTGTAGGATTGATTAATTTTTTCAGTATACTCTCTTAAAACATGCGATTCCAATCATTCTCATCATCAACTCGTGCTGCTTTCGATTGAGGATTTGACCTCAGTTTCTAACTGTGCTCTGGATTTCTGAAGTGCTCTACGTTACCCTGCCATGCTATCATTTGCTTTGATCCAACCTATCATTGATGCCTTGGATGGCTTGTATCAATGTGTTTAGTTCATTTAAGAATTGATTGACTTCCTTTTGGGTCACTGACTTCACACCAAGGAGAATCTCTTGAACAAGGGTGCTCTACTTTGATACCATTTGATCCACAAGGTGCCACACAGTTATTGATTTATTCCCTTTCCTCCATGATAGATTGATTGTCGAGAATAATCGATATAATGCTATTTCTAATGAAATGGCGGACTCTCTAGCCAAACAAGGGGTGGAAAGGGCCTTTTCTCTCCATGTCTGTCTGTGTCCCTTCCCTTTTTTTTTCCTTTCTTTTTTTTTTTTTTTTGGTTGGGGGTTGGTTGACGAGGGCGGGGTGGGTTTTCCCTCTAATACTTCTTCCTCTTTGTTCGAGGGGTGAAAGTTTCCCTTACTGATTAAAAAAAAAAAACCAACAATATGATGAAAAAAAATAAAATCTGCAGGAACTTGTGAAATCAGGAGCAATTCCCCAGCCTTGCTCACAGACTCAACAATGTAAATGGCTTCACACCTGAACTATTAAAAACTCTTCATTCTTAATTCAAATCATTAACCACCACATGAATTGCTTATATGGATGCCTGACTACTATTGGAGAATGACTTCGTAATTCGTATACTAGTTCTAAATATAAAGTGGGCTAGGTTGACTATCTTCAATTACATCTAGGGAACAAGCTTAGAACTCGCAAGACTTGGAGAATGATTTTGTGTACCACTTGCAAAGAAAAGCTGGTCATGTTGACTTATGCACACCTGGTTACCTTCAAAGGGTGACCCAATCTCGTGGTGAATATAGAAACTGGTTGGAATCAAGTTTGGAAGTTGGGTTAGGTGTGTGTTGAGAGAGGGGTTGATTTCAAGCAGCGGGACCCATAAAAACTTGTGTAGTGTGGACAGTTCACATTGGATGGTAAACCCCTAGCAAGGTGGGGTAGGTCCCACAAAAGTTTGCAATGTGTGGACAGTCTCACTAGATAATATATATACAGATATATATATATATATGGGGAATGTTCATATGCATCCATCCCTCACCATAGGGTGAGGGATGCTTCCATAAATGGGGGGTTTCAAGTACAAAAGGGGGATTTCAAGTACATAGGGTGTACTTGAAACCCCCCATTTATGGAAGCATCCATCACCTATGGTGAGGGATGGATGCATATGAACATTCCCCATATATATATTTATATATATATATATATGGGTGACACTCCTATGAGAGATGCTCTCACCTTATTATGAGAGATAAGATGGGGGTCCTCATATCCATATCCAATGCCAACAACTTAAATGTGAGCGGCCCCACCTTATCTCTCATAGTAAAGTGAGAGATATCTCTCTATATATATATTGAAAAGATGACTATTAATTTCACGAAGAGCATGTAGTATAAGCGATCTGGACTGAGATGAAAAAAACCCAAAAAACAGGGCAAAAGCAATCATCCCTAGAAAAAAGGTTGAAACCCCCAAAAATTCAGGCATCAACCTGAAGTAAAAATAAGCATATTAACAATCAGACACAATAAACAAAGAAGTTCTGGAAACCCCTTCTTTGGCTAGATGATCCACTTCTGAATTGGCACTATGCTTGATGTGGTGGAATGAGATGTTCAAATTCTTAGAAATCTCTACAACCTCTTCTATAATGAGGAGAGGATCCTTGAGAGTGGATGCTTGAGAAGACCACTTAATCGGACGTCAAGAGTCTCCTTCAATAAGCAGCAGCTGAGGGTTGATTTGCAAAGCTTCATGAAGCCCAATATTTAGAGATAGTACTTTGCTTTGTTGATTGATCATAGACAGACCAGCTGGAGCCTAGGTGTTTGTAGATGGTGTTAGGGTTAGGATTGGCCCATCAAGGAGAATTTGCTGAATAGTACTTCCATGGTTAACTCATCAGATCCTTGGTCGGGATAGGTCATACATGCCCCAACATCATAGATACTTTCTGAGGCAAAAAACTGGAATACTGGATTATTTCTTTTCTCAGAAGCACATATACAAGATTTTTTGATTTGCCAAAAGATTGTTTTGTTTTTATTGTGCTTTTGAATAGTGGAGTTTTTTTTTTAATTATTATCCATGAAGATACTGAGTTCTTTACATATTAGGCTGTTCGACTCAGCAAAAGCTTTGGCGTTCAGTAATGTTCCTACATGTGAAGAGGTGTGGCATGACACTAACTACCGTTTTTGAATATTATGTTGTCTTAGTGCCTGGTTCCAGAGTGTGTATACTATACTGGCCCTAGATCGGGGTTTATGCTTTGTGGTTGTTGGGCAGGTTAAATTTGTTTTCATCGCAATAATACCTTGTCTGTACAATGAAGTGCAGGTTAAGGAAGCCATTTTCAAGACTCTCATATCCAATGGAATGTTTGATAATGCACACATTCGTCTTACTTTGACGCGTGGTAAAAAGGTTATTTATTCTAAAACTTTAGATGGTTGATGCTATTTAAAAGAACACACTTATAACTGGTTAAGATGGCGGTTACTTATCCTGTGTGTACTCTGATAAAATGGATGGTTGGGTGTGTGTGTGCTGCAATGAATGCATGAAGGCAATGGTTATTTATACTCTTTCCACACTACTTGTAGCCTCTCTTCACACTGAGTATTGGGATATTGCAACATTTTGTTTCATTTTGTGACACCAAAGTGGTTTATGGGGCACTGACTATTGGTCTATTAAATGCAAGTTGATCTTGAATAACAAGTGCGTGATGGAAAACAGCAGAAACATGATAACAGATTAGAGGAATCAACTTAAATGCACGACTTTGAAAAAACGGAAACGAAAGCCATGCACACCTGTTAGGACCAGCCTGCATTTGATGTCCATTGATCCACCATTTTATGTTCAAACTTAGGAGTTCTTTTCTAAAATCATCCTTTCAGAGGGAGGCATAGGTGAAATGATTGGGATGATTTGGTTGAAGCTGATTTTTTCCCCTTTAGAACATTTCACAGTGGACCCCACTGAATGGATGTTTCCAGTTGGACTTAATTTCTACAAATAGTCTTAGAAGTTCATTTTATTGGTCATTTATCAGATTATAAGAGTTAAATGGAGACTTTCATATTTGCCTCAAGGTCGATGAAAGGGCGCTGGACGATATGAATGGTCATATTAATTGATTAAATTGCCCTTGTTCAGATTGAAACTCATAGCATTATGTATACATTGAAGTTTTATTATGAAAAAATGTAACAGATCTCTCCAGTTGTTTCTGCAGTTTGGTGTAGTGTTGCACTTTAACTTTTAGTAATGCTTCGTCAATTCATAATATGATTTTGTTTGGCAGGTTACATCTGGAATGAGTCCAGCTTTCAATCTTTATGGATGCACCTTAATTGGTATGCACGGTCATGCTTCTTTTTCAACTGTTATGGTTATATTGATCTGAGTTTTTTTTATGCTAAATGAATATGTTTTTGAGAAATCATGCAGTGCTTGCTGAATGGAAACCGCCAGTATATGATAATACGGGTGGCATCACTTTAGTGACTGCTACTACACGTCGAAATTCGCCAAATGTAAGATTTATATTTATCTTTTTCTCATCTTCAAGAAAGTAATCATTCAGACTATCTATTGAAATTCAGCAATTGGCAAAATCTAGGATCATGTTACGCTTATAAAAGTCATCTGTTTTCCGGTTTAGTTTACTTATTAGTCAAGTGTGGTGATGATTAATCATATGATTTTGGGTTGTTAATGGTTTTCTGTATTTCTGTTATACATGTCATGGTATTGGTTTACTAGGGCCCTCAAATATCTATCCTTTTAGGGGTTTGTCATAGGGTTCAAAAGGGCTGAATCGGACTTAGACTTGGCCTGAGCTGAGCCGAACCGAGCCGGATGCGACTTGGACAAGTCGCACTGACTGTTATTCATTTATGAGAGAGGGTTTGTTGCAAAGAAGAAGAAAATTGAGTGGGAATGGGGACTCGGCTGATTGAATGTATAATTCATGTATCATTCTGAATCGTCCCACGAAAATAAGGCTGGCGGTGTTTGGGGCTGCTCTATTGGGCTTCCAGACTAACCTGCCTTGGGGGATGGGTCTTGCCTGAGGTGATGTGTTGGGCTTGTGCGCCAGCCAAATAAATGAGCCGGATTTGGGAAGATTTTTGATGATTTCTCAGCCAAGGTCATCGCAGGCCCAATATGGCTATAATGGGCTATGAGTGGGGCCTGACTTTCAGGCCTCATATATAAATGGGCTGGGATCACATAATTTTCAAACCCTAGTTATATCTGATCAAGCTCATTGCCGGTTAATGTTGTTTAGAAAATCTTTGAACAGAAAAAAAAATTTGAGTTGCAAAATTATTTGTTGAATTTTTTTCCTGTTAATTACTATATTGAGCCTTCATATTGGAGAATTTTGGTTTTCCTCTGCCGTATGTCGTTTTGCTGTGTTCCTCTCCCAAGCCTGGATAAAGGAGAATTTTGGTTTTCCTCTGCCCTATGTCGTTTTTGCTATGTTCCTCTTCCAAGCCTGGATAAGGGAGGTTTCATCTTACTGGAAGTTGACCATAAAAAGCTTTCCAAATTATATTTTAGATTCTATTCTCAAGAAAAGTAGGTATCTGCCAACCCTAACTTGATGATGGGATAAGGCTACAATGTGATGCTGACATTGAGGTGTGCTGAACTTGACCGACCAAATTTACCATGAAGCTAGAAAATTGCACCATCCAACTGGCTTCTGCAGATTTTTACAGGATCTGGAACCTTCCTTACCATATGTGGGATAGAAGTTAGAGCTTATACTACATTGTAGCAGTGTGGGATTTCTTTTGACAGAATGAGATGCAATTATTTTATGTCTGATAGCTCACAGTTCATTACTCAGTTTGAGTTATGGCTTTCAATTGGCAGAGGAATCATGTCATTGCCGAACATGATATTTGACTTGGCAATTACAGCTAAAAGCTGCCTAGCTAGATAATGGGTTTGTTTGGAAATTGGATGCACCAGAATTGTAATCGGTTTGAATATCCTGGTGCATAATGTCCCGTCTGTTCTCTGTGCGAAAAAATTGAGTCATTTAGTTCAGATACTCTTTCCAGCCGTCTCTGTACCTAGTCATTACTGCTATTGGTTCCTGATGTTGATTTGGGCGGAGATGTCAGAAAAAATGGCATACGATATAAATGTGTTTTGTATAGTTGTGTCACAACAAGCATACTGCCTTTGATTGTAAGAAACCATATACCAATACAAAAACTTAAGCTGATAGGTGGAAGGCCCATTCAGGTATATTAAGACATGTCAAGCCTATTACTTAGGCGATGTGGGATGTGGGACTTCCCAACACTCCTCCTCACGTGCAGGCCTAATAGATTTCATGGATGGGCCTGTCACACGGGCTACACAAGAACAACGGGATAGAAACCCGCTCTGATACCATGTAAGAAACCATATACCAACTCAAAAGCTTAAGCTGATAGGTGGAAGGCCCATACAGGTATATTAAGACATGTCAAGCCTTTTACTTAGGCGATGTGGGAAGTGGGACTTCCCAACATTGAAGACCAGATAAAGGATGGATATGGTAGGACATGCCATGGGTACAACAGGAACACGGATCTTACTCGTAGAAGGCAAATTATCTGATACAATATGGACCATTCCAAAAAAAAAAAAGTATCTGATACAATATGGCATGATGCATTGCCTTTTTTGAAGTATCCGGTTAGCATAGCATATAGCTCAGTAGGAACTTTTTATTTTATCAAAACCAGTTGAACCTGTTGTGATTCATGACAGTGATACATCTAATGTGCACTAAAGAATTTGTTTAAATTCCCTCCTTACACTTTACTGTTTGTAATAAAACCAACATCTTGGGTACATCCAAAACATCCACTTACGCATCTTCCAGAGTCATTTTAACTCATTCTGTTGCTTTTTTGCCAGAATTTGGATTCAAAGATTCATCACAACAATCTGATCAACAATATATTGGCGAAGGTTTTCTTCTTTTTCAACATAGTGACTCTTCTATTTGTTGAAACATCTATTGCCTATTTACGTTTTCTTTCAACTTAAGATTGAATTGATAACAGTGAACTGGTGGGCTGGCAATTGGCATAGGTAGAAGGTAATCTTGCCAAGGCAGATGATGCCATCATGCTGGATCAAGATGGATTTGTGTCAGAGACTAATGCTACAAACATTGTGAGCTTACGATTCCACTATGATCTTGAAGATTAATATTATAAGTTATAACGTAGACAGACTTGAACATGCACGCATCTGTTTTCCTTTCCACCCACTAATTGAAAATGATGTATTTTATTATAATGCAGTTCTTAGTGAAAAAAGGGCGTGTATTAACACCTCATGCTGATTACTGCCTTCCTGGCATTACTCGTGCAACTGTAAGTGGCATGAACTTTCATCTTCTAATTGTGCAACTGTCTTTAAAGATGCACCTCTTCTCTTTGTTTTTAGCAAGTAATTGAACACTTATGTGGTTGCACTTGAAATAGAAGAGATGAGGGATTGGTATTTCTTTCTCATAAGCTGATCCCCCAGTTGGAGAGGGATATGTTGAGGGACACTACAATCCATATCATCATTTATATGGTGGGCCTATAGTGTATGGAAGACAAGATCATGTTCTAGGCAGTATATGTGAGTGAAATAGAATGGAAGCAATTGTGAGAGAGAATGCTCAATGTCGTGCCCCTTTGGGTCGACTGTTGTTCATATATATAAGGGCTCAATTCCCTGATTACAATCAATTACGAATCTTAGATCCTAAATTGTAGCAACAAATTAAGTATATCCTTTGACTAAGTACAATACAATAAATGGGTACAATAAATGGGCCTAAATGGATTGGCCTGGATTGACACCCCCCCTCAAATTGATGCTGGGGAGTCATAAAGCAGCAATTTGGAGACAAGAAATTGATGTCGAGGCCGATGAAGTCCTTTCGTGAAGATATCTGCAAACTAAAACTCTGTAGGGACATGAGGTAGACGAATGACATCACGCTTATATTCATCTCGAATAAAGTGGCAGTCAACTTCGATATGTTTGGTGCGTTCATGGAAGACGGGATTTGCAGTGATGCGGATAGCCCCAGTATTATCGACATGCAATGGAGTAGGAGAGGTTTGAGTGAACCCGAGTTCCGAAAGAAGTCCCCGTAGCCATAAGATCTCAGAACAAGCAGAAGACATTGCCCTATATTCAGCTTCCGTGGAAGATTTGGACACCCGTTCTTGTTTCTTGCATTTCCAAGAAATGAGAGAATTTCCAAGGTACATGCACCAACTAGTAGTAGAACGGCGTGTGTCTTGACAGCCTGCCCAGTCAGCATCCGTATAAGCGGTCAGATGAAGAGGATTATCCTTTGGATAATATAAGCCACGAGAGACAGTTCGCAGCAGATAGCGAATAATCCGCTTCACAGCTGTCAAATGAAGGTGTCGAGGAGCTGTCATGAATTGACTCACAAGAGTAACAACATAGGATATGTCAGGTCTAGTGATGGTGAGATAGACAAGACTTTCCACCAGACGCCAGTAGGTATGAGGATCAGAAAGAAGATCGCCATCATCTTTACTTAACTTGAGATTTACCTCGACAGGTGTATCAACAGGTGAAGAATCATGGAGGTCAGCCAACTCGATAAGATCTGATGTGTATTTGTGTTGATTAACAAATAGACCTTTGGGAGATTGATGCACCTCTAAGCCCAAGAAATAATGCAATGGGCCCAAATCCTTCATACGGAAGGAATCCTTGAGAGAAGCTTGGAGAGATTTGATCATACCATCATCCGTGCCAGTGATAATAATATTGTCAACATAGACGAGAAGCACAGTAACACCAGTAGATGTGTGGCAGAGAAAGAGAGATGGATCATAAGGACTCTGGGTAAAGCCACTCTCGCGTAAGCGACTCTGGAAGGTTTCGAACCATGCCCGAGGAGCTTGCTTTAGACCATAAAGCGATTTGCGCAGGCGACAGACAGTCCTATTTGAGGGAGAGGGGACACCTTGTGGTATCCGCATATAGACTTCTTCCTGCAGATCCCCATGGAGAAATGCATTTTTGACATCCATTTGGTTTAAAGGTCAGGATTTAGATGCAGCAATGGCGAGAAGTAACCGAACAGATGTCATTTTTGCCACAAGTGCGAACGTTTCCTCATAGTCAATGCCATACTCATGTCTGTTTCCGAGTGCTACAAGTTGAGCTTTGTGTCTATCCAAGGACCCATCAGATTTAAGTTTGATCGAGTAGATCCATTTGCAACCAATGTGTTTAATTGTTGAAGGACACTCCACAATATCCTAGGTGTGATTCTGATCCAATGCATCCAATTCCTCCTTCATTGCCTGGTTCCAACAATCGTGTTGTACAGCCTGCAAATAAGAACTAGGGATAAGGACAGAAGATAGGGTTGTCATCAAAGAAGTATGGGTAAATCCATACCTCTCAGGCAGTCTAGAATATCTGGAGGAGCGACGCAAGGCTTGAGTAGGCGCGGAACCAGTGGTTGGGGGAGGAGCAGGAGGACGGCCATCCGCAGTGGTAGGTTTTTCCCGTCGGTGATACACAAAATCAGGATTAAACCTAGTAACAGTTGTTTGATCCGTTGTTTGATCCGAGAAACTAGGTAAGAGAGCTGGTGAAGATGGTTGGGGACAGTCTATGTGAGTTTGGAAGAAATACTGATTTTCAAAGAAAATAACATTGCGAGAAACCCGGATACGACGTCCAATGGGATCATAACAAACAAAACCTTTTTGATTAGTGGCATAACCCAGAAACGCACACCTGCGAGATTGCGCAGTTAGTTTTGTTCGTTTCGTGAGAGGAAGATAAACAAAACAAACACAGCCAAATGTATGAAGGTGATCAAACACAGGTTGTTGCCCAAACAGTTTAAAATAAGGTGTGAAATGATCAATGGTAGGTGATGGAAGGCGATTGATGAGATAAACTGCGGTGGTGAGTGCTTCAGTCCAAAAACGAGGGGGAACGGAAGATTCAATGAGAAGTGTTCTAGTTACATCAAGGAGATGTCTGTTTTTCCGTTCCGCGACTCCATTTTGTTGTGGAGTATACGGACATGTACGTTGAGAAATGATTCCTTTAGAGGTTAGAAAAGATTGAAAATCATTGGACACATACTCCCCCCATGAGTCTGATCGTAAAATCTTAATGCATGTGGAGAATTGTGTTTCAACATAGCTTAAATTTTTTTAAAAGCATGAAGAACATCAGACTTTGAATGTAATAAATAAATCCAAGTAAATCTGCTGTAGTCATCAATGAAGGTGACAAAGTACTTAAAATTACTATGAGAAAGAGTCGGAGCAATACCCCAAGCATCACTGTGAATTAAGTCAAAACATGCAGTGCTCCTTGTGTTAGAGTGTGGAAAAGGTAAAGTTTTACTCTTTCCTAATTTACAAGCATCACATTCAAACGAAGCAGAATCAATAGGTTTATTTAATAATCCAGATTGAAATAAAGTAGACATTGTAGAGGCATTCGGATGACCAAGTCTATTATGCCACAACCGAGAATTATTCTTAATGAAAAAACAAAATAACTGATGTAAAGAGTTATTCGGAATAAATGCAGACACTGGTAATGAAAAAAGCCTTCCACGCTTAGGCCCTCTCGCGATCACTTCCCCCGACTCCTGGTCCTGCACAACACAACCAGAAGGAGAAAAAGAGACATTGTAGTTATTGTCAACAAGTTGACCCACAGAAACCAAATTGGTAGCAAGATGAGGAGAAACTAGAACATTGGTTAATGGGAAGGGGCTAGGGGTATCACCAACAGAGGTGATTGGAAGATGATCGCCGTTGGCAGCTCGGACAGTAAGATGACCAGTGTAAGGAACAACATTTTGTAAGTTTAGGGCTGAAGTGGTCATATGGTTACTTGCACCAGAATCTAAGTACCAGGTATTGGAAAGAGAGGAAGCACCACCTGCAATGTTCATGGAAGCTAAGGCATTGATGATCATTTGGTTTACCATCTCAGGGGTGAGAGGAGCTGGTGATGCAGATCGTGAGGAACCAGGTTGGGAGGAAGAATTATACTGCAGAGAACCACTAAAGTCAGATGATGCATATGGTGTTGGTCACTGTGTAAGCACTAGGAGCGGACTGCACATAGTTGCGGGAAGCAGAATTGCGATTCTTCTTCCGGCATTCTGCAATAACATGACCAGTGGCCTTACAATATCGGCAAATTTTTGCCGTACATTGATTTGCATAGTGACCATATTTCTTGCAGTTATGGCACTGAACTTTACTGATGTCCAGAGGAGGTGGTCTGGTTGTAGCAACATAGGCAAGGAGAGCCTCAATAGATCTCTGTTGTTCCAGAGTAGTTTTAGTGACCAGACGTTGTTCTTCCCGTAGAAGTTCTTGAAGACAATCATCCAAGCCAGGAAGAGAAGCCCTGCTCATCAAGTTAGATCTAACGGGCTCAAACTCCATACGAAGTTTCATAAGAAACTGATCCCGATGGCTACTTTGTTGTAAGGGAAGTAGTTCAGGGAGGAGAGCTTCAGATACCGTGGCAAACTTTATCTCATCATATTCGGACCACAGTCTGCAAAATCCATTGTAATACTCCTGAACAGATTGGGTGCCTTGAGTATAGTGAGAAATATCAAGTTCCAATTGAAATTGACGAGCAGCATTGCCTTGTTGATAGATCTTATGAAGATAGTCCCACATTTCACGGGCAGTTTTGCAAGGTCTGAGGTTGAGGATAAAAGATGGGTCAACGGAGCCTAGTAACCAGGTTTTTATTTTAGCATCCTTAGTTTTCCAAGCTAATATCTTCTTGTCATCTTCAGCAGGTTGAGGTTCAGATCCATCAATGTGTGCCCAGAGTTCCTTCCCTTCTAAGTAAATTTGAAATTGGAATGCCCATGAGGTATAATTTTTTCCATCAAACTTAACCAGGGTAATTTCAGATTTGTCCATGACTACCCAAAACAAGCAATCAATTCAGAAAGTAGTAATGGCAGTAACTAGCAGAACGATGAATAAGCAATCAAGCAATGACAGTAACTAGCAGCAAGAACTAGTAAAATGAGGAAGTACAGATGCACTAGCAAAACGTCCGGACAGCAGACAGTAGGAACAGAAGGAACCACCAATAGCAAACAGAATGAACCAGCAGCAGCAAACAGCAGTAACAACAGCAACCAGCAGGAATAGCATGAACCAGCAGCAGTAGCTTAAATCAGATTAGCAGAAGAAACTACCAGAATGAAGAATGAGAGAGTCCTTAACAGAACAGGCAGGAATGATCAACCAGAACAGGATGCAGCAGCAGAAATGTCCAGCAAAGAACCAGAACAGTCAAGCAGCCAAAAAATTCCAGAAACCGGTACCCAAAACCCAAAAACGTCCAGGTCGTCAGGGAGAGGAACTGAACCTGGGCCCCACCTGATGATCTCTTGATAGATCAGAGAGTGGGGATGGGTGAACAGGATAATCACGCAACTATTGGAAGTGGTCCTGGTCAAATCAGATCCAGATCCTGGATTTTGGACGGCCGAGATAAAAACAAGTGGAAAAAATTGAATTTCCACAAAAATAGGTAGAAGACCTACCTCAAATCAGAATAAATGTTGGAAAAATCTTCATAAACAAGAAGATATACAGTCGACCAAGAGGGAAGAATCCGCCGAGATTGGTGTTGTTGATCACAGGTGGGTCACGCCTGATCAGAGATGATCAGGGATGATTAGAGAGGATCCAGCTGAAGAAAAAGATCACAGATGGCTTCCAAGGCTTGGAAGATGACTCAGGAGACGATCAGATGATCGATTTGTCTCTGATACCATGTGAGTGAAATAGAATGGAAGCAATTGTGAGAGAGAATGCTCAATGTCGTGCCCCTTTGGGTCGACTGTTGTTCATATATATAAGGGCTCAATTCCCTGATTACAATCAATTACGAATCTTAGATCCTAAACTGTAGTAACAAATTAAGTATATCCTTTGACTAAGTACAATACAATAAATGGGTACAATAAATGGGCCTAAATGGATGGGCCTGGATTGACAGTATATTGGGAAGTGTTTGATTTCAAGGACCCACCAGATCAATGACTTGTATTACTGAAAAGTGGGACCACATGCAAAATTGCTGGGTTGGAATAAAAATTGATTCTTTCCATTCAGCATTATTTAATAACATGCATATAGGCTATAGTTAAATGCCATTTCCCAATGTTACGCTACAGCCTATCTTTGATCAATAGTAAGTATTGGCAGAAGATATGAGAATGGGAGCTGCAAAGCAGCATTTCTCAAATGTCAGCAAGTGTAAATAGCAGGGAACTGGTAGAGTCCATATTGTATTTAACTAAGGTTTGACAGAAGTTAAAAAAACAAGACTGATACTTGTTTCCATGTTGGTTGAATACATGTTTATCAGCTTGCAATTAGACTTCTATGCCACGATGTCAGTACAGTATTGAGTATGGCAAGAATCAGATATGATGGATTGTCTAAATACCTACTTAAGGATATTGGTGCCTCTGGGTTATTGAAAACTCACAAGTACAATCAAGTTAAAATATTTCTCGAAAAATATTTGTGACTCAGTGTTGTAATCTAATTCGTATTATTAATGAGAACATACACATTGGTTGAATTAGCATCGGAGGGCGGGTTGGACTAGAGAAAACTCTAACACTCCCCATTAGGATCCTGCATAATACCAGCATTACCTGCTGATCCAGGATTCCCCTTAGAGCTGTTCTTACGAATGCGTCACAGATATCTAGGGTTTTCCAGCATAAGGTTTGAAAAACCCTCAAACTGGAACGTGAAGAGAGTTAACAAAAAGAAGATGAATTGGAGAGGGAAGACTGCTTTCTTAATGCAATCTACAATTGAAATTTAATTTCAAAGCATATATCCAAATTTCATGAGTGCTGCAAGACACCAAGTGGTGTTGGCGATTGTCCTTGCTCAGTTGCACCTGCCATTCTATATAAAATTGGAAGTCTTGGACAAAGCAGCTTATGATCAACAACATGCATCCTCCAAAACCTCATATTTGATTGATTGCCTATGCTTAACCTGGCACGCTTTTGAGTTTTGGCAATAATCTTTTAGTCAAGTTGCTCTCCATAGATTGGATGCTCTATAAGTTGTGAGGTTTGGACCAATCGACCTGGATGTCTTTACAATATATGAAGTTATCATTTATATTAAATAGAAAGTGCTGATACCAAGGAAAATTGAGAAAAAACTAAAAGAATTGTTCCAGCTATGGTGTTTGCCTTTTTTATCACGTATTTGAGTCCCGTATATTGGACTTATTTATTCTCATCTTACTAGTTAATATGGTATAAAAACAAATTTCTTTCACAAATTGGCATAAGTTTTTGCAAAGAACTGATAAATTCAATCCATGATTTCAGGTTATGGACCTAGTGGTAAAAGAAAATTTGGTCTTACTGGAGAGACGCATCAGTCTATCTGAATTCCATACTGCAGATGAGGTTTACTTCTTATTTTCATTTTCTTTGAAGTCGAAACCACTAAATCAGGTTTATTTCTTATTTTCATTTTATTTGAAGTTGAAACCTCAAAGCTGCATCTATCAGTTGGGACTCCTTCCATATGTAGGATATGCTTTGATGTACCCCAAATCAAGTAGGTGAGAATATTTTGGCAGAAAGGTAATTGTTAAGTTGCGCATTTAAGGAATGGAAATCTAGAGAGACAGCAGGTCTGATACTGCTTTTCTGGATACGCCCTAGAGTCACAGCAGGTCTGATACTGCTTTTCTGGATACGCCCAAAACTGAAGTCAACATTGACATTAATAATAATTTAGGAGAAGGTAGAAAGATATGAAGTACATCTGCCCGAATGCAGATCAAAATTTATAACCATCTGTTCTAAAGAAGAAATAAAATAGATCTTGATGAGGGGTAAGTCCTAAATGCCCAACGCGATATTGTTTAAGGTGTCAATTTGATCTTGCTATCACCAAGTACAATGTTGTTTTGAAAAAAAATAAAAAAAAATCTAATACTCATCTGCTACTGACAAAAGAACATTTTGCTTGCAGGTGTGGACAACAGGAACAATGGGAGAGCTTACTCCGGTAAATTCCTTTCACTGGAAACTTTAAAATGAACAAGTTCCTTATTTATGGTCATTAACTTCAGTCAACCTAGTATTTTTTTCCCAAGTCAATATTATTAATGGTCACAGAAATTTACAACAAAAATAATTACTGCTTTGAAGGTATGATAGTTATGGGAGTTGGGCCATTAGCACATGTGAACCTACCAAGTGCAGTTCCCATCTCTTTGACTAAGCACCTAGGGATTTTGTAGCTATCAATATAAGAAAAACGAATATATATTTGTGTGCGTAAAGGGTTTAGCTGTTTCAAATTCAGCTGAGTTTTTCTGGCAACAATCATTTAACCAAGTGTTCGTAACTAATCCTACAGTGTTTTTCTGGTAACAATAATTTAAACCAAGCGTTTGTAACTAATCCTACACCAACTCTACTGATTTTCACAAACAATATACATTTGCAGCAGACCCACATGGTGGATTCACCTGATTCTCCACCTTTTTGTTTGTAGGAAGGAGTAGAATGAAATGAAATTGAGTGTCAAATCAAGATAAAAAGAAAGTGGAGGGATTTGGAGGGGAAAAACACCTTTTTTTGTCATTTTGTTGTTGTTTAAGAGTACATTTTTTGTCATTTTGTGCTTTGAAGAGTACCTTGTTTTTGTCATATTGTGCAACTAAAAGTACCATTTTTGTCATTTTGTGATTTTCTCTCCAAGTCCCTCCACTTTCTTTTTATCTTGATTTGACACTCAATTTTATTTCATTCTACTACTCTCTTCAAAAAAACGGGGAGGGATTTGAAACAGTGGGGTGATAGCTGGGTATTCATTTTCCATCTCCCCTTGACTCATTTCCCATTAAAGAGGAGATTATTTTATGGTCATTTTTGGATATTTACATTTGTTTATTCAATTTTAACCACTTTAGAAATACAAGTTCTATAATTTCTAGGAATTCAATTACATAAAAAAAATGGGCCCTTGGGATGTCACCATGTTCATCAATCCAGCTTGTATTCTGCACATGTATGACTGTATCCCACATTCTGCATTTGCAGCCACAAATAGAGCTAGAATGTAAGATAAACTAACCTATACGTTCAAATCTTTACAAGGATAATTCCTAAGCGAGTTTTGTTTCCCAGGTTGTCATGATCGATGGTCGTGTTATTGGCAATGGAAAAGTGGGGCCTGTGACGAAAAGACTGCAAAATGCCTACAAAGTCCTGACAGCAGAATCGGGCGTACCTATACCCATGTACTCTAAAGCTTGAGTTAAACAGGACAAACTGGCTTTAGCTTTTCTAAATTATTTTGTTTATTTTCGAGTTGTGGGATTGGCTGCCGCTGTTACAACTAGTAGAACTAAATTTGTGGTCATTGGATCAGAACACTGCAAGTGTCTTGGGAATAATTTTCATTCAAAGGGGTCAGTCAATCCATCTATTTGTATGAAATGGTCAGTTATTACTGGATGGCAGATGGTTGTATGGTTAACTGTTCTGAATAATGTGGTCATATACAAATAAAACTGAGGGATGAGAACCACTGTAGCTAGGTGCATTAAATATTCAATGTCTCCAACTTGTCTACCATTCATGTGGCCTGTGAGTCCAATTAGGGATGAAAATAGGTATGAGTTTGGGTCAGGTTGCACTAGGTTCTGGACCCAAATGTGTATGTGATGAGACCCAGAACCATATTGTATTCGGTTTAGACAAAATCTGTGCCTTTTTTTTTCTTTTGCTAAATATGCATTAAAGATATTTCTTTGGTCAAACTGCGTGAATTTCATGCGGTTATGTGGGTTTTTGGGCATTTATCATATGGATCCTGTTAGTGCAAACCCGAAACAAAATTAAAGTGAGTCCAAATTATTGATTAATCTAACACTAGATTGAAGGATTAAGCCTAATTCAAGTTACTTTGTATTTGAAATGGGCCCTTGACTGGTAAACTATGGTAAACTAGTAGCAATGCCTGAACTTGGGCCCATTGCTAGTTGGCTCAAAATGATCTTGCTGTGTGGGCTAGTTCTCATTATTAATGTATTTAACCAGGGATGGCAGTGGGCTTGTTCTCATTGTTAATGTATTTAACCAGGGATGACAGTGGATTCTGTTTTATACTTAGAAGGCCCTGACCAGAAAGAATGTGTATGTGGCCAATTAGCATTTGGGTAAAGATTCAGGTCCATAGTTACAGGCAAATTGTTCCAGTAAGGCATAGTGTATATACCAGGTTTTGGACTTGAGAAAATCTAAATATAATATTCTTGGCCCCAAAGTCCAACCCAAATAGTTCAAACTAGGCCTTAACCTTCCATGTACAGATCCACCATATTAGGGGCCTGAACATGCATGCCCCTTGGCCTTTTGCACTCCCAAGGCTAATGTGAGTGTGAATGACTATGTTTTAAGGACATGTATGATGGAAATCAAATAAGCCCATATAAAATCTTGGAGAAAGGAAGGAGCTCCCCACACAATGAAATTGTAATGGACCCACCTAAGGATAGAAACATGAGATGCCTATCCAATCATGGGTGTTTAGGTGGGGCCCGTATTTGAAACAGGCATTAGATATAGAAACTCTCTTTTAACTACCAACTGGGGCCATTTAAAAGCTATAGATTGGAGAGACTTTTATGGAAATTTCCCACGTTAAAGCTTTTTTTTTTTTTTTTTCAAGGTACCAGCTTAGGGGAGCTAGACCCCAACTCTTGGGGTGAGGGAAGGAGACCTTGGATGATGTACGGAGTCCTTAGGTGAGGAAGATTACATGCGTAGGGTTCAAACTTGAGCAGCCAGATAAGAACCGCCACTTCTTACAATTAAAGTAAGAGACCGGTCTTAAAATTTCTACTGAAATTTTAAAACCTTTAGATATTTTGTTAAAACTCAAAGAATGACGAATATCATTTTATTATTAAATTAATCAATTGTAAAATATGTAAAACAAGTTTTTGGTAAAAAATACATGATTAATTTGATAGACAAACTTAATTCATGTTAACTCATGTTTAAAGTAAATTTTGGTTAGCTCTTCTTATCTTAATACAAAACTAGCCCAATAACACGTGCTCAGCACGGTATCTCTATGAGCTGTAAAATAAATAATCACATATTAAAAAAATTTACCTCTTTCCATAAGACAAGTTGGATAATATGGAAATAGAGAAATTTGAGCAAAAATGGTATAGTTACGTAAGAACAACTGAAATATGGGTGGTTTGATAAAAAATAATTAGATAGTTACATGAGTAGTTATATAACTGTCAGTCAAAATTAAAACTAAACGTCAAAATTGAATCCAAAACCTCTTAACTTAATATATTATAATGAAAAAAAGTCATCTATTCATACCATTTCATTAGTTGGAAATGGTTCAGGTTTTGGTGCCTGACTTAGGGATGGCAACGGGGCGGGGTGGGGTCGGAATTGGGCTGCCTTTAATAATATTAAAAAAAATCTCCCAAAATAGAATAAAAAGATCTCTCCGCATAAATATTTTATAAGTGTGGGGCATCGTTAGATTGTTTAAATTTTTTAAAATTATCTAATATTAATAATATAAATTTTCCTTTTCTTGAAATTTTACCTATTTAAAGTGAGATTTATTCTTATAAGATTTTCTCTAAGCCCTTGAAGGCCACTAACATACACTTGAAAATATCATATATGCTTTGAGACATTCTTTATAAAAAAGACAATATCTCTCTAAAATATCATGAACTCCATCAATACATGGTTTCACTTCATTTCTGGTATTGAACTCCACTCACTAATAAAGAGGTTGATTACATATAATTAACATTAGTATAATTTATAGTGTTGTTAGTATGATTAGAATCATATTAAGTTACTAACTATAATTTACCTTGCTATTTCTAATCATATAAGTTATTCTAAGTGTATAGCATGATATATCTTGTAATGTTATATCAAATTAGTATAATTTATATTGTTATTAGTATGATTAGAAACATACCAATTATAATTTACCTTGCTATCTCTAATCATATATGTTATTATAAGCTTAAAGCATGATCTATCATTCTATTATATATATATTCATTTTATTTAATATGATTTATCATGTCACAATTTAACATTATATATGATTGAAGTAAAATAAGCTTAGATAGTTAGATAGATTTTTTAACAACTTTAATTTCATTAAATTTGAATTAGAGGAAATGAGATCATATTATATGCTTTTATAATGTCTAGGGTTCATTCAATTACATGTTTAACTTTAAAAAAAGTCTTCAATCAATCTACTTAACCCTTAATAACAACATAAAATCAATATATACATTTGCATATAAATATGTTTATTTATTATAAAAGAAATTTAAAATATATATATTTTAGAAGATTATTTATTTCGAGGTAGGTTACGGGGCGGGGCGGGGTAAGAAACATACCCATCCCCGCCCCGCCCCGGATTCGGGGTATATTTTTTTACCCCGTCCCCTCCCCGTCTAAGAGTCGGGGTGGGGAAAATCCGTACGGGGCGGGCACTCCGAATTAAGGCGGGTCGGGTTAAAAATGCCATCCCTAGCGTAACAAAAGTAGTTAGGGTTTCAGGTGAGGTTTAGAGGTTTAGTATTTGCAGCAGAGACAGAGAGGTGTCTTCATCATAAGAAGTGTCCGCCCGAACGCTGTGTGTTGAGAAAAGAGGGATCTTTTCCTTGTATAGGATTTTATTTACTACTTGGTTGAAGCGAATCAAATCAGATGGACATGGAGAAATCTCATTCCTTCTTGTTCTCTGGTCTCCATTTCGATCGAAAGAAGTTCGCCAGCGATTTTGCTAGATTCAAGGTACTTATACAATCAAAACCCTAACTTTGAATTCAAAAACCCCATTCTAATGCGTTTGCAAAACCCCTTTGTGAGATTCCTAATGAACCAGTCCAATTCAATATGCAAACTACACTGTGCTGAACCATTGATCGAATCAAACTGTCAATTATTCGAAAAGCTTGTTTTTTGCAGTTCTTAAACGTAGTACGAACTTGTATTTGTCCTGACAGATTGATTTTCCATCTATTCACTGTTAAACGTGTGCGTGTATGGGAATTGTATGGCTGAGATTGTCTAATTGGTTGGATTATTGGTCTATGCACTATGAACTGTGAACCCGCAATTTGCACAATTTGCGTTGTTCTACTAGTGTTAGATATGTATGTATATGCGTAAGGTATACTGTAATCTGTTTGTTGCTGTTGCTTGATCCTCTTTAGTACATTTTGATTTCAATTTTTAGAAGAAAAAGGAAGGAGATGAATTCGGGCTTGATGAGACTAGTACAGCCGAATTAGTTGAGAAGGCAGTGTCTGGAAAGAAGAGAAAGCGGAAGGCGAAAGATTCTGGTAACATTTGTAGTTGATCTCTCATTGTCTGTGGGATGAGACTGGTAACAGTGGCTGAATCTAATTTTTTTATTTATTTATTTTTAATTTCAGAAGTCGTACAAGGATTTAGCGTTTTCAAGAGTTCGGAAGCGGTGAAAACAGCTGAAGAGGAAAATGTGGTGGAAACTGATGATACTGAGAGGAAGGAAATGAACAGACAAGCAGAGGTAATTTTAACTATCGTTTTATCAGATAAGTTCAACTTTTATTCAATCTGGATTTTTATTTTCTATATTTTTTTTCTTATGGTTTGGATCTTTGTTAAAATCCAGAAAGATGCACTTCTCCGTAAGAAGCATGGGGTTCATATCTCAGGGCATAATGTACCATCACCACTTCAAAATTTTGCAGAATTGGGTTTAAGGTATTCTTCCAATGGAAGATTTACCTTGCAAATTTGTTCTTCTGTTTGCTTTATCTGATTTTGTTTCATTCATTTACCTTTCTAATATTATTATTATTATAGTGTCTGTCACATTATTTCATGAAGAATGATCCCAATCATATGCATGCATCCAGAAAGACTCAATTTTTTCTTCTTTTGATAACGAAAGGTTCGAATTATTTGCATGGTTTGATTATTAATTTGAACTATCCACCTGGGTTTCCTATAACAAAAGCCTCTGTGAATGCCTGTTGGTTTGACTACAGCTGTCCTGTTAAATACTTTTTTATTTTATTTTTGGAGGCCCATGATTTGTATTTTCAGTGTATTGATTGAATAGCTAAAAAGATGTGGCTGTCGGTAAGTGTTTGCTTCTACACTGTACTCGATAAATTATCACATGGGTTAAATGAACCAAACCTTAACTGCCTACATAAATGCATATGCATGCAAAGACAATACATCTAAAATTCTCTTATTTACTTGATATTTATTTCTGAGTTCTGACATACAAAGATGCTATAACATAATTGAATTTTTTACCTGTTGTTTGGACATTATGTCTATAATTGTTTTAAGTTATTGTTTTTTCTTTTTATTACCTTTTTTAAAAATCATGCGGCAGTCTCTGTTGTGTGGATTTTCTTTTGAGATTTTGTTGACTCATGCTTTTGCATTTGGCGCTTAGTTTTCTTTTGACATAATGTAGAACTGGTTGTTGTTTGGTTTCTTGCAGGTATAACTGCAAGGGATATTTATTACGCAATTTAGCAGGGCTGGGTTTTAAAGAACCGACACCTATTCAAAGGCAGGCTATTCCAGTCCTCCTCTCAGTATGCTCTTCTTTTAAGCCACCTTTCATTTTTTACTTCAAACTGAGGGTGTAGCTGCTGTTTTATTTCCCGTGAGACTTTAGCTTGCTGGGATTGCATCTTATCTTATTTCTATATGCTATATTGAGTTGGTTTAATGCCTCGTTTGTGCAATTATTATCTTTCTTTTGATCTTTCAACTTTTGTGGTGGTGGATGTCCTCGGATTATCATAGGGGCGAGAGTGCTTTGCTTGTGCACCTACAGGCTCTGGCAAGACTTTGGCTTTTATATGCCCGATTCTTATGAAACTTAAGGTAGTATTCATGACCTTGACTTTCATATGCATACCTATAGGATGTGTACCGCTAGGGTTATTTCATAAATCTCTCTGATATATATACACTTGTTTTGTTTTATATATATATATTTTGGAATGTTATCAGCCAGGAACAAAGGATGGTATCCGAGCTGTAATTCTTTGTCCTACTCGGGAATTAGCTGCACAAACAGCACGAGAGTGCAAGAAGTTGGCCAAAGGGAAGAAATACTACATTAAACTAATGACTAAGGAGTTAGCAAAATGTGGTGATTTTGAGAAAATGCTTTGTGACATACTTATATCCACACCACTCCGCTTAGAATTTGCTATACGCAGAAGAAAACTTGATCTAAGCAGGTGTGTGCCATCTTTGTTTACTATCTCTCCTACATTACATTTGACTTGATTATCCTCTCTCTCTCTCTCTCTCTATATATATATATATATATATATTTGGTCACAGTGAAAGTGTCACCTAAAAATAAAACTGACTAACAAAAAGAATAAATATAGTATGCATTTCATGTTGTTTGTGGCTGCATTTTGAGATATCTTTTTGTTTCCATGTCAATATCAATTTTTCGATCAATTTAAGATTAAAAAAATCAACTCTTCTAGTGATGAGAACACACCATAGAATTGTGTTAACACATAACATTCTTCTGCATGGTGTTTTGTTCAGGGTGGAGTTTCTTGTCTTGGATGAATCTGATAAGCTATTCGAGCTTGGTTTTGTAGAGCAAATTGATTCTGTGGTCAAAGCATGTTCGAATCCCTCAATAATTCGTTCATTGTTCAGTGCTACATTACCTGATAAGGTTGAAGAACTTGCACGCTCAATTATGCATGATGCAGTTAGAGTTATTGTCGGGAGGAAGTAAGTATAAGACACCAGCAACTGCGAATTGCTTATAGTTATATCTGACTTGGGCTACTGAAGTACAAGTTATGTGTATTTAAGTAGTGTTACTCCTTGCACAATCATCCTCCCATTGTACGTTTTGTACAGGAATTCCGCGTCTGAACTGATAAAGCAAAAATTGATTTTTGCCGGAAGTGAGGAAGGAAAGATGCTTGCTTTGCGTCAAAATTTTGCAGAGGTATGCAACCATGAACCCTCAAACCTTAATCGGTAATATCATAAGCTTTATAGAAAAAAGGGAAGCAAGTTGTATTTGTAGTATGGATTTTGTTGTTGGATCCTACTATTTTCATAAGCCTTTTGTGGGGATGAGTGCAACAATTCCAAATTTACTTTGCTCATGCACAGACTCGGTGTCCCAAAGACAGCCCTTGCTTGCAAAGGTGATTATATAGGAAAATTTTCTCCTACGGAATATGGCATGTAGGAAAAACAATCCAACAATCCCGACCCTCCATAAGACTGGAACATCCCACCCCACCCCCAGCCCGCTCTCCACGCCGCTGCCGAAATGAAGGCTGGGTCTTGTCACTTGTGAGTCTGACTAAGGCACTTATCTGTTTTTCCTACATGTTGTATTCCACAGGAGAAAACACTATATACATGTGTGTGCATATTTTGGATAGTAAATGATGTGATGATTTATTTTTTTCTAAAACAAATGAAGGGCCCAGACACTAAGCTTTATAAAATAATCCAGCTTATAGGAACCAGCAGCGCAATTCAAGTTATTTAATGAGGTTATGACATATTACATTAATAGCCTTGATATTGCAGCTATAACAAGGCCACCATATTTTCAAGCATGCATGTAATTTCCACTTGCAACACCCACGTCAAACATGCTACTCAAAGGGTTCAGGAATTCAAGTACTCACCTCAAACAAAAGGTTGCCTCGATTGAACATTGGCTGTGTATCCAATGGGTGTGGATGGCCTGGGATGTGCTAGCCTAGCCACTGAATGAGTGTGGACAGCCTGTGATGTTCTAGCCTAGCTGCCAAAGCCTCACAATTAACCACTTAGACGACCAAGTTATAGCGCACCCTGTTTGCCTCGTGATTGCAGCAATGATCACTTCTCGGTTGACATATCAGCCCTTGACCAAACTGGTTGAAACCTCATAACAACTGCTGGAGAATTCACGACCTTGATGTAATGGATACTAGAGAAACTGCAAATAGGCTCTTAACGAGGCTGGGTTTCATCCTCCAAACAGCCTGGTTGTTTACAGGATTGAGGAGTTAACAGCTCAAATTGATGGTTGCCGGCTTCGTTCTAAATCCTCAAAACTGCAGCAAGAAGGATGATGGTTGTAATTTCTCCTGCTTCAAATTTAACGTGAAAACTGCCCTTACATTGGTTTGATTCATGCCCGGGTATGGCATTGCGGCAAGCCAAACTTCTAGGGTTAGAAACTTAAAAATCCTCTTCAAAGAACTCAAGTCCCAGTGGAAAACTTGTAAGATATTCTTATTAAAATATCACTACTATCCTCAACTACAATAATGATATATACTTGTTGATCCCAACTTCGCAAAACCCAGTTATCACCTGTATCTACACTCTTGATAGATTTTTTAACACAACTGGAAACTAAATGTACAGATCATCCATCCTAACTACGCTTGCAAGTTGCATCAACAATAGGAAACACAAAAAAGAACTGGCTAAATAAAAGGAGATCTCCCATCATTAAGTGGGCCCAGCTTGGATTGGGACTTTGAAAATTGAGGGGTTTAGGGGCAGTAGGACTACATCGAAATATTTTTTGAAATGGGATTTCGAAATATTTTGAGCATGAGTTTCCCTGTTATTTTCAGAAAGAACACAAAACTAACATCTGGCTGTGGTTATGCTGCTAATTAAATTTATGCATGGGTTGAATGGCATATATTGTTTTGATGGTAACGCGACTCAAACCCGCAACCTTTTGGTTGAGACACTGCCCCCCTTCCAACTGTGCTATGGGCTCTTGTCGGACGAATAATTTTTAACCATTTGTCATATGTTATTGTTTCTAGTGATGTCATATGGTTACTGATCAAATATTTTACTATTTAGCTGCATTCCTTTCTAGTTTCTGCTACAGTCTAGCAAAATTAATTCTTTTCCTCATAGATTAATATATGTTTAACTTTTCTGTGGATATGATGTTCTTAGATCTGCATTCCGGGCCACCTTTTTTCCTTTTTTAATTGGGAACTTGAACTCATGCGCTCTCTCACTTAATCACGCCCCTTACCAACTGCGCTGCAGCTTGGGGACATGTTCTTTCTTCTTTGTTTGGGTTCTTCTGTTCTGATTTAGTAGCAATGTGTTCATCTTCCTTTATACTTCACCTTACTATTTTTGTTGCAATGACCTGCTGGAGGACAGAGTCTGAATCCTCCTATTCTAGTGTTTGTCCAAAGCAAGGAACGGGCAAAGGAACTATACAAGGAATTGGCATTTGATGACATAAAAGCTGATGTTATCCACGCAGATCTGAGTCAGACACAGGTAATTTTATGCCTTATGTTATAGTCAACTTAATTTTGAGTAAATTGTTAGTGTATGAACGTATAAAGTCCGTTTTCCCCCTTTTGAAACTTTTGGAAAGTACCAAATAAAACCTTGATTAATTTGGAATATATGATTTTTTTTCTTGGTAAAAGGAATATATGATAATATGAATGTTAAAACCTTAATTTGGAATTTATGAATTACACAAGAATGCGTGTTTCATGTCATGATTCCTTGACTAGTTCACTTTCTAAAATTATGGTGGATATGCTTTTTGGGCGAAATGGTTCAGAGGCTTACTGGTTTACTCATGACTCGGCTGAGTAAACCTTGATTTGGCCATTGTATTGTGTGGTCAGTGTAATGTAAACCTGGAATTTGTGCAAAACGTAGGCTGACAGGCCAAGCATGGGTCATAATTACATTAGGCTTGTTCATGTATTTCTGCAACGCTGCATGAGTTGAGACAAATTCTTTTCTTCTTCTTTCCTTTTTTTTTTTTGCTGGAAGGATGATTTCATTAAACACCTAAGCAAAACAATGCAAAAGAGAGCTGAGCAGACAGAAAGAAACTAAAACATAAAAACACACTAAAGCTCCCCTTTCTATCCAGCTTTAGGCCTAGAAAGATTGCCTGCAAAGAGAGTAATCACATATGATCTTGGACTGTTACATTCTCCTATTAACTCTGATCCTCTGACCCATTTGACTGCTACTACTCTGGCCCCACTTCCTTCTGCAAGTCTTTTACAAGAATCAAACAATTGGCTTCTATCAGAGCTTTCTTAATCCCTAGATAATGACACAGCTATCCCCTGCAGCTGCAAGAGCCAATGCATCTTAACTTCTAATGAGTCCTTGCTAGATGACTGACCCACGTAAGTCACCACCATGGAACCTGAATGAGATATAATTCGAGATCATATCTCATAGTTTTGCACTTTTACTCATGAGCTTGCCAAGAAATCAAACAATTGGCTTCTATCAGAGCTTTCTTAATCCCTAGATAATGACATACAGTTATCCCCTGCAGCTGCAAGGGCCAATGCATCTTAACTTCTAATGAGTCCTTGGTAGATGATTGACCCACATAAGTCACCATCATGGAACCTGAATGATCTCGAACTATATCTCATTATGATTGACCCACATAAGTCACCACCATTGAAGTTATTCCCTCTCCCCCCCCACCCCACTTCTTGACATGCAAAGGCTGGGACCCATAAGATTTCTTGGCAAGCTCATGAGCAAAATTGCAAAACTATTAAATCTTCTAGGAACATGGGAGAAGGAAATAACTTCAAAGGTAGACCTCAGTTCTCTAATGTCCAACAAAATAGGGTGGATGGACCAATCCATTGACCCATTGATGGCTCGAATCACCTCGAGGGCATCCAACAAAAGGTGGATCTTGCGGAATCCCCGTATCCTCGCCTCCTTCAGCACGCATAAGATGGTCCTTGCCTCGGCTTCTTTTGGAGACGAAACCTTTTGTCATTCATGCAATCCAGCATACACCCATGCACCATCAACCCAAATAGCAAAGCCAAAACATGTTTTGCCATCCACAGCTCTAAAAGAGGCATCTGAGAAAACCTGAGCCATACCTCTAGGGCTCCTCAGGCTGACTTCCTGGTTGGGGGATGAAGGTCCTTGGTTGATCTTTTTAGGCTTGGGCATAGATTCAACAGTCATTCTTCTAGCACAATTAATTGTGCTAAGAGGTTTTATTCTTATGCCTCAAAATATAAAATCATTTATGCTCTTCCACAAGGCCCACCAGAGTGCGAGCGCCCAATCTTTAGCTTGAGGGTGAATTGGTGAGCTTGTTGCATCACATAGTTCTATGAAGGAGTTCCACCACTCCTGATCCTCAAGGGGGTAATGGCATGTGATAACATTCCTATGTTGGACCCAAACCAAGTGCTCTCGCATGATCGCATAAAAAGAGAGCATGCTCTATTGTTTCTTCTGAGGTTAAGCAGATGGGACACGTGACATCTTTAGAAATATCTTTATTGTGGAGTATTCTTTTGTTGAGATTTTGTTACTCAAAATCTTCCCAAGGAAAAATTTGTGCTTTAAATGGAGCTTTCGATTCCTCACCGAACTCCATTTCCATGGGGGTCATGTATCCGGGGTTGGATGGTTTTATATAGGGCCTCTAATGTACATTTTCCTGCTGGGTCTCTGTTCCAACATCCGGCATCCCTTCCTCCAATCAGAACATTCCTTATCAGATTTACTATGGTATCTGAATATAAGGTTTGTAAGAGTTGTATGTTCTTTAATTACATTCTTTGGAAAAGAAAAACTTCATTTTTGTTGAAATGTAAGGTCGTTTTTTTTTAATAAAAAAAATGACAGAAATGTCATTTTTTTAAATGGTAGAAATGACATTTTTTTTAATTTTTATTTTCCTTTGTTATTTGCTCTTTTCTTTCATTTATAATTTTTCAAAACCAAAAGATATGACTTCGCCTGCATACAATTTCACCAGATTGGACCATAGGTTGCATCCTATTGGGCCTATTGCTTTTCCCCCCTCCTTATTATGCATATTTTCAGCTATTTAAATGCAATATAGTAATTTTCATGAACCTATTGGCTTGTGCAGCGAGAGAATGCAGTTGATAACTTCAGGATGGGGAAGACCTGGGTTTTGATTGCAACGGATGTTATTGCTCGGGGCATGGACTTTAAGGGTGTCAACTGTGTGATTAATTATGATTTCCCTGAATCAGCCGCAGCTTATATTCATCGGATCGGTAATGTTACTCACCTGGCTGGCACTCTTTGCCTAACTGTGCTGAAACTTAATGATTTTTCTTCACCTTGGTTTTTGTTGTCACAACTTCAGTTTTTTTTTTTTTTTATTATTATTATTATCCTAAATCTTGGTCCAGCCTCATAAATGGCATTGTTCAAATGAAACAAGAAAGAGCTGTTACGAAGTTCTGTAAAACTAGGATCCAATGAGTGGGCTTGCATTGCAAGGACCATGCAATCTGGGTCCAACTAGTAGTCAGGTTTGCACATGGGTGGGGAGTCAGGTACAGGTCCTAAGATCCATTAATTGTGTTGGATCTTGGTAAACCAGGTCCTACCTGTTTACGGCCTGTTAATTTCGTGTGTTAAGGTATGGAGTGATGCAATTGGGTTAAGTTGACCCTAACATGCTTAGTCTAATGGAGATTTCATGTTGGAATCACATTTAATGTTGATTTGATTACATCAAGGTTGAGAAATCTGATGTGATGTGATGTCTATTGGTTGACTTTTGATGAATGCTTGCTTACCCTGTTTATTGCCCTACATGGAATCTCACTGTTAACAACTGTAAGGCTGGAAGATGAAATGTTTTTATATACTTTATTTGTAAATATTTAATTTTTACATTTATTGTACTGTTTACCTATGTTGACAATTGACAATACTAGCGATCATTTTTACAGCCGTTAATAAAAAAAACATATGTGCTAATATTTTAAGTTTAAAACAACTGCATTCGGTTATGTTGTTATTCCATCATGTATGAGGGAAGCATCATTTAGGAATCAAATCAGGTGGAACACTTCTTTCTTACTTTCTTTATTATTATTATTATTATTATTATTATTATTATTATTATTATTTAAAATCCGTCCAAATCAATACTGGTGATTGGCTCTGATCATGGTTTATAGTTGTGAACGTAGAAAAGAGCATTCTATCCATAGTTGTTTCTATTTCCGTGCTGCCACCCAAATGTTCCTTTTTGCTAACATAGTAACATATCCATATTGTTTGCCAACTGGGGTACATTTCTGTTGGTTTAGACCTGCATGTTCCCGCATGTATCTGCGGCCTTTTGTTGCACTTGATGGCTAGTTTTGATAAATTTGTGCTTTCTTTTCCTATTAGGTCGGTCTGGCAGAGCAGGGAGGAGTGGTGAAGCCATTACATTTTACACTGAGGCTGATGTCCCGTTCTTACGTAACATTGCCAATGTGATGGTGGCTTCAGGCTGTGAGGTTCCATCTTGGATCTTGGCCTTGCCCAAGCTAAGGCGGAAGAAACATAGACCACAAAGAGATCATATATCTGTCGTACCTCTTGGGATCGATAATGCATAAGATAGACAGTGACTAATGCATCTTTTCACAAGGTCAGAAAGCCTTTCCTTTAGAGTATGACGTCTCCATTACCAAAAAAAAAAATCACTTCTTGCCTAGATCAGTTTTGTATAATATTTTTTATATCTATGTGCCTTTTTTTGTTTAAATCTCTCTTGATATTCTGACCTGGCCACCGGAAGAGAAAGGTTTTATCTGGTCCTGAGCCTCATACAATGTCCCTGAGGCTTAAATTAATTCTGAAATATTCATTTTGTTTGATAATTACTATTTACAGAAACAATCTTTGATTGGGATAATAATTTGAACTACGTTATATGAGTAATAGATGTCTAATGTAACCCAATGATGGATGGAGTCTTCACACATTCGCCATGGATGTTTAGCCTTTCTAGTCATCATTATTAGCAACCTAAGGAGTTGTTCACACGGGGGAAAACTTGGTCATAATATTAAGAGGAAAAGAGAGACTTTCATTGATCACAATTCACAAATGAGAGCTTACAATGGTATTTATATTGGAGGAGAGGTCATTCTTGCCTTTTGGGACCTAGATATGATTTTCTCTTCCTTTCATGAAATTGATTACATACTAATCTCATTATTCTTGATGTGATTTTCTTTCCTTTCCAATGACATGTAATCCCATCAAGAATAATGGGGTTAGACGATTAGTATGTAATCAGTTACTTGTCAAACCCCAACCCCCTCCCCCCATTGTCAGAAATGATGTCCTATTTAATAACAGTTGAGGTTTTAAGGGGTGATTTTTCAAGATTTCTTTTCTTGGGTTATTTACTGGGAAATAATGTGAAAATTGAAAAAAACACAAGTAATGATAGTGAATTTAGAAATGTGGAAAGTTAAATATGTGAATTTTAAATAATTTTGAAGAAAACCGTTTGCAAAGATTGAAAAAAAAAAATTTTAGTCATCATTATCATCAAAGCCTTATTGATGCAGCGCGAACCAAGATCAGGACTCACAGGCCTTGATGGACCCACCTGAGGGCCCCACATGATCTCTGATTTTCACAGAGATCCCTATCTTTAATTTAGATAGTCTTTAAATTAGTAATGTTGCTTAGTTGCTTACTAGACTTGCTTTCTAATTTCTACTTTTATTAGGACTAGATATTACCTTTTTGATTATTTAGAAACAATGCTACTCTATATATAGAGGAGACCCCCATTGTAATGCTATGCTTTCTTCAAATTAATTCAAGTTATCGTGAGTTTCTCTCGTCGTTGTGTGTCATGGTTTGTGCCATGCCATAGGCTTTGGATTCAATCAATCTCTCGGAGATTGGTCTATACTTCCGATCGAGGATCCGGGGCTGCGCCACTTGTCCTATCTATTTGGAGTTGCCTTTGGGAAATTTATTTTTCTATTCACCCTATTTGCAGTCATTTTTATTCACTCTATAGTATATCATGCCTTTTCAACCTACTTCATTAATGTCTTTGCTGGTCTTTCCCTTTTACAAGTTCCTTTAATATGCTACCCTTTAATACTTCTTGATGGTTCTGTTTTGGGTCTTCATTATATGTGACCATGTCATTTCAAACGATGTTCCTTGATTTTCTCCTACCCATAAGATTCCTCTTGTGTTCTCATTCTTGCGGCTCTACATAGCATGGCATCTTCACAACATGAACTCTCACTTGTTTTTTTTTTGTTGCACAGTGATAAGCTCCATATAACATTTCAGGTCTGACTTTCATCTTGTAAAATGGCTTTTCGATTGAAGTGGCACTCTGACAATCACATGGCAATCTACTTGTCTCCATTTTGCCCTCCCAAATCCCAATACTAATCCTACTTGCTAGATCCATCCAACTCATAACCTCCTTTTTGGCTTAATGTTGATTGCAGTTTCAATGTCTATCATACTGTGGCACTAGATTATTTTCAAAATTAACCAACTCATTTTCCTCTGTCTCTGTTCCACCAAACTTGCTCTCCATTTTTATCTGCTAATTTGAACCCATTTGACTCTAAAGCCTTGCTTAAATACATTTATACCTGTAATCCTTAATAGGCCAACCTAAGTTGTTAGTTTGGTCTCATTTTTGCTGAAATGATTAATTTTAGTAGCTTTTCTTAAACAAAACAACATATTGATTTTTTTTAAAAAAAAATTCCATTTTGACTTGTTTTGTTTGTTTTGGTGTATTTTTCTTTTTACGGGAGATACTCTCACTTTACTATGAGACTTAAGGTGGAGGCCCTCACATCCATATCAAATGCCAACAACTTAAATGTAAGGGCTCTCATTTCTTTCTCTCATATGAAGTGAGATATATCTCATAGGAGCATCTCTCTTTTTTGACAATACAAATGAAACGCCCCTGCACTGCACGTGCACATATGGGAAAACTATACTCAATTTTGAATTAAAAAACTTTTTCCCCAAAAAAGAAAAAAGAAACCCTAAGACCCTCTAAAAAAAAAAAAGTGTTTAGTCTATTTGCATTTGGATCCACAAAAGCCCTTTTTAAGCTAGGGTTTTTGGGAAAAGGACATACCTCACTCAATCAGTCAAATTTGCTTTGATGAAAAAAAAAATAAAAAAATGAGAGAGTAAGCACATGTTTGAGCTTGAGATCGACTAAGAGGCTTCTACGAGTAAGGGGGATTTTGGCTGATGTGGGACTATCATTAGAACATTATGGAATGCAGGCTTCAATCAATGTTATGTGGATTTAAAAACTGAACCTTGAAGTTTCTGATTTTGAACTAATATCATTAGCTGTTCGTGAGTTTATGTAATGTGAGAATGCATGTCATCAATGAGATAAATCAATGGCATGTTTTAGACGTTGACATCTCATCCTACATTCACTTGGTACAAGGTAAATATGTCGTTTTAAGTCATTTTATTACTAATTCATTCTATTTTTAATCTCTTAAACTCTGTTTTGGGTAAATTTCTTTTAAACTCTCTCTCTCTCTCTCTCTCTCTCTCTCTGCTAACGGACCGGACTAATCCTTTTGGGCCCAGAGAGAAGCCGGGTAAAACCCCGGTGGCCCCTAAGTGGTAGTACTAATGGACTCAACGTTCGGTTCTTGAGGAGAGGGGGGGATCGGGGATCGATACCAGGACCTCTAGCTCCAGAAGAGAGATGAACTGTGATCCGGACCACTCAGACCCTTGGAGTTAAAACTTATTCTTTTAAGAACACCAAAGCAACTGAAATTTCCATGATGGAGGTTCACTGAAATTGGAGTCTGAAATGAAATGGACAACTCTGATGTAAATTTGTTCAAATGTGCTATGAAATATAAACCAAATATTCATCAGGTGCTTTCCACTGTTGATAGTTTATGATTTTTTCAAACCCCTCGATCAGATAAATAGCAAGCAAACAAGATAATCCATATTACTTTTACTTTTACTTTTCCCCAGCAGTAGACCAATTGTCATTTTCATCTTTATCATGAGGTCCCATTACAGCTCACGAATCACTGCCAAACACTACAAACGTCCAATCAACATCAATGAAAAGGGACAAGGTTTGGTGATTCTTTTTTAGTAAAAATATAATCAGACAAGGTTGGGTGACAAATTAGAAAAGTTTTTAGTCAAAATAGCATGAATATTAGTACAGTGGGAATTAAGCTATGATTTCAAGCAAAATGACCTAAAGAACAAAATAAATATATATAAAAAAAAAAAACCTTTAAGCTGTCCCTTTTAAAGAGCAAAACAACACTAGAGAAGTTCTAAACAATTTCTAAGGGTCCGTTTGAGAAGGGAGGAGGGGAGATTTTCCCTCCTCTTATTTGGGAAGTAAAAAAGTAAGGGGAAGGAAAGTGAAAAAGTATAATTTTGTTTTTAGTGAGGTACAAAGAAAAAGACTATTTTACCCTTACTCTTGAAAAAAATTCAAATAGACTCTAAAGGGCATTTTAGTCATTTGGTGACCTAATCCTCACTTTCCCCTCATTTTCCCCCTTGTTTTGGGGGGAAAATTTTTTGAGAGAAAAAGTACAATTTTCCCTCCATTTCCCCCTCCCCCATTTTCCCTCCCCCCTTCCCAAACACCCCCCCAAAAGCACTTCCCCTCCACTTCCCCTCCTTTTTTTCCTCCTCCCCATTTTCCCCCCCTTCCCAAACAGACCCTAAGGCGAGCCATAGTGATTTTGGTGCTAAGTCCACCTCTTTGCAAAATAGTAGGAGGTAAGTAGGTCTTGAACTCTCAAGTTCTATTAAGAAAAGCAGAGTTAATGCTACATTTGAAGATTTAGGCTTTTAGGAGTAGCTCCATAGGAAGGCCTAAAGGGAAAGTCTTGTCATTCCAGGTTTTTTTTTTTTTTTTTACTTCCTTCTTCTCGAGATAATATAGATTGTGATGTTCATGCAGTAAAAATAATAATAAAAATAAAAAATAAATCTATATTTGTATTTTATCTCATTAAATTTATGTGTCTTCACATTTTGGGAGAAGCAATGATATCAAGGAAATGAGTTGTGACAATGCTGTAGCCTCTCTCTATAAAGTAGAGTGGCTTGGTTGATGGTGGAATTCAAATGGTTCTCACATTGTTGTAGGTACGGTGGGCACGCCTAACTTATGATAAATCACAATGGCCTCCACCCTACGCAAGTGATAGACTCATGGTGGACCCACTTGCCTAAAAATCAAATTAAAATGAGGCTCAGCTTGATTCTATCTTTTGGAAGTTTGGGCCTATCTTCATTTTCTTGATTAGGTTAGGCTGGGTGGGTAGACTCATTCCATCACGTTGACTCTCATTGGACTTACCTCTCTGATTTCATAATTAGTGTGCTCAGTGTTGGGTGAGCAAGATAAGATAGGGTTTGCTCTCCATGTCTTCTGATTGATGAGATGTGGGAGCTTGAATTCCACCCCACTTATCTATGAACGTGCGCCTTGGAAAATAAACCTCTTGTGTTATATACCACAAAAAATCCTCGTCATAAATAAAAAAAAAAAAAAAAAAAAATATATATATATATATATAAAGAGAGATGCTTATACGAGAGATATCTCTCACCTTATATGAGAGATAAGGTGGAGACCTTCACATTCATATCAAATACAAACAACTTAAATGTGAGGGCCTCCACTTCTATCTCTCATATAAAGTGAGAGATATCTCTCATAAGAGCATCTTATATATATATTTATATATATATATATATACTGGATCGTTGGATCGACTATGTATCAATCCAAATGGACTGTTGACCGTTAAAATTTTGGGCTCATATGGAGATAATATAAATTACGGTTGGATCTGATTTTTTGCAGAGAAAAAGATCTCAAAGAGTCCTTGAAATCCCCCCATTCTTATCCCCATGTGGGGGCCCACCACACACTTGGACTTATATATATATATATATATATGAGGAAGTTTCAAGTGCATCCATTCATCACCATAGGGTGAGGGATGTTTCCATAAATGGAAATTTTCAAGTACAAAAAGGGGATTTCAAGTACATGAGGTGAAGTACAAAAGAGGGATTTATGTACAAAAAAGGGCTTTTGTACTAGAAGGAAGTACACCCTTTTGTAGTTGAAATGGTGAGGAAATCCCTCACTTGAATACCCTATATATATATATATATATATGGCGGGGCAGCTATTGGTGATTTATCTTAGGTGAGGGGCACGCCTTGATCTGATGGTTATGTTGGAAAAAGTAGAAAACAAATGGGGAAAAAAAGGATGTTTGTTGGTGAGGGCTTTATGTTAGCCATTATTTGGGGTCCGTCTTTGGTGCAGTGATGCAGCCACATCTCTTATCAAATCATCATAAGAGATTTACTTTTTCCACAATTGCCCTCGTCATTTTCTTAACCTGTTAAAATAGGCCCTACTTAGAGTAGTTACACTGGCTTCAAACAAATCCTAACGTAGTAACCTCAGTTGACACACTCAAAGTATATTTATTTCGATAGATAAGACCAATAATATTTAGATATCCTTAGTCGAAAATAGATCTTTTTTTTTTTGTTGAATTGTGTCTAAATCAAATACACTCTAATAAGGTAATCATGGAAGCATAAACACTCCCCATCAAAATCAAACCAACACTAATCTTGAAAAAGAGCCAAATTGGGTCATTCACTCTTACCTATCACATTTACGTACATCTTAGCAGATCATGAACAGATTTATCCTAATATTACTTTCAAAGGGCTATCTTAAGCAAACATCATTCCCAAATGAAAGAAATTTCACTTCCACACTCACATGGCCATTTTTTAATCCTTCATAACCTCAAAAATACCTCACACTATTCAAATTTTGATATTCATCGGTCATCCACCACCATTATAAATTCATTAACAAGATCCACCTTTTTTACTATAAATAGTTTGAAATCAAAGTCCTTTCCTCCTCTTTGTGCTGATGACATAACGACATTAACTAACATGTTTGATGAACAAGCAATCTTCCAATTGACCCCCATCTCCAACTAGGTTGAAATTATTATTTTTAAACTGTTTAGATTTTAAAGGTGAGCCTCACTATTTGGATATATAAGTCTTGCTAATAAAATCCCCCAAATTTCACCATCCATTTGAATGTCATTTGGGGCCCTTTTTTTTTTTAGTTTTTGTTCCTTGGCCACTAGACCTAGTGGGTGTAGACCCCACTGTGCAACTGAGTTTTGTTTCAAAACAAGTTTAACTTTTTTTCATTTATTACCAGCCACCGTGGTTGCCTTCTTCTGTCACTGTGACATGAGTAAATGACCTACTTTGAATTAATTTTCTTGCCAAGAGATGTTTTCAGCATTAATGAGGAATCGACTGTGCCCCTGTGCACACTGCACAGCAGGCCTGCACAGCACGCACGTGTTTCTGAATTCCAGGGGCAGTTCCTGTCTATGATGCGACAGCTCCATGCATTGTGTGGGTGAATGATTGATTTCATGATCATGCTATGCAACATTATCAACAACTTTGTTTCCAGATTTGGATCAACAGTGAAGTGAAGTGCTTTTCAATTCACCATCAATCTAAAATCAAATGTCGTGCGACTTAGTGGATGTGCTTTGAAGAGCATCCTATGTATTTGCTGATGCGAAAATGCCATGGAATGTCATGTAAAATCCAAGTTAAGATTCTATCTTATTAGGGTTACTGGATAATTTTATCCGGCATTTTCTCGTGAGCCTGTGGAAATTAATTATTCTGATTGAAAGGATTGAAAACCTGCGTTATTAAAAATAAGAATAAAAATAAATCAAAACCAGAGACTAACATTGTTCATGGCTCCATATTGGATGATAGGATCTGTTCTAGGTTTTTTTGGGATATGACCCATCCATTAAAGCTGGTTTGAATTGCTTTTGGAATACAACAACTATCTATGTAAAAAATAGAACTTTCTATTTTTTTTTTTTTTTTGGGGTTAATCAACTGCGTCAGAACTATGATTTAAGTAACCTGTGGGAGCATCCTAGGCAAGAGATCTTGAGCATCCCAACTCATTATTAGATGTCATTTCCATCATCTCTTGTCTCTTTGTTTTAGAAAGGTACATTGGGTTTGTATTGTGATTTTAATTAAAAGGATGTGTGAATGGATTGATTTGATTTTGACCCAATCACATTTGTAAAAACAAAGACGTTACATATGTTACACACAAGTGAAAGACTGATGGTAATACTACTTTGTAGTCTTTGTTGCGAAGGCGACTGTTTTGTGGACGATTCAAGACAGTAGTTTTGTGGTCCAGAGTATTGCCGTGGTTGATAGTGTTGTACAGACAGAGAGAGAGAGAGAGAGAGAGATATGCGAATATTACTAGGATGTGCGAATAAATTGCTCTTCAATGAGATCTCATGTTATGATTTAAATTAAGCACACAAAAAGTGGCATTCGTACCTTCAATAATATGTGACCACTATTCTTATAGACATGATGGTGTTGAGATAATGGTGATCATCCATCCAGCAGGCCCCACCACTCATTAATGAAATATGATATGGGTTGATCTTTGGTGTCATTAAAATTTTTGCAGGGGTGGCCCACCTATGAATGAGATCGGCAGAGTCCCTTCACCTAACCTCTGGCTCAATCATTCTCTCCAAGGTTAGATTTAATGAGATTTTGACATATTAATTCTCCTTCAATCATCATGCTCTCCCAATTTCATGACTGGAATTCAAGTAATGTGACTAGAGTAGTTTAACTCTAGTTCACAAATATTTTTTTACTTTCCTGCTCTGAATCCCATGATATCGAGGGATCTGAATGTAAAATGTTAAAAAACCCATGATATCATGGGATTTAGGTCTAGATAAGAAGACAGTCTAAATTTTTTAATATAAGGGATTTTTAACTTTTTACATTTGGATCCCCCTAATATCATTGGATCCAGAGCAGAAAAGTAAAAAACAAGATGGAGACTAGAGTCAAATGACTCTCAGGTGATATTAGTTCAATTTTAATCATGATATTAGAAATGCCGGGTTTAAGGGGGATTAATATGTCGGTGATTTGATATATTAATCCCCTTACACCCTATTCCCCCAATTTTATGACTGAAGACTTATTAATATTACCAGAGTTATTTGACTTTGGTCCGCACAATTTTTTTATTTACTTTTCTGCCCTAAATCCCATAATATAATGGGAGTTTAAAAACTTATGATATCATGGGATCCAAGTTCAGATAAGAAGACTGTCAATACTTTTTAATCTACGGGCTTTTCAACTTCTAACATTTGGATCTCATGATATCATGGGTTTTTAAACTCGTATGATATCATGGGATTCAGGGCAAAAAAAGTAAAAAAAAATATATATATACTTTTAGTCATAAAATTGAGAATGCAGGGGTTTAATTGGGACTGAGATGTGAAATTCCCTTTAAATAAAGGCATTAAAATGTTGATGTCCTTAATAGCCATTAATCTTTCATTGATGCGAGTTCCCTTTAAATAAAGCCATTAAAATGTTGATGTCCTTAATAGCCATTAATTAATCTTTCATTGATGCGAGTGAGTGGTGGTGTTGACAGCTTAATCCTCAAGCAAATCTATCCTACTCGTCAAGAATCATGGTGGACCCCACATGAGATAGGCTTTTCTTTTTCCGGCCAGCCTGTCTCTTGATAAGGAATAAGAAAAAGATAGATGGAGACAAAAGCTCGCATGCGACGCATTGAGCAGGCGAATTGTCAGACATTCATCAAACACAAGAGCCAGTGGTAAAACACTAAAAACAGCTCGTTTAGGACAAAGTTCCATAAAGAAATATATAAAATAAAGGGCAAGTATATGGATGTCATGAGATTACGAAGAGATCTGCTCCCATCATCACATCATCACTTCGTGGCCCACCAAATTCCTGGTTTAGATGATCTTTAATTGGACAAATTAACTGCCTTCAGAGTGTTGACACAACATTGACTAGCTAGTTTGCCTTCCAATCATGCAAAATAAACTAATTCTTCTTTTCTTATGAGACTGCTTTTAGGAGCGTTATGCTTTTGATTTGTAAAAGATAAAGGTTTAGCCATAGAGACATTGACAAGACATAGTTCCACTAATGCATTGAGAAAGCAAATATTTTATTCACTCTCTACATTTACCAAAAGCAGACTAGACTGCATACAAATATATATATCTATATGGGCCGGTCCCCTTTAGGATTCTAAACACTACATCAGAGAGCTAACTTTTCTTCGCCCCCACATTTATCATAAACAGGAAAAGTCACACAGAGAAACTGCACATCTTTTAAGTAAATCTGCAGCTCTCTCCCCTTATTACATCGCTACGTTGAAAGAAGTATAATGCTTTCCTGCAAAACAGAATTGATACAAAAATGGTCAATGCATGAACTATATTTTAGGTAGAAAGTTAAAGAAGCCTTAACTAAAAAGAGAGTGTTAAAGCAAGCTTACGTTTTTCATTACAGCACTCGTCTTAGTAGTGATGAGGAGGAGGAGGTGAAGTATACAAGTAGACAGGTGGAGGGGGTGACTTGTACTTGTAAACTGGGGGAGGTGGTGGTGGAGACTTGTATATGTAGGGTGGCAGCACATGGTGGGGTGGTGGGGGTGGTGACTTGTACTTGTACACTGGGGTCGGTGGTGGTGGAGACTTGTATTTGTAGGGTGGCAACTCATGGTGTGGTGGTGGGGGAGGAGACTTGTATTTGTAGGGTGGCAACTCATGGTGTGGTGGTGGGGGAGGGGACTTGTATTTGTAGGGTGGTGGAGGTGGTGACTTGTACTTGTACACTGGGGGAGGTGGTGGTGGAGACTTGTATATGTAGGGTGGCAGCTCATGGTGTGGTGGTGGGGGAGGAGACTTGTATTTGTAGGGTGGTGGAGGTGGTGACTTGTACTTGTACACTGGGGGAGGTGGTGGTGGAGACTTGTATATGTAGGGTGGCAGCTCATGGTGTGGTGGTGGGGGAGGAGACTTGTATTTGTAGGGTGGTGGAGGTGGTGACTTGTACTTGTACACTGGGGGAGGTGGTGGTGGAGACTTGTATATGTAGGGTGGCAGCTCATGGTGTGGTGGTGGGGGAGGAGACTTATATTTGTAGGGTGGTGGAGGTGGTGACTTGTATTTGTAGGGAGGTAGCTCATGGTGGGGTGGCGGGGGTGGTGACTTGTACTTGTATGGAGGATGAGGATACTCCTTGGGGGGCGGTGGAGGAGGAGACTTGTACTTGTATGGAGGATGAGGATACACCTTGGGGGGCGGTGGAGGAGGAGACTTGTACTTGTATGGAGGTTTGGGGAGCGGTGGAGGAGGAGACTTGTACTTGTATGGAGGACGAGGATGCTCCTTGGGGGGCGGTGGAGGAGGAGACTTGTATTTGTATGGAGGATGAGGATACACCTTGGGGGGCGGTGGAGGAGGAGACTTGTATTTATATGGAGGATGAGGATGCTCCTTCGGGGGCGGTGGAGGAGGAGACTTGTATTTGTATGGAGGATGATGATGATGATGATGCTCCTTGGGGGGTGGTGGAGGAGGAGACTTGTATTTGTATGGAGGATGAGGGTACACCTTGGGGGGTGGTGGTGGAGGAGACTTGTATTTGTATGGAGGATGAGGATGCTCCTTGGGGGGTGGTGGAGGAGGAGACTTGTATTTGTAAGGAGGATGATGATGATGATAATGCTCCTTTGGAGGTGGTGGGGGAGGAGACTTGTATTTGTATGGAGGATGAGGGTGCTCCTTGGGGGGTGGTGGGGGAGGAGACTTGTACTTGTATGGAGGATGAGGGTACTCCTTGGGGGGTGGTGGGGGTGGTGACTTATACTTGTAAGGAGGCAACACGTGGTGGGGTGGTGGTGGAGGAGGAGACTTGTACTTGTATGGAGGATGAGGGTGCTCCTTGGGGGGTGGTGGGGGAGGAGACTTGTATTTGTACACTGGGGTGGGTGGTGGCGGCGGTGGGGGTGGTGACTTATACTTGTAAGGAGGCAACTCATGGTGGGGTGGTGGTGGAGGAGGAGATTTGTACTTGTAGACATGGGGAGGAGGTGGTGGGGGTGATTTGTAGTAGTAGGGAGGATGAAGAGGCTTCTTAGGAGGGGGTGGTGGAGATGAGTAATAGTAGTTGGCACTAGTCTCTAGAGGCAAACAAAGGGAAACCAGTACCACCAAAAGGGTGGCAATGGAGGAGGCCCTTAAGGCCCCCTTCTCTACTCTTCCCATCTTCACTCCCATATGGGTAGTTGCTATGCTCTGAAGCACCCTCCATCCCCACTTTAAATAGATACCAATTTACCTCAAAACCTACATAATTCATCCTGGTAAAAGACAACTGGCCATGATTAATGCGAAACATATTGAGATGACTGATTTGACCATGGCTTTGTTTAATTAGGAGCAGCCAACAGGCATCAATGGTTGCAAGCTAAGCATATGTAATAATTAAACTACTAGTACCTTTCTTTTGTGATGCAATAATTCACACTTGGAAAGTCCACACTAGTGTGTTGCTATATTGATTCCATGTCCATGTTCATCTTGAAAAAAGTGGCCCCATGCCATACTTTTCCAAGTGACTTCCCTTCTGGGGGCGGGCGGCTTGACTCTTCTCGATCTATTATTTATGTGTGTGTGAAATTTGCATGGCCAGATCTAATTTCATCCCAAAAATTATTATTTTATGCCTTGCCCTAGGTGGCAGGGAATCTACCCACAGGGAGTACCAGGACCTACCAGGTCCACATTTGTGTCCAACCGTACTGTCTTCCATGAATATGATAAAGAGGGTTTGCCTAATTAACAATCACATCCTGCGAAGACTATTCAGTAATGATACCTACCCTTATCTATGGGTTGCAATTTTTGACCTCACCCTAATTCAACTTGGTGATTTTGGATCAGAATTGTGAACCCAGTCACTAAAATGTGTTGGTTTAGAGTTGTCCATGTTGAATATTCACTCTGCCAACCTAATCCATTCTTCTTATACTTGCAACAACTCAGCCAATCTACTGATGGCTTATCCTTTTCTCTATAAATAAATTATGGTAGAGCTTTAAAATATTATAAAAAAATAAATATAAAAGAAATCTATCAAAATGCATGTAAAATCTCTAATCTATAACCTAATTTAGACTATTCATAAATTTGATAAATCAATTAAAACTATGTGCAAATAGTCATATGGAGGGCATAGACCCGCACGACACGGCCCATGGACGTTGTGCCTGTGGGACGTGCTAGGCCAAGGTCTTGATGGGTCATGCCTAATTTTATTGTTTACACATAAGGCTTTGTTCTACTAAGGGGTAACTCTCACGGCTTGTGTAGTAAAATTAGAATTGTAAGCCTCTTTTATGGGACCCACTTGGACGCAATCTACTCATAGGAGGATGGTGTGATTGAAATGTCTCATCTTGGATATGACTTTAGGCGAAACTCATCTCAATCAAATCATTATATATATCCAGTGATTTAGGTGCCTTAACTTTTAATGGTTTCTTAAGTTAATTTCTTTTTATCCGTTTAAAAAAAAGTTGACTTTTTTTTTTTATCAAATTCAATCCAATGGTGAATATAATTCAAATTAATGCCAAATTAGAATAAGTGGAAATTCCTGAGTATGTGAAAAAGTCAAAAGTTTTTATGAAATTCAATTCAACGGTGAGTATAATTCAGATTAGTGCCAAATAATATGAGTGAAAATTCATGGGAGTTTAGTGAGTATGTGGGGGCTGGATTGATCATGGGGTCCCACATGACTGTAAAAAAGTTACTTTTGACATGCCCGTATGGAAAAAGTTTGATATGAGATCCTTCTGATCTAGCAGGTCTACATGACGATTTGGGTGTATGGATGGGATATTTCATCTAGTGGGTCCCACATGGAGAAGTTGGTGAGTTAGATCTAGTGGGTAATATTTAGATAGTCATCATGGTAATTATAAACTCGGTGGATGGTTGGATCTTTTGTCTAGTTAGTTCCACCGAATGAGTGGATGATCAATCTTTCATGTAGTGGCCGTGGGTACTATTTAGAGGTTTGGATAGTTGGAGAAGTTGATTGGAAGAGGATAGGCTGCATAGGCATGATAATGACAGGATTTTAGGGGGAAATAGTTTAGGAGATGAATTTGAATATGATGTAACGAGATGAGATAAATATGGAGAGGCGCAGTAGCCCACGTAAAAGCCAAAGCCTATAATTTTTTTTCTTGGGTATTTGACACTTTATTAGAATAGTAAAAGTCAAGTAAATATTCTATTTCTCATAGAAGAAATCACATCAAAAGTACTTTAATTTAAATTTCTCTCTATCTTTTTAAAAAAAAAGTAAAAAAGCAACCACGTTTATCAACTAAAAGACAAAAAAAAAAAAACTATTTTTTTTATACAAAAAGTCAAAAATATTTCATTCCAAACAACTAAAAATAAAATACCATCATAACTCACTTATATTTTATTCCCTCCTTACTTCACTTGATTTTAAAAGTAAAATTATCAAACGGGATGGATCGATCTGCAGTTGTAGCTCTCTTGATTAGGGACTTGGATACGGTACGTACGGGTGCCTTAGCATTTATAATCATCAAAATTGACCCCTAAAAATTAGGCTATGGGTTGACATTTCCAATTTGATTAATAAATGGGTCAAGCTTTGTTTGGGCTAGTAGTTTGTACTTTGAAAAGATTAAGTTATCTACGGAATCGAATGGCATAACAGACCAATTAATAATTTAAGATGTCCCTTTAGGTACAAAATTGTGAACATCGGTATCCGTTTTTTTTTGCTCGAAACATTTTGACATATTGGGCATGTTTGGGCCTTAATTTTTTAAAGGGATATGCTCTTATGAGATATGCTCTTACCTTATTATGAGAGATAAGGTGGGGGTGAGCCCTCACATCCTCCCCACCTTAAGGTAAGAGATTTTCTCACACCTTTCCACTTTATCTCTCATAATAATGTGAGAGATTGTTAAAAAGGCACAGTTAATTCAATGGATAACCTGATTTATCTTAAGTTGCAGTTATTTACGGGTGAACAAACTCACAGCAAATAGGATGCACCAGGGAAGCTTATGTAGAACTGAATATATATTGTGAGAAGTTCTCCAAAGAAGTGTTTTTGGGATTAGAGAAGGGCCACGAACTAGAAGGTCTAGATGCACTGTGGGGTGGGGTGTGAAATGAAACAGGAATGGAGAGTAGGTAACCCCCTAAGCCCTTGAAAAAAAAACATAAAACAATAAAAAAGCAATGTTTGGATTGATCTGCTGTCGATTCTAGCCAACAATCTTGTCGGTTGCCCATCTCAGTGCATGTTCTTGGAATCAAAATCAATGAGATTGTCAAATTAATGAGCCATCGTCAAATTAATGAGATTGTCTAGTGATATAATTCCCTGGTGTATTAATATTAGTCTGTCTCAAATACATACGTCGGCAACTTTAATTATCACCAGGTGGTCTGCATGTAGATCGCAAAACAGTTTTCGTCATAATAAAAACTTATCATGATAAAGCATCTTCTCGGGATTTGCACACTTTTACTGTTACAACTCCACGGTCATTTACCCATTGTGAAAAAAAAAATTCCTTGGTGTTTCATTAATCTTTGTTTGCAATGCTAGAGAGATTTATTACGAAAAACTATTTTATCATGAGCACAAGGGGTTGTCTAGTTGGTTGGCAACCTGTATCTCACCCAGCTATTTAGGGATTGGTCCATGAGTATATCACTCCTTCCATTTATCTGTTTGGACCCTCTCTAGAGTCCACAAAATAAAAATAGACTTTATAAATCTTTTTGCTAGAAAGGATTTTATAAACTTAAGTAAACATATATATATATATATATATATATATGTAGGGGAGGTTTCAAGTGCATCCATTCCTCACCATAAGGTGAGGGACACTTCCATAATTGGACATTTTCAAGTACAAAAGTTATTTTTCAAGTACATAGGGTGAGGTACACATCCTTGTCTTCATGTGCAAAAATGGGAAGTGTCTCTCACCCTATGATGAGGGATAGATGCACTTGAAACTTTCCCATATATGTATATATAATTTACTTGCATTCATGATAATTTAATCAAAATTAATAAGAACTTAGTATCAATATTCCTTGGGCCAGTTTGACACTTTACTAGTTTAGTAAAAGTCAAATAAAGCCTCCATTTTTCAGACAAGATGTCACATCAAGAGTACATTTATTCAAAATTCCCTCATCATCTTTTTAAAAAAAAATAAAGCAATCTTCTTTCTTCACTAAAAGACAAAAAAAAACTCCATTTTTCTTATATAAAAAGTAAAAAAGAATCTATACCAAATAACTAAAAATAAAATATCATCATAACCCACTCATATTTTATTCTCTCTTGATTTGACACTTTACTTTATCTTTATTTTACGGTAAGATTACCAAATAGGCCCTAGTTTTGACCATAAAACATTAATTACCTTGCTAAAATGCTAACTAAATTTTTTTGCTCCATATTATTTGGGAGGTTTAAAAGTTTTTATGAGCCTTTTTGGATACTTTGAGCTTAATTTTTAAGAAGGGTTTACCAGATTCTTTGCCAAGCGTATTTGAAGCGTGGGAGGTGGTCCCTATGTTGAGATGACAAGATTTTTAGACAAGTTTCTAAATTGATGGATGAGATTGAATGTTTGGCTGTTTCTAGATTTGCAAAATGATTTTTTTTTTTAAAGAAGTAAATTTGATAGCTTTAGAATGGATATATGTAAAAAACCACGTGCCAATCCAAGAGCCTAAGTCCAAATGGGTACGTGAACCCCTGTCCAACTCGAGACTTGGACTTCCCAAAAATCTGCTCCTTCCATGCACCCAATGGATAAGCCCCGGATCTTGGGACGCGGGGTGCACCCAATGCATAAGCCCCGGATATTGGGTGATATTGGGTGCGGGGGAGGTCTTTAGTGGTGGAGGGTGATTCACTAAGTTTGATTCTTCTACTAGAGGTTCTCCAAGAGGATTCCATTTTTCATTTATGAGATGTAGACATTGTCCTTATAAAAGTTTAAACGTGTTGGGTGGTCCCCAAATGCATTTGCAGACTCATTGGCTAAAGTAGTGGTAGATAGATCTTTACCTTCTTTGTTAGTTCTTTGTCATGCTTTTTATTTAGTCTCTAGTACAACTATACAATTCTTACATTTCTTTGTTAGTTCTTTGTCATGCTTTTTATTTAGTCTTTAGTACAACTATACAATTCTTTTATTGTGCTACCGACATTCTCTCTCTCTCTCTCACATCCCGGAGTGGCCCTGGACATACTTGAATGGGCTTGGACCCCACCTCTTCTCTACCCATGAACAACCGTGGGATCGGGATCCCCTCTTTGGTCCAAATTGGGAAGTCCTGTTTGGACCAATCAGGGGATGTCACATGGGATGAAATTTTGTTTTTAAAAGATGAATTTTTTTAAAAAAGATGGTATGTAACATCTTAATCCCGTGTGGCACCCCCCGATTGGTCCAAACAGGGCTTCCCTATTTGGACCAAATAGGGGATCCGTTTCCACAACCCTAATACGTCTGTTCCAAGTTCAGACAAACCAAACCATTCAACAATGTGGCCCACTAGTCCGGGTCAATAAAAAAAAATAAAATGATGTAGGTTCATATTTTTCAACATATTCTTCCACTTATAGGGTTTGTTTGAGGGGTCATCCTCCAAGAGGCCCACCCTTCCCTTCTTTCAACACAAAGGGCCGGGCCTGTAATCCAATTCAAACCTACCCTTGTCAGTTTGTGTTGATTTTGTCATTATCACATTAAAACTCAATCACCAAAAATTGGACTTACATAAATCCCATTATAACACAAAGCCTGTAATTCAAGGGATTAATTAGAGCTTTTGATCACATTGGGTGGGGACCTTATCCATGTGCAAATCTATCTATCTATCCATCTGTCTACTCATCTGGTCTTGGCGTGTTTTGCGGGATTTTTTGGACTCTTGTCACTTTGAACGATAGATGGGGAAGATAAAATTCGCGTTCAAAATGTTGAAAATTGAAACAAACAGGATGTCGTCATTTCGTCAACTGCCATTAAACAAAGGGATCGGCCATAATCTATTATATTAAATATCCTAATCACAGCAGTCAAACTTCGGTTGGGAATTATTCGATTTTTATAGGGTACCAAGTTTAATTAATAATCTGGCATGAAACATTCATTTCAATCGAGATCTAAAATTTAAAACATACTCTATTAATTGTGATCCAATGAAATTTTGGAGCTAGCAGCTAGTATTGAGGTTACCTTCTATCATGAGTTTAAATCTGCCAACTCCACGGCTGATGTGCTAGCCAATCAAGGGATTGATAGGATTTGTTCCTTGGGTAGGAGTGATTATGTAATTGGGTGTCTTTTTTTTTTTTTTTTTTAAGTTGGGCGTGTTGCATCTCTCTTGCGCCTTTCCCATTCATCATTTTTGTATTTTTTCTGTACTCTTTACTAGATTCTTATTTCTAATGAATTCTATCGTTATTGTTTAAAAATAAAATAAAATTGTGATTCAATTTTGAATTTACAACCCATTTGTGTACGTGATTTTTTTTCCCAGTTTTATTGCTCTGATTCATGCTCAAGTCTCTATCCAACATGAGGGTTGATTAGTGGTTGTATATGTGTATAGGGTTTGGTGATATACATTGGAGATATGGATGGGGTATCAACTTTTTTAGGATTTAAATCCTCTCTCCTCTTAAGTCATTTTCCATTAGAGAGGAGAAAATTACACAATTTATTTTCTTTAATTTTAACCACTTTGAAACATAGGAGACAAATGGGCCCCTATTGATTCAAACAAGATCATTATTTATAATTTTAGTTGAATATCATGCAAATATGTTTTTTTTTTTATTCTGATTTTATTGACAAAAACGCCCTCATTAAGGCAGAGTTTCAAATACATATAGTTAGTGCTAATTTCAACCGAATCCTCTGCAAAAACTTCTTTAATTGATTCTAATTTTATTGACAAAAATGGACTGCCTCATTAAGGGAAAAAAACTAAAAGGGTTTTCTGTTTCTTCCCCTCCTTTGAATGTAGAAAGGATTTTAGGAACTCCAAAAATCTCATATATATATATAGTTTACATTATTAGGATTTAGCTCAAGGGATGATTATTTGCTTCTTTCTTTCAATATATATGGTTTATATAAATTTATTTTTGCTAATTCAATTATAGCTCAATGGTGAGACACCTGATCTCTGGCACACAAACAACTAGGGACTAATCTTTGGTTGTAAAGCTTATGGATTGAGGCGTGTAGGTAAGGTGTCTGCTTTCAACATGTGAGTGTTTTACCAAACCAAACCAAACGAAGCCTTTTCCCACTAGGTGTGGTCAGCTATATGGATTTGACGACACCAATCAAATCTGGTTAGGGCTATGTCCTCCGTTAGATCAATGTAAGTAAGGTCATGTTTAATAGTTTCTTTCTAACTTCTCTTGGGTCTCCCTCTCCCTCTCCTACTCCGGGCAATCTCCATGCTTTCACACCTTTTAACAGGTGCCTCCGTTGGACGCCTTCTAACATGGCCGAACCATCTCATTCGATTTTCTCTCATTTTATCTTTAATCGGCGCTATTCCTACTTTGCCCCTAATCTCCTCATTCCTAATCATATATCTCCTTGTGATCTCGCACATCCATCTTAGCATTCTCATCTCCGCAACTTCCATCTTCTTAACATGATTATGCTTTACTGCCCAACACTCTGATCCATATAACAACGTTAGACGTACCGCCATCTTATAATACTTTCCTTTAACTTTGAAGGGGATTTTCCGATCACACAAGACTCCCGAAGCACTCCTCCATGTGAGTGTTTTATCGAGCCAAAAAATTAAAAAGAAAACATTTTATTATTTTTCCAAATATATGAATTTTTTTTATACTTTTAGTATTTTCTCATGAAAACTCCAAAAAATAAAATAAAAATGATATAGGACTATAATCTGGAGTCAAACCGAAACAACATTTCAAACAAAATTGACATCTAAATTTAGTCCAATCAGTCTCAAACACGAGTACATATATTTTATTCCATAAGTTTAACTTAGGTCGGGCATCGAAACTTTCTTCACTCAACACAATGATTTTTTGTTTGACTGGGTTTAGGTTTAGATCCAGCTTGAATTTGTTGACCACGGCAACCGAATCATTCTAAATGAATGTAAGGCCACGTTCTCTTACGAGAATACAGTCTCATTTGCAGTTCAGCTCAGGAGGGTCCCACTTAGATATCTATTCATCAGTGGAGTGGGGTACATGGAAAGGTAAGTCATCCTAACCCTTGATTTAATAGCCATAAAATTTAGTAGCATTTTAACGATAAGTTTCTTTCAGATTGAACCCAACGGCTGGATATATAACAATTTGATGAGAGTGAAACTGGGATTGTTGTTGGTTGAGAGTATGAAAGCCGGCCTTGCATTGATCAAAGGTGAACCCAAGTGACTCTCAAAGAGTTAGATTACACATATAATTGCGCGTAGGAGAATATTTCCACTTGGATGCTGGCCAGTCAAGGGCATAGTATGATGGAGGTCTCGTTGCGGATTAAATGTTCGATGAAATTCAATCCAGTGATTACTGGAAGTCAGATGAGTGCCAAACTAGTGTATGTGCAGATTCAACGGGGCTTTAAGTGAGTTGAAGGAATTGGATTGATGTGGGGTCCAAGTGAGTTGAAGGAATTAGATTGATGATAGGTGGACCCCACGAGAGGCAAAAATCCTCACCTACCATAGGATACAGGAGAGGTGCCTTTCATGTAGACGTACGATTTGATCATACTTACATGTATATATGTTAGGCCTCAGATTTGGTAGGTTGGAATATCTGAGGCCTCTATCCGAGCCCAACCCAGTTTCCCTTAAATTTGGGTTGGTCCAATTGGGTCAGGTGTAAGCTCGACCGAAGCTCTTGATCAACATTTATACCTTGATCTTTTTCTTGCCCACCAGATTCATGGTTTAGATCATCTTTTATGCAGCAAAGCTGGCTCAAAACCGAATCTCATTTCTCTGTTTTTTTATATATCTTTATAAACAATGTAATCTTGGGATTATACTTTTCAGACATGAAAATCATAGGAGTAAGAGGATCAGAAGGTGTTGATTTGGATTAGCACTGTGCAAATATCGCTTTAATCGGATTATCAACCCGTTGTTCTAGGGCCTCAAAGTTCAATAGATATGCTAGTGAGTTTTTAATCATGTTCCCAATCCAGCGATGAGTAATGGTGAGATCAAACCCATGTTGCATTTGATTGCAAAGTGACAGGGATTAGCCATGCATTAAAGGCATTGGATTGATCATAGGTAGGCCTCATTGTACAAAATGACAAATGAATTTTTTAACCAAGCAAACATATTTTTCTTTTAATGATAATTTGATAATTGCCAATAGAAACAAATACCATGTGTGGGAGGGTCCAGATTATCATAGGTAGGCCCCATTTCTCAATCTATAAATTAATTTTCTTTCTTTTAGGGTTTTTTTTTTTAAAATCATGACTCAATCAAACATTGGTTAATTAATTAGTCGCAGTAGCGTTAAATTGCGATTAGTGGCAATTTGCAGGGGTAGCGATTTGTGTTAGCGTTTGGATTAATCATGTGTGGGCCCCATTTCAAACATGTTCTTTTATCTTTTTTAAATTTTTCCCAAGGAAGGAAGGAAGGAAGGTGGAAACATTGACTAAACATAGTTCCGCAAAACCATTGAGAATTCTGTTATTTAATCAAACTCTTTATTGCATAAAACTGATAGAATACATGTGTGGGTCCCCAATCAACAGATCACATGTATTTGGATTCTGCACGTACATTACATTAGACAAAAAGCAACTTCTCCTCTATTATCATAAAGAACGAATCGAAAAGATAGACTTCACTTCTGGAACTAAACATCTGCATTTCTCTTCATTTATTTCATTCTGCAACTACATTGAAAGATGTAAAATTCTGTTATGCAAAACCAAATCAATAGGGGAAAGAACGTCAATGCGTGAAGTGTGTGTATATATATATATATATATATTATATTATATTATATATATATATATGAAAGTAGGGCTCTCCTAAGCTGAAGCTTACCATTTCTTAAACTGGAATAATGTCGGTTCCACAAATTAAAGTTGATTAAATCTGTTTTTTACATGATAAAACTGAAAATTCAGTTATGATTGGATTTATCTTGATTTTGGAGACGATCATCGTGCAAAAAACAACGATAACCGAATTTAATTTGTGGGACCAACGGTGTTTCAACTTAGGATAAGGTAAGCTTCAGCTTAGGAGAGTAGGAAGCTTCAGCTTAGGAGAGCCCTACTCTCCTAAGCAAAAGCTTAGGAGAAAATTTCGTAAGCTCATGCTTGTAGAGCCCATCTTTGGTCCATCCAAATGAACTAACATATGACCCCCTTAAATTACACATGTTCACCAACTTTCGGACAAATCCGAATTTACCGTTGATATATTAAGAAACAGGCCTTAATTAACAAGTGAGTGCTAAAAGCAAGCTTACTATTTTCATTGAAGCACTCTTATTAGTAGTGATGAGGAGGAGGAGGAGGTGAAGTATACAAGTAGACAGGTGGAGGGGGTGACTTGTACTTGTAAACTGGGGGAGGTGGTGGTGGAGACTTGTATATGTAGAGTGGCAGCTCATGGTGGAGTCTGGAGTGGTGGGGGAGGAGACTTGTATTTGTAACGACTTGGTGGGGGTGGTGACTTGTACTTGTACACTGCGGTTGATGGTAGTGACTTGTACTTGTACACTGGGGTTGGTGGTGGTGACTTGTACTTGTAGGGAGGTAGCTCATGGTGGGGTGGTGGTGGTGGTGACTTGTACTTGTAGGGAGGTAGCTCATGGTGGGGTGGTGGTGACTTGTAATTGTAGACAGGGGCTGGTGGAGGTGGCGACTTGTACTTGTAGGGAGGTAGCTCATGGTGGGGTGGTGGTGGTGGTGACTTGTACTTGTAGACTGGGGTTGGTGGAGGTGGTGACTTGTACTTGTATGGAGGTAGCTCATGGTGGGGTGGTGGTGGTGGTGACTTGTACTTGTAGCGAGGTGGAGGTGGTGACTTATACTTGTACACTGGGGTTGGTGGAGGTGGTGACTTGTATTTGTATGGAGGTAGCTCATGGTGGGGTGGCCGGGGTGGTGACTTGTACTTGTATGGAGGATGATGATGCTCCTTGGGGGGCGGTGGAGGAGGAGACTTGTACTTGTATGGAGGATGATGAGGATGCTCCTTGGGGGGTGGTGGAGGAGGAGACTTGTATTTGTACACTGGGGTGGGTGGTGGTGGGGGTGGTGACTTATACTTGTAAGGAGGCAACTCATGATGGGGTGGTGGTGGAGGAGGAGATTTGTACTTGTAGACATGGGGAGGAGGTGTGTAGTAGTAGGGAGGATGAAGAGGCTTCTCAGGAGGCGGTGGTGGAGATGAGTAGTAGTAGTTGGCACTGGTCTCTAGAGGCAAACTAAGGGAAACCACTACCACCAAGAGGGTGGCAATGGAGGGGGCCCTCTTCTCTACTATTCTTCCCATATTCACTCCCATATGGGTGGTTTCTTTGCTCTTAAGCAACCCTCAGTCCCACCCTTATATAGTTACTAATTTACCTCAAAACCTACCTAATTCATCTTGGTGAAACGCAATTGTCCAATCACTTGTGTTTAAAATATTGGACTTAATCAACTTAGATCTAGAACCCAAAAGGTATCAACGACTGCAAGCTAAGCACGCAATATACTATATGTCACTCCTTTTTTTCTAATCACATGATTCCATCCTTTGAAGTCTGCGGGAAGGTTCCCATATTCATTCAAATCTCTGTAGCTCTCAAAGAAAACTAGGCCCTATGGCGAGCTTTTTCAATCACAAGACTGACTTCGAGGCTGCCTTTGTTCTCATCTGTCTGTCTGTCTCTCTCTCCTTCCTCTTGTTTGTGTGGTGTATGTGAGTTGCATGGCTAGATCTAACTTTGTTGTGGGGAAAAAAAATATTTTTTTTATGTACTGGTAACTGGCTGGCATGGATATTATTGTACCAGGTATCAGGATATAACCACCTACTACATGGCGCCCAATAGCTGTCGACCATGATAGAGTAAGTTACCCATACAAGAAGAATATCAGGATATAATAGTTCAAAATTTGAGTTTTTACTTGTAATATTGCCGTAAAAACTGTCATATTCATATATTAGTTTTTAAATAACTAAAATTTTTAAACAAATTGCATAATGCATATAGAAGATGTTGTTAAAAATATTTCTTAGGGGTGTTACAAAACTTTTAATTTTGATTTTGGTAATATCTTGACTTTCTTATAAAATCTCAGTTTTGACAATATTTTGCATTAAGATGAGATAGAAGTTTAATCATAGTTATGAGGTGGCAACTTTTGACAAAACACATAAAGCTATATAATTCCAGGTCAGGAAGAAGTCATGTTTTAATGAAATTAATAGACGTATTGGGTTAAGAAAAAGTCATGGGTGGTACTTAACCGTATAACTTTGACCCGCTTTTTTTTTTTTGATAAAATAAACAATCCAACATGTTTGTTTGCTTGAGAGGAGTGGGTATAAAATAAATTGTCAAATCAAGATAAAGGAATTAGAGGTGGGGTTTGAGAGTAAAGACACTAAATGAATAGAAGTTACTTCTCCCAAATTAAAATTTTTATTATTTAAGTGCCTTTTAAATAGTAGTATTTTTGTCATTTAATACATTTTATTCTCAACTCCGTCCTCTTCTTTTTTTCTTTTTTTAAAATTTGACTCTTTATTTTACCCCACTCGTCCCGTAAAGCAAACAAACATGCTTAGGGTATTTAGGGGCTGAGATATTTTTAGGCTGTTATTTATTCGGGCCGGGTAAAGAGCTTCAAGTTTTCCATCACTTAATTTAAGCCCAACCCATTCATTAAAAGAGCTAAGAACTTAGATCTAGGTCCAGCCTGAGCATTAAAACTCTAGGGTCTTGAACTCGCCCCAAAGTAGGCTGGGCACAGGTCCCGCTGGCCCTTGGACACCCCTATTTATCCCATACATATATTTGACAAGTCCCTTACCATCAAGGCTATGGCTATGAATTGATCCTTTAATTAGATCTGTAGAGGGGTGGCACCTCACCTCTGAATTACCAGCAGATTGGCAACTTAGACCTAACTTAATTTATCATACTTCATTACCCTGATAGACAAATTGATTAAGAATTAGGTACTTAGGTTGTTTTTTGTACCCCTACTTGTACGTAGTTCATTGCAACCCTCTATATGTGGTCAATGGGTCAAATAGCCAGGACAGACCAATTCATAAAACTAATTAAAGGGTGTTGAAATGGGCCCTAGGGCCTTAGGTAAAAAGCTGTGGATGAATTTTTTTTTTCTTGTTTCAAACCATCTGACATCATTGCATTTTCCTCTGGAACAATGATTTAGGGTCAGAGATGAGCCCTTAACTGGACGGCTTGGATGCAGTGTTTAAGTGGAGTTGTTAGGGGGTTGTTGGGATGATGTACCATTACAAAATGAGACAGGCGAAAGAGGACAGAAGCTAGCTTCCAATAAACACTTTAAAAGGACAAAATGGGACCAGATCTGCTGTCGACTCTAACCAGCACTTTTATTGGCTGCCCATCTCAGTGCATTTATCCATGGGGCCCACTTTTTCTAAATCATTACAGTATTGTCAAATACTGCCCTTATAAAATTGTACAATGCCATGTGACATCCACACAGTTGGATCTGTAAAATCATATGCGACAAATTCGAATAAGGACCGATCATGTGAGGCTGCTGGCACTCAATACCTCATGTAACACGTGTTTTAATTTAATCCGTGAAATGCCTGCCTGTGCCTTTATATTCTTCATCATCAACGCTATAAACAGGAATTGATGGTCATTGCTCATGTGGATAGGAGGTGCCTCGACAATGACACCAAAGTACAATTGGTTTGCCACCGTTTAGGACATTTGAGGTCCACTTTTGTGTAATGTAACTTGTTTATATTACATGCCTCCCTCTCAATAAGCAATGTACCAAATTTTTCAGAAGATCAAATGATAAGTTGCTTCAAAATTTTGATTAATACAATTTGAGACATACACTCTATCCAACAAATAAATAACTAAAATCAACACTCACACATTAGATCTCTCCTGAGAAGCATCTCTCATTTATCATTAAGAAATATACTATTTACCTTCTGTGCATCCTAACAATGATCAATCTAGCCGCTTCACACTCACTTCCTTGAAAATTTATGAAATTATAACACCTAATGAATCTTGCTTAAAAAAAGAAGAAGAAAGATGTCTTTATAGAATTGAAACCCTAGGAATGCTAACAAGTGTATTTATATTAAAGAAGTTTAAATTAAAGAAACAATAGTAAAGACCCATACATGGCCATCGATAATTTATTTTTCAATGGAGAATGAATAGAGGGGAAATGAGAATTGAATGCCTGGTGAATCATCTTCTAGTAAATCAAATTGTAGCAAGGTCAATGCATGTCCCATCTACATTCTACATACCTAACGTCGGCCATCACCAATGACCTCGTTTTCATTTAAAGCTCATTGACAACGATGAATTCATAGTAAAATTTCAATTCATAGTCATATCATATGCATATTCATTGCATGTAACATGTATATTAACGTCTTTCCATTTGTTAAAATTAGGCCAATCCCATTTATGTTAGAAGATTGCAATTTTCTTGTCTGATTCATTGTAGAAGAAAAGGACATGTCACTCTCAAACGTCCTAGTATGTCAGGGAAAAGAAGCTACAACCTTTAGATTTGGATTAGTTATGTTAACCAAATCTAGTCAAAAGTGAAGGTAAAATGGACGGCTTTAAGGGAAAGAATATATATATTTCTATCATCCAGCACAGGTGGAGCCAGCATCTTCAAGCAACAATGCAAGGCAGCCAGGAGGATTAGGCACCATATGGCCACTGGCCAGTCTGATGAAACCATGGGCTGACAAACGACCACTTCAACTACTCCTAATCTCCATGGAAAATTTCAGTACTGCAGCCTTCTCTGAAAATGAAGATTTACTTTTGGAAAGACAATGTGTGGACCAATGAGCTGTGGAAATACAACTTTTGACAGATTGAACAAAATCAATTTATTCGATCTATTTTACTATGAGTTGAGATTTATTTAACCTGTTTTCTTTAACTACTGTTTATAATTGGCCCTTGTGTGTTGGCCTAGAGAAAACTCAACTTCAACCGTTGTTGGGCTCACAGTCAAGTTAATTGTATATTAAAACTTGAATAACTCATGTGATTATGCACCTTCTAAGTAATTTTTTTTTTATTCAATCAGGTATTTTACATATGATAAATTCGATGGTGGCCCAACTTCAATTGGGCCAACCAGATTTGGTAGGTTGGAATCTCTGAGGCCTCTATCCGAGCCCAACCCAGCTTTCCTTAAATTTGGGCTGGTCCAATAGGGTTCAGGTGTAAGCTCGACCGAAGCTCTTGATCAACATTTATATCTTGATCTTTTTCTTGCCTACCAGATTCATGGTTTAGATCATCTTTTATGCAACAAAGCTGGCTCAAAACCGGATCTCATTTCTCGTTTTTTTATATATCTTTATAAACAATGTAATCTTGGGATTATACTTTTCAGACTTGAAAATCATAGGAGTAAGAGGATCAGAAGGTGTTGATTTGGATTAGCACTGGGCAAATATCGCTTTAATCGGATTATCAACCCGTTGTTCTAGGGCCTCAAAGTTCAATAGATATGCTAGTGAGTTTTTAATCATGTTCCCAATCCAGCGATCGATGAGTAATGGTAAGATCAATCCCATGTTGCATTTGATTGCAAAGTGACTGGGGTTATGTTGGAAGATGGCTTCAATAACTTAGACAATGGGAGATACACACTAGCTACAGCTTAATTACAAAATACAAATTTCACTAAAAAAAAAAATCACTTTATAAAATTTACACAAATACACTATTACAAAGGAATACACTTTTAAGCAAACACACTTATAAATAAGAAACTCACTCACTACACTTTACTCAATACACTCACTCACTACAAAGGAGCACTCACTCTAATTTCTCACTACACACTTCAGTGTGTCTCACTTCACACTTCACACTTCACACTTCACACTTCACACTTCACTCAATCACTTGAGTTGTGTCTCACTTGTATGCCATGCACCTCTATTTATAGCCTATTGAGACTTAGGTCGGTGAAGAGCATGTGGCTCTTTAGTGGGAAACGTGGCCCAATGCACACCATGCATTATGTCGGTTTGAAGTCACTAGACTTTTCTTGACTACATAAAGTCGGTTGTGTGAAGAGGTGTGAGACTTTTAGACTAAAGTAGTGTCTAGAAAACTCAAGAACCCAGGAGATATATATTACATCAGTGTTTGACTAACATATTAGTCATGCATTAAAGGCAATGGATTGATCATAGGTGGGCCTCATTGTACAAAATGACAAATGAATTTTTTAACCAAGCAAACATATTTTTCTTTTAATGATAATTTGATAATTGCTAATAGAAACAAATACCATGTGTTGGAGGGTCCGGATTATCATAGGTAGGCCCCATTTCTCAATCTATAAATTTATTTTCTTTCTTTTAGGGTTTTTTTTTTAAATCATGAATCAATCAAACATTGGTTAATTAATTAGTCGCAGTAGCATTAAATTGCGATTAGTAGCAATTTGCAGGGGTAGCGAATTGTGTTAGTGTTTGGATTAATCATGTGTGGGCCCCATTTCAAACATGTTCTTTTATCTTTTTTAAATTTTTCCCAAAGAAGGAAGGTGGAAACATTGACTAAACATAGTTCCACAAAACCATTCAGAATTCTGTTATTTAATCAAACTCTTTATTGCATAAAGCTGATAGAATACATGTGTGGGTCGCCGATCAACAGATCACATGTATTTGGATTCTACAAATTACATTAGACAAAACCGAACTTCTCCTCTATTATCATAAAGAAAGAATCGAAAAGAAAGACGTCTTCACTTCTGAAACTAAACATCTGCATTTCTCTCCTTTTATTTCAGTCTGCACTACATTGAAAGATGTATAATGCTGTTCTGCAAAACCAAATCAATAGGGAAAAGAACGTCAATGCATGAAATATATGTATATTAAGAAACAGGCCTTAATTAACAAGTGAGTGCTAAAAGCAAGCTTACTTTTTTCATTACAGCACTCTTCTTAGTAGTGATGAGGAGGAGGAGGTGAAGTATACAAGTAGACAGGTGGAGGGGGTGACTTGTACTTGTAAACTGGCGGAGGTGGTGGTGGAGACTTGTATATGTAGGGTGGCAGCTCATGGTGGGGTGGTGGGGGAGGAGACTTGTATTTGTAAGGTGGTGGGGGTGGTGACTTGTACTTGTAAACTGGGGGAGGTGGTGGTGGAGACTTGTATATGTAGGGTGGCAGCTCATGGTGGGGTGGTGGGGGAGGAGACTTGTATTTGTAAGGTGGTGGTGGTGGTGGTGGTGACTTGTACTTGTAGACTGGGGTTGGTGGAGGTGGTGACTTGTACTTGTATGGAGGTAGCTCATGGTGGGGTGGCGGGGGTGGTGACTTGTACTTGTATGGAGGATGATGATGCTCCTTGTGGGGCGGTGGAGGAGGAGACTTGTACTTGTATGGAGGAAGAGGATGCTCCTTTGGGGGTGGTGGAGGAGGAGACTTGTATTTGTACACTGGGGTGGGTGGTGGTGGGGGTGGTGACTTATACTTGTAAGGAGGCAACTCATGATGGGGTGGTGGTGGAGGAGGAGATTTGTACTTGTAGACATGGGGAGGAGGTGTGTAGTAGTAGGGAGGATGAAGAGGCTTCTCAGGAGGCGGTGGTGGAGATGAGTAATAGTAGTTGGCACTAGTCTCTAGAGGCAAACTAAGGGAAACCACTACCACCAAGAGGGTGGCAATGGAGGAGGCCCTAAGGGCCCTCTTCTCTACTATTCTTCCCATATTCACTCCCATATGGGCAGTTTCTATGCTCTTAAGCAACCCTCAGTCCCACCCTTTTATAGTTACTAATTTACCCCAAAACCTACCTAATTCATCTCGGTGAAAGACAATTGTCCAATCACTTGTGTTTAAAATATTGGACTTAATCAACTTAGATCTAGAACCCAAAAGGCATCAATGACTGCAAGCTAAGCACGCAATATACTATATGTCACTCCTTTTTTCTAATCAAATGACTTCATCCATTGAAGTCTGCGGGAAGGTTCCCATATTCATTCAATTCTCTGTAGCTATCAAAGAAAACTAGGCCCTATGGCCAGCTTTTTCAATCATAAGACTGACTTCGAGGCTGCTTTTGTTCTCATCTCTCTGTCTCTCTCTCTCCTTCCTCTTGTTTGTGTGGTTATGTGAGTTGCATGGCTAGATCTAACTTTGTTGTGGGGAAAAAAACTATTTTTTGTATGTACTGGCTGGCATGGATATTATTGTACCTGGTATGGGGAGTATAACCACCTACTACATGGTGCCCAATAGCTGTCGACCATGATAGAGGAAGTTACCCATACAAGAAGAATATCAGGATATAATAGTTCAAAATTTGAGTTTTTACTTGTAATATTGCCGTAAAAAGTAAAAACTGTCATATTCATATATTAGTTTTTAAATAACTAAAACTTTTAAACAAATTGCATGATACATAAAGAAGATGTTAAAAATAATTCTTAGGGGTGTTACAAAACTTTCTAATTTTGATTTTGATAGTATCTTGACTTTTTTTATAAAATCTCAGTTTTGACAATATTTTGCGTTAAGATGAGATAGAAGTTTAATCATAGTTATGGGGTGGCAACTTTTGACTAAACACATACAGCTATATAATTCCAGGCTAGGAAGAAGTCATGTTCTAATGAAATTAATAGATGTATTGGGTTAAGAAAAAGTCATGGGTGGTACTTAACCGTATAACTTTGACCCGCTTCTTTTTTTTTTGATAAAGTAAACAATCTTACATGTTTGTTTGCATGAGAGGAGGAGTGAGTATAAAATAAATTGTCAAATCAAGATCAAGGAATTAGAGGTGGGGTTTGAGAGTAAAGACACTAAATGAATAGAAGTTACTTCTCCCAAATTAAAATTTTTATTATTTAATTGCCTTTTAAAGAGTAGTATTTTTGTCGTTTAATACATTTTATTCTCAACTCCGTCCTCTTCTTTTTTTTTTTTTTTTTTTTTTTAAATTTGGCTCTTTACTTTACCCCACTTGTCCCCTAAAGCAAACAAACATGCTTAAGGTGTTTAGGGGCTGAGATATTTTTAGGCTGTTATTTATTCGGGCCAGGTCAAGAGCTTCAAGTTTTCCATCACTTAATCTAAGCCCAACCCATTCGTTAAAAGAGCTAAGAACTTAGATCTAGGTCCAGCCTGAGCATTAAAACTCTAGGGTCTTGAACTCGCCCCAAAGTGGGCTGGGCACAGGTCCGGCTGGCCCTTGGGCACCCCTATTTATCCCATACATATATTTGACAAGTCCCTTACCATCAACCCTATGGCTATGAATTGATCCATTAATTAGATCTGTAGAGGGGTGGCACCTCACCTCTGAATTACCAGCAGATTGGCAACTTAGACCTAAATTTATCATACTTCATTACCCTGATAGACAAATTGATTAAGAATTAGGTACTTAGGTTGTTTTTTGTACCCCTACTTGTACGTAGTTCATTGCAACCCTCTATATGTTGTCAATGTGTCATATAGCCAGGACAGACCAATTGATAAAACAAATGGGTCACTACTAGAAAAGTCACTTTTAGCGGCCGCCAAAAGCCGTCGCTAAAAGTGGACTGGCGGTCGCGACCGCCATTAGGCCGCCGCGAATGCCTCGTCGCTAATAGTATTAGCGAAATGTTTTTGCGACTCGAACGTGTTGGTCGCTAAAAGTTTTAAAAAAATTTTCTGGGCGCATTAGCGGCCGCCAAGGCGGTCGCTAATACTCCATATAGCAGTCGCTAATACCGACTTTTTTTTATTTTTTTTTAAATTTTACAGTATTAGAGGCGGTCGCTAAAGGTAAAAAATTTTCTTCTAGCGGTCGCTAATGCTATTTTTTGTTTGGGTATATTCGACCCGTAATTTCCCAATTTTTTTCCTGTACCTGTACCTGTACCTGAATGTATTGTAGACAACCTAAATATATTATATACAACTACAACCATCAATTAAACTTACAACACAAGAAAATCTTATATTAATTAAAAAAGTCTTATATTAATTACATTTAAAACAATACAAAAGTTTTAACAAATTATATCCATTACAAATACAGAAAAAAAAAATGTCAGTGAAGGGTGCCGTGGAAGATCCGATGCTCTCACACCTGAACAGAAAAAGGAAAACAAATATTAATAGTTAACTATAAAAATTGGCAATTTACACTAAATAAGAAGAAATTAAGAATTAAAATTAAAATTTAAACCTACGTTTTAACTGTACGAGCAATCCGGGATTCGAAATCTCATTCCGTCTGTTCCTACAAGTCATGAATGACTAGGGGCCAATGCCTGTCAAGTTTCACGGGCAACGGAACCCGTTTGCTCGTTTTGGGCTCCCGGAGGCTCAATTTCTAAGTTTTAACTTAACGTTCTAACTTAAACTTACTTTTCAACATTACGAGCAATCTGGAAGTCGAAATCTCGTTCCGTCAGTTCCTGCAAGTCATGAATGACTAGAGGCCCGTGCCCGTCAAGTTTCACGGGTAACGAAGTCCGTTTGCTCGTTTTGGACGCCCAGAGGCTCGATTTCTAAGTTTTAAGTTATAGTTCTAACTTAAACTTATGTTTCAACATTACGAGCAATTCGGGAGTCGGAATCCCGTTCCGTCAGTTCCTACAAGTCATGAATGACTAGGGGCCAACGCCCGTCAAGTTTTACGAGCAACGGAGCCCGTTTGCTCGTTTTGGGCGCCCGGAGGCTCGATTTCTAAGTTTTAAATTATCGTTCTAACTTAAACCTACGTTTTAATTGTACGAGCAATCCGGTATTCGGAATCTCATTCCGTCAGTTCCTGCAAGCCTTGAATGACTAGGGGCCCATGCCCGTCAAGTTTCACGGGCAACGGAGTCCGTTTCCTCATTTTGGGCGCCCCGATGCTCAATTTCTAAGTTTGAAATTAACATTCTAACTTAAACATACTTTTCAACATTACGAGCAATCGGGGATTCGGAATCCCGTTCCGTCAGTTCCTACAAGTCATGAATGACTAGGGGCCCATGCTCGTCAAGTTTCACGGGCAACGGAGCCCGTTTCTTCGTTTTGGGCGCCCGGAGGCTCGATTTCTAAGTTTTAAGTTAACGTTCTAACTTAAACCTACGTTTTAACTGTACGAGCAATCCGGGATTCGGAATCGCATTCCGTTAGTTCCTCCAAGTCATGAATGAATAGGGGCCCATGTCCGTCAAGTTTCACGGGCAACGGAGCCCGTTTCCTCATTTTGGCGCCCGGAGGCTCGATTTCTAAGTTTTAAGTTAACGTTCTAACTTAAACATACTTTTCAACATTACGAGCAATCGGGGATTTGGAATCCCGTTCCGTCAGTTCCTGCAAGTTATGAATGACTAGGGGCCCATGCCCGTCAAGTTTCACGGGCAACGGAGCCCGTTTCCTCGTTTTGGACGCCCGGATGCTGGATTTCTAAGTTTTAAGTTAACGTTCTAACTTAAACCTACTTTTCAACATTACGAGCAATCCGGGATTCGGAATCCCGTTCCGTCAGTTCCTGCAAGTCAGAAATGAGAAGGGGTCCGTGCCCGTCAAGTTTCACGGGCAACGGAGTCCGTTTCCTCATTTTGGGCGCCCGGATGCTCGATTTCTAAGTTTTAAGTTAACGTTCTAACTTAAACCTACTTTTCAACATTACGGGCAATCCGGGATTCGGAATCCCGTTCTGTCAGTTCCTGCAAGTCATGAATGACTAGGGACCCATGCCTGTCAAGTTTCACGGGCAATGGAGCCCGTTTCCTTATTTTGGGTGCCCGGAGGCTCGATTTCTAAATTTTAAGTTAACGTTTTAATTTAAACATACTTTTCAACATTACGAGCAATCCGGGATTCGGAATCCCGTTCCGTCAGTTCCTTGCAAGTCATGGATGACTAGAGGCCCATCCCCATCAAGTTTCACGGGCAACGGAGCTCGTTTCCTCATTTTGGGCGCCCGGAGGCTCGATTTCGAAGTTTTAATTTAACGTTCTAACTTAAACCTACTTTTCAACATTACGAGCAATCCGGGATTCAGAATCCCGTTTCGTCAGTTTCTGCAAGTCATGAATGACTAGGGGCCCATGTCCGTCAAGTTTCACGGGCAACGGACTCCGGCAGCTCATTTTGGACGCCCGGAGGCTCGTTTTCTATATTTTAAGTTAACGTTCTAACTTAAACCTATGTTTCAACCATACGAGCAATCCAGGCGTCGGATTCTCGTTCCGTCAGTTTCTGCATGTCAGGAATAGCTAGAGGCTCGTGCCCGTCAAGTTTCATGGGTAACGGAGGTCGGATCCTCGTTTTGGGCGCCTGGAGGCTCGATTTCTAAGTTTTATGTTAATGTTTCAACTTAAACCTATATTTCAACTTTACGAGCAATTCGGGTGTCGGATTCTCGTTCCGTCAGTTCTTGCAAGTTAGGAATGACTTTGGGCCCGTGCCCGTCAAGTTTCACGGGCAACGGAGCTCGTTTGCTCATTTTGGGCGCCCGGAGGCTCGTTTTCTAAGTTTTAAGTCAGCGTTCAAAGTTAAACCTACTTTTCAATTGTACGATCAATCCGGGAGTCGGATTCTCATTCCGTCAGTTCCTGCAAGTCATGAATGACTAGGGTCCCGTGCCCGTCAAGTTTCAATGCCAACGGAGCCCGTTTGCTCGTTTTGGGTGCCCGGAGGCTCGTTTTCTAAGTTTTATGTTAATGTTTTAACTTAAATGTTGAAATCTTGAATTAAAAAAAATAATTTTACCTGGTCAGGATCAGTCGAGCCTGCTAAATCATGACTGCCCTCTCCACCGAAGTCATGTCTAGCCCTGTGGCCGCTGCCAGCGTTTGGTGCCTGTAATTATTTATTATACAGTTAAAAACAATAAAAAAGACATAAGTATTGATGCATCAATGACATAATTGACAATTTATATGTACAAATTTTTTTCCTTACTAACCTGAGTAGTGGGTGGTGGGTCTGAAGCAAGCGGGGCGCGACTCTGTGATAGACGACTCTCAAGCTCTGCCATCTCCGCTCTCCACTCGGTCCTCATCTCTGCCCTGACCTCCTCTCTGATCGATGCCTTCATGGACTGCAGCAACTCCTGAACCTCCTCATCCGTACGGAAGTGTATGCACTGGGAGGAGCTAGCACCAGATGACTCCGATCGCGTGATGTGCGAGCGTGGAATGCCCGTCCCATACGTCAGCGTGTATCCATGCCCATCCCGGCCAACGACGGAGTGGAATATCTCATCCCTCCGCGATGGCAAACTGCGCTCCTCCTCGGATAACTCCTCCAGGCGTGACTGATACTGGGCCTGCGTAGTTCATTCATTTAGTATATTATCATGCATAACAAGACATACTTTTTTTTTGCTAAATGGCAAATTGGAATTAAGAAGAAAGGGCAAAGCCCCCAAAACAGAACAGAGGTAGCCAAGCTGCAACAGGGAAAAACAGAGAGAATAGGAAGACCACAGAAACAGAAAAGAGAAAGGAGAAGCCTAGATCAGCTCCAAAAAGCAAGAAAGAGAAAAGCTAAATGAGAATTCCCATAGCTGCCAGGATGGGGTGGGGAAACAGCACTTTGGCAGTGTAGACCAAGCCTTTAATTCTATCCTTGAAGATCACTTTGGCTCTCTCCAGGGAGGGGGTTATGGAGTGGTGCTTTGAGTTGTTCCGGAGAGACCACAAAATAGAGATTGCGTTGAAGAAAATGGCAGCAGCACAGTTCCTTCCTTGAGAATCTCCAGCTGAGTATATAGCCAGCCAAATGGCAGAAGCAGAGAGAGTAGAAGAGAGAGGGACCCCACTACTTGTAAGCAGCCAATGCCAAAAGGCAGAAGCCATGTCACACGTGAAGAACAGGTGAAGCTCGTTCTCTTCGTCTTTGAAGCAATTGAAGCATCTTGAGGCCAAGCTGCACCCTTTGGATTTGGCCCAACTATCCGTTGGAGTTCTTCTATGGAGAAGGCGCCAGCTGAAACAAGCAATTCTGGGCTGGATGAGACTATTCCAGACCAGCTTATGCCAAGGAACTACAGCTGCAGCAGTCCTTATGGAGTTCCAGGCTGCCTTAATGGAGAAAGCTCCTGTGGAACTCTTAGGCCATAATAGGGAGTCTGAAACATTACTTGCCTCAGGAGGGATGGAGATGAGACTAGTAGATTGAATAAGGAACTCCTTGAGCTGGGGAGGCAGCTGGGGAGGAATGTTCCACACATTGTCCTCTATAATGTCTGCTACCTTGTCTTTATCAGAGAAGAGAAAAGAAGGGAATAGAGAGGCAATGGGTTTACAGTCGATCCAGGAGTCGTACCAGAGACTTATGGAGTTGCTATTGCCAATTTGCCATTTGCTGTCCTTTTGGAGAGAAGAGAGGTGGGTGCTGATTTTCTTCCAAATACATGATCCGCCACAGTGAGTTCTCTTATTCCAGAATAAAGGATTCCTTAGATATGTGCCTCTGAACCAAGAAGCCCACAAAGAATTTGAGTTGATTGCAGACCATGCCAAGAATCTGAGACAAGCTTCATTAAAGTCTTTGACCCTCCGAAGGCCAAGACCTCCCTCAGCTTTTGGAAGACAAACAAGGTCCCATTTGACCAGATTGGCTTTGATTTTTTCAGGAGAAGCTGACCAAAGGAAGTTCCTCATTACTCTTTCAATTTGCAGGCAGGTTTTGCTAGGAAGAGGGAGGACAAGAGAAATGTGGAGAGGGATAGAGGCTAACACATGCTTGACAAGGATCAGCCTGGCAGCAAAGGAGAGGCACTTCATCTTCCAGCCAGCCAGCCTTGTGCTAATGGAGTCCAGCATATGACTGAAAAGAGCATGTCTTGAGCTTCCAAGGAATAAAGGCACTCCGAGATAGACAGCAGGGAGAGGGGCTATATTAATCCGCAGGGTGCTGGAGATCATGTTGGCTGTCCTGATACTGCATTTGCCCAGATAAAGGTGACTTTTCTGGAGATTAAAGCATTGGCCTGACGAATCTTGGTACAGGTGGAGGAGATCTTGCAGCTGACTGAGACTCTTTTTGTAGCCTTTTATGAAGACCAGGATGTCATCCGCATATATGAGATGGCAGGGAGTAGAGGGAGCATGAGAGATAGGGTGAATGGATCCCACGAGCCTAAGATCTTCAATCTTCCAGCTAAGAATCTCTTCAGCTAGGATGAAAAGATAGGGAGAGAGAGGATCTCCCTGGCGCAGCCCACAAGAGGTAGCGAAAAGTCCACTTGGGCTCTTGTTAATCAGAACAGAGCCTCTGCCAGTACAAACAAGTTCTCTAATCCAGTTAATCCACTTGGAGGAGAAGTTGAAAAATTGAAGAGCTTTGAATAAGAAATTCCATTGCAGCTTATCAAAGGCCTTTGAGATGTCCAGTTTCATACAAACAGCCCCTCCTCTAGTAGAAGATTTAAGGTTTTGAAAGAGGTCATGGGCAAGGGCAACATGATGGTGAATGGTTCTACCTTTAACAAAGGCTGACTGGTGGTTGGAGATGAGGAAAGGAAGGATAAGAGAGAGTCTGGAAGCCAAGATTTTCGAGATGATCTTATAGGAAAAATTCAGGAGACTTATGAGTCTATAATCAGAGAAAGAAGTAGGGGAGAGCTTTTTTGGAATAAGGGTAAGGAAGAAGGCATTAGAAGCTCTGAGAAGCCTACCTTTGCTAAAGAAATGAGAGACGGCTAGGATGACTTGAGGGCCTACAATCTCCCAGCAGTGAGTGAAGAAAACCCCTGAGAATCCATCAGGCCCAGGGGAGCTGGATTTCTTGAGTTTGAAGACTGCTTCTTTAATTTCAGCTGAAGAGGGGATAGATTCCAGGATAGAATTCTGCTCCTCAGAGACTGCTGGACCAGGACAATTGAAGAGAGATTCATCTATGACAGAGGGATTGGCCTGCAACAGATTTGAGAAAAAGGAGCTGGCTTTGTTCCTAATTTGATCCTCATCCTCAATGATGGTCTCATCGACAGTTATCTTATCAATCCTATTGATGGAGCTCCTAGATTTAGCAGACAAGTGGAAGAACTTAGTGTTCCTATCCCCTTCTTTTAACCATCTAATTTTAGACTTTTGTTTCCAGTGAACTGATTCGGCTTTGAGCCAGTTGTGAAGGGAGGATTTGCTGGAATTAAGAGCCAGCAGAAGAGGTTCAGAGGGGTTGGAATCGTAAGAGGATTGGGCTACCAAGACCTGGTTCTCAGCATTAGCTATATTCAGCTTGAGCTGCCCAAAAACCTCATAATTCCAAGTCTTCAACTTACTTTTGAGATTTTTGAGCTTTTGGGCCAGAATGAACTGAGGGGAACCAGTACAAGGGAAAGCCCAGCTTTCTTTGACCAGAGGGAGGAAGGAATCATGAGAAAGCCACATCTCTTCGAATTTAAAGGGGACATTCTTCGTTGGGAAAAAGGTTCTGTGGGATAGCAAAAGAGGGCTGTGGTCAGAAGAAATTCTAGGAAGATGGGATAAGAGAGGGTCTGTATGAAGATCCAACCAGGCGCTGTTGGCCAATGCTCGGTCTAGCCTAGCAGCAACATAGGCAAGACCTTGCCTGTTATTGGCCCAGGTGAATCTATTACCTCTGAATCCTAGATCTTTGAGGCCAGCAGCAAGAACCGAATCAGAGAACTCTTTGACTGAGGATAGAGAGGGGGAAGATGTGCTGAATTTTTCCGAAGCCAAAAGGGTGGCGTTGAAGTCTCCTATAACAGCCCAAGGTAGAGCTGTAGCTGAAGTGTTGACTAAATAGTCCCAGAGAGACCTCCTTTGTCTGTAATCTGTGGAGCCATAGATCCCTGAAATCAGACTTGTGGAGGAAGAGTGGACATCTGTAACTTGGATGGATATATGCTGGTTTGAAAGATCAAGGAGGGAATAACTAAGGTTTGGGTTAGTTTTACAAAAGCACCAGAGAGAGTTATTAGGGGAACTAAAGGTTTGGATATAGCCAAGAGATTGGATATCCAGGGAGATAGGAGAGCTCGAAGGAATTTTAGGTTCAGAAAGAAAGAGGATGGTTGGAGAGTGGGAGACTAACAGGTGGAGCAGCACAGTTTGGGTTGGAGAGTTTCCTATTCCCCGACAATTCCAGGAGAGAATTTTAAACATTGGAGACAGTAGGAGGAGGAGAGCCAACATGACTTCTAGTCTTGGGTCCAAGAGAGATAGGGCCTTTGTTCTTAGACTTATTCCTTCCTTTAACCTTAAAGGAAGATAGGTCCACCACAACTGAAGATATTGGGATTAACTCTGAAACAGTCTGAGGATGGTCAATAGGATTATGCTCTGCAGGGGAAGAGGGGGCACTCTCAGGGTTCTGGGATGCTGAGGAAGTATTTTTAGGGGCAGCTGGAGCCTCTGAAAGGGGTAGGGAATCCTGGACTGGAAGATCAGAGGGTAACTGAGTAGGAGAGGGAGGGTCTTCTAGGGAGGTATTTTCTAGAGCAGAGAAGGGATTGGGACTGACGAAGGAGGGAGCTGGGTTATCGACCAAAATTTCCATGGAGGATTCAGGAGGAGGAGACTCCTTGTTAAGAGCAGAGGTGGCACAGTTGGCTTGGGAGCCGAGGGTTCTCTTCGAGGGAGGGATAATGGGGGGAGGAATGGAAGGGGGAACAGAGCTTATGGGGTGGCCATTAATTTGCTCCTGGGTGACCAGGGGATTGTTTTCCACAGAGTCTGGAGCAGGGGAATGCATCATGGGCAATGAAGCAGGGTCTGGGGTTGGAAGCAGGGGAGGCTTGTATGAGAAGGGGCATTTGGAGGAGAGATGACCTGCAGAAAAGCATTCAGAGCAAGGAACATTTTCATAAAGCACTTCCACCTCTACAACTCCTTCTCCTTCCAGGTCCACCATGATGGAAGTCAGATTGGATTTTGCAACGTCCAAATTGACCAGAATTCTGGCGAAAGAGAGCATTTTCTGAGAAGCAGTGATGTAATCCAGGCGAAGAGGCTTGCCTATTGTCCCTGCTATAGATAGAAGGATATCACTGCTCCAACAGTGATAAGGAATACCTTTGAGCCGAATCCAAACCGGAGCAAACGTCGGCCAGGAGAGAACATCCTGTCCAGGGGTCCAAGGTTGGAGAAGGAGCTTTTTCTTTTCCATGACCAGGGGGCTCTGACTAACTAAGCAATCCCTATCTTCCTGAGTATTAAATCTGAAGATGAAGAAGCCTTTCTCTGTGAGGGAGATAAGGCAGGGCCTAGAAAGTCTCCAAGATTTCTGAACCCACTGTTCTAGAGCTTCTAGGGTAGGACGCCGGCCAGCAAACTTCCCTATAGCTGAAAAAGAGAAGGAGTCCTTACTGATAGCTACCATCTGTTAAGGTATCCTAAGGGTAAGCTTACCATCAATCCAGGCAGGTGGAGGGATGGCTGGTGGAGCAGATATCGCTGAGGGAGAGAGGAAGCTGGCATAAGACTTCGGGGGGAGCTGGTCTTCTGAAGGAGGGGCTTGAACCTGTTGATGAGTCAGAAGATTTTCCAAATGCTAGTGTAAAAGCTGTAGCTGGGCCGTATCCCATGTAGGAGGGGATGGGGTCGGCAATAAGCTTGATTGCTCTAGAGAGGGAGGAGCAGCTGATTCTGATGGAGCGGGAGAAAGCCTCGAACTAGGAGGGAAGTTTGAAAAAAAGGAAGCAAATGATGGGGGCGCTGGAGGAAGAGCTGAGGAGGATGAAGGGGGGATAAGAGAAAGGTTGATGGAGGAAAGGGAAGCAGAGGAGGGATTAGGGATTGGGATTCGATCTTGTCTTGCATCAGGGGGGGCAGGAGGGATTGGGGGAGACATCTAGGGCAGGAGGGATTGGGGGAGACTTGCAAGCACCTTGGATGAACCCATGCAACTAATCCTAGGTGAATAGAAACATAATTTAAACAGTTCAATATAAAAACTTACGAAGATAGCTGCAACCTCTGGGTGGCGAGGATCTCGAGAACGCATCCAGACGGATATCCTATCAACCGGAACACCCTCGGAACGCAACTGTTTGGTGGAGAAATGTATTACTAGTATACTATCATACAGAATGACAAAAACATAAATTAACTGTACGATCTAACTTTTTACCTCGTGGCGGACCTGGGTGATGTGTCGAGTCCCCAACCTATGTGCAGGACCCTGCAATGCGCGGTTCCGCGCATTCGTAGCAGACACTCTCTGTTTTCAATATTTATCAGTTGGAATTTTTGTTAGTTACGTTAGTTATTAGTAAAATGTTAAAATTAAAGTAAAAAAAGTACAAGTTTCTCACCTGAGCCTCCTCGCTCGTCCAGTACCCGACGAGCTGAGTCCACTGATCAGGGAGAACGCCAGTCGGAACTCGCTGAAGTATGTCAGGCGCATCCTGATGAGGCTTTCAGTGCTGCTTCTTTATTTTATTTTTATGATCCTTCCACATCTTCCGGCACTTCGACATGCAAACTGGCCGGAAGAGCTCAGGACATGCCCTCAAATTGTCCTGAAAAGGACAAATAATTTTTCATTGACAAATTAATTTTCATTAAGTTATGATTTAAATTGACACATCATGAGGAGAAATGTTAAATTATTACCTTGACTTGCTGCCAGGTACGATCTAGCGTCGCCACCGGGAATGCCTCCCAATCAAGTGTGGTCAAAGGAAATGCATATGGATCCCGGACCATATGTCCTAACTGGCTGATGAGCTGGCGAGCATGAGGGCCCACCGGATGATATGTCTCATCAAACTCTACGTCAATGGGATGGCCGGAATTCCATGTCCGGATCCCTCTAGCAGGGCCTCTCCCCCTGCTGGAAGATGGGCCCGTGCTCGTAGCACCTGTTTAAATTCGAGATAATCTAATTAAATTGAAATAAAATAACTTGCTAGAATTAAAATATTTTAATTAAATAAACTTATACCAGTCTGTGTATCTGCTGATGGTGGTGCTGAAGATGGTGGAGTTGAAGCACTGGACGACGCCGAAGCATCCACTGGAGTGGATGGACTCGGATGAGATGCCGATGGCATACTCGGTGGGGCCATCGAACTAGACTGGACGGCATCCGGTGCCGGTCTAGGTTCCCCAGACGGTCCGCTGGCCTGGCTCAGCAGCTCGTCCATCGTCAGCGGACGATCTCTCCTCTTTCGTCCTGACATATCTGTTCAAATGTTTGTAAGATAAATTTCATTAAACAAGATAATTGAAATTAACATTTAAAATTTATTTACACTAAAATTTAACATTACTGAAATAGTTCCCAACCGTTCATTGGTCATGTAAGTCAACTGTATCTCCTTCAATGGTTTCCCGAACCCAATTAATATCTTCATCATGTTGAACAACTGTATTCTGGTTAAGAACTTGTTGGGCGAATGCATCAATATCTGGCTCATCACATTCAATCTGATACACTCCCCTCCTTGACATTTTAACTGCAACCTGCCAGTTAGGATCTTTCGGATCTTTGACATAGTAAACTTGCTCCGCCATTGAGGACGGTATGTACGGTTCGACACTTATTCGAACATCACGATGTAACAAATTGTTAAAACTTACCAATGTAAACTGGTAATTATCTATTTTTACCCCTCGGATGGGATCCACCCAATCACACTTAAACAATAGAAACTTTAGCCCGTGATTATACACAACTTAAAAAAAAGCTATGATTTAAGAGCCAATGGAGATTCTGCTTCCTCCCTCTCTGTTTCAAGACCCAGAGGAAGTACTCTTGCACCTTCTGCTCTAGGCGTTTGGTGGTCTACCTATGACTCCAATATCCCACAAACATCAAATTATGCAGGTGTGTGTGCGTGTTCATGCTACAATTGCTTGTAATGGACAAGGACGAGGAAAGAACACGTGGGTATGTCTGGTTTGAGCATTTTATTTCTGCTTTTGGATTGAGAAGGACTTTTTTGTATGGAGAAGTGATGAAGGTGGATTTTGTTGTGTATTCTTTTACTTGAGGGAAAGGGCTCTTTTTATTGGGTTGGTGATCATATGTTTCAAGTTATATTGTATAGAAATGAAAAGGGTTTTCTTTCTTTCTTTCTTTCTTTTTTACTGTGGTGGGGTGGGCCCTCAGTTTCTTTGTTGTAAAAAAATTTCTAAAAAAATATTAACCAGAGTCACTTATCTGAACTTCGATCATAACATTAAAAAAAAATTCAAAATTTAAGAAGGACTAATACATCAAAACCCCTAAAAAATAAATGTAACGTATAGACTAGAAAGTAGTCAATAAAAGATCAGCCTCATTTTATGGTCAGCCATGTAATTATGAGGTGAGGAAATAAATGGATTGAGAAGGAAAAGAAAAACAATAAAAAAATAACAAGGAAATGTCTTTTCATGTGGTCATCATAACCATTGCATTCTTAAGAGGCACAAAGAAGTGTTCCATCTTACTTTAGTTTTCTTCTCTCCTTTTTCTCTTAGTCTTTTTTTCTTCCTTGGCCTGGGTGTGGATGTTTTTGGCTATAGGCCCGGCTTGTGGTCACTTTCTATGTATTCTTTTTTGGCATACTGCCTTCTTCCCTAGCTCTTCTTTGGCCACATGTGTGATACCCCACCATGTGGTTCTCATGGGCACTCCCAATAAGGGTGCTCAGTTGAGGGGGTGCCCATGGATACTTTGATTGTCACATGCAAAAACTAAAGATAGACACATTTTATTGGAAAGACTTGCAGTATTATGTTTCAAAAGACAGGCAGCAGGCAAAAACCAAACCTGTGACTGGCGAAATCATCTATTTGTCAATGAAGTTGAAAAAACATTAAATCAGCAATTCTACAATTTACTCTGAATGAGGGAGGAATTTTTACAAGTCTATTTAAGTAGTCTAGAAGCAACAATGGACTTGGCCATCTGCAAATTATTAAGATTTCAGGAATGGGCATTCAGCTTCCTAATTCACAAGATTAAAGTGCTTCCTGTATTTGTTCATGAATCATGTTAGTCTTTCCATGTGACATAAGGCTAGACATTTCAAGTCCAAGATATGACATTTTTTATCAACCAGGATTTTAAAAGGAGATTTTCTCATAACCACTTTCATTTTTGTATGATCTTGAAACAACTACCTTTATCTATTCCAAGCGCGTGTAGTAGAATGAAATTTATTCGTGAGAATGAACAAATTCTGATGATTAAATGTATTATACCTAAACTGCATACTGTGCGGCTTGCAGACCAAACAAATTACATCCATCTGTTTTCCATTGTCCTGTCTTTCTATTTTTTTTTAATAGTAACATCTGTCTTTCTAATATTTAAAATGATAAACCATAGTCATACCCATCTGAGTCATCAAGATCATCCAACTAACCCTGTTAATAAAATTTATATTGAACAAGCTCATTCTCAGTCACAATGATACAAAAAATTCCAATTTGTACATATTCCAATATTTATGTAATTTAACTATCTAGGGAATTTAAAACAATCTGTTATCGATCCCGGATTAACAAAGAGATCAATCTGGCATGCATAGCAAAGCCAAACAGATTTCAAAAATAAAAGAAGCAAGAAAATTCATGAATCTTGCTTGAAGGGGGAAAAAGAATGTACACTAAATAACACAATACAAATGCAGGGAAACAGGAATTAGGAAAATATGTTTCATAGCAAAACCAAACGTATCTCTAGCATAAAAAAAAGCATATGAAAATCTTACCCTTAGCTTTACACCTATTTTCTTGTAGTCACTCCTTTCCAGGCCCTTGCAATCAATATGAACCAGCATTGACAGCAAATCAAAGTGGCTGAAGGACAAGGAATATAGATGGTCTGATGTAAAAATTAAGTAGTATCAATATTGTTTGTAAACGTGTGTTTTTTTTTATCGATTTGTTTGTTTGTAAATGTGATAAAAGGTAAGTGGTTATAGATATTTTCAGTTCATATCTTGGATGAATTGCATTATGTACTTAAATTATTTTCTTATCCATATAGATTTTTAAACTTCACGAGATGTTCATTGCTCAGTTGGTTAGGGATGTGTGTTGGGATGAATAGTTTTTTTCTTGTATAAATTGAAGTAAAGTTACGGTGAGATTAATTATACCAGCAAGATTCGAATTCAAACGCCCAATAATTCAGAGACAATCAAATAATACTACACCAAAAATCGCAATGTTGCGTAATTATGTATCATCAAAATAATGGATCCATCCAAATCAGAAATGAAGAAAAAGAAATCACAACTATTTTCTGTTTTACCAATGTGCGTAGGAGAGATGTTTTTGTCCCTACAAATTTGACCAGCATTGAGTATCTATCAAACAAAGACGTCTTAACTGGTCATAAGTGGGATCTACATTCATTGAGACAGAAAGCAACTTTGCACCATCCTCCTATCATTCTTGCCTTGAGATTCCAAGGCGATTAAGGAACTGACCATCATAACATATCATTGAACGTTGTTCTATGTTCTTAATTTTGATAACTTGAAAGTAATTGAAAAATGATTATAGGAAAAAGACTGTGAAGAAAGAAGGGTTGAGTGTATGACTGTATGAATATAATCTTGGGGCATTAGATTTATAGATGAAGTAACTTGGGCTGCATTTGGCTAGCTACATGTATTACATGCATGAATATGTACTCTTTGAATAAAAATAAAAGAAAGTGCAAATGTTTGTGATGTGCTTTATTTTTCATATATATACAGCAAATGTTTGAAGTGCAGATGCTTTTACTCTTTTTATCCTGAAAGAGAAATGGGTGAAGTGCATTTTCATTAAATCATGGTACTTAGTATTTGAAAATGTAGTATATTATCATGTATTCATAGATTCAGTTTATTTCCACAAATATACTGATACCAATTCCAAATGTGACACATTTATGAACTATGGTGCAAGAAACTGCTTCGCATATGTTACACATTTATGTAACTTCCATGGAAATTGATGGTGTATGTCATTCCACCTGACCCAAAATCGGATCATCCCAACCTATATTTAACTCCCATGCCTAATTCCGAGTTAAAAGATCGGGGATTTTTCTCAGGAACATGCCACACTGTGAACTGGGTATTTCATCGCCAACGACGCCATGCCCATTTATCTGTATTTGGCATGAATCAATAACTGGAAATGGGAAAGAAGATGCTTCTAAATCATCAAAAGGAGGGAAGGGTTGGTTTGATTTCAACCAAAAAATAAAAAAAGTATAGGTTTGACTACATTCATACTGAATAAACGCCCGTTTTAAGGAATAGATCAAAGAAAGGTAGTAATTGTTCCATAGGCCCAAAAACCCCAGACATTTTTAACTTGCACATATCATCCAGTGGATCTGGGACAGTATAAAATGAAACCCTATGCAAACAATACATCAGAGATTGTTTTATATGCACACATATTCAGCATTAATCCAGGAATCAGGGCATCTTGAGTAACCCACATGCCAAAAATTGAAGGTTTTGAGCTGCCAAAAACTCACAATAAAAAAAGGGGGCATGGAGCAACTCAACGGTCCCAACAAAACAAAGAAGGGAAAATGAGAGAGATATTGAAATCACAAATCCACATACAAAGAAGGAACATTAGAGAGAGATACTGAAATCACAAATAGTTGGAAGTCTTACAACAAAAGTGATGCAGTGCTTCAAATGGTAACATGATACATACCTGATGGATGCCGGCCGGAGGATGCGCTGGCGACCGTGAGAGTAGGAGGGAGATGCCGAAGGAGACGAGAAAGGCGTGAGAGAGAGAGAGAGAGAGAGAGAGAGAGAGAGAGAATATGTGGGAAGGGTTTCACAGGGCGCTGGCGGCTGGGCAGAGAGGAAACGCAGGGAGAGAGGGGGAGAGAAGGGAAGGAGAGGGAGAGAAGAGAGAAGAAGAGATAGAGAATCAGTGGGAAGGGTTTCACAGGGCGCTGGCCAGAGAGGGTGAACGCAGGGAGAGAGGGGGAGAGAAGGGAAGGAGAGGGAGAGAAGAGAGAAGAGAGAGAAGGGAAGGAGAGAGAGAGAGAGAGAGAAAGATTGCAGAGGAGATGAGCGATCGAGACGCGGATCGAGATGCAGAGCAGAGGAGATGAGCGATGAGCGATCGAGATTGCGGGAGCAGGGGAAAAAAGAAGTGGGAAGGAAAAAGAGGCTTTGGCGGGGGTTGGGCTTTAGCGACCGCCGTTTTGCCATAGGCGGCCGCTAATGGGTCTTTTGCGACCGCCACAAGCGGCCACCCACGTTTTTGATGATTTTCTAGTAGTGGGTGTTGAAATGGGCCCCAGGGCCATAGGTAAAAAGCTGTGGATGAATTTTTTTTTTCTTGTTTCAAACCATCTGACATCATTGCATTTTCCTCTGGAACAATGATTTAGGGTCAGAGATGAGCCCTTATCTGGACGGCTTGGATGCAGTGTTTAAGTGGAGTTGTTAGGGGGTTGTTGGGATGATGTACCGATCATGTGAGGCTGCTGGCACTGAATACCCCATGTAACACGTGTTTTAATTTAATCCGTGAAATGCCGGCCGGCATGTGCCTCCTTTATATTCCTCATCATCAACGTTGTAAGCAGGCATTGTTTGTCATTGTTCATGTGGAATGGAGGTGACTAAACAATCACTACAAGTGGTTTGCCACCGTTTAGGACATTTGAGGTCCACTTTTGTGTAATGTAACTTGTTTATATTACATGCCTCCCTCTATGAGCAATGTACCAAAATTTTCAGAAGACCAAATGGTAAGTTGCTTCAAAATTTTGATTTATACAATTTGAGACATACAATTTATCCAACAAATAAATAACTAAAATCAACACTCACACATTAGATAGGCACCTCTCATTTATCATTAAGAAAAACACTATTTACCTTATGTGTATCCTAACAATGATCAATCTAACCCCTTCACACTTACTTCCTTGGAAATTTATAAAATTATAACACCTAATGGATCTTGCTTACCAAAAAACAAAAAAAAAAAACCAAAAAAAGAAGAAGATGTCTTTATAGAATTGAAACCCTAGGAATGCTAACAAGTGTATTTATATTAAAAGAAGCTTAAATTAAAGAAACAAAAGTAAAGATCGATACATGGCCATCGATAATTTATTTTTCAATAGAGAATGAATAGAGGGGAAATGGGAATTGAATGCCTGGTGAATGGTCATCTTCTAGTAAATCAAATTGTAGCAAGGTCAATGCATGTCCCCTCTACATTCTACGTACCTTACGTCGGCCATCACCAATGACCTCGTTTTCATTTAAAGCTCATTGACAACGATGAATTCATAGTAAGATTTCAATTCCTTACAAACAAACACGTGTAAGTCATATCATGATATGCATATTCATTGCATGTAACAAGAATATTAACGTCTTTCCATTTGTTAAAATTAGGCCAATCCCATTTATGTTAGAAGATTGCAATTTTCTTGTCTGATTCATTGTAGAAGAAAAGGCCATGTCACTCTCAAACGTCCTAGTATGTCAGGAAAAAGAAGCTACAACCTTTAGATTTGGATTAGTTATGTTAACCAAATCTAGTCAAAAGTGAAGGTAAAATGGACGGCTTTAAGGGAAAGAATATATATATTTATATCATCCAGCACAGGTGGAGCCAGCATCTTCAAGCAACAATGCAAGGCAGCCAGGAGGATCAGGCACCATATGGCCACTGGCCAGTCTGATAAAACCATGGGCTGACAAACGACCACTTCAACTACTCCTAATCTCCATGGGAAATTTCAGTACTGCAGCCTTCTCTGAAAATGAAGATTTACTTTTGGAAAGACAATGTGTGGATCAATCGAGTTGTGGAAATACAACTTTTGACAGATTGAACAAAATCAATTTATTCGATCTATTATACTATGAGTTGAGATTTATTTAACCTGTTTTCTTTAACTACTGTTTATAATTGGCCCTTGTGTGTTGGCCTAGAGAAAACTCAACTTCAACCGTTGTTGGGCTCACAGTCAAGTTAATTAATTGTATATTAAAAGTTGAATAACTCATGTGATTATGCACCTTCTAAGTAATTTTTTTTTATTCAATCAGGTATTTTACATATGATAAATTCGATGGTGGCCCAACTTCAATTGGGCCAACCAGATTTGCTAGGTTGGAATATCTGAGGCCTCTATCCGTGCCCAACCCAGCTTCCCTTAAATTTGGGCTGGTCCAATAGGGTTCAGGTGTAAGCTCGACCGATGCTCTTGATCAACATTTAAACCTTGATCTTTTTCTTGCCCACCAGATTCATGGTTTAGATCATCTTTTATGCAGCAAAGCTGGCTCAAAACCGAATCTCATTTCTCTGTTTTTTTTATATATCTTTATAAACAATGTAATCTTGGGATTATACTTTTCAGACTTGAAAATCATAGGAGTAAGAGGATCAGAAGGTGTTGATTTGGATTAGCACTGGGCAAATATCGCTTTAATCGGATTATCAACCCGTTGTTCTAGGGCCCCAAAGTTCCATAGATATGCTAGTGAGTTTTTAATCATGTTCCCAATCCAGCGATGAGTAATGGTGATATCAATCCCATGTTGCATTTGATTGCAAGTGACAGGAGTTATGTTGGAAGATGGCTTCGATAACTTAGACAATGGGAGATACACACTAGCTACAGCTTAATTACAAAATACAAATTTCACTAAGAACAAGAACCACTTTATAAATTTTACACAAATACACTATTACAAATGAATACACTTTTAAGCAAACACACTTACAAGCAAGAAACTCACTCACTACACTTTACTCAATACACTCACTCACTACAAAGGAGTACTCACTCTAATTTCTCACTACACACTTCAGTGTGTCCCAGTTCACACAACACTCAATCACTTGAGTTGTGTCTCACTTGTATGCCATGCACCTCTATTTATAGCCTACTGAGACTTAGGTCGGTGAAGAGCATGTGGCTCTTTAGTGGGAAACGTGGCCCAATGCACACCATGCATTATGTCGGTTTGAAGTCACTAGACTTTTCTCTCAAATGGATCAACCTCATTAAGGAATGTGTTTGTACTGCAAAAGGCTCGGTCCTTATTAATAGATCTCCCTGTGGCTTTTTCAGCTCTTCTTATGGATTAAGACAAGGGGACCCTCTATCCCCTTACCTATTCATCCTTGCTGAAGAAATATTTAGCCTCAACATCCAAAACCTGGTTTCCAACAGTTCCATCTCTCCTCTCTCCTCTGTTCCAAATACCCCTTGCCACCTCCTGTATGCAGATGATATCCTTTTGTTCCTAAAAACCCATAAAAGGAGCCTCTTAGCCTTGAAAGAGGTAATCTCAAATTACCAAGAAAATGCTGGTCAATCCATTAACTTGGAAAAAAATAATCTGTTCATTGGCAAATGCAATCACAGGAAGAGAAGACAAATCCTGGACATTACAAATATTCAAGATAGACCTCTGAACTCTTCCTACCTCAGAGTTCCTCTCATTATTGGCATCCCAAGAAGACAGCACTTCACCCCTCTGTTGGACAGATTTCTTAGCAAGCTCACAGGCTGGAAGTCCAAGCTTCTATCCATTGCTGGCAGAAGAATTCTGGTAAGGCATGTGCTCAGTAGCCTGCCTATCCACATTGCCATGATCCTTCCTATCCCTAAGTCAATCTGCTCTACCTTGGAGACTATCATGAGAAACTTTCTCTGGTCTGGGGGAGCTCTCAGGCAGAATAGAAGTCAGGTCAACTGGGCAACAGTCACCCTTCCTACTTCTGAAGGAGGTCTGGGAATCAGGCGAATTCATGAGCAAAATGTAGCTTCATTCATTAAACTGGGTTGGACTGCTTCCACGACAGACTCTCTATGGGCTAGATGGATGGTTAGCAGATACTTCCCAAGATCTTCTCTCTGGCACCCCTCCTCTTCCAAAGTAGGCTCCTGTATTTGGCGGAAAATTAGGTCCTCCGCTCACTTCATTCAATCTGGGAGCTCTTGGAAAATTGGAGATGGCAGACTGGTTGACCTCTGGTATGATAATTGGATGGAAGTAGGTAGCTTGGCTTCTCAGTTTCCTTCCTTCCTTTCCCCCCCCAACCAGAACCTCCACTCCCTCTGGGATGGTAATCAATGACTGTCTCCTCTAGATATCCCCAGTGATGTGGCAGCCTCTTTGCAAGAAGGTGTCCAGCTCCTTTCCTTGGATCCTCTCTCCAAAGATTCTCTCCTATGGAACTCCCACGAGGATCATAGCCTCTCTACCAAAGAAGCTTGGCAATCGGTCAGAGCTAGGATCCCCTCTGCTTACTGGTCGAATTGGGCCCCCTTGGTCTGGAACCACTTTCAGCAGCCGAGGGTTTCTTTCTTTGCCTGGAGGCTCCTGCATGGCAAAACTCCCTCTCATATCTGGCTTCAACACTGTGGCTTCAGTTTGGCCTCCAGGTGCAGTCTGTGCTCCCAGGCGGAAGAGTCTTCTCTCCATCTGTTTTTTCTCTGTTCCTTCTCCTCTGATATCTGGAACTGGATCATGTCCTCAGCTGGAACTGCAGTTGCTGGCCCTCTTCTCCCCTCCAAGATCTGGCAAGCCCTCTCCCACAGCAGTGACAGACTTGCTTGTAAAGGTGTTGCAGTCATCTTCTTCTCTACAGCTTTTGCTCTTTGGAAATGTAGGAATGAAGCCACCTTCAACAACCTCAGTGCCTCCAAGGTGAAGGTCACTCTCTTCCTGACTGAGATCCTCTCTGCTTCTCTCAAGAGAATTTCCAAGCCCTTCTCTGGTAGACCTCTAAAAACCTTTTGTAATTTTTTATTTTCCAATCCTTAAGCTGGCCTTGTGTTTTTGGTTGGTTGGTTTCTCCTCTCTGGTTGTTGTTCCCTGTTCTTTTTTTCTTTTGGGCTTTTAGCCTCAGTTTCTCCTCTCTCTTCTCTTAATACAAATGACAATTTAGCAAAAAAAAAAAAGTCACTAGACTTTTCTTGACTACATGAAGTCGGTTGTGTGAAGAGGTGGGAGACTTTTAGACTAAAGTAGTGTCTAGAAAACTCAAGAACCCAGGAGATATATATTACAAAAGTGTTTGACTAACAGATTAGCCATGCATTAAAGGCATTGGATTGATCATAGGTAGGCCTCATTATACAAAATGACAAATGAATTTTTAACCAAGCAAATATATTTTTCTTTTAATGATAATTTGATAATTGCCAATAGAAACAAATACCATGTGTGGGAGGGTACGGATTATCATAGGTAGGCCCCATTTCTCAATCTATAAATTAATTTTCTTTCTTTTAGGGTTTTTTTTTTTAAATCATGACTCAATCAAACATTGGTTAATTAATTAGTCGCAGTAGCGTTAAATTGCGATTAGTGGCAATTTGCAGGGGTAGTGATTTGTATTAGTGTTTGGATTAATCATGTGTGGGCCCCATTTCAAACATGTTCTTTTATCATTTTAAAATTTTTCCCAAATAAGGAAGGTGGAAACATTGACTAAACATAGTTCCACAAAACCATTGAGACTTCTCTGTTATTTAATCAAACTCTTTATTGCATAAAGCTGATAGAATACATGTGTGGGTCGCCGATCAACAGATCACATGTATTTGGATTCTACACATTACATTAGACAAAAAGCAACTTCTCCTCTATTATCATAAAGAAAGAATCGAAAAGAAAGACGTCTTCACTTCTGAAACTAAACATCTGCATTTCTCTCCTTTTATTTCATTCTGCACTAAATTGAAAGATGTATAATGCTGTTCTGCAAAACCAAATCAATAGGGAAAAGAACGTCAATGCATGAAGTATATATATTAAGAAACAGGCCTTAATTAACAAGTGAGTGCTAAAAGCAAGCTTACTTTTTTCATTACAGCACTCTTCTTAGTAATGATGAGGAGGAGGAGGTGAAGTATACAAGTAGACAGGTGGAGGGGGTGACTTGTACTTGTAAACTGGGGGAGGTGGTGGTGGAGACTTGTATATGTAGGGTGGCAGCTCATGGTGGGGTGGTGACTGGTGGGGGAGGAGACTTGTATTTGTAAGCTGGTGGGGGTGGTGACTTGTACTTGTAAACTGGGGGAGGTGGTGGTAGAGATAACTTGTCTATGTAGGGTGGCAGCTCATGGTGGGATGGTGGGGGAGGAGACTTGTATTTGTAAGGTGGTGGTGGTGGTGACTTGTACTTGTAGACTGGGGTTGGTGGAGGTGGTGACTTGTACTTGTATGGAGGTAGCTCATGGTGGGGTGGTGGTGGTGGTGACTTGTACTTGTAGGGAGGTGGAGGTGGTGACTTATACTTGTACACTGGGGTTGGTGGAGGTGGTGACTTGTATTTGTATGGAGGTAGCTCATGGTGGGGTGGCGGGGGTGGTGACTTGTACTTGTATGGAGGATGATGATGCTCCTTGTGGGGCGGTGGAGGAGGAGACTTGTACTTATATGGAGGATGAGGATGCTCCTTGGGGGGTGGTGGAGGAGGAGACTCGTATTTGTACACTGGGGTGGGTGGTGGTGGGGGTGGTGACTTATACTTGTAAGGAGGCAACTCATGATGGGGTGGTGGTGGAGGAGGAGATTTGTACTTGTAGACATGGGGAGGAGGTGTGTAGTAGTAGGGAGGATGAAGAGGCTTCTCAGGAGGCGGTGGTGGAGATGAGTAGTAGTAGTTGGCACTAGTCTCTAGAGGCAAACTAAGGGAAACCACTACCACCAAGAGGGTGGCAATGGAGGCGGCCCTCTTCTCTACTATTCTTCCCATATTCACTCCCATATGGGTGGTTTCTATGCTCTTAAGCAACCCCCAGCACCACCCTTATATAGTTACTAATTTACCTCAAAACCTACCTAATTCATCTTGGTGAAAGACAATTGTCCAATCACTTGTGTTTAAAATATTGGACTTAATCAACTTAGATCTAGAACCCACAAGGCATCAACGACTGCAAGCTAAGCACGCAATATACTATATGTCACTCCTTTTTTCTAATCAAATGATTCCATCCTTTGAAGTCTGCGGGAAGGTTCCCGGTTCCCATATTCATTCAAATCTGTGTAGCTCTCAAAGAAAACTAGGCCCTACGGCCAGCTTTTTTGAATCATAAGGCTGACTTCGAGGCTGCTTTTGTTCTAATCTGTCTGTCTGTCTCTCTCTCCTGTGAGTTGCATGGCTAGATCTAACTTTGTTGTGGGGGAAAAAAAATATTTTTTTGTATGTACTGGCTGGCATGGATATTATTTTACCGGGTAAGGGGAGTACAACCACCTACTACATGGTGCCCAATAGCTGTCGACCATGATAGAGGAAGTTACCCATACAAGAAGAATATCAGGATATAGTAGTTCGAAATTTGAGTTTTTACTTGTAATATTGCCGTAAAAACTGTCATATTCATATATTAGTTTTTAAATAACTAAAATTTTTAAACAAATTGCATGATACATATAGAAGAAGTTGTTAAAAATAATTCTTAGGGGTGTTACAAAACTTTTTAATTTTGATTTTGATAATATCTCGACTTTCTTATAAAATCTCAGTTTTGACAATATTTTGCATTAAGATGAGATAGAAGTTTAATCATAGTTATGAGGTGGCAACTTTTAACTAAACACATACAGCTATATAATTTCAGGTTAAGAAGAAGTCATGTTCTAATGAAATTAATAGATGTATTGGGTTAAGAAAAAGTCATGGGTGGTACTTAACCGTATAATCATTGTCCCATCTATTTTCTACATACCTTACGTCGACCATCATGTACCCGTTTTCAATTAAAGCTCATTGACAAGGATGAATTATTCGTAGTAAGATTTCAATGGCATACAAACAAACACGAGTAAGTCATATCATATGCATATTCATTGAATGTAACATGAATATTAACGTGTTTCCATTGTTAAAATTAGGCCAATCCCATTTATGTTAGAAGATTGCGATTTTCTTGTCTGATTCATTGTAGAAGAAAAGGCCATGTCACTCTCAAACGTCCTAGTATGTCAGGAAAAAGAAGCTACAACCTTTAGATTTGGATTAGTTATGTTAACCAAATCTAGTCAAAAGAGAAGGTAAAATGGACGGCTTTAAGGGAAAGAATATATATATTTCTATCATCCAGCACAGGAGGAGCCAGCATCTTCAAGCAACAATGCAAGGCAGACAGGAGGATCAGGCACCATATGGCCACTGGCCAGTCTGATGAAACCATGGGCTGACAAACGACCACTTCAACTACTCCTAAGCTCCATGGAAATTTTCAGTACTGCAGCCTTGTCTGAAAATGAAGATTTACTTTTGGAAAGACAATGTGTGGACCAATCGAGTTGTGGAAATACAACTTTTGACAGATTGATCAAAATCAATTTATTCTATTATACTATGAGTTGAGATTTATTTAACCTGTTTTCTTTAGCTACTGTTTATAATTGGCCCTTGTGTGTTGGCCTAGAGAAAACTCAACTTCAACCGTTGTTGGGCTCACAGTCAAGTTAATTGTATATTAAAACTTGATTAACTTATGTGATTATGCTCCTTCTAAGTAATTTTTTTTATTCAATCAGGTATTTTTCATATGTTAATTCGATGGTGGCCCAACTTCAGTTGGCCCAACCAGATTGATGGAGCCCATAATCTGAAGTAAGCAGGTTGAGAATGCAGCCACATTTTGTTTTGGTGCCCATCTCTCATCATGCTGTGTGCTCCATAGATGATGAAGCCATCATTTTCAATCAGCCCTAGCTAGGAATGTAAAGTAAACGAGCGACCCAAGTTTAGATTGACATGTGGACCGAGCGGGAGAATGTTAGAATTATTGTGGTTAAGTGTGACCCAATGACCACAAGCCCATGTGGGTCCCACACTTTGGATGACCAACTCACTTAAAAACACATATATTGGTGAGTCTCCTTAATAGAGATGTCTTTGGTGTTTAGGGAAAATTGCTAACCTGATCTGATAGAGTTTTCTCTACTAAGAAGAATCTAAATTCTAGCTAATTGAATTTAAACTCCATGATGAGAAGAAAGTTGTTTAGGAAAACCTATATATAGGGTTTAGTGGTTATAGCTCCTCTCTACACTAATACATTGGTTGGCCCATTGATATCACTTAGAAAAGCAATAGTGGATGAGTAGTAAATCCCTAGTAAAATGTAGTGGTTTAGATAAGGCGAACATGATGGAGTCAGGTATGTGTTTAAATTTCATGATTTATGTTGTGTTATTCAAATCTATCATATATTTGTGTATTTGTGTAGATCCCATTAAAGTATGTTCGTCCAAAACTAACACAATCTACGACCCCCTCACACTTACTTCCCTTGAAAATCTATAAAATTATAACACCTAATGGATTTTTCTTACAAAAAAAAAAAAAAAGTCTTTATAGAATTGAAATCCTAGGAATGCTAACAAGTGTATTTTTAATAAAAGAAGCTCAAATTAAATAAATAAAGGTGAAGATCGATACATGGCCATCAATAATTTAACCTTTCATGGAAATGAATGGATCTAGGGGAGATGGGAATTGAATGCCTGGTGAATGGTCATTCTCTAGTAAATCAAATCATAGCGAGGTCAACGTTGCATCCATTCTACCTTTTGTTGACCTTCACCAGTGACCTCATGTTCCTTTGAAGCTAGCCCCATGCAAACAAATTAACATAAGGCTCCACGATGTAAAGAAAGTACATGATCCCACTTATATATGTTAAAAGATTGCAATTTTCTTCTCTGATTCATTGTAGAAGAAAAGGCCATGTCACTCTCAAAACGTCCTACTATATCAGGAAAAAGTGAGTTGAATAAAACCAATTTATTCTATTATATTATGAGTTGAGATTTTTTTAATCTGTTTTCTTTTAGCTACTTCAACCAGTGTCGGGCCCACAGTCAAATTAATTAAATGTGAAAACTTGATTAACTCGTGCGATTCTACTCCTACTAAGTAAATTTTTTTAATCAAACGGGTATATTACATGTGATCAATTTGATAGTGAACCAAACTCCAATTGGGCCAACCAGATTGTTGGAGCCCATGATAGAAAGTAAAAGGTTGAGAATATAAGAACATTTTGTTTTGGTGGTCAGCTCATCATGGTGTGTGCCCTTCAATCTTGAAGCCATTATATATATTTTTTTGAGTGACCTAGAGGAGAGACTACGAACCCATCTAAAGAGATTATATTTAGTCACTCTAATGTAAAGTAAACGAGCCGACCCAAGTTAAGATTGACAAAGCTAATTCTCAAGCTCAAATCAAGTCACCAAAGCTCAAGTTAGCTCAAGCGGGAGTCAAGCTTGAAAACCCCTTCTCTGCTCAAGCTCGATTACAAAGAAAGTACAATGTGACACTGTCTCATGTGCCATTATAATAAAGCCAGTGCAATACACATAAGTTAAATTGCATGCAAATTGAATAATAAATTGAAACTTTATTATATTTGAATTGAATGATAAATCCATTTGTTTAATCATGATAATATCTATATTTATATTATAAAACAATTAGATAAAAGAATCCATTTATGGCACTTCAATAATATGTGAGTAAATATTTATAAATCAATTTTTCGTTCTTTTGGCTTAAATTATTTGTATATTTAGATAAATGTTTATAAAAGTTTGGATTCTTTAGTGGAATTTGTAGGGGATGGAAAGAGACATTTTGGATGAGACCATATATCAAATTTGAAGCCAATCTCATGCCTCTAACCCCTTCTTCCATGACCCACAAATTTAATGACTTTATATTAAAGGAAAAAATTTGACCCTTGATCCAATTGTACGTTCCAATCCATTATGATAGGTGAAAGTTAAATGAGTTTAGTATACTTAAGGAGATTCCATGTGTGTGGATGGTTCGGATGCGTTATAAAGTCAACTTTGGTGAGGGATCGATGATTCTCATTAAAGGCTTACTTCAATCTACTTTGTATGAGAAAGTGGTTCTAGAATCACCAAAATATCAGCAGAAAATCAAATCAAATCTTACTGTGGGCTCAGCTAAATAGCATAGTCAATGAAATATCAGCAGAAAATCAAATCAAATCAAATCTTAAGGTGGGCTCAGCTAAATAGCATAGTCAATGAGGCTAGGAGTGCCCTTGGGCTGAGCCTAGATATGTAATCACTACAAGAAAAATGACTTTTCCCGGCGCACATTTTCGCCGCTAAAAACTACTAAAATCGTAGTGAAATCTCTTTTGCGACGATTTAACATCGCCGCAAAATCGCCGCAGTTAACCCTTCACTTATGCTTTTAACCGGCGCAAATGAAAATTCGTCGCGAAAACCACTACTTTTTGCAGCGTTTTTTTTCGTCGCTATTAGTGATCACAAACGCCGCAAAATATCAATCAGCTTTCAGTTATAAGTCGTTGCTAATGGTCATTTGCAATGAGCAAAATTTAATTCCAGCGATTATTTATCGCCGGAAAAGCTACTGGAATTTAGTTTTCCCATCAATTAAAACATTCGTCACAAAAAGTATTTCGCTGGTAATCCTCTATTGCAACGACTATTTATCGCCGCAAAAACTATTTTACCAACTTCTAATCTCTAGCGACCAAAATTTATAATCGCTGCAATTGAGTTTTCCCAGCGTTTAGTTAACTTGTCGCAAAAAGGATTTTGCTGGCAATACTCGATTGCAGCAACTATTTATCGCTGGAAAATCTATTTTACAACTGCCAATCTCTAGCGACCAAAATTTATAATCGCTGTAATTAAGTTTTCCCATCGTTTAGTTAACTCGTCGCAAAAGATATTTCGCTGCTAAAACTTAGTCGCAGCGACTATGTATCGCCAGAAAATTGTTTTAGCATATGACCGTAATTTAGCGACCAAAATTTGTAATCGCTGCAATAGAATTTTCCTAGCATTTATAGAATTCGCGTCGTAAAAAGTATTTTGCTGGTAAAACTCTATTGCAGCGACTATATATCGCCAGAAGAATTTTTAAGCAGCATTTAGGTACTTCGTCGCCTGTTTGATATAGTTAGGAAATCACCGTAATTGGTGGTTTCAGTGTATTTTTTTTCCCCACATCACATTCATTGTCACATCTGCCAATTAAACACCGTATGTTTAATCTCTTTTTCTATTAACACAGAAATTCATTAATCTCTTCAAACATCAATTCATCCAAACTCATGTATTTATACAATGTGGCGGTGCATTATATTCATATCAAGTACAAACCGGGCTACTATTAAATAAGCCACACATCACTATTGCGTGGCCATAAAAAGATTTAAGGATTCTATTATCATTAAAATGGAGGCAGTAAAATCTGGTGTACAAGTCACACTGCTGCTACTCAGCCCAATCTTGAATGCATGGCCACCTCACCCCACTGATCAAGAGCTTTTATCTTCTACATAACCCACTACATCCATGCTTGAGATGCCTGACATAAGAATGAAATGAAAAATGTCTATGTGAGCTGCATAGCTCAAAGAAGCTAATTGCATGTACTGCACCTATAAAAAAAGAAAAATTGCCAATGTAACCAATGCATACAAGTTACCAGTTACCGGTACTTGAAATTAGAACATCTTATACAAACGTGCAAATTATTGACTAACCTTCGATGCCATGTCACATTCCACTACAAAAAAGTCAGATCAGCTTCCCCTCACCTTCAAGAAAAGCACAACATACATCCATGAATTTCCACACAAACACATCAAAAAGATTTAAGCAACTCACACACACATACATAACTACACAGAGGCCACTCAGAGCAAGTCGATCATAATAGATAGATAGATTTACACCCTACCGACAAAGATTAAAAAACACCCCCAATCTACCCCACCCCACAAAACCCAACAAATTCTCTCAATCACAAAGCCAAAACCAACCCATTTCTCCCCATTTTCTTCCAATTCAAACGAACCCCATAAAGCCAAAGCTATTATGAATATTCTCTTTGATCCCATCTCTTGAAAGCTCCCATCACCAGTGTTGCTATCACTGATAGAGGTAGAAAAACTATAGGAAGAAGATGAGAGCAGGAGGTTGTACACTCCAACAAACTCACTGTAGAGGCAGCAAGCATAGTGAAGCAAGATGTGGGAGCTGATCAATTCTATCTATCAAATGGCTTATATATATATATATATATATATATAGAATTTAGTATGTATATATATTATATATAGTTGGTTTTCTGCAGAATTTATATATATATATTATATAGAAAAATTTGTTACTGTATCATACACTAGAAGCCCTCTCTTCTTGTAGTGGTGGATAGCTCCTTATCAACTCATTCACTTTCCAAACATCACCTCAATTTGCATGTATTTATTCTTTCCAATTCTCCCATTATATTCGAATCAGTTTTCTTACTAACTTGTCAAGAGGGTAGGACATATCTGAGAGGTTCCCTGCAGTGTGCAATGTGGTCAGGTCCTCTATAAATAGTGACTTGGCCGGCTAGGATCATGAGAAAGGCAGTAAAGAGGATGGCTTAGGCCATGCCATGTGCTTACAATTAAGAGTGTACCCAAGACATCAAGGTCCCATTGGATTTGCACAACTTGATACTCAAAAGACCGGCCACGATGGAGACGACTCTGGCTTCATCATGGAGAGAGGTATGGAGAGGGCTGACATCTGGATAAGAAGAGAGGAAATGTTGAGGTGTGAAGGTGGTGTCATTTGACTCATTGTCCCCTGTCTATCCATTTTCTTTCTTGTGCAAGGGAACATGAGTTAAAAGAGATGATCACAATGTAGGCCAGACCAATCATGGTTGAAGGGCTGAGAGTATTTTTTCAGGTTTGATTGTGTGGGGTAACCATTCTCTTCTTAATTACCATCTGCTCACCATCATCTTATTTGGAATCCTATATATAGTTGGATGATAAGGATTAATAAATTAATGATAAATACTTTTTCATTCATTTAATGATGAAAGGATGATGGTAAAAATGAAGGTGTATATAAGCATTTCACCTATACACCATTTGGCTGGGAAAGATAGGGCACTTCATTGCCTAAAGAACTGTATACCAGGCATATAAATATGTTGACAGGCAGTGCTAATTTAGCGAGGGAGTCAAAAGGGAATAATATCCATACCTCTATGGGGATGATCAGGAAATCCATCTGGGGCTGGCCTAACTGCAATATATAACAAAATATAACCAAAAGTGAGATCATGAAAGACCATCACATTCATGTAGAAACAGAGAACGTAGGAACTTATAAAAATTAGAGATTTCTGTTTTCTGTCCCCCTATATTCTGTTTAAGCGCTTAGGAAGCTCAAATCTCTTCAAGCACATGTATTTTCAACTGCCACTAAAGTTATTAAATTGAGGGTAATCCAAGCAGTTCAAATAATAACATAAAGAACACTACAGTGTGTACATCTTCATACATGTGCAAAGCCACTACTAACGAATGTCATTTTAGATGATTTTGGTTTGTGCATAGAAGACATAATATGGTTAAGGATCAACTTTATTTTCAGAGTATACAAATAAATGTGCTGGAACACATCAACTGTTTTTAACTTGTACAGAGTCCAATATAGACAATTTCCAAGATCATTTATAGATTTCAAGCACCTTAAGCCTACAAAGAAGATGTGATAGTTAGACTGCCAAAAGGCCAATTATGAACTTATTTACAAAACCTACAACCATGCTCTGAAAAATCATAGACCAGTAAGGTTTTTTATGTGATCATCCATGATTTATGAAGACGATGTGTCCCAGAATAAACATTAGACTGAAAATGACTACCAAGATATGCATAATCCTTCAAAGGCTGAGGATTAGATTGTGCATTAATTTTCTGAAGGACAGGCTTTTGTATAGGGTCCATAGTTCAGTTTTCAAAGCAGGAAATCTTATGGGCCATGGTACAGGAGGGACATGATCACAACCTTAAATTTTAATATCCAAATCTTTATAGATGGACTGCATTAAATGAGAACATAGAATGGCAATGATCAATACTAAATAGAAGATAGGGCAAACATTCAAGGGTGGGTTGAAATATCCAATGAGGGAGGATTTTTTTGGGAAACCCTGACCTGGAGTGGGACCCTATCATTTCATAAGTTGTCAGGATCACCAAATCATGAGCCCTACTGGTAAGGAGTCCTAAGCAAAAAACGTGTTTATCAAAGCACAGAACTCATAAAATTCCAGCTAAATAACTGTAGTATGTTCCTGCAATGCAGCATTAAGAACAAACATGCTGTCTCAGCAAGATTCATAAGCGCACCTGTCCATTCATTGCTCTTTGTGAAATCAATACCGACAATGAGATTGGATGATTCAAGACCAGCTTTTGCAAGAGCTTCTGTCACCTGTAATGAATGGAAAAGGAAATAGCAATAATCTAATGTCAAAATTATCTTTAAGCAACTTTCATGCGCCTAAAACAGAGACTTTCTTCTGTTACTTAAAGGTGTTTGCAGTTGAAGCATTTGATTTTGACCTCTTTGGGTTGTAACAATTAGCGTGAAGGCTTGAGCTGCATACATATGAAGTTATATTTTTTGCACTTATGCATCAAAGATTCCGTGAAATCAAAATTCCCCTTCAACATGAATTGCTTCAAGAGGCCTTGAATTGGTAGCTGTACTTCCACACACAGGATATATATCCACCAATCAAACAAGCATGTGACCCATGGGAAATTGTAGACGGAGATATTCTCAATCATCCCATTTTTCCCATTAGATCCATAGAGTTTGAACAATCAACTTTATTTATTATTTATTAGCTTTTCATTTGCTTTACAAAAAATGGATGATTAAGATTGATTAGTGTCCATGTTGGCTTAGGCCTACTGATGGGGTCGCAATAATGATAGGTTTGACTGATGACTAACCCTTCTAAATCAATTCAACAAGGAGAAATGTCTCATAAAATTTAACCCACAATAATCAATAATCTAAGCACACAATAGGGAAAAAGTACTACCAGAATACCTGATCAAGTGAGTGGTAGTTGTCATCAATCCTTGCATATCTTCTAGGCCTTTGAACCATCATATCAGATTCAAAATGGTTGCCAGAGAACGAAGGGCGAGGTGATGTACCCCATGATGGTGGCGGCCCCCAGTACCATGAGTGAGCGTAGTGACATTGTGGCTTAGAACTTTTGGCTCCCATAACACCTGTTCAGCTTTCGAAACAGACCTGACAGCTTAAAAATAGCTTTTTAGAACAGTTAATACTGCACAACTGGGAAAAAAAGGGAGAGAGAAAAGGAAGAAAAAATGCGTTGTCTTAAAATTTAATACAGAGCACATAAGATTAGATAGAGTAACCTCAATAACTCCACTATAAACAAACAACCCCAACTCCCACCCACTGACTTAACATGCTAGATTGATGAAAAGAGTCTCCTGGTAAGGAATCCTAGTATAACTACTAGGATTTTAGAGTTTGCTAATTGTACCCTTCAAACAGACCACAAATAGATGTAATAAGGCTGTGCTGTTCTTGTTGTTGATGATGATGGTATCGCATCATAAACATTCATTGTAGAAACACAATTTCTTGTAACTAAAGAAGAGCAAATTAATGAATCTCCCCATAGAATATAAATGCAACAATAAGAATATATCAACCTTATTTATATATTTCTATCAATAGAACTACAATCGCTAAAATTCTAACACTCATAATATGTATATATATTATTTTATCCATTCTAGAGAAAGACCTTCAGAAGTAGTAATAAATTTTACTTGAAAGTTGAAATCCACTCTCAATTTACTTAGTAAATTGAATATAGTAAAGCTGGAAAATATGAATACCCAACCATGAAACCTAGTAAATAATAATAATAATAATAATAATAATAATAATAATAATAATAATAATAATAATAATAGTAATAAAATGCACAATAAAAGGGAAAATCTATGTAGGATCTGAAAATTGCAACAATATACCTACAGTAGTAGTATCAGATATGAAACATTGTGAAGAAATTGGTTTGCATATGCATGTCTGCATAACAAGAGCAAATTTGTCTAGGTCAAAAGTTTCTTATATCAAAATTAACACATTTTCAGTCGATGTTTACTTCAAGAGTCAATTTGTTTTCCCCTAACAGAAAAAAATGTAGATATAGATCAAGTCAGTATGTACCAGATGCATCATAAAATCGGCAATCCCCTGTCATGGAGCCAACTTTTACTCCCTGCATGAATCACACAATATAGAAATTGTGTTCCTCAAGTGAGAACAAAATTTTCACTAACATCAAGTTTTATCAAAAAAAAAAGTAAATCATTAAACCTGTCCATCAGGGCGGTAGCAAACTGCAGTGGCTATGTCTGTTATATCAGTCCAATCAACTTTCCCATCTATTGAGCCACTGATGAAGTAATCATCATCAATTGGATTAAACAGTTGACGTAACATGGTAGAATATGTACACATAAGTAAACATCCAATGCTAATTGTAGACAATTATATTAAACTAGAGATTTTGCTATTTTAAACTTAGTTAAAAAGTAAGCCAAGTTATAAGAGTGCTAAGATAAACTTGTTTGTGGAACTCATGAAGACTCTTCAAAGTCTTCACCTCATCGCATTGAGGCCCCACAAAGTCCACCGCACCATCTCAATGGATTTAGGACTCATGAAACATGGCCTCTCCCTTGTACACTGCTGGCAGCACCATGTGTTTGCAATACTCCAGATTGATAGAATGTGTTTGCTAATTGTGAAATAGAGATAAAAGAAAAATAAGCCATTGCCATCAGGTTCTTACTACTGAACCCATAATGGTTTCCTTAGATCCATGAACCCAAATTAAAAGAAAAGAAGAAACAAATGAAAATTAATGGGGGCTAGAAAGACCCAAATCCCTTTTTTCTTTTCTTGGATTTGTTGGTTTCAATTAGTGTAATAGGTGAATTCAGCAATACCCCCATATATGAAATTCAATTCTCATGTCGGCATATTGTCAAACACCTTAGACAAATTGTAACAAGCGTTCGAAACTCTCTTTCACAACTAATAAAACCGGAAAAAAAGAAGTCCCAGGCCTATATTCTGCAACATTATCTCAACTCTGTTCTTTGAACCCTCCATGTTAGCAAACTCACTTCAACACCCATATATACCCAACAGAATAATAGGTTACAAAGCATAATATTTGAGATGAGCTAGTTATCATAAATGACACATTTTTAGAGAATGGCATTTTTCCCTGTGTGTAGGGCTCTGGGGAGCATCTGATGACAAAAGCAGCAATATGATAAGGTAATATTCATCAAACAAAAGAATCGATCAATTAAAGAAGGTCAAGAATGAAGAAAGACTCCCACAGACAAGTTGGCTTGTGGTGGGCTTGACTTGCCTACCGACATTCAAATCCTCACAACCAAACCACATTACATGTTGCTGCTCCCCACCAATGAAAAAAGGCCAAAACCCACACGCCTTTCATATTCATGTATCCCAGCCTTTTTAGGCCCTGACAAGGTCAAGATTGTGACCATTCAAACCCATCTCCTCCTGACATTCAACTCCCCTTCTTATCCCCTCTTCTACTTCCTATGACTTTCCTTTCCTTTCCTCTTACTTTTCATATCCACACGAACACCTCTCCTCTTCTACTTATACTCCGTGTCTGCCTCTTTTCCCTACTCACTTACAGCTTAAGAAAAGAGGGACCTCTATAACTTCTATTTAGGTGAAACTTGGGTGGAAATATTTATAGGCCTCTTAATTTGTGCTCTCTCTAATCATCAGAATAGATTTGATTTGGGTTAGTGCCCCCATTTGCCTGGATCTCAACATGGATGTTCTCCCGGCTTCGAAAGATAGTGTTGGAGAGAGCTTACAAAGCAATTCAGTTGATATTGGAATGAAAATCTCTGTAAAAGATGAGGTGGGTGGTTGATGATCTGCTTTTCTAGATAGAATTTTCACTTTCCCTACAATCAAACAGCCCTAAATGCTTAACTCCTCCTGGGAAAAAAAAAAAAACTCCAAATTCGTACAACTCCATCACATTTGATTCATCTTGTATTACCTGTGAATGTGAGTCCGGCTGCGAGAGAGGGACGGAGAGGATGCGCTGGCAAGGGAGACCGTGAGAGTGAGAGAGAGATGCCGAGGGAGACGAGAGAGGCGCGAGGTGAGGGATGTGCAGCTTTCTGCGAGGGTGGTGTTTTGCGCATGGAGACGGAGGGATCGAGAGAGATGGGGATCGTGGATTCTCTGCGTTGCGTGGTGATGAAGAGGATAGCGAGCGAGAGAGGCCGGGAAGGGACAGAGAGATGAGGGATGGAGGCGAGATGGGAGCATGGTTGGGGCTGGACGAGACGGAGATGCAGAGGATGTGAGGACCGAGAGGAGATGCAGGAGGGGCTTTGAGGAGAGAAGGGGCTTTTACAGAATAACAAATTGAGAAAAAATTCCAAAATAAAGGCGGCATTCCCAAATGAAGGCGCGAAGGGAACAGTGGAGTTGGCGAGGAGGAATTTGCAACCGAAAATTGTAATTCGGCGGCAAAGTATTATTAAAAGTTTTTTTTACGGCAACAACATTCGCTGCAAGTATTTAACTTGATGTGCATTTGGTTATGACGGCGAAACAAAACGTCGCAAATATGAGATGGGTTTTGCGGCGAATTAAATCGCCGCAATAGTAACTAAAATCGCTGCAAAAATTTAGATGGTCACTTATATGTTATAACTTTGCAACGGTTTATATTTCGCCGCAAAAAAATTCCTTAAGCAGCGATTTCTTTTCCGGCGCTTATAAAATCGCCGGAAAAGCCCTCTTTTCTTGTAGTGAATCTTGGCTCATTTTGTACTCGGGTTGTGCTTGGATTCATCAGCAAAGACCACAAGCCCAGCTCAGTACTGTCCCACAAAATTAAGGAGAGCTAGTAATTTTGTGATAATTTACCCAAGCAATTACTACAAAGCAAGTACAACTGATAAGAAGTAATCTAGTTTGTCCCTACCCGGTTGACTAAATGGGCGGGCTTGGACCTAACTTTATGGCTCGTGTCATGTTTAGGCCGGATATGGGCCTGCATTTCTAAAGTTATGTCATGCCTGGATATGCCTTAGCCTTGCCTGACTTGGCCAATGAACACTTCTAATTGTGGGGATCATGTAAATAGTGTAATGGTATTGGGCTCTCTCAAATAATAGTGGATCGACCCAGATGATATCATTCAGATCCAACTAAACTATCCACCTATGAGACCCATTAGTGAAACATCTGAACAGTGAGATCTATAGAATGATGGATGGGCTGAACTTGGTGGGTTCCAAGTGTATTGAGAAAAAATATGGGTTTGGTAAGAGGGCCGCTTATAGCGGATCACATTTAAGGTAAGATGTGTAAGACATTCATTTAGTGACTTAGAGAGACATTTAAGTTTAGAAGACTATGAACAAGGATGCTCATGGGCTGGGCTTGGATATATAATTTGGGCTCGTTTACTATTTGGATTGGGAGTGGGTCAAGTGATAGAAAGCCCAAGCCTGACCCAAATAAGGAGTACTTATAATTTAGGCAAAACTTGTACAAATAAATGATAAAAAGCTCATTTTTGCCCAGCCCAGCCTAATTGACTAAATGGGTGGGCTTGGGCCTGATACTTATGGCCCATTTGAGCTTGTGCCATATACGAGCTTGTGTTTCTAAATAGAGTAGAGCCCTATTTTCCTTCACGTGTGACAATCTCTTAATAGAGTAGAGCTCCATTTGAAAACTAAAAGAAAATAATATTTTTAATGAAAAATTTATCGATGTGAATTGTTGTGGCCCCAAATATTAAAATAAAAAAATGACAATATCGAGAGGATGGAAGATAGATGGTGTTGAGAGAGAATAATCTATAATCCATATTGACCTAGAAAACTAATATCTATCCATAATCTATGAGTGAGTCCCACTGCAGAAATAAGTTAAATGTGTGGTCCCCACTAATTGATTTGCATCCATTAAGAAACCAGACAGCGGCAGTAGGCTTGCCTCCCTCCATTAGTGGGGCCCACTTTTAGAAAAAAAGGAGTTAAGAGAAAGCCATTGGGATTTCATCCAATACTGGAGTCCAATCTTTTTATTATTTTGATACCATTGTAACACATTACTAATCGTCACAAAATATCCAATAAATGTTACAAAATAATTCAAGTATTTGCAAAGATATTTACTAACAGTTATGAATATTGCTAACGGATAATAAATATGACAAATTACCTAACGGAAATATTTGCGTTACTAATAAGAAATCTGAAATGTTGCGAAATCACCCAAATGGTGTAGTGCTTGACTACATAAAGTCGGTTGTGTGAAGAGGTGGGAGACTTTTAGACTAAAGTAGTGTCTAGAAAACTCAAGAACCCAGGAGATATATATTACATCAGTGTTTGACTAACAGATTAGCCATGCATTAAAGGCAATGGATTGATCATAGGTGGGCCTCATTGTACAAAATGACAAATGAATTTTTTAACCAAGCAAACATATTTTTCTTTTTATGATAATTTGATAATTGCCAATAGAAACAAATACCATGTGTGGGAGGGTCCGGATTATCATAGGTAGGCCCCATTTCTCAATCTATAAATTAATTTTCTTTCTTTTAGGGTTTTTTTTTTTAAATCATGACTCAATCAAACATTGGTTAATTAATTAGTCGCAGTAGCGTTAAATTGCGATTAGTGGCAATTTGCAGGGGTAGCGATTTGTGTTAGTGTTTGGATTAATCATGTGTGGGCCCCATTTCAAACATGTTCTTTTATCTTTTTTAAATTTTTCCCAAGGAAGGAAGGTGGAAACATTGACTAAACATAGTTCCACAAAACCATTGAGAATTCTGTCATTTAATCAAACTCTTTATTGCATAAAACTGATAGAATACATGTGTGGTCCCCGATCAACAGATCACATGTATTTGGATTCTACACGTACATTACATTAGACAAAAAGCGACTTCTCATCTATTATCGTAAAGAAAGAATCGAAAAGAAAGACGTCTTCACTTCTGAAACTAAACATCTGCGTTTCTCTTCATTTATTTCATTCTGCACTACATTGAAAGATGTATAATGCTGTTATGCAAAACCAAATCAATAGGAAAAAGAACGTCAATGCATGAAGTGTATATATATATAGAGAGAGCAACGCTTTCCTAAGCTCAAATTTAGGAGAAAATTTTGTAAGCTCATGCTTGTAGAGCCCATCTTTGGTCCATCCAAATGAACTAAACATATGACCCCCATAAATTGCATATGTCCACTAACTTTCAGACAAATTCGAATTTACTAGACCGCTGGATCAACTATTTATTGATCTGAATGGACTATTGACCATTAAACTTTTGGACCCATATAGATATGATAGAAATCACGGTTTGGACTGATTTTTTGTAGAGAGGAGGATCCCAGTGAGTCCTTGAAATTCTCCCCCATCTCCATCCTCATGCGGGTCCCCAAGTGGGCCCCACCACATACTCAAGCTTACCTGATCCTAAGCTTGAGCTTTGAAGAGCTGCCCCATATATATATATATATATATATATATTAAGAAACATGCCTAAATTAACAAGTGAGTGCTAAAAGCAAGCTTACTATTTTCATTGAAGCACTCTTCTTAGTAGTGATGAGGAGGAGGAGGTGAAGTATACAAGTATACAGGTGGAGGGGGTGACTTGTACTTGTAAACTGGGGGAGGTGGTGGTGGAGACTTGTATATGTAGGGTGGCAGCTCATGGTGGGGTGGGGGTTGGTGGGGGAGGAGACCTGTATTTGTAACGTCCTGGGGGGTGGTGGCTTGTACTTGTACACTGGGGTTGGTGGTGGTGGTAGTGACTTGTACTTGTAGGGAGGTAGCTCATGGTGGGGTGGTGGTGGTGGTGACTTGTACTTGTAGACCGGGGCTGGTGGAGGTGGCGGCTTGTACTTGTAGGGAGGTAGCTCATGGTGGGGTGGTGGCCGCGGTGACTTGTACTTGTAGACTGGGGTTGGTGGAGGTGGTGACTTGTACTTGTATGGAGGTAGCTCATGGTGGGGTGGTGGTGGTGGTGGTGACTTGTACTTGTAGGGAGGTGGAGGTGGTGACTTATACTTGTACACTGGGGTTGGTGGAGGTGGTGACTTGTATTTGTATGGAGGTAGCTCATGGTGGGGTGGCGGGGGTGGTGACTTGTACTTGTATGGAGGATGATGATGCTCCTTGGGGGATGGTGGAGGAGGAGACTTGTACTTGTATGGAGGATGAGGATGCTCCTTGGGGGGTGGTGGAGGAGGAGACTTGTATTTGTACACTGGGGTGGGTGGTGGTGGGGGTGGTGACTTATACTTGTAAGGAGGCAACTCATGATGGGGTGGTGGAGGAGGAGATTTGTACTTGTAGACATGGGGAGGAGGTGTGTAGTAGTAGGGAGGATGAAGAGGCTTCTCAGGAGGCAGTGGTGGAGATGAGTAGTAGTAGTTGGCACTAGTCTCTAGAGGCAAACTAAGGGAAACCACTACCACCAAGAGGGTGGCAATGGAGGGGGCCCTCTTCTCTACTATTCTTCCCATATTCACTCCCATATGGGTGGTTTCTATGCTCTTAAGCAACCCTCAGTCCCGCCCTTATATAGTTACTAATTTACCTCAAAACCTACCTAATTCATCTTGGAGAAAGATAATTGTCCAATCACTTGTGTTTAAAATATTGGACTTAATCAACTTAGATCTGGAACCCAAAAGGCATCAACGACTGCAAGCTAAGCACGCAATATATCTATATGTCACTCCTGTTTTTCTAATAAAATGATTTCATCCTTTGAAGTCTGCGGGAAGGTTCCCATATTCATTCAAATCTCTGTAGCTATCAAAGAAAACTAGGCCCTATGGCCAGCTTTTTCAATCATAAGACTGACTTCGAGGCTGCTTTTGTTCTCATCTCTCTGTCTCTCTCTCTCCCTCTCTCTCCTTCCTCTTGTTTGTGTGGTGTATGTGAGTTGCATGGCTAGATCTAACTTTGTTGTGGGGAAAAAAACTTTTTTTTGTATGTACTGGCTGGCATGGATATTATTGTACCTGGTCTGGGGAGTACAACCACCTACTACATGGTGCCCAATAGCTGTCGACCATGATAGAGGAAGTTACCCATACAAGTAGAATATCAGGATATAATAGTTCAAAATTTGGGTTTTTACTTGTAATATTGCCGTAAAAACTATCATATTCATATATTAGTTTTTAAATAACTAAATTTTTTGAACAAATTGCATGATACATATAGATGATGTTGTTAAAAATAATTCTTAGGGGTGTTACAAAACTTTTTAGTTTTGATTTTGATAATATCTCGACTTTCTTATAAAATCTCAGTTTTGACAATATTTTGCATTAAGATGAGATAGAAGTTTAATCATAGTTATGAGGTGGCAACTTTTAACTAAACACATACAGCTATATAATTTCAGGTTAAGAAGAAGTCATGTTCTAATGAAATTAATAGATGTATTGGGTTAAGAAAAAGTCATGGGTGGTACTTAACCGTATAATCATTGTCCCATCTATTTTCTACATACCTTACGTCGACCATCATGTACCCGTTTTCAATTAAAGCTCATTGACAAGGATGAATTATTCGTAGTAAGATTTCAATGGCATACAAACAAACACGAGTAAGTCATATCATATGCATATTCATTGAATGTAACATGAATATTAACGTGTTTCCATTGTTAAAATTAGGCCAATCCCATTTATGTTAGAAGATTGCGATTTTCTTGTCTGATTCATTGTAGAAGAAAAGGCCATGTCACTCTCAAACGTCCTAGTATGTCAGGAAAAAGAAGCTACAACCTTTAGATTTGGATTAGTTATCGTAAGTGTAGAAAATATGACTCACAAGATCAGGAGAGCCTTTGAGGACTTATCCAATCGACTATGGAGAGCTATCCGCTTCAGGGACCTGAAATGGAAGAAAGAACAGTCAAAGAACCCTAACTGTGGGCATCATAGGGCTCTCCGATGCGTAAATTAGTGCAGGGAAGGTTGGAGAAGAAGAGAGGTTAGGGTAACGACTAGAAAACTGCATGCATGTATGCGTACCTGGGTTTTGGGTGGTAAATCACATTTTATGAGAAAAATCTTTGATGCCTGCTATTGGTCCTAATGATTTGACTGCTAAGGTCTCATTAGCGCATAGAGTAATTAATGAGGATTCATATAGCCCATATTGCATTAAATGAGGGTCCGATCAGCCCATACTGCATTAAATGCTAGTCACATTGTGCCTAATTTCACCTTGATCTGTTGGCGGCTATGGTCCCATCGGATCCTTTCTTGGGCCCTGTCCTGATATGGCTGCAGCCACTGGATGTGGCCCTATCAGAGATCTGATGAGGACGGACGGCTGGGATGGTGTATCTGTCCCATTGGCACGTGCTTACATCCTGTCACGTGTCCCTAGGTGAGATGTGGTTGTCAGTGTTTGTCTCGGTTAGCAGCTCGTCACTTCGACTGTAGTCGAGACGTATCACTTGTTTGACGAGGCATGTGGCCGAGATCGTGGCGATCGGTGCTGGTCTCAGCGAGCGCACCAGCGTTCGTGCCGAGACGCGCACGACCGAAATGGAGTACAAGAGCTGGTGTTACTGTTGGCCTTAGCATAACTTGCGCATTAAGAATTGCCCCACACAATTGCCCCATAACTTCCGGCTTCTTGGGATCTCGGATTCCTTGGGGTCGGGAGCTATAATTACGAAAAACCGCCAGAAATTTTCGCCCTGACGTCAGCAGTTGAAACGTGGCACTTATTCAACTTCTCTTCACACACTAGGGGTAATTAATTGCAGTAAATGTCACGCTCGAATTATTGCAGGAGATAAACCGCTGATGAGACGCGTCGCCATCGGGTTAGCTACGCTGTCACGCAGAGTACGCGTGCAGTCTTTGAAGCGACATTTTTTGAATTTCATAAACGGCGCCATCACTGGGCGCTTCCCTCTTATAAATAACTGCATCTTCTCCTTATTCCCCTTTCTTACTTTTCATTTTCGAAAGAGCGTTTCCAAGAACCAGAGATTTCTAAGAACTCCAGAGCGGAGATTTCCTAGAATTCCAGAGCAAAGCCTTCATCAACTCATAGCGCACTCACAACAATATTCGTCTCCGTCCTAGGTCCTTTGCGTTAGTAAGTCCTCCGAGTCCTTCATTACTTTCCTTCTGGTCCTTCTCCCCCTTCTCTACTTTTCCTTTTATCAGCCATGGGGGTTTATAGCCACTGGTTAGATAGTGTAGAGGAAATAGAGGGACTTAGGTCAGCGTACGGGATACCGGACGACGTCTTCGTCCGGAGGGCAGACCCCGTTGACCATATAAGCCGCTCATATTCCGACGGTTGGATGCCCATCCCGCTCATAGCGATCATAGAGGGGGGCGTTAGGTTTCCACTAGATCCATTGCTTAGGGGATGCCTTAGCACCTGGAACCCCACCCCTTGTCAGCTGATGCCCAAAGGCTACAAGATCATCATGGGCACAGTTGCGCTCAATAGGCACATCCGCATCGACCTTGGCGTCCACGACATAGAGGACGTATACGATATTTGTAAATTAAAGGAGGACACCTACTACCTCCGAGTCAAGCCGAAGCGAAAAAGTTTCGTCACGGCGCTTAAAGACTCCAACAAATACGCGGGGGACGACCTTTTGTCTGTTTTGGGCAATTAGGAGTTCGGCGCCGATGCGGTCGGAGCATACAGTGTCCCTCGTCACCCCGGGGTCGTTCCAAGTACGAGTTCATTCTTCTAATTTTGAATTTTGTCTTCTTTCATTTTCCCGAACTGACGCCTTTCCTGATTATGCAGCCGTTCGACAAAGGAAAGTCGGGCAAGTCGGCTGGAGGAAGAACGAGGCCTAGCATCAGCGGGTCTCTAGGTGCACAGAGTTCTCAAACAGGGCGGCCTCGGCGTTTATGGGCTACGAGCCTAAGTACTGAGGCTATTACAAGAGAGCCGAGGTCACTCAGCAGTCGCCGCAGGGAAGCCCGGAGAGAAGGGAGCTTGAGACCGACCAGGTTCTTCTCGGATAGCACCCAAGGTCAGCAGGGTCGCATCCGGCGCCGAGACCTCCACCTCCGAGACGGAATCGAGCGGGAGCCCTCTCATCAGACGACCTCGCCGCCCTTCGCCCAACTCAGCGGAGGAGAGGCCGCCGCACGGCCAGCCCGCCATCAAGGACCTGAGCTCGTTGGTATTTAGCGGCTCAAGGCGGACTCCCCGGGCCACTTTGGCTCCGGTCGTTGACAGGGCTCCCTCACCACCCCCGAATTTGGAAGATCAACAACAAACTGGGGGGCCGTAGAGGAAGAAACCGGGCCTAGGAAGAGGCCTAGGACGGAGGCTACGGTTGAGGACACTCCGGGGACCTCCGTGGTGCCACTTCCTGGTCCTGCCTCCTGGAGACCTTCTTTATAGATTGGTCCTGGGAGGCCTATCTCGGTGGAGGACCAAGTCCCCGGGAATCCTCTAGTGATGGCGGCCCTTCCGGTTGCCTGCTCGCTACCCAAAGACATGGCTCGGCACAGGGACCATGATGATGTGGCGCTAGCGATGGTGTCAATGCAGGCGGGGCTCCTAGTGAGTGTTCGGAGCTCAAGTTCACTATGAATTTTGATTTCTATCATGGTTTTCTCACAGTCTTCTGTTTTCTTGCAGCTAGTGCAGAGGTCCCATGTACAGTTGGAGAGGGCCCGACAAAATGGCGCTGAGAGAGCTGAGGCGGAGGCTTAGAGGAAGGCGCTGGAGGCCACAGTGGAGGAGATTGGGAGGAAGGTGGCTGAACAAGAGTGGTTGATCCAAAGTCTCACTGCCGAGGTGGAAGCTGCAAAGGCCGAGACCGAATCATAAAAAAAGAAGACTGAAGATGCCGAGGCTAAACTGGAGGCCGAGACCAAGGCATCCTACGATGAGGGGGTAGCTGAAGCGACCACCTTGTACAAGGAGCAGGTCTTGACCATCCGAGACAAAGCATGGGAAATTGACTGGCTCGCTGCGCTGGATAAGGCAGGCGTCCCCGAGGACAACCCAATTTATAAGAGCCCAGCCAAGTTCCCAAGCTCGGATCCAGAACCAAGCTCTGCCCCCACTCCGACCGAAGCTGCTGCCGCATCAGCCGGAGTTCCTCTGGCTAAGGAAGCTAACACCGGCTCCACTGCGTAAACTCCTGATGTATCTTTTTTTTTTAACTCTCAATTGTAATGCCCTATGTAGTGAGGCATTCGTAATATTTAGTGAATCAATACAATTGAACTTCCTTTCGCCTTGAACTGTGAATTTTTCTCTCTGTTGTGCTTTTACATTTTCTTCTGGTGTTTTGTTTCTATTGCTTTTCACTTTTGCGCAAGTGTTTGAATTCGGCGTGGTATATGATCCGAACTGGAACGGCTTTAAGGGAAAAAATATATATATTTCTATCATCCAGCACAGGAGGAGCCAGCATCTTCAAGCAACAATGCAAGGCAGACAGGAGGATCAGGCACCATGGCCACTGGCCAGTCTGATGAAACCATGGGCTGACAAACGACCACTTCAACTACTCCTAATCTCCATGGAAAATTTCAGTCACTGCAGCCTTCTCTGAAAATAAAGATTTACTTTTGGAAAGACAATTTGTGGACCAATCGAGTTGTGGAAATACAACTTTTGACAGATTGAACAAAATCAATTTATTCTATTATACTATGAGATGAGATTTATTTAACCTGTTTTCTTTAACTACTGTTTATAATTGGCCCTTGTGTGTTGGCCTAGAGAAAACTCAACTTCAACCGTTGTTGGGCTCACAGTCAAGTTAATTGTATATTAAAACTTGATTAACTTATGTGATTATGCTCCTTCTAAGTAAATTTTTTTTTATTCAATCAGGTATTTTACATATGTTAATTCGATGGGGGCCCAACTTCAATTGGCCCAACCAGATTGATGGAGCCCATAATCTGAAGTAAACAGGTTGAGAATGCAACCACATTTTGTTTTGGTGCCCATCTCTCATCATGCTGTGTGCTCCATAGATGATAAAGCCATCATTTTCAATCAGCCCTAGCTAGGAATGTAAAGTAAACGAGCGACCCAAGTTTAGATTGACATGTGGACCGAGCGGGAGAATGTTAGAATTATTGGGCTTAAGTGTGGCCCAATGACCACACGCCCATGTGCGTCCCACACTTTGGATGACCAACTCACTTAAAAACGCATATATTGGTGAGTCTCCTTAATAGAGATGTCTTTGGTGTTTAGGGAAAATTGCTAACCTGATCTGATAGAGTTTTCTCTACTAAGAAGAATCTAAATCCTAGCTAATTGAATTTGGACTCCATGATGAGAAAAAAGTTGTTTAGGAAAACCTATATATAAGGTTTAGTGGTTATAGCTCCTCTCTACACTAATACGTACATTGATTGGCCCATTGATATCACTTAGAAAAGCAATAGTGGATGAGTAGAAAATCCCCAGTAAAATGTAGTGGTTTAGATAAGGCGAACATGATGGAGTCAGGTATGTGTTTAAATTTCATGATTTATGTTTTGTTATTCAAATCATTCATATATTTGTGTATTTGTGTAGATCCCATTAAAGTATGTTCGTCCAAAACTAATACAAACGACCCCCTCACACTTACTTCCCTTGAAAATCTATAAAATTATAACACCTAATGGATTTTTCTTACAAAAAAAAAAAAAAAGTCTTTATAGAATCGAAATCCTAGGAATGCTAACAAGTGTATTTCTAATAAAAGAAGCTCAAATTAAATAAATAAAGGTGAAGATCGATACATGGCCATCAATAATTTAACCTTTCATGGAAACGAATGGATCTAGGGGAGATGGGAATTGAATGCCAGGTGGTGAATGGTCATTCTCTAGTAAATCAAATCATAGCGAGGTCAACGTGGCATCCACATTCTACATTTTGTTGACCTTCACCACTGACCTCATGTTCCTTTGAAGCTAGCCCACTAATGACGATGAAATCGTAGTAAGATTTCAATTTCATGCAAACAAATTAACATAAGGCTCCACGATGTAAAGAAAGTACATGATCCCACTTATATATGTTAAAAGATTGCAATTTTCTTCTCTGATTCATTGTAGAAGAAAAGGCCATGTCACTCTCAAAACGTCCTACTATATCAGGAAAAAGTGAGTTGAATAAAACCAATTTATTCTATTATAGTATGAGTTGAGATTTATTTAATCTGTTTTCTTTTAGCTTCTTCAACCAGTGTCGGGCCCACAGTCGAATTAATTAAATGTGAAAACTTGATTAACTCATGTGATTCTACTCATTCTAAGTAAATTTTTTTAATCAAACGGGTATATTACATGTGATCAATTTGATAGTGAGTCCAACTCCAATTGGGCCAACCAGAATGTTGGAGCCCATGATAGAAAGTAAAAGGTTGAGAATATAAGAACATTTTGTTTTGGTGGTCAGCTCATCATGGTGTGTGCCATGTCGAACTTGAAGTCATTATATATATATATATATATATATATATTTGAGTGACCTAGAGGAGAGACTACGAACCCATCTAAAGCGATTATATTTAGTCACTCTAATGTAAAGTAAACGAGCCGACCCAAGTTAAGATTGACAAAGCTAATTCTCAAGCTCAAATCAAGTCACCAAAGCTCAAGTTAGCTCAAGCGGGAGTCAAGCTTGAAAACCCCTTCTCTGCTCAAGCTCGATTACAAACAAAGTACAATGTGACCCTGTCTCATGTGCTATTTTTATAAAGCCAGTGCAATACACATAAGTTAAATTGCATGCAAATTGAATAATAAAATGAAACTTTATTATATTTGAATTGAATGATAAATCCATTTGTTTAATCATGAGAATATCTATATTTATATTATAAAAAAATTAGATAAAAGAATCCATATATGGCACTTCAATAATATGTGAGTAAATATTTATAAATCAATTTTTCGTTCTTTCGGCTTAAATTATTTGTATATTTAGATAAATGTTTATAAATGTTTGGATTTTTTAATGAAACTTGTAGGGGATGGGAAGGGACATCTTGGATGAGACCATATATCAAATTTGAAGTCAATCCCATGCCTCTAACCCCTTCTTCCATGACCCACAAATTTAATGACTTTATATTAAAGGAAAAAATCTAACCCTTGATCCAACGGTACGTTCCAATCCATTAGGATAGGTGAAAGTTAAATGGGTTTAGTATACTTAAGGAGATTCCATGTGTATGGATGGTTCGGATGCGTTATAAAGTCAACCTTGGTGAGGGATAAAGGTTCACTTCAATCTACTTGTATGAGAAAGTGGTTCTAGAATCACCAAAATATCAGCAGAAAATCAAATCAAAACTTACTGTGGGCTCAGCTAAATAGCATAGTCAATGAAATATCAGCAGAAAATCAAATCAAATCAAATCTTAAGGTGGGCTCAGCTAAATAGCATAGTCAATGAGGCTAGGAGTGCCCTTGGGCTGAGCCTAGATATGTAATCTAGGCTCATTTTGTACTCGGGTTGTGCTTGGATTCATCATCAAAGACCACAAGCCCAGCTCAGTACTGTCCCACAAAATTAAGGAGAGCTAGTAATTTTGTGATAATTTACCTAAGCAATTACTACAAAGCAAGTACAACTGATAAGAAGTAATCTAGTTTGTCCCTACCCGGTTGACTAAATGGGCGGGCTTGGACCTAACCTTATGGCTCGTGTCATGCTTAGGCCGGATATGGGCCTGCATTTCTAAAGTTAGGTCATACCTGGATATGCCTTAGCCTTGCCTGACTTGGCCAATGAACACCCCTAATTCTGGGGATCATGTAAATAGTGTAATGGTATTGGGCTCTCTCAAATAATAGTGGATCGACCCAGATGATATCATTCAGATCCAACTAAACTATCCACCTATGAGACCCATTAGTGAAATATGTGAACAGTGAGATCTATAGAATGATGGATAGGCTGAACTTGGTGGGTCCCAAGTGTATTGAGAAAAAATATGGGTTTGGTAAGAGGGCCGCTTATAGCGGATCACATTTAAGGTAAGATGTGTAAGACATTCATTTAGTGACTTAGAGACATTTAAGTTTAGAAGACTATGAACAAGGATGCTCATGGGTTGGGCTTGGATATATAATTTGGGCTCGTTTACTATTTGGATTGGGAGTGGGTCAAGTGATAGAAAGCCCAAGCCTGACCCAAATAAGGAGTACTTATAATTTAGGCAAAACTTGTACAAATAAATGATAAAAAGCTCATTTTTGCCCAGCCCAGCCTAATTGACTAAATGGGTGGGCTTGGGCCTGATACTTATGGCCCATTTGAGCTTGTGCCAGATACGAGCTTGTGTTTCTAAATAGAGTAGAGCACTATTTTCGTTCACGTGTGACAAGCTCTTAATAGAGTAGAGCTTCATTTGGAAACTAAAAGAAAATAATATTTTTAATGAAAAATTTATCGATGTGAATTGTTGTGGCCCCAAATATTAAAATAAAAAGATGACAATCTCGAGAGGATGGAAGATAGATGGTGTTAGAGAGAGAGAATAATCTATAATCCATATTGACCTAGAAAACTAATATCTATCCATTATCTATGAGTGGGTCCCACCGCAGAAATAAGTTAAATGTATGGTCCCCACTAATTGATTTGCATCCATTAAGAAACCAGACAGCGGCAATAGGCTTGCCTCCCTCCATCAGTGGGGCCCACTCTTAGAAAAAAGGAGTTAAGAGAAGGCCATTGGGATTTTATCCGATACTGGAGTGCAATCTTGAAATATATTTAATACAAACTGGTGCCCACTACTGGATCCATCCATTTAGGAAAAAAAACTGTAAGGAGAATAAAGGAGCAATAGTTTGGATTTCAATAATCGGTAGGGCCCACAAAACATATTTAACATAGGACCCATTTATGATTGAAGATCTAACGAAAAGCAAACAAACTCACGGTAAAGATTTGCTTATAATTTGGATAGTTGCAATAAATAGGACTTAAATTCAAACATTCATAAAAATATCTTATGAGAGAGGTTTTATGAGAGAAATAGTAGCCCACTTTTCAAAGAGAGACTTTTTAGGGATGATGTGGCACCCCTTACAGCCCATAAAGACTTTTTAGAAATGAGGTGGCACCCCTCGCAGCTCACCTCCCCCTTTTGCTTTAATATATATAACATATGGGCAAATTTATTTTCTAAATTATCTAAGCCTACAGGTGCGGAATAAGTGGTTATTACACTAAAATTTTATTTTTTTGGCTGTCAGAGGGTTCCAACCCTTTTGGCTGGACTAATCCCTCCGGATCTAGAGGGAAGCTGGGTAAACTTCCCTGTAGCCTAGTGTGATAGTGCAGTTTCAAACCTATAACATCCGGGTGCAAATCGTGGTCATAAGCCAATTGAGCTACCCCTTAGGATTAGTTATTATACTAACGGGAAACAATATCTCATGAACTGGTAAAATAATACCTTCTTGAATGGGGAACTCTTCTTCACACTCCTATCCAACTTGGAAACAATATCTCGTGAACTGGCAAAATATTACCTTCTTGAATGGGGAACTCTACTTCACACTCCTATTCAAAATACAACTGACATTTCTACCATCTCACTATAGGCTGACATTCTTATCCACAAATCTAAGGTCAAAACAAGTTACTTCCAAATGAAATATGTTTGTATATAAGTTGATATACAATGAATATGTTGTGTAGGTTAGAAGAAATTTTATTTTTATTTTTTGTACTGTGCATCCTGAGAAAGAGTAGAGAAAGGCAACTGCAAGGTTGCATATAACCCTTAAGATTTGTAGGATTTGTAAATAGGGAACCATGGGTTTAGTATTTGTAAATAGGCTCTTGCCTTTTCAATTTAATACCTCTGTATCCTCAAAATCAGTAGCCTTCCAACCATCAAAGGTTTTAGAGTGAAATGACATTTTTGCCCATCTCTTTATCCCTATATACATAAATTTAAAAACTTGGGCTTATTTTTCTCTAAAGCTTGTAACATTAATAATTATAGAGGAAACTATCTGAAAAATCCCCTTAGCACGCCCGAAGTAAGGAGAGATCTCAGCATTAGTTTAGAGACGGGAGGGGTCCCTTGGGTGGGTTTTTTTTTTTTTTTTTTTTGTCGTTTAGCGAGGTTGTCGATATCGACAATATAGTTTTCGATATCGATTAGTATGCGAAAACCTTTTATACATCGCCCCATGTCTTCATTTTTTTGTCAGAACTTTTTCATCATCTGCAACAAGTGCTCTGCCGAATTTCCTTCTCAAAAAACAGCTCAAAAATTACTCCAAGTGGTGGTTCGATTCCATTAATAGGTTGGTACCCACATTAAACACCTTCCTATATTGCATCATCTACCCTAAAATGTCATAAGTTTGATACCTTTTCAGTAATGACTTCTTTCAGTTGTGTTCTGAACCTTAAAAAGAGCCATTTGAAAACTGTACCAGTTGTGTAAATGCATATCTGTATGTAGCTTTGCTTGAAGATTACCATTTGTGTGGTAAATATCAATTTCGTTTTGTGCTTGGTTAATATCACTTTTATTTTGGGTTTTTAGGTTTTGAAAAGGGGTTTCTTTTTTGTAGGCACTGTTTTTCTCTATATTGCATCATCTACCCTAAAATGTCATAAGTCTGATTCCTTTTTAGTAATGACTTATTTCAGTTGTTGTCTGAGCCCTAAAATGAGCCATTTTAATACTATACCAGTTGTGTAAATACATATCTGTATATAGCTTTGCTTGAAGATTACCATTTGTGATGTAAATATCAATTTCGTTTTGTACTTAGTTAATATCACTTTTGTGTTGGGTTTTTAGGGTTTGAAAAGGAGTTTGTTTTTTGTAGGAACTGTTTTTCTCTATTGTGTTCTTTCACTAAGTGACACTTAGTATAGTTTCATTATGTTCAAATAAGGCACAGCATGGGCATTTTAATAGTGGCTAATGGTTTAGAAATATATACTTGCTCTGTCTTTAAATTTTTTTTGAACTTTCGTATTTCTCTAACCAAAGTTCTTGTGATTTGAGATAGCATGTCAGTCAGCGAGGTGTTGGTCATATTTCACTATGATGGTGACTTCCAATTCGATATAATCCATCCGGTGTACAATGGAGGAAATCAAAAGATGAGATATTTACCGACGGATATAACATAGGACTCACTGGTTAACGAAGCAACTGAAGCATCTAATTGAAATTCATCCATTCGGAGATTAAGCATACAATACCTTCATCACAATGAACGGGCATTTTCAATGGCAAGCATCGATGACGACAATGATGTGAAGAGAATGTTCAAAGCATCAGGGAATGATGTGAATGAGATATATCTATATGTCTTCAAAGAGCCTAAGAACCGGCAAAGTATAGGAGGAGAACAATGGAGGTATGTGCATAGGTTCTATTGGTAAATCAATAGATTACCAAATACTAAGTATGTCTTCCTAGTTGCTTATTGTCCTTTGTTGATTCATTGTAGGTACGAAAAGAACGTTCGAGGTCAAAACTGTGCAAAAAAAGTGAGAACCCCGTTAAGAACTTGTACGGGAAACCATGCCATAGAGCCAACGCCCGCTACAGAGCTGCCTACCATTGATCTACATGAAGACAAAGACATCCATTTCCCTTATGTGAGTAATGAATGCAGTCCACATCAGGCTGCAGTACAAGATGATGTTATTGATGATATTGACATTAGAACAAACAATCATGATGAAATTCATTCCGATGAACATACTGCCATCGGACAGATTCGTCGGATCCCAAATGTGAAGGTCGAAAGCAATGGTGTCGTGGTCAATCTAGTTAACACTGCAAATTGTTCAAATCAAACTTCAGTTGTTGATTTTGAAGACAGAATGAAGCCTGAGGAGGTGAACACGGAGGTTGGTAATAACTCGGCTCAGGAAATGTGGGTTGGCCGTGAGTTCCCTGATCGTTAGACATTTCGGAATACTCTTGCCAAGTTTGCAATTTATGCCAACTTTACTCTTAAACACCTGAAGACCAACTCGACCAAGGTGACAGCTGGCTGTAAAGATCTGGGTTGTCCTTGGCGGATCCACGCTTCTATTGTAGAATCAGGACTACAATTTAAAGTCAGAACATACAATCCTAACCACCGATGCTCGAAGCCATTGAAGCCATTGATGGGCATGGCACATCGACAAGCAACTTCGGCCCTTATTTCTGAATTCATCATGGATAGAGTCCGACAGAACGTAGATTTAAAGCCGAAGAAGATAATGAACGACTACCAAATGGAATTTGGGTCGACCATTAGCTATAGGAAGGCACTTATAGCAAAGGAGATGGCTCTGCGTATTGTGCAAGGATCATACGAGGAGTTCTTCCAGCATCTGCCTCTCTACTGTATTGAATTGAAAAAAACCAACCCTGGCACAATAACAAACATAGACACCACGTCTGATGACCGTTTCAGAAGGTTTTTTTGGGCATTTAGACCCTATATAAGGTCATTCACGTCTTCGCTGAGACCGATGATTGCTGTAGACGGTACACATCTCCGAGGTAAGTATCCTGGTGTCTTGCTTGTAGCCGTGACATATGATGCGAATCATAAGCTACTACCCATCGCCTTTGCCTTTGCGGAAGCAGAACGGCGTGATAGTTGGGAGTGGTTTCTTGTGAACTTATTCATAGCGCTTGGAGAACCACCCAATTTGACCATTGTTTCAAATCATCAAAAGGATCTTATTCCAGCTCTCCAGAACACTATACCCTCCGCAGTGCATTGCTACTGTTGCCGTCACATAGCTGAAAATATCAAAACTGCTTTCAGTGACAGCGCAATCGTTATGAAATTCTAGCGTGCCACAAAGTCCTATAGGCCTTATGTTTATTAGGCATACATGACGGATATACGTGCAGTCAGCCAAGAGGCTTTCAGCTACATTGAGGCAATTGGGAGGCAGCGTTGGGCAAATGCATACGTTCAAGGCCGTCGATATGACATGCTAACTAGTAATGCGGCTGAGTGTACTAACAGCCTGTTAAGGGACACAATGGTACTGCCTATTGTGAAACAGGTCGAGGAGATACGTGCCAAGTTAATGGAGTTCTATCAAAAGCGTCATCTTCAGTCAGAGAGTGTAACTACTCGTCTAACTCCGTATACGGAAAAAATCTTGAGCCAAGAAATGGAGGAAGCTCGCAGGGTTCATGTACGTGTCGCTGGCCTGGTCGAATTTCAAGTACAGTCCGCAGAGTACGTGGACGTAGTCGATCTCGAACGCAGAACTTGTACATGTTGTAAATGGGAGATTTTGGGCCTCCCATGTTGTCATGCACTTGCATCAATGAAGGTAAGGAACTATGATCCATATGAGTTTTGCGAGCATTGATACCTATCAAGTGTTTATCATGCAACGGATAATGAAGTTCTACATGCTACCCGGGACAGTAAGCAATGAGAATACACAATTGAAGAAAGAGTTCTTCCACCACGAGCAAGTAAACAACCAAGGCGTCCTAAAAAGAACATGATTCGTACCGAATATCGTGGCCTTCAACGAAGGGTAGTTACCTGCTCCAATTGTAAAGAGAGGGGGCATAACCGTGGAGGTTGTCGCAATCCTCCACGTGATGTGATTTGCTGATTCAAGATAAATGATGTAAATGGGAAGTTCAAAGCTTGAACAATGCATTGCTTTTTTCTGGAGATTTTGGTGTAAATGGGTTCCATTAGAAAATTGAAGATTGCAGTTATTTTTTTGGTACAGTTTGTGATGTAAATGGGTTGTTCAAAGCTTAAACAGTGCACTGCCTTTTTTTAGGGATTCTTGTGTAAATGGATTCCATTGGGGAATTGAAGATTGCAGTTATTTTGCTGGTACGGTTTGTGATGTACATGGGTTGTTCAAAGCTTGAACAGTACAATGCTTGTTTTTTTTTTTGGGAATTTTGGTGTAAATGGGTTCCATGGGGAATTGAAGATTGCAGTTATTTTTGTGGTCCGGTTTGTGATGTAAATGGGTTCCATGAAACTGTTGGAATGTGAATGAATGGTGATATAAATGAGGTTTATATACATTTAGATTATTGAATCCATGCTGTTCTTATTAAGTAATTCTTTCTGTTCAAAATTATGAAATGCAACTATACATTTACATTCCTGCAGCTGATTACTGACAACTTTTAATACATCCACTGACAAAACTAGTCGATACTGACAACTATAAGCTGTTAGTATCGACGGATTTTTTACATTCCAACAGCTGATTACTTACAACTTTTAATTCAGTCACCTGACAAAACTAGTCGATACTGACAACTATAATTTGTCGATATCGACATATTTTTTACATTCCAGCTGCTAATTGCTTACAACTTTTAATTCAGCCACCTGACGAAACTAGTTGATACTAACAACCAAAAGTTGTCGTTTTCGACAGCTTTTATACATTCCAGTAGCTGATTACCTACAACTTTTAATTCAGCCACCTGACGAAACTTGTTGATACTAACAACTAAAAGCTGTCGTTATCGACAAATTTTATACATTCCAGCAGCTGATTACCTACAACTTTTAATTCAGCCACCTGACGAAACTAGTCGATACTGACAACCAAAAGATGTCGTTATCGACAAATTTTATACATTCCGGCAACTAATTACTAACAACTTTTAATTCAGCCATCTGACGAAACTAGTCGACACTGACAAACAAAAGTTGTCGTTATCGACTGCTTTGATACATTGCAATCCACATAGAGTTACAACTTTAAATTCAAAACACTAACACAACTAGTCGATACCGACGACTTTAAGTTGTCGATATCGACGGGTTTTATACATTACAACACCTACTTGCTTCCATAATTCAACCCACCAAAAATTCATACAAATATTTGGGATGGTTACAGCAACCATCATCACCTCCCTGCAAAATCAAGTAAACAACTCCTTTAATGATCACCTCAAACATGGCATGAACCCCACCACCATCAATCCCACCACCATACAGACTCCAAGTGGAACCCAAAGCATCCCAAATTCAATAAACTGCTATTGACTTGTACTCAAACCATTCTAAACCATAACATGCATTCAACCATTCTATTGTCCATCTTAACCATAACATGCATTCAACCATTAATCTGCTAACAACAAAAGGATTATATATACAATTAATATTCATTCTGCACAATGGGCAAAAAAAAAAAGTTTGCTAGAATCAATAAATAGCCCGGTAAGCACAATCCATTTTACATTAGATGCAAAACAAAATATATGTCTTCTTGAGTTAAGTCATGGGAAGTCAGATAAGTTGGTCAACCCCAGTCTGTTGGCATTCAACCGCCAGCTCCTTTTGAATATCTCTACGACGATTTTGCTGTGAAAATAGGGAATGTCTTCTTGAGTGAAGCTGATGCTACGGCGGTGCACACAGTGTTCCGCGAAAGACATTGCAAATACTCCACATTCATTTCCATTTTGTTGACGAGGGATGCCATCCTTTACAAGCCAAACCCAAAGATAAGGGTCTGACCATCCAAATTGGCTATATCTTTCATTCAACCATGCAACCTGCGTGAAGCATTATTACAATGCACTTTTAGATTAAGAATAGTATATGTTTACGCCAATAGGCAGATGCATATGATGGGAATTTGGAAAAGTTATGATGTGTTAGGATTTCAAAAATGGAAAAAAAGAACTTTTTACATTACCCCATCAGCCTTCAGATTGTTCAACTGCTTTCTAACTTCTTTCATTGTTGCAAGAGCTGGTTGTTCTTTAAGCCTCTTCTGCCAAGTCTTAAACAATGGAAACTGTATATCCTTTTTCCAAGTTTCGGCCGGTTTAGGACACCGCTCGATCGACATCCTAGTGTAAGCCCATAACTGAACCATTCCAAAAAATTTTATAGGTTATATAAGATTGAAGAAAATAAAATTCATTCTGCTAAACCATTCCACCAAAATGCATATTGGAACAAACAATCATTCATTATGCTGACGCCTGAAATATAGCACCAGTTTGTAGAGCACTAGTTACTCATTTGAGATTTCCTAATCAGCAGGATTTTTGGGACATGACATTTGGTAAGGCCCATGACATTAATGATACAGATCACTGAACCATAGTCCTGCATGTATAGAACAGAGCCAGACAACAAATCTAATGTTTTTTGGTGCGCAAAACATGTACTTCCGCTTTTAGCATTTTATACACAGCAGATGAAACATGGCATGAGCCACTGTGTAAATGTGAAGGTGGTGGTTTCTTAAGCTACACCAAAATTCCAAAATGTAGTTTTTTAGATTGCAGACTGGACAAGGTGTTAAGAATGAGAACAAGGACCTGTAACAGCTGAAGAGGCCCTGTGGGTGTCCTGAGTTGGTGTCCCTCTTCCTCTCCGTGTACATTCTTCCCCTCCTCTCCCTGTTCATCCTTCCCCTTCTCTTCTACCCCGATCTTCTCCTTATTCCACCGAGTAGCGTTTGCCAACATCCTATAAAGATTCGCAAGACAAGCCGGTGCCCATGCGTACGGTTTAAAATCTTTGAACAACTTTAGCAGATAGGCAGGGCCTCGGGCACAAGAAGTTTGCAAGATGATTTGACCGGACACCAAGAAGAAGAGGTAGGCCCGTGTAGCCTGAATCTCATAGTCCTTGTATTTCTTCTTCTTCTTCTTCTTCTTCTTCTCCAGTTCTTCAGCCTTGAAATTGTCCTCAAGCCACTTAAATTTCAAAGTCATGCCGACGTAGTCAACCTTCTTTTGTGGGGTAATACCGAGCAACTCCTGACATACTGTTTGAACTAGCCTCCCTGGGAAAGTTCGACCAATTACTAGGTCCCCATCAATGGGTAGACTGTATATATAAGCCACGTCCTCAAGTGTTATAGTAGCTTCTCCGGATGGAAAATGGAAAGTATTTGTTTCAGGACGCCACCTCTCTACCAATGCAGTGATTAACGCGTGGTCTATGACCATACGACTTATCTCTGCAAAATGATGGAGACCCGTCTGCCTAACGTATTCCTTCTGGGTGTTTGTAAGCCCCCATATTGCTGCGTCCGGGTTTGTTGGGATGCACCTGAGGCGACCGAACTCCTACTAGTATCAAGTATTACAAGGCTAGTTAGGAATCATACGCTAAAAGGAAATACATTACTAATTGATAAAGTCAAGGAAGTAAGTCTATATGTAGTCACAATATACCTCTCCCTTACGAATTCCTTCCGATATATGATTTTGTTGGTTATATAGGAGAACTCTCGGAGCCTCAGCGGACTGTTCTGCTGTCGTCTGCAAAGTAACAAACGTAACAATTAGTACATTGGAGACATGATGATAATATGATTTATGGATATGATTAATAATGCATAAGCATACACCAAAAGCATAAGCACCCACCAAAAGGTATAAAACTACAGAAATCCAAATTGGCTTTTCCCAATTTGAAACAATCACAGTACCCAAACTGCAGCCACCACCAGCAAGTGAGGTACTAGTCAATATATGTATCAATTTCTTTTTTTCGGTCATATAGGTTTCATAAACAATATTAAAGATGTGATGGAGATACATAAACAGTAATATCATGCAAAGACAGTCTATGATTTGAATCCTTTTTAATCAACAATCTGTGCATGGACTCTTTAACATTTTTTCATTCAGCACTCTGTAAATGGACTTCTCTCTCCAAGTATATAAATGTATAGCCAATCTAAAATATCTCCACGCCAATAAAGGTGTATTGATACAGATCTTTTCCTTTGCATGAAATTTCTCGCTGGATTCTGTGCTCTTGACTAAGTCTCTAAACTTGTTAAGTTGTTAGATCCCACGTTGTATTCAGTTGGAACCATTTGTTATCAAGCGGGCCTCTATTTTAGGAAGGGGCTTGCTATTGGCACACAAAATTTAGCTTTTCAAACACAAGGAAACTTCTTTTTTTTTATTACATTCATGCCCCTTCATGAAATGACCAAAATAGACATAATCCAACAAAAACTCAAAACCTATTTTCTTTTCACACACAGGCTGGTCTTGTTCCTCTCTCACTCATCTCATTCTTCACTTCCTCCATCTTCCTTAGGCAACTCATCTTCACTCACATTCCTCCATTTTCTTCTCCTATTCAAGCCATTTACTTTCTACTTCTCACTCTCTACTTCCTCCATCCACTTGTCTACTAATCTTCACTTACATTCCTCTACTTTCTAGTGCAATGAAGGAAGAAAACAACAATCAAATTGTAACTTTAAACCAAAGTAGTATTGGAAAGGTCAGTTCCTTTGTTTTTATGTGTTTTTTATTTATTTTACCTCTTTTTTTAGTTTTTTTCTCACCTGGAACGAGTTGCAGGTTCTCGATATGTACGAACTTTCAGGTCAGAACATATGTCATATGTTCGGAACTGTAAGTCCGAACATATGGCTTGTGTTCGGACCTGAAGTTCCGAACACTGACATATGTTCGGATTTTTCATACTGAACATTGACATATTATTATGTACATTTTGTAGGCCTCTACGCAGGAAAGTCAGGTTGGATCGGATTTTGTCATGGATTATACCAGTGAGTTTATAACTCAAGAGGTATGTCCGATTGTGAATTTATTACTCAAATTACAAATATTTGTTACTAAATTCATATTAAAATTGTTTACGGTAGATATTTCACAGTCGCGATTCGTTGATCAATTGGGCTCGTGGTGTAGGATGGAAAAACGGGTTTGTCATTGTGATAAAGGTTTCAAATGCTGCTCGGATAGGTGTCAAACCTAGAGTACTCCTTGCATGCGACAGAAGTGGACAATATAAGCATGAAGAGGGCCAAAAGTGAAAAAGGGTCAAACAAAACGGTTCAAAAAAATGTGGATGCCCTTTCGCATTAAAGGGGCATAAAGTTAGACTCAAATGATGATTGGATGTTAGAGGTCACATGTGGTGTGCATAATCATTCGGCAGTAGAACATTTAGAGGGGCATTCTTTTGCGGGCAGATTATCAAAGGAGGAAACTCAGTTGCTGGTTGATATGTCCAAAAGCATGGTTAGACCAAAAGAAATTTTGGTTACGTTGAAACAAAGAAGTGAATTAAACGTAACCACAATGAAGACAATATACAATGCACGCTACATATATAAAGTTAATGATCGGGGTGGAAGAAGTCAGATGCAACAACTGCTTGGGAAGCTAACAGAGCATAATTACATTGAATGACATAAGACTTGTGAGGACAGCGATACTGTAATTGACTTGATTTGGACGCACCCAAGCAGTTTAGATTTATTACGTGCATTTCCACATGTTTTGATAATGGACTGTACTTACAAGACCAATCGTTATCGCATGCCTCTATTGAAGGTTGTTGGAGTCACATCCACATACATGACTTTTTCTGTATGCTTTGCATACCTTTATGCAAAACGCGAAGATAATTATGCATGGGCATTGGGTGTATTGCGGGAAATTATTAGTGATAGTATTCTTCCCGATGTCATTGTGACGGACAGAGAACTGTCACTCATGAACGCCATTAACAGAGTATTCCTGAGTGCAACTCATTTATTATGCAAATGGCATATTAATAGAAACGTATTGGCGAGATGCAAAAAGTTGTTTGAAACTAAAGAGAAATGGGACAGGTTTATTATGAGCTGGAATATGTTAGTGTCTTCATCAACAGAAGAGGAGTTTGGTGAACAACTACGTAAGCTAAATCAAGAATTCAGTACGTATCCTGATGCACTCAATTACGTGAAGGGTAATTGGTTAGATTCTTACAAGGAGAGATTTGTTTCCGCATGGACAAACAATAATATCCATTTTGGGAATACTACTTCGAACAGGTACTTTTAAAAAAATACCAATTATTTGATTTATGCCTATTAATTACTATGTCTCACCTCTTAACAATCATATGCAGGGCTGAGAGTTCACATGCACAGCTTAAGAGGCAGCTGAGATCAAGTCAAGGAAATTTTGAAGCGGTTTGGACTAAAATCCACAATTTGCTCGAGTTGCAGCATACCCATGGTTTAAAATCTCGGTCATGGTCGCGGTATCGGCCGGGCTGAAAAACCGATATGATATCAGTATCGGTTGTGGATATCGGTCCGTCGCGGTCATTGCGGTGTGAATTTTTTTTTAATCCAAAAAAATTCGCAAAAACATCCAAAAAATCCAGAATATTAGAAAATGCTGGAAAACTATATTTGTTTCCATTAGTAACAACAATAAATCAAAATCTCGGTCACCTTAAGTTATGAGTCCTGTCTGTGTCGCAGACTCGCAGTTCACTGTCTTTTTTCCAGTGTTTCATATAATGCAAACATTATTGATGCTCTACTCATGATCAATTCATTAGTGTCAAATATAAGAAGATAAAGATAACATATCAATCATCATTTAATACTAACTTAATCATCAAATAAAGTTGTGAAATTCAAGACCTTAAAGATTAGTGAATGAGATAGTGAGTTAGTGACTGAGATAGATAAATCATAAAGCACTTGGGCATCAAAATGTTCATGGTTTACCTGAAATTAGAGGGGACTAGTGGAGAGTACTAGTAGAGACTAGAGAGAGACTGATGAGTATGAGTGTATGACAAATTGACAGCCTAATACCAAGTGGAGTGTCGCCCGGGCTCGATATCATCATCATCATCATCATTTCTTCGGTATTGGCTAAAAAGATATGCTCAATACTGCTGTGCAGTACTAGCACTACCATATCCATAACCATATTCAGATTGTTCTTGATAAGATGATGAACTATCTTGATCCCCTGTGTCTGTGGATTGAGATGGCTGGTTGTAATCAAATGGCATGAAATAGTTATGAGGGGCATAAATAGCAGGTCGTCGAGAAATTGGTGGGGGAAGCCTCCCTTGCTCAATTAACATCTGTTCGATAGAAATAATCGGTGTTGGTGAAGGGGGTACCCAATTAGGGTCATATGAATAACCCTCATGCTGTCCATACATTGCACCTTGTTGGCCAACATAATCCCCATGTTGTCCATACATGGCACCTTGGCCAACATAACTTCCATGATGACCATAAGTAGCGGCGCCGGTGCTACTACTACCCCCTGCCTCAGTCTGTCCAACATGTCTGATATAGCCACGCGAAGGATCTAACTCAGTAGCATGAGGAAAATGCTCAACTGTCTCATAAGTGACAGGCTCATCATCTCTATAATGACCCTCATCCCCGGGAGAGTCAGGTGGAATTCCTGCTGATGATGAAGAAGTAGAAATACTTGACTCACTCTCTTCATCCACCTCCTTTCCCCTTGGCTCACTTGTATTAGGTGCACGCCCCTGCTGCATTGTCAAGTTTATTTCTTCTATCCTTTCTGCAGCCCTCACTGGCTCAGGCCTTTCCCCAGTCAAATCCTCTATCAACTGCTCAAACTCTGGGTCTTGGTCTAACACCGGTTCTTCTTGTTCCTCCAACCATTGACCTAACACAGTATCCTCTTCTGAAAAGATATAGTCCAAATTAATTGGACAGAAATAATCCCGGTGATCCTCAAACTGTCTTCTCCTTCTATTTCTACTCCGGAGTTTGAGGTTGTAGTGAATGTAGACCAATTTATTTAGCTTTTGCATTGTCAATCTATTTCTTGGTCTTGTGTGGATAAATGAGAATGTGCTCCAGTTTCTTTCACAATTGGAAGACGATGTAGTTTGACTAAGGACTTTAATAGCAATCGTCCTTAGTGCAGGAGCACTCTCTCCATAATTCAACCACCATTCAGCTGAAAAAAAATAGAAATGATATTAGAGTCAATAAAAAAATAATAAGTCCTTAAATAATATAGAGATGACATTACAATCAATACCAGGATAGGTCTGTGTCACAGCTCTCCGTGCAGTCGTCGTTCCAAAGCTTCCGGCCCGTACATTGTATATGTCAATCTGAAGATATTAACGTAGAAAAATAAATTAGAGAAATTACAATGTTATATACTTTTTTCCTTAATTATCCTACATTCCTACCTGATTAGTAGCCCAAATTGCTTCATCTGTACTCTCTGCCAATCTTTCAATTACATTTTTGAGTCCCAAACGGATTTCATTAGATATGTGTCCATCCGTAAATTGGGGATTAAAGAAGTATCCTGTAACAGTAAAACCAATGAATTTTAGTCATTGATAAATTAATGTAGTGAGGATTGAGGACTGAGGAGAGAATGGAGAGTTAAATACAACAATTCAAGTGTTAAAGGATATTCTTCACTTACCAGCAATGTGTAAATCATGTTTTAATTGTCGTCCCCATCGATCGTCGATGATCTTCCAAAACTTTTTGTAATATCTACAATCTCCTTGAATAGCCAGCTTTGATCTCTCCATGGCCTCATGTAAGAAGCCCATTGTTGGCTTATCATCGCCATCAACCAATCGAAGAACCTTTATTAGGGGTTCAAAAACATTTAAAACACCCTTCACATGAGGCCAAAACTTGTTGGACTCAATTGTTTTACATACTTCAACAGTAATAGGACTTGGCCTTTTTCCCCATTTTGAATTAATGAATTCATTTGATTTTATCAATCGGAGAAGTCCTTCTCTATACTTGTAAACACTTTCGATAGCAATGAAGTGGGTGGCAAATCTAGTGATGCCAGGCCGTAATAATTCATGGTTGTCTGTATGCATTTTCATCATGGAAATGAGTCTATATGATTGATAAAAAAAATTGGTGATCTTCTTTATCTTACCAATCACAAACTTCATGACTTTTCCTTTTGCAATATCTTCAAGCATTAAATCCAAGCAATGTGCTGCACATGGAGACCAGAAAATCCTTGGCCTTTGTTTCATAAGCATCATTCTTGCAGCCTTCATGTTTGCAGCATTGTCAGTAACAACCTGAACTACACAATCTGCCCCAACTTCTTCAATCACCTCATTCAATAACTTATTAATATATTTTGCATCTTGAATGTAATCAGTTGCATCAACTGATTTGATAAACACCGTGCCCATAGACGAGTAGACTAGAAAATTCAAGAGATGACGGTGTGTGATGGTCGTCCACCCATCGCACATTAGCGTACAACCTCTTTCCTTCCATGCCCATTTGAAAGTTTGCACCCAAGCCTGCAACTCTTCATACTCTTACTCAACACATACATGCCCAATCTCATAAGGGGTAGGTGCCTTTATACCTGGACCATGTTCTGCAGCTGCATCTAACATGGTGGTGAAATAAGGAGATGATGCCTTGTTGGGAGGAATGCCTCTGTCCAAAAAAAACTTCCCAGCGGCTCTCACTAGATGTTCTCTTGCTTTACCAAGCCTACTCGTTAATGCTTTCATAATGCTGGGTTGCTTTGATGTTGGTTTTCTATAAGAATATGGGTCAGTTGGCCCTACTTGCTGAGGTGCACGTGTAGGAGTTCTTTCAATCTCCTCAATGTCTGGATCTCGACGGGGTTGTTTTTGACTAAATGCCCGATGCAAACTTGCTCCCCCAGGTTCGGATGACCCACCCTGCTCATATTGGCTACCTCTAGAGGCTGCTTCATATTGCATTTTTCTTCTCTCTTCCTCCTCCTGAAGTGACCTAACACTTTCTCTCCTAGCCGTCCTCATTTCCGGGTCTTCATCGTCATCATCATCGGAGGAACCGAATACTTCTTCTCTACATGCATCAAATTCCTCAGTTCTTCTTTTTTGTTGTAACTCTTTTTTTTTTGCTGATGCATTTGGGAGCTCCTTCATTTCAGCAGTTACATTTGGTGGCACTTTATGACATTTTATCACCTGTCCTGTTACATGCCCCAAATGTTGTTTCAATCGAGTAATCCCGCCATTGAACACTCTTCCACAATAATTACATTTCACTCTACTTTTGCTTCCAACTGGTTCACCATGGTTCCATGCCGGATCTATTGAACGCACCATCTTGTTCCTATAAAATAAGAAATTCATGCAATAGTAATACACTAATACTCTTAAGAACAATTATTTTTAGGAAAAGTCAAGATTTAATAAAATTATTTTCAAAAATCCTAAATATATAGATATAGCATAAAAGTATGTAGATCAATCATTTACACATCATACAATGATCATGAATCATTAAAAGAACATATTTATGATGAAATCCCCAAAAAATGATAAATTATAATTCAAATATTAAAAAATTCGAAAATAAAATAATTAAAATAAAAATATAAATCATGTTTATGACTAAGAGTAGATGTAGATCTATCATCTACACACTATTAATAAGCCTTTGGTTTCACAAATATCCCAACAAGTAACAACAATTAATTTTTGGAAAACAAAAATTAATAAAATCATTTTCAAAATCCTAAATATATAGATCTAACACAAAAGTATGTAAATCTATCATTTACACACCATACAATGATCATGAATCATTAAAACAACATATTTATGATGAAATCCCCAAAAAATGATATATTATAATTCAAATATTAAAAAATCCGAAAATAAAATAATTAAAATAAAAATCTAAATCATGTTTATGACTATGAGTAGATGTAGATCTATCATCTACACACTATTAATAAGTCTTTGGTTTCACAAATATCCTAACAAGTAACAACAATTAATTTTTGAAAAAAAAATTTAATAAAATCATTTTCAAAATCCTAAATATATAGATCTAACATGAAAGTATGTAGATCAATCATTTACACATCATACAATGATCATTAATCATTAAAACAACATATTTATGATGAAATCCCCAAAAAATGATATATTATAATTCAAATATTAAAAAATCCAAAAATAAAATAATTAAAATAAAAATCTAAATCATGTTTATGACTATGAGTAGATGTAGATCTATCATCTACACACTATTAATAAGCCTTTGGTTTCACAAATATCCTAACAAGTAACAAAAATTATTTTTTGGAAAACAAAAATTAATAAAATCATTTTCAAAATCCTAAATATATAGATCTAACATAAAAGTATGTAGATCTATCATTTACACACCATACAATGATCATGAATCATTAAAACAACATATTTATGATGAAATCCCCAAAAAATGATATATTATAATTCAAATATTAAAAAATCCGAAAATAAAAAAAATTGAAAAAAAAGTTCAAAATCATGTGTATGAGTAGATCTAGCATGAAAGTATATAGATCTAACTTCTAAATGAAGAAAACAACACAATTACACAAGTGAGTAAGTGACAAACCTCTATGCTTCATCTATATAAAAAAAAAAAAAAAACACATAATATGCTTTAAGTTGATTTCCTCTTACCTTAGATAATATTTTCTTCAAAAAATATAAGTGAGATTTGGAAATATGGAAGTGAGAAGGTGGCTGCTGCTATGGCTAGTAGGGGCTTTGAGAAGAGAGGAGAAGAAGATGAAGATGGGAGAAGAATAAAAAAAAATTAGGGTTTGAATGCTTTATATTCATCTCGGCCGATATATCGGCCGAGATGAATAAAATCCCGATATATTGAATATCTCGGCCGAGATGGCCGAGATTTTGGTGAATTTGGGCCGAGACCGGTTCATCTCGGCCAAGATGAACCGGTCTCGACCGGTTTTTTGAACCATGAGCATACCGGTATCAAAGCTTCATTTGAGAAAAGTAAGACAATTGTGCAACATAATTTCAAGCCGGCCGAATACAAAGAGCTTCGTGGTAATGTCTCTAAGAATGCACTTGAGAAAATCTTAACAGAAACCAAGAGAGCCAACCTAGTTGAAATTGACGCCAGTGTTTGTGGTTGTGTTATTCGACGCACACATGGATTACCCTGTGCGCATGAGATTGCAGAATATATAAGTCAAGGGCGGCCTATTCCTCTAAGTTGCATACATCCGCATTGGTGTAAGCTTGATATGTTGCCTACTGCCCCGTCAACAAGTTCTTCTATGGGCCTGGATTGTAAGGCTGATTTGCAGTTACTGGAAAAACGGTTTAATGAATATGATTCTACAAGAAAACTGCAACTTCTAAAGAAGATATGAGAACTAACAAAACCAAAAAGTACTCATTTGATAGAACCCGAAGTAAAATCAAGAACAAGAGGTAGACCAAGTATGAGAGTTGACACCTCAACTCGAAGAGATCTAAGCGCATTTGAGTTGGTATCGTCTGCAAAGGATAGCTACTCTCCTAAATCAGTTGCAATGACAGAAGTTACAGATAAAGGACGACTAGAATGCAAACCAAAGAGAAGAGAAAAGATTAGTGCGATTCGTACGAGGTCAAGGAGCATTAATAATTATGTTCTCTCATTTCCCGTGGGGTTGAGGCCTTACATTCAACATGTAAAGGACGTCGCAGCTGATGGTAACTGTGGATTCAGAGCCATCGCTGGTTTGGTTGGTCTAGTTGAGGATGAATGGAGACAAGTTAGGAGAGATTTATTACAAGAGTTGCTTGCACATGTAGACCACTACAAACAATTATATGCGGTGGAGAACAGAGTTGAGGAATTGGTGGAAGCATTATCATACTATGATGACAACCCATGCTTGGACTATTGGATGACTATGCCTGACATGGGGCACCTCATAGCGTCTCGTTATAATTTGGTTTTATACCACTTGAGCATAGAACAATGTCTGACTTTCCTCCCATTGCGGTCTGTGCCAGTGCTGACACCTTCTCGGAATGAGCGACAATAGGTTTTGTTAATCGGAATCATTTTGTTCAATTATTCTTAGTACCTGGTCATCCAATTCCTCCTATTACAAATAAGTGGAGACAATTTCATCACTCTTGTGCGAATGGTTGGGAGACTCCATACAGGGATCGGATTGTACAATTCAAAGAGCTTGTAACTCCAGATGTATCAACATGTGAGACAATTGATTTAGATTGAATAGAACTACATGGTCATTCAAGTGCTCGAGTTTATGTTGCATGTAATAACTATTTTTAAACATTTGATGGAGTTTGGAATGTGTTTTAGTAGTTTATTTAGTATTTAATGAATGCTTTGATGTATTGGTGTTGCCGCCTATTACAGGTTTTTAAAGGTGATGGGAGTTACAGTTAATGTTCGGAAACACAGGCCCGAACAAATGGCATTTGTTCGGAAACACAGGGCCGAACAAATGCCATTTGTTCAGCACTGTGTTTCCGAACAAATGTTCAGTTCGTCCCCTTCGAAGATTTTCATATCCACTTTTGAAGATTTCTGGTCCTACATCTGTAACAATTCAAGCATATTCCAAACATAAAATCAAAGGTAAAATAAACAAAATTCCATTTGAATTAACTAAGAAAGTACAACCACTTTCCAAATAAAAGACTACTTAAAAGAGGATCCAAGTCTTATAACAACCATCCAAATTACAAAAAAATAAAATAATAAAATATAAGCATTCATTTTTGTTAGTCAAACTTCTTTATATTTCATCAGTTGTTCCTTCCCCTTGTTGACCTGTTGTGGGTGTAACTCTGTCCACTCATGTGGGGATGTCGAATGGTTCGTTGAGCATCGGCAATGGACATTCCCCATAAAACGTGGGCAACCTAATTCACATGGGTATATAGTCCCCGTGGATCTTCAACCCAATGGTCCTCCCCCCTTTCCATGACTTCATCAAGAATGAATAGTGCATCCGAATTACGATGCTCATAGTCCATCGTATTGCTTGACTGTGTTTTGTCGGGTCTGGGCGCAAAATTAGAGTGATGATTTGGGTTTTGTAATATCCTCCACGAGACTCGTTTATACCAATCCATATGCCAGGGAACACAATCTGCATGACGCCTTACTGGTTGACTACGGTTCAATGCAGACAGTAGGTGATTAAGCCATCCCTCCCAAATTTGATTCATGTATTGATACGCGATATGGTAGTCACGGGCAATCGAACCCCCGCGTAGCGTGAATGGGGGCTAATGGCGGTGGAGGAATAGTTTGTACTCTCCCAAACTGTCTGAGCACCCTATCCGGATGATAAGGCTCAACAACATCCATGCACTTGATGCATCCACCAGAGTATGCAACCTCGTTGAAAGGGTGATAGCACCTAACATCACGATATGGGTCCCAAGTGATCTGAAAATAGTGAATCCAAGTATAAGATATGAAAATACATAATACAGAATAATAAGTTCATGTGATAAAAAAATGAGTAAGAAAATTTACGTAATTACCAAGTCAGTGCTCATGGAATCAAGTCTCTCTCGTAATGCCTGTAAAGGCGCAGACTCCCTACGAGAGACCCATCGATGGACCTGGAGGTGATCGGGCTAATAGTGAATGTTTGGAGTTGGAGCCAAACATTCGAAGTGCTTGTACACCCAAGCTTCCAATAGAGTCAGGTAACCGGCAATTTGTTTAACTTCACGCCGGGTTGCTAACCCCAACTGCCTGTATAAGTATGCCAGTGCAGCAGTACCCCATGCATATGAACGTACGTTATCCAAATCCACCAGATGTGTAAGAAATATGATCGGCACCCTTATGCCACTCTTGTCTGTGAACAACGTACATCCTAGTAAGTACAGAAGGTAAGCTCTGACTGTACAGTCAACCATCTCCTCTCCATCATCGTCAGACATTCCACCAAACCTTTCCCGTAGCCACTCCAATCTAACAGATTGGCCCCGCACCTGGATCAACTCATCATGTGCCTCTATGGGTTCTACTCCTAGTGCATCAACAAGGAGTGCTTGAGCTGCCTCATATGTCATTCTATCATTATACGAAACAGTCCGCCCCATCACTGGGATGCCTATGATGGATGCAACATCATCTAAAGTGATGGTCATCTCACCAAATGGCATGTGAAAGATGTTAGTCTCAGGTTGCTACCTTTCCACAAAACCCGATACAATAATCTTATTGACAAAGCGGTATGATGCAGTCACTAAGGGAGCCAAACTGGACCTGGACATCCATCGCCTGAACCTATCAGACCCATTCAATTGCCATTGCCACAATGACACTTTTTGACCATGACTTAGACACTTCAGTGGTCCTCGATCCTGCGGTTAACAATTGATACATCATTATAGAATAAATTCACAACTTAATAAATCAATCAAACTTCATATGAAACAAACGAAACACACCTCTCCACTCCAAATATACCTAGCTATATGTGTATTAAAGCTGGTCAATAACGACCTATCTCGTGGCCCATGAGCTGGTTGTTCTTCAACGTCCTCCTCACGAAGAAAAGGTTCTTCTACAACCTCTTCCACTCGGTGGCGACGCCTTCTGTTTGAAGCAGTAGGTCGCACCCTAGAAGAGCTCGGTTGGTCCATATCTGAAATAAAAATACAAACAATGTAGGATTATGGTGTTTCAAACAAACTGTTTTCAGGTCCATAAAGTCAATTTGTTCGGACCTAAAAGTCCGAACAAAGTGATTTTGTTCGGACCTGAAAGTCCGAACAAATCCAATTTGTTCGGACTTTCAGGTCCGAACAAACCGTGCTTTCTGTGTGGCAAAATAATGGCGATGATGGTGTACAAACCAGCCCAAATGCATGGAAAAACGTCACCATTGTTTGTAAAAACTTACATTGAATGAGAATCTATCCCCATAACAACTTTTCATGAAAGAAAGGTAATCTAAGATGGATAAAATGGTGAAGAAAAATGAAATGACAACGGTGGAGATAGAGATTTACCTTTGAAAGAGGAGATGGTGTAGAGGATTGTGAACGCCGGAGTAACGCCGGAGAGATAAATGACGACGGAGAAGTGGAGAGAGTGGGAAGAAAGAGGGATCGGCCGATGTTGGTGAAGAGAAGGAAAAACGTGTGTGTGTGGGAAGAAAGAGGGAAATGGAGAGAGGGCTAAAATGGGGATTTCTGCTGTGTGTGGAAAGAAAAAATGCCATTTTTAAATTATTGTGATGTGTGTGGAGAGAAATTGTGTGGGAAAAGCTAAATTTTGTGTGCCAATAGCAAGCCCCTTTAGGAATATTAGCTTCTTTGTGAGTGTTGTGTGATTTAGCCATTGGCTTTGTACTTGGTATTTATCCAATAAAGTCATCAATAAGATTCATTGATTAATATTTATACAAAAGGCTAGTCAGGTGCAATCTCCCTCATGAGATTTTATCTTCTTATTTTCATCTTTTAGCAGTGAAGATCTATTCTTCACCATAGCTCGGAGTTTACAAGAAACTCACATAACAATTTGATATCAGAGCATGATCTTTGGATGGAAGAAAGCACATGTGTGGCCCAAATAGAGGAGCAACTGCGCATTTTAGAAAGTACTCAGATAGAATTGAAAAAAATCTTTGAGCACAATGGCAAGTTGCTAACCGAGATACTACAATGCCTGGAGAATCTTCAGATTGCACAAAGCTCAACTAGGAAGACAACTCAAGAAGACGACATTGTTGGTGAGCATGGGCTTTGGCCCTGCTCCTTCTGCACCAATGACGATGCAAAAGCAGCCCCTTTCAAATTTGATAAGTCCTCTACAGATGCGGTTTCTGCTGAGAAGCATTTTTTTGGGACAATGTTAAAAGCCAAATCAGCTTGGGTGGCACTTTCCAAAGTTCCATCAAACACTCGCAAAAACAAAAGCACTGTTGGTGTCCGAATTCGACCACATCAAATGAAATATTCCAATGAAAAAAAGAGGATTTTATGGCTTCAGGAATTGAAACGGCGACGTGAAAAGTTGTTGTTCACCTTACAAGAGGTAGAAAGGCGGATTGATTTGGTTCATTTTGGTGATTTGATGTATAGGGCACTTCAAGAGATTGATGTTGCAAGAGCCAAGATGGAGTGGAACTAAAGAGGACTTAATGCTCACAGAAATTGCTGGACGGTTGCAACAGCCTACATGGTCATTCCTGCTCTTGTCGACATCGAAGAGTCTATTGCAAGAAGACTTGTGAAAAGAAGGAATACTGACATAACAGAAACCTAGATCTAGTAATTGAGTATTAAAAGGGTTTGAAAAAAAAAAAAAAACGAACTGAGTCCTTAACGTCTCTGTGCATTGAGAGGGTTTGAAAAAAACAAAAAAAAACCTCTTCTCAGTCGGGTAACAATGCCATACAACCCCTTTTTTTCTTCAAAAAACCCAATCAACAAACCTAATTAGTCAAAATCACTATGAGTTCGTTTAATCTGGGGATTGGGTTTCATGTTAAAGAACAGTGGAAAAAAAAATGAACTTGCATTCTCGAACCAATGCAGGAAAAAAAAAACGGAATCTCTGTTTAAACCGAATGCAAACAAGAGAAAATGATTAGAATACATACATCCATGTGCTTGCCAACTGTGTATAACCTTTGAAAGAAGGCGCCAAACGATGCTTGGGACCACTACCAGGGACCAGCGAGAGGGAAAGTTGTTGACATCGACTGTGGAAGAGGGAAAGGGAAAAAGGAAGATGATGAAATGGGGAAGAAGGAGGTTTCTTGCGGTTAATGGAAAACCGCATTTATTGTCGATATCGACAATACCAAAAAACAGGACAACTCCTACTGGGCCGTCCAACTGCACTTGACTCACTATGGGGCCTTTTCCCGTAGTTTTCCCATAATTATATTTAGTGGGAGAGAATAACCTAACATAAATCTATTTTTATTAGTATAGGGCCTATTTAATTAGATTCAAATCAATCATAATGACAATGAAAGCCCGTGCTTATAGTTGGTTATAATTGATTTGATCCATGCATGACCAACCTTTATATTGATGAAAGTTTCAAAATATATGATTGGGCTCAATTTGCATTAAAGAGTTATTAAGAGAGACAATTGAGACTTGGGATAAATAATAGTATTTTTATAAATTATAATATACTCATTTTTATTTAATGGATGTAAGGGCAAAGCTGTCATTTTCATAAAAGTTCAACATTGTAGTGGTTATCTATTCTCATTAGGAATATTGATTTTGGGGACATGAAAGAATAAAGGCCTATTTACAAATACAAAAACCACAGGGGCCTATTTGCAAATCATACAAACCTTGGGGTATATATAAAAGACTCTTTAAAAAATGAGCCCATTTTCTATTAAACCGTAATATCATGAGATTTACGAGATTTTTGTGATATCACAACATAAGCATTTTTTGTAAATAAAAAAAGTATTAAATATATGAAACTTCCAATTAAAAGAAAAATTAAATGTACAAAGTACTTTGAGGGCAAGATTTAATGTTTCTTTATTTTTCCATGGATTAAGAATTTAAATACTAATTTACATGTAAAAGTTTTTATATAAAATATTCACCACTAAAAAAATTTATATAAAATATTCACCACTTGCCATTTGAAAGAGAAATGTTCACCACCAATATTTATGTAAGTTTCATGTATCATAATTTATAAAGTATTATACAATTTTTTTTTACCAAAAAAATGTAATACATGAATTAGTTATAATAAAAAGGATGATGATTGATGATATAAAAAAAAATGATGATTGGTGCGATAGAGTTGGAACTAAAATGCAATCAAAACCCAAGCCCGCCCGCTGACTCGCAGCTCTATAAACCTTTTAAATGATTTTATTTAGGGGTTGCAAACGGAACGGATCCAGGGCAGAACCATACTGGACATGGACCCCAAACTTGTTTCTAAATAACGGGTTTGGTTCTGAATCCGATTTTAACTCGTAGCATGTTTTGTTGGTTCTAAACCCGGATCCAGTTTTGGAACCAGGTCCACCCTAGAGAACTAGTTTTAATTCAAAAATTGGTCATAACTTCTTTCCAACTTTTTTATTTCTTCTTAAAATAAATATATTATTCAACTTATAATAGTGCATCGAGTCTAATGCCTCCAGTATTATATATAAAAATGTTAAAAAAAGTTTATTTCGGAATATAATTTACAATATCAAACACTCATATGCCGGGTCTCGTGTCTGAACCTATATAGACCCAGAATTAGACCCTTTTATTGTCAGAACCTAAATTAGGTCCTCATATACCGGGTCCCAGGTCGGAACCTATATGGATCCCCAAGTGGACCCTTGTACCTAAATTAAGTTTCCCACTTAGACTCATTTATAAATCCGAAACAAAAATAGGTTTCAAACTTTTTTTTTTTAATGTAAACTTTCGGACAAACCGAGAATAGGATACACCCGAGACTTCTGTTATCTACTCTTCTTAAACCCTTCAACTGGTTCTCAAAACTTTCTCCCCCAGTCATTTCCACAAACACCTCTCTCTCTCTCTCTCTCATGGAAGGAGTTGTTCTCAGAACTGTTCTCATCCTCTTCTTACCGATTCTCGGTTTCGGAATCGCCGCACGCAAATGGGACCATCCGTATTGATGATTGGATCTTGTTGATAAAATTAATGGCGACGAGAGGATTGCTTGCACGTAAGTTGGATTCCAATTGATTTCTACATTCTACTGTTTTCTTTTCTAGAAGAATTGATTGATCACCGCTTACGCTTGTATGATCTATAACCATCAATAACATGTACAGTGGACTGTTCTTCTTCTTCTTCTAAGTTTATCACAACTTCCCATTTCTTGTGGGGTTCATGATAGAAGCATAAAATCATCCCAATAAGGTGATGGGGGTAGGCCCATAATTTATTTATCATGATGGGTCCTTCCTATCTGATTTCCATTTGGGATGAATAGTGGGTGGGGCCCATCCCATTGCCCAATGTAAGGCTGGATTTCTCACTGGTTCAATCCCTCATTAGTTCAGTTGTGGATTCTGGGGCTGCTACAAAAAATGGTTAGTCTTCCATTCATGGTTGAAATCTTGACTGTGTTTGAATTTGCAGCCATTTTTTTAAGAAAGGCATTGTGTTGGGGATTGACTCAAGCACATGCCTAAGTTTGTACAGTTTTTGTTATACTAAGTGTCATGAATTTGGAGTTTATGATGATTGAATGCACTCATATTTGCACACTATTGATCCACATTGATAGATGAGTGAGTTTGGATTTGAGCAGTGGCTACCCCAAATTAATGGGATATAAAATAAGTGGGTTTTGTTAAGTGTTTTTCTTTTTTCTTTTAATTCTCTACGCTGAGGTATTATGGAGTTTTTTGGCCATTTCTGTGAAGAAAATGAGGGTAGTTGTCCAATGGCAGTGCACTTACATTGTTGGAAAACAACAATATTTGCTACTTTTAAGAACCTTATATATTGCACCAAGAAAACTATATGAACTATGCAAAGAGTTTTAAATATGAGATGCTGTTGTGGGATCGGATTTTAAGTGAAAAAGAAAAACATCCGGACTAGTCCAATGAGAGCTTTAAGAATAGCCTAGGAACTTTTGAACAAGGTTTGAAGCTATCTTGGTGTGAGAACATTGTTAAGAGTGTCATTTTGACGCATGGATACTGGCGGTGTGCATTTGGTTAAGTAAGATTCTATGAAGCCATAGAATCCACGAAAGAGTGCAGGGCAGTCTGTCTGAGCAGTGTCTTGTTGGAATTTCTTGTCAAAATTTTAACCTGATGAACCAATAATTCGGTTTTTAATCTGAACTAGTATCCAAATGATCCCTCAAACCAATAACAGTATGACAAATAACAATGATGCCTGTTGAAGTTGTAATTAATCCATAGTAATCAACGACAAGAATATACTTCAATCCCAAACAACAACAATGGCCACCTTTTGATATTAAATATATATTACAATTTTATTATGATTGAGCTGATTGCTGCAATTTATTAGGACAATACATGAAAAATATACCGGAACCTTGTGTATGCATGTTTGTTCTATGTATGATACTTTATTTGCTTGATTCCGATTTGGGTGACAAATTATTAAATTTTTTTGGTTGAACCTGGCCATCAGTAATCAACTTCAATGCTGTGTCCACAAGTGAGTAAACAGTTGTTTTGTGCCTACTTAGCCCAACACTACCTGAGAAAACATTGAAGCATTCGAGTTCTGATGTAGTCTCAGCCACATTCCGAAGCTCCTTCTCCATGCCTAAATCTTTGAAGATGCGAATATTTTCTTTATTGGATTTCATCGTCCAAATCACCAGCTCAATCACGAACCTCCTTATTCTTGGAACTTTGACCGATGGGTACTGATATTGTTTCAGTATTTGCACTAGTTTTTCTGCCAATTCAGTTTCCTTTATGTCACTTGTATTGAATGGGTTGCCTGATTCATGAGAACTCATGAACCTGAAAATCTGTGCGGCAAGACCGATAGCAACCTCCTGCAATTTTTCCTCTTTGGACATTGTTGCCTTCAGGACCTGTGGAAGAAACAAATTGAAACTCTTTTTAGTACTTTTGTTTCTCTCTTTAATTCAACATCCTCCCTTAAAGCATCTTTTTCTTTTTTAAATCTATCTTGTCCTTTTTCGTGTCTTTCTGCAGTAGAGTGACCTCTTCTCTTTTTCAAAAAAATGGAACTGTGAAAGCAAACTTGAAATATCTGCAACCAATTACAAACACCCTAACAACTATCACACATACACACATACAAAACAAAAAAAAAATAAAATAAAATAAAATCCTTTGCTTGATGCCATACTCTTAAGTCTTGACAGTTAAATAGTTACTGTCTGCTTCAGATAGCTAGTAACACAATCATCAATTTTGATCTTCAGATATGAATACAGTTACGGACATGGTATGGGATTTGATAATGTGATTTTGTTCTTCCTGAGAAATAGGATGTTGATGCAGATCGAATCCAACACTTAAATTCCAGTGGTCGAATATTCGAAAATGGTGGGCCTTCTGCACTAGGATATTGACTGAGTGCATCTTACTAGTGCCCATGCTCTACCTGGTATAGATACTTAGTATTGAGGTTGTAAGACACTGGTTCTCTAAGCATAATCAAGTATCTGGGTATTCTAGATCATTCAGCTTTACACAACTTCCATAGATGCAATCAGGGGTGGAACTGGTGGCGGAGGGGGTTGGGGTGTGCAGGGAGAGATCATAGCCTTTCCAGAAGTTTTAGAAAACCTTCCCCTGGTTCCTCCACTGGATGCAATGAATTTTGAACTTATAGACCTGTTGACACCTAAAATCCATTTCATTACACATGACCTGACAACCCATGAATTTCCTATGAAATTTACAACCTAAGATAATTGCACAAAACCATGAAAAGAAAGAATATGAAACACTATATCTAAAACAAAAGCATGAGAAGAAAGAATATAAAACACTACATCTAAACTTTCATAAATATATGCAACTGTAGGCATTACCAACTGCACATAAGGTGTTAACATGTTGGATACGTTCAATAATGATGAAGGTTGAAGTTTCCTTGTTCATTGTGTTAAAAAAGAAAATAAATTCCGAAATGTAAAAAGCTTGAGCTAAACAAAACTTACAGTGGGTGCAGCATCACTGACTCCTTTTAACTTGTGGCAGCAATCATGTCCACTGTAAGCACACAAATTTCGCATAATTCTAGCAGAGTTTACACACAGCGCTGGCTCATTCAGTGCCCCAACAAGCTTTTCCAAGGCCTCTAATCTCAAAATCCTTTCGCAATTTTTCTCACTCTCCAATGTCAGCATTGCAAGTGCTTCTCCAGACACAGCTCCGACTGTATCCTGATTTTCTGGTAATCCCTGCTTGAAGAAAATGCATAATAATTCCTGAAGAATTCTGCCTGTGCTTCCAATCTTTTCCTTCGCATCCTCATCCAAAGCCAAACTTGTTAGAATTTCAATTCCCAGTCGCTGCAGCACTGGGTGATTCTCTCCATATTGCAAAACTTCCCTAATGTAGCTGATTGTGAAAACATTCTCTGAAATTTCATGCCTGAGAAGCTTTCCAGTCTTACCTGATGTGCTTGCTAGCATCTTCACCAGTTGCAATGATCTTTTGACTAACATAATATGAGACGTTGATGCAAAATTGTCCTTCAACAACCTTTCTCCTGCATGTGTAAAATCAATGATTTTTGGTAACAGGCCTCTGGTATTTCCTATCTTCCCACAGTTATCATGATCATGTGCAAGCTTTTTCAGAATCAGGAGACCCAAGAGATTAAAACTCGAGAACTCATAGTGTACATGGTCAGTGATGTCAGTTTTCTGGTAGATTTCGTTGTGTGCACAGCTAGAGTTTCTTCCTAAGTGAAGCAATGATGATATTGACTCCATCGCACCTGGAATTGCAGCCACACGAAGGGAATTCTGTTTCTTCCCTGCGAGTTTTGATATAATCTCTGCTGCAGATTTCCTAATCTCTTCTTCTGATGGGCTTTTCCAATTTAACATCTCTACCAATCTTTCCATAACAGGGATTGAAGTCCCAATCTTTCTGAGCGTGTCATCCGAGAACTGCTTGCTGTTTACAAACTTTCGAAGAATCCTGGCTCCAGTGAGCTGCTCATCACTGGAATCTGATGCCAACAGCTCTACAGCAAAAGAAACGAGGTCCATTCTCAAGCCATCAAAGATGCTTCCATTGACACATATTGAGTAGGCATCATAGAAGAATCGCTTGATTGAAACTATCCCAGAATTTCCAAACTCACATTCATTGTTCACCTCTTCCAGCAATTTACAGTAGCTGACCTTCCATTCCCAGTATGTTTTCTCCATTAGAAACAGAAGAGCTTCTGCCAGGGCCAAACCATAGAAAATATTTAAAGCAGAATTCCTATTCCTTTTGTCGGAATCCCCTTTGCTTATCTCACCATAATCCTGCTGCATGAGCCTCATCAATGAGAGCGAGATGCAAGCAATGGCTGACAATAACTGAAGCCAGTACAGGAGCTTACTGATGTTCCTTGTTAGAAAAACCCAACCTGTGTATGGAAGCAATGGGACATCTGGTGTCAGCCACATCCGAGTTGCTGATTTCTGTGAATCTCTCCTCAATCCTCCCATCTGGGCATTGTCTGTTGATTCTCGACTGTTATGTGGTCTACGCCAGAAGATGGCTTTGATAGCTTGAATAATGGAGTTTGAGCTGGATTTCAATAGTCGGAAGCTGTACTTCCCCGCGTCCGTGAGAGACCATGTGGCCTGATGTTCCCATTCAAGCTCATGACTCCGGCTGAATATTCTGGTTCCCTCAATTAGGAGAATTGTAGTGATAAGCCAGAAGTCAGTTTTCTCGAGTTTAATGGCAAAACCTCCAAGAAGAACAACAGTAGCCCAGATGAATCCGAGTGTACCAAGGCCACTAGCTGACTTTTCTAGAATGGCTAGCCGAAGAGCAAAAATGGTTAGTTTCTTTTCCGGTGCATTATCAGTCTGCCTTTCTGAAGAACCCAAGTTTGTGTTACTATCGTTCTTTCCACTTGTGTCATTATTTTCTCTCTGGGGTTCGAACTTGATGGAGTCCCAGTTATCACTATGCTGTTTTGGAGAACTCATCTGTTTGTCAATCTGCAGGCGGATACTTGGTTCACCTTCTCTTGATTTTGTGCTCCTTTTATCCATGGGTTTGGATTTCTTGTTATCTTTATTGAGTGGCTAATAACCTGCACAATCTTACAGAAAAAGAGCTGTCAAATGATGGAAAATTAGATTTCTTTCCCTTTCGAAAATGAATCTAACATTCATGAATATTTGAAATTGTACGACCTGTGGAGTAATTGGTGTCCTGTGATGTTTGAGGACTTCTGCACGTCAAACACTCAAATCTCTGTTTCTCAAAATCTTTATTGTGCTCCAGAGCTTCTGTTATCTTTATCAGCAGCTGATTTTATGCTGCAGTTCCACATCTGCCGACAAGACTTGTAAATGGATGGAATCTTTCTACGTGCTTGCTTCTGGGTTATCCGTCTAGTGATGTCAAATGTTGATAGGATGAATTTAGAAATGGTTCTGGAGTTTGCAGGAAGCTGCGGTGAGTTTTTTGAAATTGTTGGTACATATGGGTTCTGATTGAATATGGAAGAAATGCAGTTGGTTGTCTGAGGGACACAAGAAATTGATTTTGGAACCTGATGAGTTCTCACTTACAATTACAAATGGGCTCTTGTCAATTAATAAAAGAATAAGAGCTCTTGGTGGTTTTGAATATATATATAGGAAGACTTTGATGAGTTCCTGTTGATGAATTGGTAATCTTGAATTTGTACAAAGGTGGTGCATATGGAGGTGAGGATAAGGCAGGAAGATGAGCTTTGGGAGCAAGTTTATGGTGTGTGGAGGGAAGAGTCACGGCTGTTTCTTCTATCTTCTTTCTTCAAGCAACAATAGGTTTCCCCCCATCTTTTTCTATCATTTTAAGATTTATTTTTCTTTATCATATCCTTGTTGAATATCCTTTTTGTCATAATATTTTTGTCTTTCTCCTTTGACTTGCAGGATTTGGTTGCTGTTTCTTAGGATGCACTCTTTCTGTTTATTGCTGGAGTGTGGGGCCTATTTGAGTGTCCTTGATGGATCAACTTAAAAGTCAATGAGACCTTTTCTGCCCAATCACCAGCAAGATACCTTTATTGGAGGGTCATGGGGATTATCTTTCCATTATTTTCTTTCAGTTGACCTAGGTTTTTTAAAAATTATAATGGTTTCCAGATTGATCATGCCATGTCTAATTTCTTGGAAGAATGGGTCACCGTGTTTTAATAAATTGGAATTCATTTTAAAACTTTTCTTATGTGGTATGAAAAGATTTGTTCTTCCGGATGTTAAACGAATTTTCGACCAAGACAAGTGTAAAATTTCTGCTGCAGATTAGGGTTCTACAAATAATCAGCTTCATTGGCCACTCCAAGTAATTTAATGTTAATGCAATGAGAAGCACCTCAGCTTCCTTGGTCATTTCAGGTAATTTGATTGCTGGTCTTTTAACATAACACCATGATGGTCCCAACTCTGATGATTCTCCTAACTCTGATGATTCTAATGTGACGATCCTGGCCATTCATCCAATATGCACCAACACTGCTAAAATTTCAGGTTGGGTTAGGTTTTGGCAGCTGCTGAATCAGGATCTGGTGTGGTTGGGGCTGCATCATTTCCAGTGAAATGTTTCCAATTCAACCAGAACATGGGCTGATATATGAGTTCATTTGGCGAGATTTCATGGGCTATATATTTATATGCAAGCATGACCATCACATTGGCCCGAATCAGAAATTTCGGACTGGGCTAAACCCCAAGTAAAAATTGGGCTAAACCTGGGCTGGATCTGAGGATGAATACTCGACCCATTAAGTAAAAATGCTGGCTAACATAAGCTTCAGCTGGGACTGAACCTGGATTATGCCTAGGCCTGCCTATTCATGAAGTGTTGCCAATTTACCGTAAGATACAAATTCAAGTATCATTGTACTGCTTATGTTGCTAGAACTACACTGGAGGATGCTTCTTGACTAATTCTCAGTACCATCTTTCTTTGCTTTCAAGTAATATATTTGTCCCTTGAAACTTTCCTAATATTTTTCTTTCTACTTGCCTAAGACTTATTTCTGAGATTTCATGGAATGTTTCTTCCATCTCACTGTTACAAGTCAGAAATGTTCGAAGCCAACCGTACAACTACGGCTGCAAATGTAAAATGTTCAAGTTTCTGTTCCTACTAAAGCAGATATCCTGGTTTTAGATATTTTGATCCTGATCCATTTGAATCTGTTATCAGATCCTTATATGTTCCAGCCCATGGATCCAGATTCAGAATGATTACATATACATATTAAATATATATATAGCTTTACGCCTAAATAGATTGCGTTATGTATTCATATTTAAGAATTTACTTAGATTTAATCATATATCATTTAATAATCATATATCAGAAATAGTTCTGAATTCGGTTCAGAAACCGGATCCGAAACCGGATCTATTGAGACAGATCTAGGTTTGAATCCACTGTGGTTCTATCTCCGATCTGACCCGCTTGCTTCCCTACTCTAACCATCGTGTGGGACCCATTTATGGTACCTTCTTTGATCGTGGTTCGTAGGACTCTCATTTGACGATTATCACCATCTGAGGGTTTTAGAAATAAACAGATTGGATAATTCTCATTTTTCATGCTCTTGATTCAATGTTTATGATCATGGAAGCAAATTTGAATTTAACCCACTTGTGCGTCTCCTATTTTGACCTCCACCATGCAATACAGAGGTGCCTGCAGTAGGTCCCACTTGGTGGTTTGACTTTTTTTTTTTTTAAAGGTCACCTGACCACTACAAAATGAACTTAACAATTGGCACAGAAAGTGATCAAACCAAAACATCTCACCATCATAATTCTTTCCCATTTGTGCCACAAAATGAGCAACGGGATTATACAACCTAGGTATAAAGTTAACAGAAATACAATAGAAAGCAAGAGAGGAGATATGCAGGGAAAATATTCTCCTACGAATGCCCACAGTTGATCAGTGAAGCCCCTTTTTGTTTCTTTCATTATCCCATGATCCGGTAATAGGTCTGAATTTACTTTCATTGAACCTTCACTCACTGTTGGATTGAATCTCAATAAAATCTACTCACTATTGGATTGAATCTCAATAAATTCTACGCTTAAAGCGCTATTGAACTTTACGGCCTATAAATCATGGGCTAGGATAATTCGGTAGGGCTGATTTTCTAGATCCCCCATATCCATTAGGAGACCTCTCCATCTGTCCATCTTCCCATTAATAGACATTCATCTGATTGGGCCCCACAAGATGGACGGTATATAAGCAATATACTGCATGAGTGGGCTTCATAAGATGCAGTGGATATAAGCAATATGCAATATGCTCGTAGGAAAATATTGGAATGCTGACAATGTAATAACCGTGTCTGCTAGCTGCAAAACGGCTGTGTGCACAAAGTCACAATGAACATTATAGATAACATGTAGGGGCTCACCAAAAACCATGGTTTTAGTGTTAACTGGTATTTAATTTAGGTTGTTTTCGTCTTTTTTTTTTTTTTTTTTTGATGCAACAAGTTTTGGAATATATTCAGAAGAACTTAACTCTTTTTTTTTCTATTGATTTTAGAGTGTTTTACATGTGTTTAAAATACCAAAAAATAATATGAAAGTGGTGAGAATGCATTTCCTATACATTTTTGGAATTTTTTTTTCCATTTAATACGAAATATTGCTTGAACCCGCAATGTCAAGGTTGCAATACTAGCACCTTCCATACATATTTGGCACCGGACTAAAATTGGTTAAAAATCTGTGTTGGTCATGGCCAAAACCTTGATGTATTTGGTGGTAAGACTGAGTTTCAGCCAAATTTTGTGAACATTAGCCTAACTCAAAAGCTAAAAGAGTCGATCTAAGCTCTTAACAAACAGGTCGCATTTGCAGGTTAAATAGAAAATTAAACTCAAGCTTTACCCAACCTAGTTATTAGTCACGGCTGTAAGAGTCAACCTGTACTCAACCAAAAAACAAAAAGGGTCTGGTTGAGGTTGATTCAGTGGGTCAAGTCATGATTGCCACCACCATCAAACTGGAGTCAGGTGGACTTGTCATCATCCCTCCATGTTATAATATGTAATTACAACTTAATCCTATCTCATTTTCATTAGGTAATTAAAGCTCCTTGAGTATATTTTTTAAGCTGTGATGTGATGTCACTCTCGTGTTTTGCACCCGTCAGTTTGATATATCACTTTCTGAAGATTAAGTTGCAGATGTGGCCATAGTTTTTTCTGTTACTTCTAAACCTAACGCAACCCTCTTTCTTTATTTAGACATCAGACCAATCGCGACAACTATATCGACAGCTATAATATATCGGGCAAAGTGTGAATCCTTAACAAATTTCAGGCTCTTGGGTCATATATAGTACCACATCAGTCCTTCATATTAATTTCTTAATTGATCAATGAGTTAACAATATATGACCTCTTACCTAATCCCATATCTAGTTTTCTGTTATTTACATCATACTATTCCCTGTTACAAGAGGATTAGTCAGGAAAGAGAATTCCATGGCCATGAATAAGTAAAACGCCTAAATTAGAAGTTGACAAGGACAAAGCACCGGGACGGGATGGTTTGAAATCGTCTTTCACGAATGCTTATTGAATTTCATAAAAGAAGTCATGTGATAGTGAAAGAACATTAGGCAAGTTCATAACTTATGAATTCCAATGTTAGAGCAATGATGAAAATAGCGGTAGCGGCCCTTTGCCAAAACACTACGTAGTCCCTGTGAGATTTGAAAAAATTGTCAAAAAAATCTGAAAAATTCGGTAGAAAATCTAGAATATTGAAAAATGAAAAAAAAATGTTCTTTTTATTTTTTTTTGCAAAAGTAACTGAGGTAAGGGAGCGTAGCGGTCCCCTCATTGTATGAGAGTTGCATAAAAATGTTATTTAGAGAGAAAAAGAAAAGAAATAAGCATCATTTTACATTTTGAATTTTTTTGAAAAGTATGAAAATTTCACACCCTATAGCGGGCGTAGCGGCTCCATAACGGCATCTACGGATGTGAACGGCACTAAATGCCATTTAGACCGCTACGTCCGATATAGCGGCCGCTACATAGTATAGTAGCCGCTATTTTGATCCATGGATAAGTTCAAACCTTATGAATTCCAATGTTAGAGAATTTGGAAGGATTGCCATGCTTGAAGACTCAAAACTGGGTAGCGTCCAAGCTACTTAATTGAGAGGTTCAAATGGAATTAAAATAAGGGATATATGTTTTAATAGTTCCATGGTACTTTTGAGAAGGAAAAGGGCATCCTTGATTTAATTTTAGTGGTCAATATTCAAGCCATGTATAATGGCCTAATGGGGTCTTGCTCTAGAACGGTCTCTTTGTTGCTGTTCCCTAGCAACAGAAGTCCCAAAAGTTGCACTTTCATTTTTTCTCTTTCATGTTTCTGCATGAATAATCATGTCTGATCACAGCTTAGGATAGAAGGATTACTGGGACGCATATGGGCTCCACAAGGGGTCCAATTTTGGGCAGAATAGTCGATATCAGGTAATTTTTATAAAAAGTCAATATTGAAGAAAGGGCTTGTGTAGAATGGAAGCTTTCTTTCTTACCGCCGTACAAGCCACTTCGTGATTTCATGACGCACACATGTATATAAAAGGAGGTACGAGAAGTCAATTACAATGTGAATGCCATCATCATATCTTTTAAGGGCGCGTTTGTGCGGCCGGTTTTCGGCAAAAACATTGAGGATTGTGAAAGCGCTTTGACTCACCATAGTGACATCCAAGTTTGGTGCAGCCGTTTGTTTACAAGGAAAACCTCAAAAATGAACTAAATGTTCCTTCACTCCATGGAAAAGCTTCTCTTGTGGAAAGGTCAAGAGCAAAAAAAAAAAAAAAAAAAATCTGTAAAGAGGCATTATGATATAAAAGCATTATACCACAAAACAAGTTACATAACGAAAGCTAAGACATTTGAAATCCCTTCTGACATTGCTCTTTTTTTTTTTTTTTGCTAAAGAGGGAATTCAAGTAGCAAACAAACAAGGACAAGACAACAAAGAAACCCAACTAAAAAAAACAAAACTCAACATCCAACCAGACATCTAGACTACAAGATTTTCCAATCTTTTTGTGCTTGATTGTTTTCATAGTCAGAAATGAAAAGATTCTCCCTTCTGAAGATGCCATTAGATGATGATGCAATCGAATCTGAGTGAAAGCAGCGGTGAGCGAAGTCCTGCATTTGACAATAGGAGGCGGCTACTTGGAGATCTTGGATGTATTGCTCGTGAACTCGGATGTATTGCTCGTGAACTCCTAATGGTAAGCAGCTCTTAAAGGTAGTGATCTCTGGAAAGTAGAGCTTAGACAGCTGATCTGCTACCTTATTGGCAGTTCGTCGACAATAATTAGCTTCCCACCATGACACCTGAGGAGGCATATTGAGCAACTTCCACCAATGTGCCATGTGAGGCCCACCCTTTGTGGGCCCTCTATTTGAATATTTGAATACTACTTAATATTATATATTAGCTAATTATATTAATTAGGGGTTAGTAAGGGTAACTATGTAGTATTTTCCTAAGTTTTAGTTAGAATAGTCTAATTGTGTTAGTAATAGGGTTTATTGGAGTCTTTTGCAATTTCTAGGTGAGTTAGTGAGTTGAGGCCCTAACTAGGAATTTGTGTGTTCTATAAGGGGGTATCCGCAAAAATCTCTTCTAAAACCTTTCCACCTAATGACCTAAAAGCCCTCTACCCTAACCCTAACCCTAACCCTATACAAACAAGGAGGGCATTTCAGTCCTTAGCCAAATCCCCAAATTTATAAATATAGCTCATTTCCCAAGGAAGCCCTAGCAACTATTCATCTCCTTCATTTCTCCTCTTCTTCCTCTCTCTCATTTCTCCCCTAGAGCTGAGTTTTGGCCTGTTCTTGTGCTGGGAAAGACCTAGGAGCTGCAACTCCTTCTTGCATTGGATTGGGTTTTCTCTTCTTCTCTCTCTCTCTCTCTACAACCTCTCATTTTAAAGGCAAGTACAATATATGGATTTAACATAGAATATATGTTTTTTATTTTCCGTGATTCTGCAATTTCGATTTAGTCATTATATACGTGATAGAATTACCTTTGAGCTTAGTTTTCATGGATTTTTGACATTGATGGATGGGTTTTACCGATTTGGAAGATCAATGACCCTTTTTGTGTTGGATAGAGGTGCATTGTAGTATTTTCATGTTTTCTGTTGATTTGGTGGAGTTTGGGCGAGATCGGAGATGTGTAAATGGAAAAATGGGTTGAAGGAGAAGAAACCCAGAAATCTGGATTTCTGCAGAACTGCGTGTACCCGGTCGACCGACCTGCAGTCCGGTCGACCGGGCACACTAAAATCCGAGAAAAACAAGTGCTAGTTATTTTTCCTGCAGAGCTGAAAGTTCAGTGTGTGCGGTCGACCGAGCCCTGTGCCAGGTCGACCGAGCACACTGTTTTTGCAGAGAATAGCTGGGAGCTGTTTTTCCTTCAGATCCAGAAAATCCAGTGTGCACGGTCGACCGAGCCCTGCTCCGGGTCTACCGAGCACACAAGAATTTCAGGAGAGATGTCTGAGAGCTGGGACATCAAACTCCCAGGATTTCAGTGCACTCGGTCGACCGCTCAGGCCAGGAGGTCGACCGAGCACACATGAAACCCCTGAGATTTGAAACATGCCCACCAGGTGCTTGACTCAGGTTTCTCAGTGCACTCGGTCGACCGACCAGGCCAGGAGGTCGACCAAGCACAATGCACCAGGGTCGACCTGGGGGTCAACCCCTAGTGTACTCGGTCGACCGAGCACACTGGAAACTGTGATTTTTCAGTTTTCAGTAGTTTGAAGTTGTGATCATTTGTGGGGCCCATTGACCATCCAAATGGACATCTATTGATGTGCCAAGCCCGAGTTGATGGTGTGGCTCAACCTTGACTCGTGGGGACCACAAAGTAGGGTTTTGGTTATTTAATCTAAGATGATTCGATCCTTAAACGTTGTCGATGATGCCCGTAACCTTAGGAGCACCAAACACAATATCCTTTGGCATCTGAGACTCCATTTAGAGATCAAATTACCTGAGATGGACCTGGACCTGAATGTGGTCCATTACCTAGGATTGGATTGTTGTTAAATTCCCTATTGATTCTCATATGTGAAGTTCATATTTCACTCATTTTATTTCTATCACTCTTATGTCTTTACTATAGCTTGTAACTGTTAATTAAATGGAAATGGATGACCTGAACCTAGGATATCTTAGAGGTGACCCGATAGTGTGATTTGGGAGAACACTGATCCGTGTTTGTGGCTAGGCGGGCCCTTTTATGGCCTAAGTATGGATATGTGTACCCTTAGATTGGAGAGGTGGTTTATGTTGAGATTATAACTCATGATGGATGAGAATGAGTTGATTATCAGTAGAAATGGATTGATACCTCGTTTGGACTGTTCTAGACTAGGCCATGTGTTGATGGGCCTTGGTATGGATCCAACGAGTGGGCTTGAACTTGTATTGTATTCCATGAACTAATTGATATATGAACATCTTAGAGACATGATTAGGACCTTGTTCACGCAAGGCAATGCCTAGACAGATACAGACCCTTATAGTTTCTTGAGTCGGCATAGACATTCATTCGGTTGATTTAAGTTCAGCCTTTGGACTGATCATCCCGGGTAGGAGCTATTTATGAGTGATGAGTGAGCTATCATGATGAGCTATGTTTCAGACGGACGGTGTGATACCGAATCCAGTCTCCCCGAGTGATGAGTGTGGTGAGACTGATAGTAATCCCTAGCACTGGTGAGATTTCTCCGCTGCAACTGTGATCATTATGGGAGGGCCGCGGCATAATATCCCGCAGTATCCAGCTCGTGTGAATGTGCCATTTTGTATTAGACTAGATGTTGTATTTTATTCTGATTCTATATGTTATCTTGCTCAACTGCCTAGATCGTTTACCTTGTTATTACTTAATTTATATATCTGTCTCTACTCATTTGATATATGTATCCTATGTTATTTGTATACTGTGACTTGCCAGATCTTTAGATCTTACCCATCTTTGGTGCTTAGGCCTTGACCTCGATGGGACCCCAACCGCCAACACGTCAAGGCGAGATCAGGCCTAACGTGACTAGCATTTAATGCAGCATGGGCTAATTGGATCCTCATTTAATGAAATGTGGGCTATGTTGGGCCCTCATTGATGGCTCTATGGGCTAAAGTATTTCTAACAGTCAAATCATGAGGCCCACTAATAGACATCCAAAAGGCTTTCCTCGTATAAAAGGATCCACCACCCAGGAAAAGGTACGCACAATTACATGCACGTAGCCATTCACAGCCCTCTCTTCTCCGATTAGCTTCACTGTGCTAACTTAGGCATCGGAGAGCCCTGTGCTGCCCACAGCCAGGGTCCTTTGACCTCTTCTTCTCCCCTTCCAGGTACCTGGAAGTCTCAGCTCTCTCCGGTCTCTTGGATAAGTCCTTTGAGGCTCCTCCAAATCTTGTGAGTTGATATTTTCAGCACTTACAATTGGCGCCGTCTGTGGAAAACGATTTGCAATCTTTCCCAACACCATGACTAGGAGAGCTGTGAAAGGCGGAGAGACATCCAAGACACGACGAGCAGGACCGTCCTCTGACCTCCTTCCCGCTAAGAAGAGGTCTGGGAAGAAAGCTGTTGCAGAAGACTACGATGAACGTGATTTCATCCGAATCGATGTCCAGGAGCATAACCTTCGCTCGGAGTCGCCTTCGAGGGGAGTAACGGCGTCCCTCCGGCGGGGAGATCTTAGACAACAACTTAGAGAAGATCTCCTGCTAGGTCGAGTTCAACGGAGCAGGTCTCCAGTGGTGAATAGTCCAGCTCTTTCTGATCATCTGGAGGACGATGATGATGAAGATTACAACCCTGACGATGACTTTGACTCCACCCTTGAGGAGATTCGAGGGCAAAATGCCACCATCGAAGAAAAGGATGCTTTGATCCGCCAGCTCCAGCAGCAGCTGGAGAGAGCGACAGGCTCAACCAGGCAGCAACGGTCACAGCAATAAGATGAGGGGAGGATGTCTCGTGGAAGACACGCTGCTCCCCCGAGAAGGATTTGAGGCTTTACTTGAACGAGAAAAGGCGCGACCGAGCTCGCGATGAAGGTTCGAGCACCAATCGAAGCTGTTCGAGGAGAGCGTCAGAAACCATTCCTGATGACAGATACGACAATCAGGAGTGGCTCGACGAACGCATCAGGCGGACGGTCCAACGCAACCTGGAAGTGGCTGGTCTTGCCTGAGACCAACGGGATGTTTGCGAGTCTATTGATCTTGGCGCATCCCCCTTCTCTCGTGACATCAAGAGTTATTCCCTTCCGAGGAAGTTCACCTTCCCGAGGTTCGTCACTTACGACGGGACGTCGGATCCGGCTGCTCACTTGCGTCACTTCTCCCAGAGGATGTCTGTTTGGGGGGACGAGGGTCACCTGAACTGTCGAGTCTTCTCCTCAAGTTTGGGTGACCTCCACTTGAAGTGGTTCTGTGCGCTTCCAGAGGGGTTTATTTCGAGCTGGCAGCAACTTCAGCAGTCCTTCATGAAGAAATTTCAGGCCTATAGAATCATGCCGAAGACGGACGCAGATATTATGGCTCTAAAAATGAAGCGAGAAGAGGACATCACCTTCTTTGCCAAACGGTTTTGGACGGTCTACAGCCAGATCGAGAACTCAAAGGACGAAGTGGCAATCTTCGCATTCCAGAATGCCTTGCTGCCAGACAGTGATCTTCGCAAGGATCTCGCCAGGAACCCTGTGTCTTCCATAGCAGCGCTGATGTCCATAGTCAACCGCTATATCGTCCAAGAGGACGACCAGATCCAAATTCGGGAAAGCTTTCGGGTAGCGCAGAAAGACCGAGATGGCAAACCCTCCAAGAAGGACAAGGGGTCGTTCCGAAGAAAGGAGTCGGACAGACGCTGGACTCCAGCTAGTTCGGCAAAGGCTCCAGCATCCACTTTGGCAGGAAGCAAGAGGCCTAGACTGTCTGTGGACCCCTACAGAGCAGTAAATACGATCTTCAAGGAGCCCATTCACAAGATCATGAACAAGATCAAGTCTAAGCCGTTCTTCAGCTGGCCGCAGCCCATGAGAGGAGACCCATCCTCCCGATATCAGAGTAGATTCTATGCATATCACAAGCAGAGCGGGCATAAGACCGAGGAGTACAGGATACTTAGGTCGCACTTGGAGAAGCTCGCCCAAGACGGACACCTGTGGGAATACGTCAAGACGGGCGCTGGTGATAATAGTCGGGCCCCGCGTTGAGATGAGAGAAGCCAGGATAGTGATGGGTCTGAGAAGCTTATAAACGTCATCCATCTAGCTCCCCTGCCCAAGGGGAGCAGCCGAGCCCGTGCCGAGTCTAGGCGAGCCTCCCACAGTGGGCAGGTGATGGCGGCCGAGCTCGGCTCAGCCCCCAAGAGGGCTCGGAGAGAGCGGCCCAAGATCTGGTTCTCAGACACAGACCTGGAGGGGGTCCAGTTCCCCCATAACGACCCGCTCATTGTCACCCTGAAACTGAAAGATTACACTGTCCAGAGGGTCCTCGTTGACCCCGACAGTTCATCCGAGGTTCTCTACTTTGATTGCTTCCGAAGGATGGGCCTGGCGGAGAAAGATTTGCAGGAAGCTTGGACTCCCCTCATAGGCTTCAGTGCCAAGCCCGTGTACCCCAAAGGAAAGGTGACCCTCTGAGTCAAGATCGGCGGTGCATCTGTCATGGCAGGCTTCTTGGTGGTCGACACACCTTCACCTTATAACGCCATAATGGGTAGAACCTGGATCCATAGCCTGGAGGAGGTCCCCTCTACTTATCACCAGAAGCTGAAGTTTCCATTGCTAGGAACAACAAAGTGGAGATAATTACGGTCCGAGAAGACCAGCAGGCGGCCAGGCAATGTCTAATGACCTTGGTGTCGGGGGAACGGGAGCCCAAGCGGGTCAACATGACCGAAATGGAGAAGAGATTGGACAAGGTCGGCCAAGACCCGGAGACGAAAAGCGTGGAGGACCTTACCGAAATCAGGATCGGCCCAAGTGATCAGGAGCGGTTCTTCCTGCTTGGAACCCAGCTTGCAGAGCCAGAGAAGTCAGAATTGGTCCAGTTCTTGGTGTAGAACAAAAAGGTCTTCGCCTGGACGCCCCAAGAGATGCCTGGCATTGACCCCGAGGTCATGTGCCACAAGTTGATGGTGGACCCCAACCACAAGCTCGTGACGCAGAAGGCTCGCCGAACTGGGGTGCCACAGACAGAGGCCATGGTCGAGGAGGTAGATAGGCTGATAGAAGCTGGGGTGATCAGGGAGGTCTAGTATCCGTCCTGGTTAGCTAACACGGTGGTGGTCAAGAAGAAAACTAGCAAGTGAAGAGTGTGTGTCGACTTTACCGCCTCAACAGAGCCTGCCCAAAGGACAACTTCCCTCTCCCAAAGATCGATCAGATGAACGATGCCACTGCTGGACATGACAGAATGAGCTTCCTTGACGCATACCGCGGATATCATCAGATACCCATGTATGGGCCGGATGAAGAGAAGACAACCTTCATAACACCCAGAGGCACCTACTATTACGAAGGTAATGCCATTCGGATTGAAGAACGTGGGGGCCACTTATCAGCGTCACGTCACCAGAATGTTTCAGGCCCAGCTCGGCAAGACAGTCGAAGTCTACATTGACGATATGGTCGTCAAGTCTAAGCAGGCGCATAACCATTTGGAAGATCTGGCACAGGTCTTTGATATTTTGAAGAAGTTCAAGCTCAGGCTCAATGCTTCGAAGTGTGCCTTCGGTGTCAGTTCCGGCAAGTTCCTTGGAAGCTTGGTCACACGGAGAGGGATCGAGGTAAATCCAGACCAGATCTCGGTTATCCTCAGACTACAGAGTCCCATTTCGGCGAAGGAGGTCCAGAAGCTCACTGGCATGGCAGCCGCGTTGAACCACTTAATCAGCAGATCCTCAGATAAGTGCCGGCCTTTCTTTCAGCTTCTTAGGAAGAATTTAAAATTTCAATGGACCCTGGAATGTGACCAGGCCTTGCAGGGACTCAAGGCCTACCTCTCTTTACCCCCTCTGCTCTCAACTCCGGTACACGGAGAGGTTCTGTACCTATACTTGGCTGTCTCGGATCACACGGTGAGCTCGGTCCTCCTTGGAGAAGAGGACAAGCTTCAAAAGCTAGTTTACTATACGAGCAAAACCCTCATTGATGCCGAGACCAGATACCTACCCTTAGAGAAACTCGCGCTGGCACTTGTCAGCGCCTCGCGCAAGCTCTCTCACTACTTTCAAACTCACACGATAGTGGTTGTTACGGAACATCCACTTAAATCTGTTTTAAAAAAAGCTGACTTTTCAGGAAGAATCTCCAGATGGGCTTTCGAACTAGGGCAGTATGACATCCAATTCCAGCCTAGGACAGCGATCAAGACCCAAGTGTTGGCAGACTTTCTCGTGGAATTCTCTCCGAATTCGGCACCAACCCAGCTCGACACCGAACTGGGGGGCACGGGGCATGAGGCGCCCATGGGCTCTAACAAACAGCCACAAGGCCAAACCTTCACCCCGGTCTGGAGAGTCTTCGTCGACGGATCCTCCACTTCAAGGAGAGCCGGTGCAGGAGTTGTCCTCCAGTCTCCAGAAGGGTTGGTCATTGAGCAAGCTTTGACCCTGGATTTCAAGGCGTCAAACAACGAAGCCGAGTACGAAGCTCTCATAGCAGGACTAAACAGCGCCAAAATCCTTGGAGCTCAGCAGCTAGTGGTCTTTAGCGATTCACAGCTTATGGCGAACCAACTAACTGGGGACTACTTGGCTCGCGACGACAAGATGACCGCTTATCTAGCCCTTGCGAAAAAGATGCTCTCCCAGTTCCAGAGGGCCGAAATCAGACAGATAGGCAGAGAGTCAAATTCTCACACCGACGCCCTTACTAATTTGGCATCTGCTGTCGAAGCAAGAAAGAAGAGAAACATTGAAGTAGGATCGTTGGCTGCGCCCAGCGCAGAGCTCCATCCACGTCGGGAACTATTGTGCCTTCATATCGGCCCGAGCTGGATGGACCCCATCATAGCCTATCTCAAGGACAACAAACTCCCCGAGGACAGATGTAAGGACCCATTCCTAGAAATACCTAGTGGGACCCAATTTGACCAAGTCAATAATATGTTATCCTATTTAATAGGTGATTAGCATGAATAGTTAGTAATTTCCATTAATTAAGCCTAATTTATAGGATTGAGACTCTTGTGAGATTAATAGTGGTTTTCTTAGAATTAATTAACCAATTAGAGGCCTTAGTTGTAATCCTAATTATAGATGAGTTTCCCTTAGAGAGTTGTGCAATTAACCTTAAAATGACCCAACTACCTATGGCCCAACCCATTAGCCCATTTATCATATGGGGGTACTCTAGTCCTTCCTACCATACATTTTCCCTCCTTTTTGAAAATCCAAATACCATAAATGTCCTTGTCTCCTTTATTCTCCACCAAGTAAACATGGGCACTTTTGTCATAATAAATAGCCTACCTTTATTGCCCTTACGCTCCTTTATTCACAACCACTCATTTGAGGATACTTTAGTCATTATATGTGAATACTTAAATTACCATAGTCCTTATTCTTTATTTCTATTGGCAACCAAGGACCCTTTTGGTCATTCTATTTTAGCATTCCCCAAATACCCTCATCCTTATTCTAAACTTACTCTAGCAAGGGAGGGCATTTTGGACTATGACCCAACCGACCCCTATGAAAGAAACCCCTCTTATCTCTTCCTCTCATTTCACTACAATTCCCTCCCATCTCTCCCTCTCTTTCTAAGTTAGAGATTATGGTCTCTCATCTCCTAGATCTCTCTTTCCTCCCCAAGTAAAGGTAATCTCCTTCACTATTTCCAATTTCCTTGTAGTATAGCTCTTTCCCTTAAAGTTCCCTTTCTTATGCATTTCTCTCTTTGGGAATGGGTGTAGAGATTGTAGATTCAACCATTGGGGTGATCTTAGAGCTATTGGAGTGGAGCCCAAGCTATTTGAGGAGTTTTCTTCTTAATTAGGCAAGTAGACATGCTTAGATTCTTTAATTAAATTGATTAACATGCTTAGATTGTTAATTACTGTCTTTTATAGTTAATTGGCATGATTTCTGTATTTAGATGATTGATTAGATGGTATTATGCATGAATAGATGTTCTAAGACTTTTTTATGTGTTATTGGCCATTGATGGATGGGAATCCCCCATTTGGAAGATCAATGGCCCATTTGTGATGAGGTCATGATGAGGGAGGAGTGTTTAAGGTTTGGAAGTGTTTGGTGAAGATCTGGGATCCATTTGATGTAGTTTTGATGGAAGTTGGAAAATGGCAGAATCTGAATATTTAGGGTTTCGTGTGTACCCGGTCGACCTGGTCACTCAGGCGGTCGACTGGGCACACAGGAGACTCCCCCTCAACTGGGAGCAGAAAATGGTCTCAGGGTGCAGAACTCAGGGTACCCGGTCGACCGACCACATTGGGGAACACCCCATTTGCCAACTGTTTGATTTAATGTCTGTAGTTCACCCGGTCGACCGGGGACACTGCAGACTGAGTTTTCTGACTCCCAGTTAGTTGTCCACTTCCACAGTGTAGCAGGTTGACCCGTGTACCCATGATGTTGACCCGGTACACTGTAAATAGTGATTTTCCAGATTTAGTTCCCTATTATGATATGATCATGCGTGGGCCCCGTTGACCTTCCATTTGGACTGTTTGGGATACGCGAGACACGAGTCAAAGGCCGGGCTTAACCTTGACCCGTGTGGCCACTTAAGTAGGGTCTTGAGTTGTAAACGGAACCCGATTCAATGGTTAAGAATGTCTTATGATGCTAAACACCTGCAAGAACACCAAGGATACTTAATAAGCATCAGAGACCCCTTGATCATCGTTTTAGGTGAAGTGGGACCCTGGACCTGAAGAGAGGGGTAGCGAACATCGATGTATTTGTAATATGTGGTACTTGGTAACGGATACTAAGGCTGGCTGGTAAGTCCGAACCTTGGAGGTAGGCCCCGAGATATAATAAATCAGGGCATTGCACTTAGGCTCTGATCCACGATCACGGTCCGTATTGGATGAAATGTCGGGACATGGCACTTGAAGTCTGACCTGTAATAGTGGGAACTTAACGGTAGATATCGATGAATGGACCGTATAATGAGATATTACTAATTAAGCGTATAGAGAAGCGGGGTTTATAAGGGTATGGATTAACTATACTTGAACCCCGTGCCTCGTACTCTTGACTACTATCATCTCATAATAAGGATAATAAGGCTATCCAGTTTGGAGTTCCCCCACCTAGTGATCCGTATGATACATAGATGTACGATTGGTCTGCCGAGGGTTATGATGCCGGCATGGACATGGATATTGAATGTTGAGAGATTGAGTACAGTAGGTACCGATGAGTGATCGGGTACCGAGACCGCCGGCATTCGGATCGGGTACATGTGGATGGATATTGAGTGTTGAGATAGATCTAGCACGTAAGACCAATGACTGGGACTTGGCCGTGGTTATGGATGAGTATTGAGGTAGAGCTAGCACGTAAGACCAATGACTGAGACTTGGCAGTGGCTATGGTTATTGATGGACTCTCGTACGCTCCTATTCGATGTGACGGTAGCGATGGGTGGCTATGACTCCCATGGCTAATGTCCATCGACAGTTGTTGGGACAACGACAATGAGCTGCCTCCGACCCCTCACGTCTCTTGTACTTCAACTGTGGACGTACCTTTATATGCTTTTGTGGATATATATTGAATGTATGATTATTATGTATCATGGATGCTGTTATTTATTGTCTTTAATTGTAGACATTGTTACGATTGGTTCTTGATACGATAGGTACGTTTATGGTAAAGTTACTTCCTCAGGTTATCTATGCTACTTATGACTCTGATGTGTTCATATGATTTATATGATGTCTTGATGATGATGGTTTCTCTTATCTACCTGATATGCTGTATCAAACATCTGTTATATAAATATCTTGATTATAGTTCATGCACTACACTCCACACTGTTTTCCGTTGCACTCTGATACTCTATATTACTTTTGATATACTAATCACGTTGGTACAGCTGGGATCAGGTATGGTCTTCTTCTCTATTTATTAATATAATGTGTTGCCATCTAAACATGCCTATTTGCCTGGCTCATCGAGCCTGACCCAATCCTTGGTGTTTTCAGGTATCTTTTCTTCCGCTTTCTTTGATTTGGTCGAATTGCTTGGCCCGCGTAGGATCTCAGCCCACTGTCCAGCCCATGGTCGTTCGCCCAATGGGGGTCGACATCGTGGGACCACTTCACCAAACTCCAGGGAACAGGAGGTGGCTAATTGTGGCCACCGACTACTTCACCAAATGGATCGAGGCGGAGCCGCTGTCTTCCATCACAGAGCAGGATTCCAAGAACTTCGTGTGGAAAAACATTATCACGAGGTTCGACATCCCTAGAGCTTTGGGCTCAGACAACGGGACCCAGTTCGACTCCAACCTCTTCCGGAGCTTCTGCTAAGAGCTCTGCATTCGTAACCACTACTCAACCCCGGCTTACCCACAAAGCAATGGCCAGGTAGAAGTTTCCAACAAGGTGGTCCTCAACGGGCTGAAGAAGCGACTCGACAAAGCTAAGGGAAGGTGGGTAGAAGAGCTTCCTAGCGTCCTGTGGGCCTACAGAACAACTCCAAGGTGCTACACTTCGGCGACTCCTTTTTCCCTAACTTATGGAGTGGAGGCTGTCATTCCGTTAGAGATCGGCCTCCTTACTTTGAGGTTCGAGCTCTTCGATCTGGGCCGAAATGAGTCACATTTAGCTTTGGAACTGGACTTGGCCGATGAGTGAAGGGAAGCAGCTGCAATCCGGTTGGCCACCTATCAGCAACAGCTGACCAGAGCGTATAATCAGAAGGTTAGAGAAAGAAAGTTCTCAGTGGGCGAATTGACACGGACCCTTCAAGGTGATCTCCACTGCCGGACATTCGGCCTATTGACTCGAAGACATGGAGGGTAGACAGCTACCTCGGCCGTGGAATGCGTCTTATCTCAAGAAGTTCTATTTCTGAAACCTGTACTTTGTACTTAAAAGATTTCAATGAAAGAGAATTTCCCATTCAAAGAACGAGGCATCCTTTATCAGCAGTTCGGCTATGGCCATTGATGAGATAGCCTCGGGTCGGCCTATGTGCCACCCGGGCGTGAAGCCATTACGGCCATTGATGAGATCTCCTCGGGTTGGCCTATGTGCCACCCGGGCGTGAAGCCATTACGACCATTGATGAGATCGCCTCGGGTCGGCCTATGTGCCACCCGGGCGTGAAGACATTACGACCATTGATGAAATCGCTTCGGGTCGGCCTATGTGCCTCCCGGGCATGAAGCTATTACGACCATTGATGAGATCGCCTCTGGTCGGCCTATGTGCCACCCGGGCGTGAAGTCATTACGACCATTGATAAGATCGCCTCGAGTCAGCCTATGTGCCACCCGGGCGTGAAGCCTTTATGGCCATTGGTGAGATCGCCTCAGCTTGGCCTATGCGCCTTCCAGGCGTGAAGCCGTTACGGCCATCAACGGAATTGCCTTTGGGACGTATCGAGCTCCACCCAAGCATTAAACCGTTTCGGCCTTCTTGGCACTCCCAAGGACGCTGATCTTGCTTGCGAGACCGTTTCGGCTAGCAGGAGGGCTGATGCATAGCCTCCTACTCAGGGCGATACCGAAAGGCCAAGGCATCCCAGAGTCAACCCTAAGTACATATCAAATCTATTATAAGACTTATTAAGCCTTCGCTGCACCATGGAGAGATAAAGACATATTGTGGGCCAGGTCAACCACGGAAAGATATCGTCTGTTTTGCATGAATTTCTAGTTCGACCGTGCCTCCAACTTGGAATGCACTGAGTCGAACCCTAACACTTGTACAAAAAAAAAACACAAGAAAGATACAAGAATACCGCGGAGTACAGTTCGAGACAAGATTCTGTTGCATTATAGCCATTGTACAAAAAAAAAAAAAGAATCACAGTTTGAAGGCAAAAGTTTAATTTTATTGATTCATTGATGATGCAATTTGTACAATTGAGTCCTTACAAAAAAAAGAGAGAGAAACTTTTTTCCAGAAAGTTTTTACATTAAGGGCTTATTCAGCGGCGCCGGCGTCGGTTCCCTCAATCGGGGGGGGGGGGGGCTTCAGCTGTCGCGGCAGTATCCTCGGTAGAGCTGGGGGCATGGGCAGGTTCCAGGTCCGAACTTGGGAACTTGGCTAGATTCTGGTAATTTGGGTCGTCCTCGGGGACGCCCACCTTGTCCAGAACAGCCAGCCAACCAAGCTCCCAAGCCTTGTCTCGGACGGCCAAGACTTGCGCCTCGTACAGGGAGGTCGCTTCGGCTACCCCCTCATCGTAGGCCACCTTGGTCTCGGCCTCAAGCTTGGCTTTGGCTTCTTCGGTCTGCTCGGCCATCTTCTTCTTATACGTCTCAATCTCGGCCTTCACAGCCTCCACCTCGGCAGTGAGACTTCGGACCGACCCCTCCTGCTCGGCCGCCCGTCTCCCCATCTCCTCCATCGCGGCCTCCAGTGCCTTCTTCTGCGCCTCCGCCTCGGCTCTTTCTGCAACTCTCTCGGCGCTCCTCTGTCACGCCCTCTCCAACTGAACAAGAGACCTCTGCACCAGCTGCAAGATAAACAAAGCACACTGAGAAAACCATGGCGGGGATAGAGATTCATAAAAGACCAAGGTCTGGGACACTCACCAGCAGCCCCCCCTGCATCGCCGCCCCTGCTAACGTGGCGTCGTCCTGCTCTCGATGCCGAGCCATATCCCTGGGCAGTGAGCAGGCGGCAGCCAGGGCCGCCATCACCAGAGGGTTCCCGTGGACTTGGTCCTCCACCGATACGGGCTTCCCAGGACCTACTAGTGGGGAGGGTCTCCAGGGAGCTGGCCTGGGTGGAGAAACCACCGTGGTCTCCGGCGCATCCTCGACCACGGGTTCCGTCCGAGGTCTTTTCCTCGGTTCGGTTTCCTCCTCTGCCGTGGCCCCCCTCGGACTGTTGCTGGCTTTCAGGACGAAGGGGTGGTGTGCGGGCCCTGTCGACGATAGGAGCTGGGGGGCCCTGAGGTGTCCGCCTTGAGCTGCCAGAACCGCCGAACGCTAGCAGGCTCAAGTCCTTCACCACTGGCTGACGTCGAGGTGCCATCTCTTCTGTGTCCGGGGTTGGAGCGGGGCGGCGAGGTCACTTGATCAGAGGACTCTCGCTCGACTCTGCCTCAGATGCAGAGGCTTCTGTCCCCAATGCAAGCCTTCTCGCCTCGGGGGTTACTTGAGGCTGAGCAACCTCAGTCTCAGGCACAGGCTCGAGCTCTCTCCTCTCTGGCTCTGGAGCGACCTCAGTCCTCTATTGACCGACCTCCGATCTCTTGTAATAGCCCCTGTATCTGGGCTGGTAGCCAAGCAGTGCCCAACCGACCAGCCCGGCCTTTCTCTGTTGAGCAGCTGCAAGACCCGAGAAGAGTCAGTTCGGAAATGTGAAAGAGAGCAGGAAAATCAAGTCAAGACTGAAGGATTTCATACTTGGGACGACCCTGGGGCGACGGGGGACGTTGTACGCTCTGACTTCCTCCTCGGGGCCGAACTCCCAATTCCCCGAAAGTATTTGTTGGAGTCCTCCAGTGCCGTGACGAAAGCTTTTTGTTTCGGCTTGACGCGGGGGTAGTAGGCACCCTCCTTCGTCTTACATATGTCATAAACGTCCTCTATGTCACGGACGCCTAAGTCTATACGAAGGTGCCTATTCAGCGCCACTGTACCCATGATAATCTTATAGGCATTGGGCACCAGTTGACAGGGCGTGAGGTTCCAGGAACTGAGACAGGCCCTAAGTAATGGATGAAGGGGGAACCTGACGCCCCCCTCTATCACCGCGACGAGCGGGAAGGGCATCCAGCCATCAGCATAGGACCAGCGGATATAGTCTACGGGATCGGCCTGCCGGACGAAGACGTCGCCCGGTATCCCAAAGGCAGACCTAAAGCCTTCTAAAGACTGAGGGGAGTCAATCCAGTGACTGTAGATCCCCATGGCTAATAATAATAGAAAAAAAGAGTGGAGCAGGGAGGGAACTAGACGAAAGCAAAAAGGGAGTGGAAGGCTCGAAGAACTTACTAAGGAAACCTAGAACAGAGATCGGATGCAGGTGTGCTGTGCGCAGGAAGAGAACTACGCTCTGAATTTTAGCACTGGTTCTTTCTTAGAGGTGCTCGTTCAAAAGTAGAAAGGAAAAGGAAGAAGATGAGGGTGCACCTATTTATAAGATATGAGCACCCTTTTATGGCGCCATCTCCGAAATTCAAAAAACGTCTTTTCAGAGACTGCATGCGCGCCCTGTACGACAACGGGGACAACCTGGTGGCGACGCGTGTTATCGGCGGTTCGTCTCCCGCAATGATTTAAGCGTGACATTTATTGCAATTAAACCACCCCTGGTGTGCGAGGGGAAGTTGAATGAGCGCCACGCATCAATTGCTGACGTCAGAACGGGAACCTCTGGCGATTTTTCATAATTATAGCTCCCGACCCCAAGGGATTCGAGATCCCTCAAGATCCCAAGGAGTCAGAAGCTAGGGGGCAATTGTGTGGGGCATTCCTTAATGCACAAGTTAAGCAAAGATTGACGATAATCCTTGCTGGAGTCCATTTTGGCTGCGTGCGTCTCGGGCCGGAAACTGGAGGGTTTGCCGAGATGAACACTGGTGACCACCGTCTCAGCCATATGCTACGACCAAGAGCTGTGTCAGAAGGGAATGCACATCTCGGCCACAGCCGAGGATACAAGTTCTGCCCGAGACGGGCATAGACATCCACACATGATATCCGGACACGTGGCAGGGATTTGGCACGCGCTGATGGGACATATATACCATCCAAGCCGTCCACTTTCACCAACTCTCTAGCAAAGCCACATCCGATGGCTGCAGCCACATCGGGGCAGGGTTCAAGAAAGGATCCGATGGGACTCCAACCGCCAACACGTCAAGGCGAGATCAGGCCCAACGTGACTAGCATTTAATGCAGCATGGGCTGATTGGACCCTCATTTAATGAAATGTGCGCTATGTTGGACCCTCATTGATGGCTCTATGGGCTAAAGTATTCCTAACAGTCAAATCATGAGGCCCACTAATAGACATCCAAAAGGCTTTCCTTGTATAAAAGGATCCACCACCCAGGAAAAGGTACGCACAATTACATGCATGCAGCCATTCACAACCCTCTCTTCTCCGATTAGCTTCACTGTGCTAACTTAGGCATCGAAGAGCCCTGTGCTGCCCACAGCCAGGGTCCTCTGACTTTTTCTTCTCCCCTTCCAGGTACTTGAAGGTCTCAGCTCTCTTCGGTCTCTTGGATAAGTCCTCTGAGGCTCCCCCAAATCTTGTGAGTTGATATTTTCAGCACTTACAGATCCAATGTGATACTCATGGGAGATTAGGTATGTTCCCCACCAAGAACAAGCCCAAAACAAAATCACACTGGCTGATAGGCAATAAGATATACATCCAACAGTCCATACTCAAATGCTCATGTCTTCCACTTTATGAATAGAACAACCTATTTTGAGCAAAGGCGCAATAATAGAGGATCGGATCAGGGGATCACATGTGACACATGGTCAGACTCTCACAGAATCCACCTCTGTAAAGATCCTTCTTTGATCAATTTTCAGGGCTCTCTGACTTCTCCTTGTTACTCAACGACAAAAACAGTTCCATAATTAGAAATGTCCCAAACTTCTGATGAACTGATAGACACATTTTGAACAGAAAGTCCTTTTTAAAGGACGACAATCACAAATGAATGTGTGTATATGTTTGTTTTCAATCTGGTTTTCAATCTTCATCTCAAAATTGAAGTAGCAAGAAATAGGAACATTTAGTGTTTTCCTTTTGGTCATAAGCGACAGGTGCAATGCTTAATGAGGTCCACATCCAGGGGCTTTTAATTCTTCTCCATACATAGGTCGTTCTCATCCCTTCTCCATCAGGCTTTCACTATATAAATTCAACCATATTCAATAGGTAAGTTGAGGGTGCACTACAGCTTGCAGTGTATCTTTATGAACTCATTGTGAAATGTTGGACTTGCTAAGGCCTCTGAACTACACTGGACGACGGTGACCATAAAGAGATCAACGGTGAAGTCTTTAATGGAAAAGGAGAGGCAAGAATTTTGAAAATGCTAGTGGTTCTCTTAGTAATGTCCTGTAAGACATTTTGTGGAGTTTCTAGTGACTCTCTTTACCCTGTACTTGCTAGAGTTGGAGAGGAATCAGTGTCAGGGGAACCCCCAGTCCAGGTTTTGTTGTAGCTTCTTTGGTTCCTTAATTGGACTTTGGAGAGGAACTTGAGCAGCATCTAATGGGCTCTATGATGATTGTCTGACTAATACACATGGTCTGCATGTAGAAGGTTATCACTAGCTGTTTGGTGGATGCCCCAGTAAAAAAACAGTGGGCAACACAAAAAATAGGAGGAAAGTGAGTATGACCTTGGTAATGATGTATGTTACCTCTCACCTGGGACAACTGTTTAAACTTTCATTGTTTAAGGACCTGCGCCATTTCTGGTCTCATACTAGGCATTTGTTTAAATTCTGAATATAAAAGGGGACAAATGTGCTCCTTACACATTGAAAAGAACAGTTGATTTGGAAATGAAATGCACTGAGGCAAGAATGTCATTTCTTTCGATGAAGACTTCAAAACTATTCACTGAATTTCTTCTTAATATAGGAAAACTCCAATGCCTTCCATTAAATGACCTTTCAGAACTCATTGCAAATCCATAATCTGATTAACAAAGAAATGAAATTGATGGTGGTAGCTGGGATCATCAACCGAAAGCAAGCAAGAAATTAGGCTGATGAAGCTCTCTGACCATGCATCCTTCACAGCTCACGCTCAACAATCCTCATTAGTTCAGTTGTGGATTCTGGGACTGCTACAGAAAATGGATATTCTTCCATTCATGGTTGAAATCTTGACTGTGTTTGAATTTGCAACCATTTTTTAAGAAAGGCAATGTGTTGGGAATTGACTCAAGCACATGCCTAAGTTTGTACAATTTTTGTTATCCTAAGTGTCATGAATTTGGAGTTTATGATGATTGAATGCAATCATTTTTGCACACTATTGATCCACATTGATAGATGAGTGTGTTTAGATTTGAGCAGTGGCTACCCCAAATTAATGGGATATAAAATAAGCGGGTTTTGTTAAGTGTTTTTGTTTTCTTTTAATTCTCTAAGCTGAGGTATTATGGAGTTTTTTGGCCATTTCTGTGAAGAAAATGAGTGTAGTTGTCCAATGGCAGTGCACATACTGTGTGGGGGATCCCTTAATGCGCCAGTTAGCCAGAGAATAATGGTGATCTCTGCCAAAGTTCCGTTTCGGCTGAAAGGGTCCCTACACGGGAAGCCGAGACCATGCCGAGACCACCCGATCTCGGCATAACCCCGTACTAGGAAAGGGTGGCCGAGATGACGAGTTCTGTTCGAGGTAGGCTTGGACAGCCACGCCTGGCATCCGGACACGTGATAGGGTTTGGGCGCGCGCTGATGGGACGTACATGCCATCCGAGCCATCCACTTCTACCCAATCTCCGGCAAAGCCATACCTGGTGGCTACAGCCGTATCAGGGCAGGGTCTACGAAAGGATCCGATGGGACCCCAGCCGCCAACAAGTCAGGGCAAGATCAGGCCCAACATGACTAGCATTTAATGCAGCATGGGTTGATTGAACCTTCATTTAATGCAATGTGGGCTATGATTGTTGGAATTTGAGATTCTTCGAGACAATTAATGAAGAGTTAAAAATGATTATGCGTTGGAATTATTGTCAACACATTGTCACAAGCATTGCAAACAAGTCAGAGGCCATGGAGATAGAGGTTTCACGAGCTAGAGCGCGACTATGCAATTTCCAAACAGCAGCAGACAGCAGCCTCGCGCGCTCGAGCGCGTGAAGGTGCGCTCGAGCGCGCACAGTCGGATTCAGCCAAAGTCGAGACAGCAGTCTCGCGCGCTCGAGCGCGTGTAGGTGCGCTCGAGCGCGTGAGCGGAGAATTTTTAGGATCTTCATGATTTCGTATTTCTTTGATGGAAATCTATGTTTAAGATGACCTAATCTTATTTAAGAGGAGATTAGACTCGTGGAAGGGGGTGGGGGAAGTATCTCTTCTATCAAACAAAGGTGAGGAGAGTTTTTCAAGAGAGATTTAGAGAGAAGAGTGATTGTGAGAAGAAGGTGCTGCTGGGATTGCTGTGTTGCAGGTTTCTACAGCAAGTGTGGACGAGAATGTGCTCATGAAGATGATGATTCGTTCATAGATAAGTGTCTCTCTGTTTATAACTTAAAATTCAATTTGTAAGGGATTGAGAGAGAGAGATTGTAGAGGGGAAGGGCTGTAGAAAGAACTAAACTCTTATTCTGTAAAACATCAAGTGGGTGCTTGGTGTTGGGGATTTGGTGATCCTGTCTGTTGGTGCAGACATATTGGAAAGGGAGTAGGTGCTTCCTAGATAGTGGGTGCTATCTGAAACTCAAGGGTGGGTGCTCTTTGTCGTTGGTGCGACTAAATAGATTCAGACCTATTCCGGATCGGTGTTCGGAAAGTCTTTGAACCGTGGACGTAGCCTTTTTGGTGAACCACGTTAAATCTGTTGTCCGTGTGTGTGATTTGATCTTTTGTTGTTGAAATTGGACCTGATTTTAGAGATCACTGATTCACCCCCCCCTCTCAGTGATCGCGATATCCAACAATTGGTATCAGAGCCCGGCTCCCTTGATAAGCTTAACACGCTGAGGGTGATCTATTGTCAAATCACATGGCATCTAATACAGGGAATATGAAAGCACCTTTGTTTGATGGCTCTAATTACTCCTTCTGGAAGATCAGAATGCAGGCCTTCATTAAATCACTTGGCTATGATGTCTGGGAGGCTGTCAGAGTCGGTTACAATGCTGCCATCGTACCCACTGATGCTGCAACGAAGAAGTTAGCAGACAACGACTCCAAGGCGCAGAATGCACTCTTTAGTGGTCTTGTGGACAGCGAGCTGGTCAAAGTTATTGCATGCAAAACAGCCAAGGAAATATGGGACAAGTTGCAAAGCATTCATGAAGGTGATGAGAAGATTAAAGAAGCAAAGTTGCAAACCCATCGCTCTCAATTCGAGTCTCTTCGCATGGAGGAAAGCGAGAATATTGATTCTTACTTGCAACGAGTGAATGAAGTCACGAATGACATTCGTGGACTAGGGGAGGAAATTAAGGAACCAGTCATCGTCAAAAAGGTTCTAAGATCTCTTCTTTCCCGGTTTGATTCCAAAGTCTCTGCCATTGAAGAAGCTAAGGATCTGAATGCCTTCACCATGGATGAATTGCATGGTACACTCACTGCCTACGAGATGCGCATAGGCAAGACATCATCATCTGATAGAGAAGCGGCCTTCAAAGCTCAGAAGAAAGGGAAAGAAATTACTGGTCATGAGGCTGATACTGAAGATGATGAGCTTGAGGCTCAATTTGTTAGAAAGCTGAAGAAAGGAAGCAATGGAAAGTACAAAGGGAAGCTACCCTTTAAATGCTTCAATTGTGGAGGTGTTGGCCATTTTGCTGCCAAGTGTCCGCTGAAAGAAGACAATGATAATGACTCTTATACTGATAAGAGTAAAAGGAAGAAAAATTTCAGAAAAGGGGGCAAAGCACAAACCTTTATAAGCCAACAAGATGACAGCACATCTGAAACTTCAAACGATGATGAATCAACTGAAGCTCTCTTCATGGTTACTGTTGAAGAAGAAGAGGAGCAAGAGCTGGAAGAAGAAGAGGAGGCCGAGGTCAATCTTGAAGAAGAACTCATTGCTGCACTTGAGGAGCTTAGCATGGAGCGTAAAACAAGTAAGAAAAATCTGAAACTTCTCCATGAATCTGAAAGTTCAGTTATTGCTTTGAAAACTCAAGTTGAAGAATATAAAAGAATGGTGGAAGTCCTTGAAAATCAAATAAGTATCAAAAAGGAAGAGGCTATGAAACTTGAAACTGAAATCGCTAGAGCAAAGGCTGAAAACTTGGAAAGTAGACAAAAACTCAAAGCGCTCCAAGCGATTGAAGGGACAATGAAACTCAATGAAATTCTGAAAGTTCAAAAGCCCTTCCACAATAAATTTGGTATTGGATTTGAGATCGGAGAATCCTCTAAGGCTACACCTTCTTTGTCTATGAAACAAAGTGCTATACCTCTCAAGGCCACAAAGCTTCAAATTCAGCCTAGTATTGAGATGGTAAATAAGAAAAGGTTTGTGGAGTTTAATCAGCCACCTAAGAAAGGAAGGATGTTCAGATTCTACGGTTATTGCTTTCATTGTAATAGATATGGTCATAAAAGAACTGATTGTAGATTCTATGTGAGAAACAGTCCTTTAGTGACTAGGAACCCTTTTTCAATCCTAAACGGCCACAAAATTGAGTGCCATAAGTGTTATAATTATGGACACTTGGCTAGGGATTGTAGATTGCCTATTACTAACCAATTTCAGGTTGAAAAGAAACCCAAGTTAGTCAAGGCTTGGAGGGCAAAGAAAAGTGCAGAAAATACCAAGGAATCGCTCATTGTGCAAATGGCATTCAATGCACAAAAGAAGGCAGCACCATGGGTCCTTGATAGTGGTTGTTCAAGCCATATGACAGGTGATAAAGATAAATTCATCAAATTACAGCACTATGAAGGCGGATCAGTGAAGTTTGGTAACAATGATGGTGCCAAGATCTGCGGAAAAGGTGTTGTTCAGCTAATGGCAAACAAGATCAAATCAGAAGAAGTCTTATATGTGTCTGGACTGAGACACAACTTGCTAAGTGTGAGCCAGATCTGTGACAAGGGCCACGAAGTTGCCTTCACAAAGAATGGGTTTGTTATCAAGAAGTGTAGCAACGGCAAAACAGTGGCTACTGGATCTAGGACTGCTGGGAATCTCTATACATTGTCAGATGGAGCTGAAAAGACTTGCTTAATAAGTCGGACAGAGGAAAGTTGGTTGTGGCACAAACGCCTAGGACATCTAAGTTTTGATAACATGTCAAAAATTTGCAAATCAAAGGCTGTAAGAGGTATGTCTACAGTTGAAAAGCCTTCCAACCCCATTTGTGATTCCTGTCAAAAGGGAAAGCAAACGAGGGTAATGTTCAAGTCAAAGGAGCATCATTCAAAGAAACCTCTTGAGCTAGTGCACACTGATCTCTGTGGTCCTATGCGAACTCGAAGCACCAATGGAGATAAGTATTTCATGTTATGCATTGATGATTATACTCGTATGACATGGGTATTGTTTCTTAAGCATAAACATCAAGCACTTGATCGGTTCAAAGTGTTTAAAGCACAGGTTGAGAACATGCTAGGGAAGCGAATGAAGACGCTAAGGTCTGATCGTGGAGGCGAATTCACATCTGAAGAATTTACCAAGTTCTGTGAGCATCATGGCATTCAACGGCAATACTCAGCCCCTAGAACTCCACAGCAGAATGGAGTTGTTGAACGCAAGAACCGCACCGTGCAGGAGATGGCACGCACTATGCTGGTTGAGAGCAAATTGGCTAATAAATACTGGAAGGAAGCAATTCATACGGCTGTATACATTCAGAATCGGTGCTTGATCAGGCCACATGAAGACAAAACTCCCTATGAGCTATGGTTTGGAAGAAAAGCAACAGTCAAGCACTTCAGAGTCTTCGGTAGCAAGTGTTATATCAAGCGGCTCGAACAAAATCCAGGAAAATTCGAGGAAAGAGCCGATGAAGGTATATTTCTGGGTTACTCCTCCTCTAGTAAGGCTTACCGGTGTCTTAACAAAAGGACCAGAAAAATCATAGAAAGTGCTGATGTTAGAATTAATGAACATCATGAATCCATGCCTATGTCTAGTGAAGGAAGCACAATTTATGAAAATCTCTCTGAATCAGAGAATGAAAGGTTTGAATCCAATACATCAAGGGATAGTTCAGAAGTCACCTCTCCTACTAAACATAGGACTTGGGTAGAGCACCACCCTAAGGATCAAATCATTGGAGATCCTCAGGCCGGTGTTCAAACTAGACAAAGTGTAGTTAGCAATTACTCACTTGTGTCCACCATTGAACCCAAGACTGTGGCTGAAGCCAGTCTCGATGAAAGTTGGTTGAAAGCTATGCATGAGGAGTTGGAGCAAATAGAGAAGAACTCCACATGGGAACTAGTTCCTAGACCTACTGATAAGAATGTTATTGGTACTAAATGGGTCTTTCGGAATAAGTTGAATGAAGATGGTCAGGTCATAAGAAACAAAGCAAGGTTGGTTTGTAAAGGCTATGCTCAAGTTGAAGGCATAGATTTTGAAGAGACCTTTGCACCGGTGGCTCGTCTGGAAGCCATTCGTATGTTTCTTGCATTGGCTGCATACAAAACCTTCAAGGTTTTTCAGATGGATGTAAAGTCAGCTTTCTTGAATGGATTACTGGAAGAAGAGGTATACATTGAGCAACCTGATGGTTTTCTCATTAGCAAAAATTCAGACTTAGTGTGCAAGCTGAACAAAGCTCTTTATGGACTGAAGCAAGCGCCAAGGGCGTGGTATGCAAGACTAGACCTCTATCTCCGCAAGATCGGTTTTGGAAAAGGACTGGTTGATAGCAATCTTTATGTCAAAACAGAGTTAAGCAAACAGCTGGTTGTTATCGTTTATGTCGATGACATAATCTTTGGCGGAAATGATGAAGAATTGTGCAGGAATTTTGCTGAAGAGATGAAGAAAGAATTTGAGATGTCAATGCTTGGAGAACTGAAGTTCTTTCTTGGTTTGCAAGTTCAGCAGCTGAATCACGGTATCTTCATATCACAGATGAAGTACATCAAGGAAATGCTGAAGCGTTTTAACATGGAAGACAGCAAGCCAGTGAGCACACCAATGTCAACAAACACAAAGCTAAGCAAAGATGATAAGGGTTCGTCTGTTGATCACACCACCTATCGATCTATGATAGGAAGCTTGCTCTACTTGACTGCTACGAGACCGGATCTTCTACAAGCATATGTATGGTGGCTCGATTTCAAGCATCCCCAACTGAAACGCATCTTACAGCAGTAAAAAGGATCTTTCGATATCTGAAAGGTACTATGGAGCTTGGTATCTGGTATCCCAAAGGCAAATCCTTCACTCTTGTTGCATACTCTGACGCCGATTGGGCTGGATGTATAGATGATCGCAAGAGTACAAGCGGTGGCGCATTCTATCTTGGTGAAAGGTTGGTGGCATGGCACAGTAAGAAGCAAGATTCAGTATCCCTTTCGACAGCGGAAGCGGAATATATTGCAGCGGCAACTTGTTGTACGCAAGTGCTGTGGATGCGGCAAATGCTCTCTGATCTAGGAGTTCAAACAACTGATCCTACGCCGATCCTATGTGATAACACGAGTGCAATTCACATCTCTAAGAATCCTGTTCAGCACTCTCGAACGAAGCATGTTGCAATCCGCTATCACTTTCTCAAAGAAAAGGATGCTGCTGGAGAGGTAAAGTTGGATTATGTTCCAACCACTGAACAAGTAGCTGATATCTTCACAAAGCCTCTACCAATGGAAGTCTTCGAGTATCTTCGTAAGAAATTGGGAGTTACTCACTCTCCCAAGACTTAGAAGACCTTCGCGCAAGGGGGAGCAAATTTTCAATTTGTTTTTGCTCCTTCCACAGTCCCTTTGGATTTGTTGTCAAAGGGGGAGACAGTGTGGTCATTGAAAGCATGAAGACAGGGGGAGACCTTGGTATGGATTATTGAAGGTCTGTAATGAAGACACTTCAGAAGTTCAGCATGCTCCAAGTAGAAGCTCAGCATGCATGTTCCATGCATGTTCCAAGTGTTGCCAACAATTCCAAAGGGGGAGATTGTTGGAATTTGAGATTCTTCGAGACAATTAATGAAGAGTTAAAAATGATTATGCGTTGGAATTATTGTCAACACATTGTCACAAGCATTGCAAACAAGTCAGAGGCCATGGAGACAGAGGTTTCACGAGCTAGAGCGCGACTATGCAATTTCCAAACAGCAGCAGACAGCAGCCTCGCGCGCTCGAGCGCGTGAAGGTGCGCTCGAGCGCGCACAGTCGGATTCAGCCAAAGTCGAGACAGCAGTCTCACGCGCTCGAGCGCGTGAGCGGAGAATTTTTAGGATCTTCACGATTTCGTATTTCTTTGATGGAAATCTATGTTTAAGATGACCTAATCTTATTTAAGAGGAGATTAGACTCGTGGAAGGGGGTGGGGGAAGTATCTCTTCTATCAAACAAAGGTGAGGAGAGTTTTTCAAGAGAGATTTAGAGAGAAGAGTGATTGTGAGAAGAAGGTGCTGCTGGGATTGCTGTGTTGCAGGTTTCTACAGCAAGTGTGGACGAGAATGTGCTCATGAAGATGATGATTCGTTCATAGATAAGTGTCTCTCTGTTTATAACTTAAAATTCAATTTGTAAGGGATTGAGAGAGAGAGATTGTAGAGGGGAAGGGCTGTAGAAAGAACTAAACTCTTATTCTGTAAAACATCAAGTGGGTGCTTGGTGTTGGGGATTTGGTGATCCTGTCTGTTGGTGCAGACATATTGGAAAGGGAGTAGGTGCTTCCTAGATAGTGGGTGCTATCTGAAACTCAAGGGTGGGTGCTCTTTGTCGTTGGTGCGACTAAATAGATTCAGACCTATTCCGGATCGGTGTTCGGATAGTCTTTGAACCGTGGACGTAGCCTTTTTGGTGAACCACGTTAAATCTGTTGTCCGTGTGTGTGATTTGATCTTTTGTTGTTGAAATTGGACCTGATTTTAGAGATCACCGATTCACCCCCCCCCTCTCAGTGATCGCGACATCCAACAATGATGGGGCTCCATCGGTGGCTCTATGGGCTAATTTGTTTCTAGCAGTCAAATCAAGAGGCCCACCAACAAGTGTTCTGAGGCTTCTCTCATATAAGGGGATCGGCCACTCAACAAGGAGGTACGCACTCTCACATGCATGCAACCACACACCACTCTCTTCTCCGACTAGCTTCCGGGCACTAACTTAAGCATCGGAGAGCCCTGTGCTGCCCACAGCCAGGGTCCTCTGACTGTCTTCTTTTCCTCTCTCAGGCCTGAAAGTCAATTAGCTCTCTCCGGTCGTTTGGAAAAGTCCCTTGAGGCACCTCCTTTGATCTTGTGAGTAATTCTTCAGCACTTACAATTGGCGCCGTCTGTGGGGAACGATTTATAGTCCTCCCTAACGTCATGACTAGGAGAGCCGCGAAAGGTGGAGAAACGTCCGAGACACAACGTATGGGACCGTCCTTTGACGTCCTTCCTGCCAAGAAGAGGTCTGGGAAGAAAGCTGTTACCGTTACAGGAGGCTACGACGAGCGTGACTTCGTTAAGATCGGCATTCAAGAGCATAACCCCCGCTTGGAATCGCATTCGAGGGGAGCAACGACGTCTCTCCGGCGGAGGGACTCTCGACAGCATGTTGGAGATGGTCTCTCGCTGGGTCGACTTCAACGAAGCAAGTCTCCAATGGTGGACGGACCAGTGTTCTCTAATCGTCCAGAGGACGATGGTGACGAAGATTACAATCCTGACGACGACTTTGATTCCACCCTTGAGGAGATCCGAGCTCAGAACGCCACCATCGAAAAGAAGGACGCTCTGATCCGTCAGCTCCAGCAGCAGCTGGAAAGAGCGGCAGGCTCGACCAGGTAGCAACAGTCGCGGCGACAAGAAGAAGAAAGGATCTCTCGCAGCAGGCACACTGATAGAGATTTGAGCATTCATCTGAATAAGAAGAGACGCGACCGAACTCGCGATGAAGGCTCGAGCACCAGCTGCAGCCACTCTAGGAGGGTGTCAGAAACTATTCCAGAGAACAGGTATGACAGCCAGGAGTGGTTGGACGAACGCATCGAGCGGACGGTTCAGCGCAACCTGGAGGTGGCCGGTCTCGCCCGAGACCAGCGGGATGTCTGCGATTCTATTGATCTCGGCTCGTCCCCCTTCTCCCGCAGCATCAAGAGTCATCCCCTTCCGAGGAAGTTCACCGTCCCGATGTTCGTCACTTACGACGGGACCTCGGATCCGGCCACCCACTTGCGACACTTCTCCTAGAGAATGTCTGTTTGGGGGGATGAAGGCCGCCTGAACTGTCGAGTCTTCTCCTCCAGTTTGGGTCACCTCCCCTTGAAGTGGTTCTGCACGCTTCCCGAGGGGTCTATTTCGAGTTGGCAGCAGCTTCAGCAGTCTTTCATGAAGAAATTTCAGGCTTACAGGATCATGTCGAAGACAGATGCAGACATCATGGCCCTGAAGATGAAGCGCGAAGAGAACATTACCTGCTTTGCCAAGCGGTTCTGGACGGTCTACAGTCAGATCGAAAACTCAAGGGACGAAGTTGCAATCTTCGCATTTCAGAATGCCCTGCTCCCGGACAACGATCTTCGTAAGGATCTGGCTCGGAACCCGGTATCCTCCATAGCAGCGCTGATGTCCATAGTCAATCGCTACATTGCCCAAGAGGACGATCAGATCCGAGCTCGGGAAGGCTTTGGGACGGTGCAAAGAGACCGAGATAGCAAGCCCTCGAAGAAGGACAGGGGGTCGTCCCGAAAAGAGGAGTCGGGCAAGCGCTGCACACCGGCCAGTTCGGCAAAGGCCCCTACATTCACTTCGGGTGGAGGCAAGAGGCCCAGGCTGTCAGCAGACCCGTACCAAGCAGTCAACACCATCTTCAAGGAACCCATTCACAAAATCATGAATAAGGTCAAGTCCAAGCCGTTCTTCAGCTGGCCTCAGCCCATGAGAGGAGACCCGTCCTCCCGGGATCAGAGCAGATTTTGCGCCTATCATAAGCAGAGCGGGCACAAAACTGAGGAGTGCAGGATCCTTAAGTCACACTTGAAGAAGCTTGCCCAGGACGGGCACCTGAGGGAATACGTCAAGACTAGCGTAGATGATGACAGCTGGGCCCGGCGCCGAGATGAAAGAAGCTAGGACAGTGATGGGTCTGAGAAAATCATTAACGTCATCCATCTAGCTCCTCCTCCCAAAGGGAGTAACCGGGCCCGTGCCGAGTTCAGGCGATCCTCCCACAGTGAGCAGGTCCTGGCTGCCGAGGTCGGCTCCACTCCTAAAAGGGCCCGGAGGGAGCGGCCCAAGATCTAGTTCACGGACGCGGACCTGGAGGGGGTCCAGCTCCCCCACAACGATCCGCTCATCGTCACTCTGAAGTTGAGCGACTGTACTGTGCACCGGATCCTCGTCGACTCCAGCAGTTCATCCGAGGTCCTCTATTTCGATTGCTTCAGGAGGATGGGCCTGACGGAGAAGGATCTGCAGGAGGCTCGGACACCCTTCATAGACTTCAGCGCCAAGCCTGTATACCCCAAGGGAAAGGTGACCCTCAAAGTCAAGGTCGGCGGAGCTTGCGTTGTTACAGATTTCCTGGTCGTTGACGCGCCCTCGCCTTACAACGCCATAATGGGCAGGACCTGGCTCCACAGCTTGGAGGCAGTCCCTTCTACTCACCACCAGAGGATGAAGTTTCCGTTGGAGGGAAGGGATGGCAGAGTGGAAATAATTACGGTCAGAAGAGACCAACAGGCAGCTAGGCAATGTCTGATGGCCGTGGTGTTGGGGGAGCGAGAATCCAGGCAGGTCAACATGGCCGAGATGGAGAAGAAGCTTGACAAGGTCGGCCAGGCCCTAGAGGCGAAAAGCGTGGAGGACCTGACCGAAGTCAGGATTGACCCAAGCGACCCAGAGCGTTTCGTCCTGCTCGAAAGCCAGCTTGCAGAGCTAGAGAAGTCCGAGTTGGTCCAGTTCTTGGTGCGGAATAGAGATGTCTTCGCCTGGACACCCAAAGAAATGCCTGGCATCGACCCCGAGGTCATGTGCCACAGGCTTAGGGTGGACCCTAACCACAAGTCGGTAGTGCAGAAGGCTCGCCGAACTGGGGTGCTGCAGACAGAGAACGTGATCGAGGAGGTGGACAAGCTGCTAGATGCCGGGGTGATCAGAGAAGTCCAATACCTGTCCTGGTTAGCTAACACAGTGGTGGTCAATAAGAAGACAAGAAAATGGAGGGTGTGTGTCGACTTTACCGACCTTAACAAGGCTTGCCCTAAGGACAGCTTCCCTCTCCCGAAGATTGATCAGATGATCGACGCTACTACTGGCCACGATAGATGAGCTTCCTCGACGCATACCGCGGTTATCACCAAATACCTATGTATGGGCCCGACGAAGAGAAGGCAACTTTCATAACACCCAGGGGCACTTATTGTTACAAAGTGATGCCCTTTGGGCTGAAAAATGCAGGAGCCACCTACCAGCGTCTCGTCACCAGAATGTTCCGAGCTTAGCTCTGCAGGACCGTTGAAGTTTACATTGACGATGTGGTCATCAAGTCCAAACGAGCGCAGAGCCATTTGGAGGATTTGGCTCAGGTTTTGATGTTCTGAAAAAGTTCCAGCTCAGGCTTAACGGTTCTAAGTGTGCATTTGGTGTTGGTTCCGGCAAGTTCTTGGGGAGTTTGGTCACACGGAGAGGAATTGAGACGAATCCAGACCAGATCTCGGCTATCCTCAAAGTGTAGAGTCCTACTTCGGCAAAGGAAGTTCAAAAGCTTATCGGAATGGCGGCTACGTTGAATCGCTTCATCAACAAATCTTCAGATAAGTGCCAACCCTTCTTTCAGCTTCTTAGAAAGAATTCAAAATTTCGATGGACTCCAGAATGTGACCAGGCCTTGCAAGAACTCAAGGCCTATCTCTCTTCACCCCCTCTGCTTTCAATTCCTTTACACGAAGAAAATTTTGTACTTATACTTAGCGGTCTCCGACCATGCGGTGAGCTCGGTCCTCCTCAGGGAAGAGGACAAGCTTCAAAAGCCAATATACTATACGAGCAAGACCCTCATCGATGCCGAGACCAGATACTTACCCTTAGAGAAGCTCGTGCTGGCGCTCGTCAACGCCTCACGGAAGCTCTCACACTACTTCTAGACTCACACCATAGTGGTTGTTACGGAAAATCCATTTAAATCTGTTTTCAAAAAAGCTGACTTTTCAGCAAGAATCTCCAAATGGGCCGTCGAACTCGGGCAGTACGACATCCAGTTTCGGCCCAGGACCCGGGCCAAGGCCCAAGTGTTGGCAGACTTTCTCGTGGAATTCTCTACGAGTTCGGCACAGAACTGGGCGGCACGAGGCAGGAAACACCGACAGGCTCGGGTGAACAAGGCCAGACCCCTTGGAGAGTCTTCGTTGACGGATCCTCCACTGCAAGGAAAGCCGGTGCAGGGGTTGTCCTCCAATCTCCAGAAGGGTTGGTCATCGAGCAAGCTTTGACACTAGACTTTAAGGCGTCAAACAACGAAGCTGAGTACGAAGCTCTGTTAGCATGAGTGAACAGCGCAAAATCCTAGGAGCTCAACAGCTAGTGGTCTTCAGCGATTCACAGCTGGTGACGAACCAGCTAACTGGAGACTACCAATCTCGCGACGACAGGATGGCCACTTATCTAGCCCTCGCAAAGAAGACGCTCTCCCAGTTCCAGACAGCCGAAATCAGACAGATCGGTAGAGAATCGAATTCTCACGCCGACACCATTGCTAACTTGGCCTCTACTGTCGAAGCAGGAAAGAAGAGAAACGTCGAAGTGGGATGGTTGCTGCGCCCAGCATAGAGCGCCATCCACCTCGGGAAGTATTGTGCCTTGATATCGGCCCGAGCTCGATGGACCCCATCATAGCCTACCTCAAAGACGACAAGCTCCTCGAGGACAAAAGCGAAGCTCATTGGATCAGGCTCAAAGCAGCCCGGTTCTGGCTGTCTCCAGAAGGCAAACTCTACAGGAAGTTGTTTACAGGGCCGTACATCCAGTGTGTTCATCCGAGCAGAGTAGAAGATTTCTCTTCGAAATACATGAAGGGAAGTGCGGAAGCCACATCGGAGGAAGGTCTCTAGCCTACCAAGCCATCAGCCAAGGCTACTGGTGGCCATATATGCAGAATGATGCGCAGGTGTACGCCAGGAAGTGTGAAAAGTGTCAGAAATTCTCTCACACTATCCATCAACCAGCGCAAGACCTCAACCCGCTCTCCAGCCCATGGCCATTCGCCCAATGGGGGCTCAACATTGTGGGACCACTTCACCGAACTCCAGCGAATCGAAGGTGGCTAATTGCGGCCACCGACTACTTCACCAAATGGATTGAGGCAGAGCCACTGTCTTCCATTACGGAGCAGGATTCCAAGAACTTCGTGTGGAAGAATATCGTCACGAGGTTCGGCATTCCTAGAGCTCTGATCTCGGACAATGGGACCCAGTTCGACTCCAGCCTCTTCCGAAACTTCTGCCAGGAGCTCGGCATCCGCAATCATTACTCCACCTCGGCTTACCCACAAGGCAATGGACAGGCAGAAATTTCCAACAAAGTGGTCATCGACAGGCTGAAAAAGCGACTTGACAGAGTGAAAGGAAGATGGGTAGAAGAACTTCCGAGTGTCCTGTGGGCCTACAGAACGACTCCAAGGCGTTCCACCTCGGCGACACCTTTCTCCCTAGCCTATGGGATGGAGGTTGTCATTCCCTTGGAGATTGGCCTTCCTACTCTGAGGTCCGAACTCTTCGACCAAGGCCGAAACGACTCACACTTAGCTTTGGAGCTGGACTTGGCCGATGAACGGAGGGAAGGAACAGCAATTCGGTTGGTCGTCTACCAGCAGCAGCTGGCCAGGGGCTATAATCGGAAGGTTAGAGAAAGAAAATTCTCGGTAGACGAGTTGGTTCTGAAAAAGACACTCCCAAGCGACAGAGACCCCGGCCAGGGCAAGCTGGCACCGAATTGGCACGAACCCTTCAAGGTGATCTCCACTGCAGGGCAATCAGCCTATAGACTCGAAGACATAGAGGGCATGCAGTTACCTCGGCCGTGGAATACGTCTCATCTTAAGAAGTTCTATTTCTGAAACCTGTACTTTGTACTTAGAAGATTTCAGTGAAAGAAAATTCCTTATTCAAAGAGCAAGGTGTCCTTTGTCAGCAGTTCGGCTACGGCCAATGATGAGATCGCCTCAGTTCGGCCTATTCGCCTCCCGGGCGTGAAGCCATTACGGCCAATGATGAGATCGCCTTGGGTCAGCCTATGCGCCACCCGGGCGTGAAGCCATTACAGCCAATGATGAGATCGCCTTGGGTCGGCCTATGCGTCACCCGAGCGTGAAGCCATTACGGCCAATGACAAAATTATCTTAAGGGCGAAACGAGCCCCACCCCAACGCTTAGTCGTTTCGGCCTTCTCGACTGACATTCCCGGGGTCACTAGCCCTGCTGACGCGATTCTATTTCGGACAGCAGAGAGGCTGATGCGCGGTTTCCTGATGGGGGCAAATATCAAGGGGCTAAGGCACTCCAGAGCCGACCCTTAGTGCGTGACTAACTTAGTACAAGATCTGTTGTGTACCAGCCTCACTGCGCCCATCATAGGCAAGGTCAGCTATGGTAAAACAATCCGTTCTTCATGGCTTTCAAGTTCGGTTGAGCCCCCCAGCATGGGATGCATTGAGCCGAGCCCTAGCACTTAGACAAAAAAAAAAGAGAGAAAGCAAACAACAAGCAACAACACATGAAAAATACAAGAGCACCATGAAGCACAGTTCCAAGCAAGAATTAATCATATTATGGTCACTCCATTGCACAAAGACAGTTTGAAAAAGAAGGCTTTGTTTCATTGATCTATTCAAGGTGCAGGATTTACAAACCAAGTCTTTACAAATGGAAGAAAAGAGATAAAATCTTGAAAAAACTTGAACATCAAGGGCTCAAGCAGCGAAGCTAGCATCGGTCCCTTCAGTCGGAGGGGCTTCGACTGTTGCGGCGGCGGCAGCGTCCTCGGTGGAATCAGGGACGATTGTTGCGGCTGCGTCCTCGGTAGAGTCAGGGGCAGGAGCAGGCTCTTGGTCCGAGCCAAGGAACTTAGTTGGATTTTGATAGTTTGGGTCGTCCTCGGGGACGCCCACCTTGTCCAATGCGGCCAGCCATCCAAGTTCCCAAGCCTTGTCTCGGACAGCCACGACTTGCGCTTCGTACAGGGAGGTCGCTTCGGCCACCCCCTGATCGTAGGCCGTCTTGGTCTTGGCCTCAAGCTTGGCCTCGGCTTCTTCGGTCTGCTCGGCCACCTTCTTCTTGTAAACCTTGATCTCGACCTTTGCAGCCTCCTCCTCGGCCGTGAGACTCTGAACCGACGCCTCCTGCTCAGCCGTCTTTCTCCCCATCTCATCCACCGCAGCCTCCAGCGCCTTCTTTTGCGCCTCCGCCTCGGCCCTTTCATCAGCTCTTTCGATGCCGCTCTGCCGCGCCCTCTCCAGCTGGACGAGAGACCTCTGCACTAGCTGCAAGATGGATAGAACACACTTAGGAAACCATAGCAGGGATAGCGGTTCACAAAAATTAGAGTATGAGACACTTACTAGAAGTCCCGCCTGCATCAACGCCCCTCCCAGCGCGGCGTCGTCCTGCTCCCGATGACGAGCCATGTCCTTTGGGAGCGAGCAGGCGGTCGCCAGGGTCGCCATCACCAGGGGGTTCCGGTGGACTTGATCCTCCACTGACACGGGCCTCCCAGGACCGATGAGTAGGGAGGGTTACTAGGGAGCCGGCCCTGGTGGAGAGACCACTATGGGCCCCGGTGCGTCCTCAACCACGGGTTCGATCCGAGGGCTTTTTCTTGGCCCGGCCTCCTCTACCGTGGCCCCTCCGGACTGTTGTTGGCTTTTCGGACGAGGGGGTGGAGTCCGGGCCCTGTCGACTGCTAGAACGGAGGTGCGCTGGGGAGTCCGCCTCGAACTGCCGGAGTCGCCAAATGCCAGCAGACTCAAGTCTTTCACCACTGGCGGATGCCGAGGTGCCATCTCTTCTGAGTTCGGGGCAGGGGCGGGGCGACGAGGGCGCTTGATCAAAGGGCTCTCGCTCGACTCTACCTTGGATGAATAGGCCTCTACGCCCGACGCTGGCCTTCTCGCCTCGGGTATTACTTGGGGCTGGACCACCTCGGGCTCTAGCGCAGGTTCAGGCCCCCTCCTCTCCGGTTCTGGAGCAGCCTCGGCCCTTTCTTGGCCGACCTCCGTTCTTTTGTAGTAGCCCCCGTACCTGGGCTGGTAGCCAAGCAGCGGCCACGCAGCCCTGTTGGAGAAGTCCGTGCACCTTGCAACCCTCTGGTGCCACGAGTCGTTCCTCACCCAACCGACCAGCCCAGCCTTTCTTTGCTGAGCGGCTGCAAGATTCGAGACGAGTCAGTTCGGGAACATACAAGTAAATAAATGAAAATCTAGTCGAGGCTGAAAAATGCCGTACTTGGGACCACCCCGTGTTGACGGGGGATGCTGTAAGCTCTGACCTCCTCCTCGGGGCCGAATTCCCAATTCCCCGAGACGGATATGAGGTCGTCCCCAGCATATTTGTTGGAGTCCTCCAGCGCCGTGATGAAGGCCCTTCGTTTCGGCTTAACGCGGAGGTAGTAGGCACCCTCCTTTGTTTTACAGATGTCGTAAACGTCTTCTTTGTCATGGACTTCTAGATCTATGTGGAGATGTTGGTTCAGCGCCACGGTGCCCATAATAATCTTGAAAGCGTTTGGCACTAGCTGGCAGGGGGTAAGGTTTCAGGAACAGAGGCAGGCCTGAACCAGTGGATGAAACGGGAACCTGACCCCTCCCTCGACGACCGCTATGAGCGGGAAGGGCATCCAACCGTCAGCGAATGAACGGCGGATGTGGTCCACAGGGTCAGCCTTCCGGACGAAGACGTCGCCCGGTACCCTGAAGGCGGACCTGAAGCCTTCTATGGCTACTGGGGGGTCAATCCAGTGATTGTAAATCCCCATGGCTTGTATAAAACAAAACGAATTGAAGGGAAGAGGACCGGATGAAAGAAACAGACGGAAGTAAGAGACGCGGAAGACTTACTAATACAGGAACCTAAGACAGGGACGGACAGGGAAGCACCGAGAGAAGACGAAGGCTCTGCTCCGAGGGCTTAGCTTTGGTTCTTGGAGTTCTCAATAGCGTCCTTTCGAAAGTGCAAGGTAAGAAAGGGGAAGAAGACGAAGGCGGGCCTATTTATAGGGGAAGGACGCCCCATCATGGCGCCGCTTCCGAAAATTCAAAAAGCAAAAATAAACGTCCCTTCAGAGACCGCGCGCGTGCCCTTTCGACAGCGTGGCCAACCAGTTGGCGACACGTGTCGTCGACGGTTCGCCTCCTGCAATGATTTAAGCACGACATTTATTGCAATTAAACCGCCCCTGGCGTGCAAGGAGAAGTTGAATAAGGGTCACGCGTCAATAACCGACTTCAGAACGGAAACCTGTGGCGGTCTCTCGTAATTATAGCTCCCGACCCCAGGGAATTCCGGATCCCAAGGAGTCAGAAGCTAGGGGGCAACTGTGTGGGGGGTCCCTTAATGAGCCAGTTGGCTAAAGAATAACGGTGATCTCTGCCAAAGTTCCGTTTCGGCTGAAAGGGTCCCAGCACGGGAAGTCGAGATGCTTGCCGAGACCATGCCGAGACCACCCCATCTCGGCATAACCCCGTACCAGGAAAGGGGTGCTCATCTCGACCACAGCCGAGATGATGAGTTCTGTTCGAGGTAGGCTTGGACAGCCACGCCTGGCATCCGGACACGTGGTAGGGTTTGGGCGCGCGCTGATGGGACTTACATGCCATCCGAGCCATCCACTTATACCCAATATCTGGCAAAGCCATACCTGGTGGCTACAGCCGTATCAGGGCAGGGTCCAAGAAGTTGGTTGTCTGAGGGACACAAGAAATTGATTTTGGAACCTGATGAGTTCTCACTTACAATTACAAATGGGCTCTTGTCAATTAATAAAAGAATAAGAGCTCTTGGTGGTTTTGAATATATATATAGGAAAACTTCGATGAGTTCCTGTTGATGAATTGGTAATCTTGAATTTGTACAAAGGTGGTGCAGATGGAGGTGAGGATAAGGCAGGAAGATGAGCCTTGGGAGCAAGTTTATGGTGTGTGGAGGGAAGAGTCTTCTATCTTCTTTCTTCAAGCAACAATAGGTTTTCCCCCATCTTTTTCTATCGTTTTAAGATTTATTTTTCTTTATCATATCCTTGTTGAATATCCTTTTTGTCATAATATTTTTGTCTTTCTCCTTTGACTTGCAGGATTTGGTTGCTGTTTCTTAGGATGCACTCTTTCTGCTTATTGCTGGAGTGTGGGGCCTATTTGAGTGTCCTTGATGGATCAACTTAAAAGTCAATGAGACCTTTTCTGCCCAATCACCAGCAAGATACCTTTATTGGAGGGTCATGGGGATTATCTTTCCATTATTTTCTTTCAGTTGACCTAGGTTTTTTAAAAATTATAATGGTTTCCAGATTGATCATGCCATGTCTAATTTCTTGGAAGAATGGGTCACCGTGTTTTAATAAATTGGAATTCATTTTAAAACTTTTCTTATGTGGTATGAAAAGATTTGTTCTTCTGGATGTTAAACGAATTTTCAACCATGATAAGTGTAAAATTTCTGCTGCAGATAAGGGTTCTACAAATAATCAGCTTCATTGGTCACTTCAAGTAATTTAATGTTACTGCAATGAGGAGCACCTCAGCTTCCTTGGTCATTTCAGGTAATTTGATCGCTGGTCTTTTAACATGACACCATGATGGTCCCAACTGTGATGATTCTAACATGACGATCCTGGCCATTCATCCAATATGCACCAACACTGCTAAAATTTCAGGTTGGGTTAGGTTTTGGCAGCTGCTGAATCAGGATCTGGTGTGGTTGGGGCTGCATCATTTCCAGTGAAATGTTTCCAATTCAACCAGAACATGGGCTGATATATGAGTTCATTGGCGAGATATCATGGGCTATATATTTATATGCAAGCATGACCATCACATTGGCCCAAATCAGAAATTTCGGACTGGGCTAAACCCCAAGTAAAAATTGGGCTAAACCTGGGCTGGATCTGTGGATGAATACTCGACCCATTAAGTAAAAATGCTGGCTAACATAAGCTTCAGCTGGGAGTGAACCTGGATTATGCCTAGGATGAAGTGTTGCCAATTTACCGTAAGATACAAATTCAAGTATCATTGTACTGCTTATGTTTCTAGAACGACTCTGGAGGATGCTTCTTGACTAATTCTCAGTACCATCTTTCTTTGCTTTCAAGTAATATATTTGTCCCTTGAAACTTTCCTAATATTTTTCTTTCTACTTGCCTAAGACTTATTTCTGAGATTTCATGGAATGTTTCTTCCATCTCACTGTTACAAGTCAGAAATGTTCGAAGCCAACCGTACAACTACGGCTGCAAATGTAAAATGTTCAAGTTTCTGTTCCTACTAAAGCAGATATCCTGGTTTTAGATATTTTGATCCTGATCCATTTGAATCTGATATCGGATCCTTATATGTTCCAGCCCATGGATCCAGATTCAGAATGATTACATATACATATTAAATATATATATATATAGCTTTACGCCTAAATAGATTGCGTTATGTATTCATATTTAAGAATTTACTTAGCTTTAATCATATATCATTTAATAATCATATATCAGAAATAGTTCTGAATCCGATTCAGAAACCGGATCCGAAACCGGATCTATTGAGATAGATCTAGGTTTGAATCCACTATGGTTCTATCTCCGATCTGACCCGCTTGCTTCCCTACTCTAACCATCGTGTGGGACCCATTTATGCTACCTTCTTTGATCGTGGTTCGTAGGACTCTCATTTGACGATTATCACCATCTGAGGGTTTTAGAAATAAACAGATTGGATAATTCTCATTTTTCATGCTCTTGATTCAATGTTTATGATCATGGAAGCAAATTTGAATTTAACCCACTTGTGCACCTATTTTGACCTCCACCTTGCAATATAGAGGTGCCTGCAGTAGGTCCCACTTGGTGGTTTGACTTTTTTTTTTTTAAAGGTCACCTGACCACTACAAAATGAACTTAACAATTGGCACAGAAAGTGATCAAACCAAAACATCTCACCATCATAATTCTTTCCCATTTGTGCCACAAAATGAGCAACGGGATTATACAACCTAGGTATAAAGTTAACAGAAATACAATAGAAAGCAAGAGAGGAGATATGCAAGGAAAATATTCTCCTACGAATGCCCACAGTTGATCAGTGAAGCCCCTTTTTGTTTCTTTCATTATCCCATGATCCGGTAATAGGTCTGAATTTACTTTCATTGAACCTTCACTCACTATTGGATTGAATCTCAATAAAATCTACTCACTATTGGATTGAATCTCAATAAATTCTACGCTTAAAGCGCTATTGGACTTTACGGCCTATAAATCATGGGCTCGCCGAACTGGGGTGCCACAGACAGAGGCCATGGTCGAGGAGGTAGACAGGCTGATAGAAGCTGGGTTGATCGGGGAGGTCTAGTATCCGTCCTGGTTAGCTAACACGGTGGTGGTCAAGAAGAAAACTGGCAAGTGAAGAGTGTGTGTCGACTTTACCGACCTCAACAGAGCCTGCCCAAAGGACAGCTTCCCTCTCCCAAAGATCGATCAGATGATCGATGCCACTGCTGGACATGACAGAATAAGCTTCCTTGACGCATACCACGGATATCATCAATACCCATGTATGGGCCGGATGAAGAGAACACAGCCTTCATAACACCCAGAGGCACCTACTGTTACGAGGTAATGCCATTCGGATTGAAGAACGCGGGGGCCACTTATCAGCGTCTCGTCATCAGAATGTTTCAGGCCCAGCTCGGCAAGACAGTCGAAGTCTACATTGACGATATGGTCGTCAAGTCTAAGCAGGAGCATAACCATTTGGAAGATCTGGCACAGGTCTTTGATATTTTGAAGAAGTTCAAGCTCAGGCTCAATGCTTCGAAGTGCGCCTTCGGTGTCGGTTCCGGCAAGTTCCTTGGAAGCTTGGTCATGCGGAGAGGGATCGAGGCAAATTCAGACCAGATCTCGGTTATCCTCAGACTACAGAGTCCCACTTCGGCGAAGGAGGTCCAGAAGCTCACTGGCATGGCAGCCGTGTTGAACCGCTTCATCAGCAGATCCTCAGATAAGTGCCGACTTTTCTTTCAGCTTCTTAGGAAGAATTTAAAATTTCAATGGACCCCAGAATGTGACCAGGCCTTGCAGGGACTCAAGGCCTATCTCTCTTCACCCCCTCTGCTCTCAACTCCGGTACACGGAGAGGTTCTGTACCTATACTTGGCGGTCTCGAATCACGCGGTGAGCTCGGTCCTCCTTAGAGAAGAGGACAAGCTTCAAAAGCTAGTTTACTATACGAGCAAAACCCTCATTGATGCCGAGACCAGATACATACCCTTAGAGAAACTCGCGCTGGCACTTGTCAGCGCCTCGCGCAAGCTCTCTCACTACTTTCAAACTCACACGATAATGGTTGTTACGAAACATCCACTTAAATCTATTTTAAAAAAAGCTGATTTTTCAGGAAGAATTTCCAGATGGGCTTTCGAACTGGGGCAGTATGACATCCAATTCCAGCCTAGGACAGCGATCAAGGCCCAAGTGTTGGCAGACTTTCTTGTGGAATTCTCTCCGAGTTCGGCACCAATCCAGCTCGGCACCGAACTGGGGGGCACGGGGCATGAGGCGCCCATGGGCTCTGACGAACAGCCACAAGACCAAACCTTCACCCCGGTCTGGAGAGTCTTCGTCGACGGATCCTCCACTTCAAGGAGAGCCGGTGCAGGAGTTGTCCTCCAGTCTCCAGAAGGGTTAGTCATTGAGCAAGCTTTGACCTTGCATTTCAAGGCGTCAAACAACGAAGCCGAGTACGAAGCTCTCATAGCAGGACTAAACAGCGCCAAAATCCTTGGAGCTCAGCAGCTAGTGGTCTTTAGCGATTCACAGCTTGTGGCGAACCAGCTAACAGGGGACTACCTGGCTCTCGACGACAGGATGACCGCTTATCTAGCCCTTGCGAAAAAGATGCTCTCCCAGTTCCAGACGGCCGAAATCAGACAGATAGGCAGAGAGTCAAATTCTCACGCCGACGCCCTTGCTAATTTGGCCTCTGCTGTCGAAGCAGGAAAGAAGAGAAACATTGAAGTATGATCGTTGGCCGCGCCCAGCGTAGAGCTCCATCTACCTCGGGAAGTATTGTGCCTTGATCTCGGCCCGAGCTGGATGGACCCCATCATAGCCTATCTCAAGGACAACAAACTCCCCGAGGACAAATGTAAGGACCCATTCCGAGAAATACCTAGTGGGGCCCAATTTGACAAAGTCAACAATATGTTATCCTATTTAATAGGTGATTAGCATGAATAGTTAGTAATTTCCATTAATTAAGCCTAGTTTATAGGATTGAGACTCTTGTGAGATTAATAGTGGTTTTCTTAGAATTAATTAACCAATTAGAGGCCTTAGTTGTAATCCTAATTATAGATGGGTTTCCCTTAGAGAGTTGTGCAATTAACCTTAAAATGACCCAACTATCTATGACCCAACCCATTAGCCCATTTATCATATGGGGTTACTCTAGTCCTTCCTACCATACATTTTCCCTCCTTTTTGAAAATCTAAATACCATAAATGTCCTTGGCTCCTTTATTCTCTACCAAGTAAACATGGGCACTTTTGTCATAATAAATAGCCTACCTTTATTTCCCTTAGGCTCCTTTATTCACAACCACTCATTTGAGGATACTTTAGTCATTATATGTGAATACCTAAATTACCCTAGTCCTTATTCTTTATTTCTATTGGCATTCAATTTTAGCATTCCCCAAATACCCTCATCCTTATCCTAAACTTGCTCTAGCAAGGGAGGGCATTTTGGACTATGACCCAACCAACCCCTATAAAAGAAACCCCTCTTATCTCTTCCTCTCATTTCACTACAATTCCCTCCCATCTCTCCCTCTCTTTCTAAGTTAGAGATTATGGTCTCTCATCTCCTAGATCTCTCTTTCCTCCCCAAGTAAAGGTAATCTCCTTCACTATTTCCAATTTCCTCGTAGTATAGCTCTTTCCCTTAAAGTTCCCTTTCTTATGCATTTCTCTCTTTGGGAATGGGTGTAGAGATTGTAGACTCAACCATTGGGGTGATCTTAGAGCTATTGGAGTGGAGCCCAAGCTATTTGAGGAGTTTTCTTCCTAATTAGGCAAGTAGACATGCTTAGATTCTTTAATTAAATTGATTAACATGCTTAGATTGTTAATTACTGTCTTTTATAGTTAATTGGCATGATTTCTGTATTTAGATGATTGATTAGATGGTATTATGCATGAATAGATGTTCTAAGCCTTTTTTTATGTATTATTGGCCATTGATGGATGGGAATCCCCAATTTGGAAAATAAATTGCCCATTTGTGATGAGGTCATGATGTGGGAGGAGTGTTTAAGATTTGGAAGTGTTTGGTGAAGATTTGGGATCCATTTGATGTAGTTTTGATGGAAGTTGGAAGAGGGCAGAATCTGGATTTTTAGGGTTTCGTGTGTACCCGATCGACTTGGTCACTCAGGCGGTCGACTGGGCACACATGAGACTCCTCTTCAACTGGGAGCAGAAAATGGTCTCATGGTGCAGAACTCAGTGTACCCGATCGACCGGCCACACTGGGGAACACCCCATTTGCCAACCGTTTGATTTAATGTCTGCAGTTCACCCGGTCGACCGGGGGACCCTCCAGGTCGACCGGGGACACTGCAGACTGAGTTTTCTGACTCCCAGTTAGCTGTCCACTTCCACAGTGTAGCAGGTTGACCCGTGCACCCATGATGTCGACCCGGTACACTGTAAATAGTGATTTTCCAGATTTAGTTCCCTATTATGATATGATCATGCGTGGGCCCCGTTGACCTTCCATTTGGACTGTTTGGGATACGCGAGACACGAGTCAAAGGCCGGGCTTAACCTTGACCCGTGTAGCCACCTAAGTAGGGTCTTGAGTTGTAAACGGAACCCGATTCAATGGTTAAGAATGTCTTATGATGCTAAACACCTGCAGGAGCACCAAGGATACTTAATAAGCATCAAAGACCCCTTGATCATCGTTTTAGGTGAAGTGGGACCCTGGACCTGAAGAGAGGGGCAGCGAACATCGATGTATTTGTAATATGTGGTACTTGGTAACGGACACTAAGGCTGGTTGGTAAGTCCGAACCTTGGAGGTAGGCCCCAAGATATATATAAATCAGGGCATTGCACTTAGGCTCTGATCCACGATCACGGTCCGTATTGGGTGAAATGTCGGGACATGGCACTTGAAGTCCTGACCTGTAATGGTGGGAACTTAACGGTAGATATCGATGAATGGACCGTATAATGAGATAATACTAATTAAGCGTATAGAGAAGCGGGGTTTATAAGGGTATGTATTATTAGCTGTTGAGAATCACAAGGATGGATTAACTATACTTGAACCCCGTGCCTCGTACCCTTGACTACTATCATCTCATAATAAGGATAATAAGGCTATCCAGTTCGGAGTACCCCCACCTAGTGATCCGTATGATACATGGATGCACGATTAGTCTGCCGAGGGTTATGATGCCGGCATGGACATGGATATTGAATGTTGAAAGATTGAGTACAGTAGGTACCGATGAGTGATCGGGTACCGAGACCGCCGGCATTCGGACCGGGTACATGTGGATGGATGTTAAGAGATTGAGTACAGTAGGTATCGATGAGTGATCGGGTACCGAGACCGTCGGCATTCGGACCGGGTACATGTGGATGGATATTGAGTGTTGAGATAGATCTAGCACGTAAGACCAATGACTGGGACTTGGCCATGGCTATGGATGAGTATTGAGGTAGAGCTAGCACGTAAGACCAATGGCTGAGACTTGGCAGTGGCTATGGTTATTGATGGACTCTTGTACGCTCCTATTCGATGTGACGGTAGCGATGGGTGGCTATGACCCCCATGGCCAATGTCCATCGACAGTTGTTGGGACAACGACGATGAGCTGGCTCTGACCCCTCACGTCTCTTGTACTTCAACTGTGGACGTACCTTTATATGCTTTTGTGGATATATATTGGAAGAATGATTATTATGTATCATGGATGCTGTTATTTATTGTCTTTAATTGTCGACATTGTTAAGATTGGATCTTGATGCGATATGTACGTTTATGGTAAAGTTACTTCCTCAGGTTATCTATGCTACTTATGACTCTGATGTGTTCGTATGATTTATATGATGTCTTGATGATGATGGTTTCTCTTATCTACCTGATATGCTGTATCAAACATCTGTTATATAAATATCTTGATTATAGTTCATGCACTACACTCCACACTATTTTCCGTTGCACTTTGATACTCTATATTACTTTTGATATATTTATCACGTAAGTACAGCTGGGATCAGGTATGGTCTTATTCTCTATTTATTAATATAATGTGTTGCCATCTAAACTTGCTTATTTGCCTGGCCCATCGAGCCTGACCCAATCCTTGGTGTTTTCAGGTATCTTCTCTTCTCCTTTCTTTGATTTGGTCGAATTGCTTGGCCCGCGCAGGATCTCAGCCCGCTGTCCAGCCCATGGTCGTTCGCCCAATGGGGGCTCGACATCGTGGGACCACTTCATCGAACTCCAGGGAACAGGAGGTGGCTAATTGTGGCCACCGACTACTTCACCAAATAGATCGAGGCAGAGCCGCTGTCTTCCATCACAGAGCAGGATTCTAAGAACTTCGTGTGGAAAAACATTATCACGAGGTTCGACATCCCTAGAGCTTTGGGCTCAGACAACGGGACCCAGTTCGACTCCAACCTCTTCCGGAGCTTCTGTCAATAGCTCGGCATTCGCAACCACTACTCAACCCCGGCTTACCCACAAAGCAATGGCCAGGTAGAAGTTTCCAACAAGGTGGTCCTCGACGGGCTGAAGAAGTGACTCGACAGAGCTAAGGGAAGGTGGGTAGAAGAGCTTCCTAGCGTCCTGTGGGCCTACAGAACAACTCCAAGGCGCTCCACTTCGGCGACTCCTTTTTCCTTAACTTATGGAGTGGAGGCTGTCATTCCGTTAGAGATTCACCTCCTTACTCTAAGGTTCGAGCTCTTCGGCCGTCAACGGAATTGCCTTTGGGACGTATCGAGCTCCACCCCGGCATTAAGTCGTTTCGGCCTTTTTGGCACTCCCAAGGACGTTGATCTTGCTTACGAGACCGTTTCGGCTAGCAGGAGGGCTGATGCATAGCCTCCTACTCGGGGCGATACCGAAAGGCCAAGGCATCCCAGAGTCAACCCTAAGTACATATCAAATCTATTATAAGACTTATTATGCCTTCGCTGTACCATGGAGAGATAAAGACATATTGTGGACCAGGTCAACCACGGAAAGATATCGTATGTTTTGCATGACTTTCTAGTTCGACCGTGCCTCCAACTTGGAATGCACTGAGTCAAACCCTAACACTTGTAAAAAAAAAACACAAGAAAGATACAAGAATACCGCGGAGTACAGTTCGAGACAAGATTCAGTTGCATTATAGCCATTGTACAAAAAAAAAAAAGAATCACAATTTGATGGCAAAAGTTCAATTTTATTGATTCATTAATGATGCAATTTGTACAATTGAGTCCTTACAAAAAGAGAGAGAGAGAGAAACTTTTTTCCAGAAAGTTTTTACATTAAGGGCTTATTCAGCGGCGCCGGCGTCGGTTCCCTCGATTGGGGGGGCTTCAGCTGTCGCGGCAGTATCCTCGGTGGAGCTGGGGGCATGGACAGGCTCCAGGTCCGAACTTGGGAACTTGGCTAGATTCTGGTAATTTGGGTCGTCCTCGGGGATGCCCACCTTGTCCAGAGCAGCCAACCAACCAAGCTCCCAAGCCTTGTCTCGGACGGCCAAGACTTGTGCCTCGTACAGGGAGGTCGCTTCGGCTACCCCCTCATCGTAGGCCGCCTTGGTCTCGGCCTCAAGCTTGGCTTTGGCTTCTTCGGTCTGCTTGGCCATCTTCTTCTTATACGTCTCAATCTCGGCCTTCACAGCCTCCACCTCGTCAGTGAGACTTCTGACCGACCCCTCCTGCTCGGCCGCCCGTCTCCCCATCTCCTCCATCGCGGCCTCCAGCGCCTTCTTCTGCGCCTCCGCCTCGGCTCTTTCTGCAGCTCCCTCGGTACTGCTCTGTCGCGCCCTCTCCAACTGAACAAGAGACCTCTGCACCAGCTGCAAGATAAATAAAGCACACTGAGAAAACCATGGTGGGGATAGAGGTTCATAAAAGGCCAAGGTCTGGGACACTCACCAGCAGCCCCACCTGCACCGCCACCCCTGCTAACGCGGCGTCGTCCTGCTCTCGATGCCGAGCCATATCCCTGGGCAGCGAGCAGGCGGCAGCCAGGGCCATCATCACCAGAGGGTTCTAGTGGACTTGGTCCTCCACCGATACGGGCTTCCCGGGACCTACTAGTGGGGAGGGTCTCCAGGGAGCCAGATCCCTCAAGATCCCAAGGAGTCAAAAGCTAGGGGCAATTGTGTGGGGCGTTCCTTAATGCACAAGTTAAGCAAAGATTGACGATAATCTTTGTAGGAGTCCATTTTGGCTGCGTGCGTCTCGGGCCGGAAACTGGAGGGTTTGCCGAGATGAACACTGGTGACCACCGTCTCGGCCATATGCTGCGACCAAGAGTTGTGTCAGAAGGGAATGCGCATCTCGGCCAGAGCCGAGGTGACAAGTTCTGCCCGAGACGGGCATAGACAGCCACGCATGACATCCGGACACGTGGCAGGGATTGGGCACGCGCTGATGGGACATATATACCATCCAAGCCGTCCACTTTCACCAACTCTCTGGCAAAGCCATATCCAATGGCTGCAGCCACATCGGGGCAGGGTCTAAAAAAGGATCCGATGGGACCCCAACCGCCAACACGTCAAGGCGAGATCAGACCCAACGTGACTAGCATTTAATGCAGCATGGGCTGATTGGACCCTCATTTAATGAAATGTGCGGTATGTTGGACCCTCATTGATGGCTCTATGGGCTAAAGTATTCCTAACAGTCAAATCATGAGGCCCACTAATAGACATCCAAAAGGTTTTCCTCGTATAAAAGGATCCACCACCCAGGAAAAGGTATGCACAATTATATGCACGCAGCCATTCACAACCCTCTCTTCTCCGATTAGCTTCACTGTGCTAACTTAGGCATCGGAGAGCCCTGTGCTGCCCACAGCCAGGGTCCTCTGACCTTTTCTTCTCCCCTTCCAGGTACTTGAAGGACTCAGCTCTCTCCGGTCTCTTGGATAAGTCCTCGGAGGCTCCCCAAAATCTTGTGAGTTGATATTTTCAGCACTTACAGTTCCAATGTCATACTCATGGGAGATTAGGTATGTTCCCCACCAAGAACAAGCCCAAAACAAAATCACACTGGCTGATAGGCAATAAGATATACATCCAACAGTCCATACTCAAATGCTCATGTCTTCCACTTTATGAATATAACAACCTATTTTGAGCAAGGGCACAATAATAGAGGATCGGATCAGGGGATCACATGTGACACATGGTCAAACTCTCACAGAATCCACCTCTGTAAAGATCCTTCTTTGATCAATTTTCAGGGCTCTCTGACTTCTCCTTGTTACTCAACGACAAAAACAGTTCCATAATTAGAAATGTCCCAAACTTCTGATGAACTGATAGACACATTTTGAACAGAAAGTCCTTTTTAAAGGATGACAATCACAAATGAATGTGTGTATATGTTTGTTTTCAATCTTCATCTCCAAATTGAAGCTGCAAGAAATAGGAACATTTAGTGTTTTCCTTTTGGTCATAAGCGAGAGGTGCAATGCTTAATGAGGTCCACATCCAGGGGCTTTTAATTCTTCTCCATACATAAGTCGTTCTCATCCCTTCTCCATCAGGCGTTTACTATATAAATTCAACCATATTCAATAGGTAAGTTGAGGGTGCACTACATGCTTGCAATGTATCTTTATGAACTCATTCTAAAATGTTGGACTTGCTAAGGCCTCTGAACTACACTGGACGATGGTGACCATAAAGAGATCAACGGTGAAGTCTTTAATGGAAAAGGAGAGGCAAGAATTTTGAAAATGCTAGTGGTTCTCTTAGTAATGTCCTGTAAGACATTTTGTGGAGTTTCTAGTGACTCTCGTTACCTTGTACTCTCTAGAGTTGGAGAGGAATCAGTGTCAGGGGAACCCGCAATCCAGGTTTGGTTGTAGCTTCTTTGGTTCCTTAATTGGACTTTGGAGAGGAACTTGAGCAGCATCTAATGGGCTCTATGATGATTGTCTGACTAATACACATGGTCTGCATGTAGAAGGTTATCAGTAGCTGTTTGGTGGATGCCCCAGGAAAAAAACAGTGGGCAACACAGAAAATAGGAGGAAAGTGAGTATGAGCTTGGTAATGATGTATGTTACCTCTCACCTGGGACAGCTGTTTAAATTTTCATTGTTTAAGGACCTGCGCCATTTCCGGTCTCATACTAGGCATTTGTTTAAATTCTGAATATAAAAGGGGACAAATGTGCTCCTTACACATTGAAATGAACAGTTGATTTGGAAAAGAAATGCACTGAGGCAAGAATGTCATTTCTTTCGATGAAGACTTCAAAACTATTCATTGAATTTCTTCTTAATATAGGAAAACTCCAATGCCTTCCATTAAATGTCCTTTCAGAACTCATTGCAAATCCATAATCTGATTAACAAAGAAATGAAATTGATGGTGGTAGCAGGGATCATCAACCGAAAGCAAGCAAGAAATTAGGCTGATGAAGCTCTCTGACCATGCATCCTTCATAGCTCACGGTCAACAATCCTCATTAGTTCAGTTGTGGATTCTGGGACTGCTACAGAAAATGGATATTCTTCCATTCATGGTTGAAATCTTGACTGTGTTTGAATTTGCAGCCATTTTTTAAGAAAGGCAATGTGTTGGGAATTGACTCAAGCACTTGCCTAAGTTTGTACAGTTTTTGTTATCCTAAGTGTCATTAATTTGGAGTTTATGATGATTGAATGCAATCATGTTTTCACACTATTGATCCACATTGATAGATGAGTGAGTTTAGATTTGAGCAGTGGCTACCCCAAATTAATGGGATATAAAATAAGCGGGTTTTGTTAAGTGTTTTTGTTTTCTTTTAATTCTCTAAGCTGAGGTATTATGGAGTTTTTTGGCCATTTCTGTGAAGAAAATGAGTGTAGTTGTCCAATGGCAGTGCACATACTGTGTGGGGGATCCCTTAATGCGCCAGTTAGCCAGAGAATAATGGTGATCTCTGCCAAAGTTCCATTTCCGCTGAAAGGGTCCCTGCACGGGAAGGCAAAGCCATACCTGGTGGCTACAGCCGTATCAGGGCAGGGTCCAAGAAAGGATCCGATGGGACCCCAGCTGCCACAAGTCAAGGCAAGATCAGGCCCAACATGACTAGCATGTAATGCATCATGAGTTGATTGAACCTTCATTTAATGCAATGTGGGCTATGATGGGGCTCCATCGGTGGCTCTATGGGCTAATTTGTTTCTAGCAGTCAAATCAAGAGGCCCACCAACAAGTGTTCTGAGGCTTCTCTCATATAAGGAGATCGACCACTCAGCAAGGAGGTACGCACTCTCACATGCATGCAACCACACACCACTCTCTTCTCCGACTAGCATCCGGGCACTAACTTAAGCATCGGAGAGCCCTCTGCTGCCCACAGCCAGGGTCCTCTAACTGTCTTCTTTTCCTCTCTCAGGCCTGAAAGTCAATTGGCTCTCTCCGGTAGTTTGGATAAGTCCCTTGAGGCACCTCCCTTGATCTTGTGAGTAATTCTTCAGCACTTACAATTGGCGCCGTCTGTGGGGAACGATTTATAGTCCTCCCTAACATCATGACTATGAGAGCTGCGAAAGGTGGAGAAACGTTCGAGACACAACGTATGGGACCGTCCTTTGACCTCCTTCCTGCCATGAAGAGGCCTGGGAAGAAAGCTGTTGCCGTTACAGGAGGCTACGACGAGCGTGACTTCGTTCAGATCGGCATTCAAGAGCATAACCCCCGCTTGGAATCGCATTCGAGGGGAGCAACGACGTCTCTTCGACGGAGGGACTCTTGACAGCATGGTGGAGATGGTCTCTCGCTGGGTCGAGTTCAACGAAGTAAGTCTCCAATGGTGGACGGACTAGTCTTCTCTGATCATCCAGAGGACGATGGTGTCGAAGATTACAATCCTGACGACGACTTTGATTCCACCTTTGAGCAGATCCGAGCTCAGAACGCCACCATCGAAGAGAAGGATGCTCTGATCCGTCAGCTCCAGCAGCAGTTGGAAAGAGCGGTAGGCTCGACCAGGCAGCGGCAGTCGCGGCGACAAGACGAAGAAAGGATCTCGTCGCAGCAGGCACACTGATAGAGACTTGAGGATTCATCTGAATGAGAAGAGACGCGACCAAACTTGCGATGAAGGCTCGAGCACCAGCAGAAGCCACTCTAGGAGGGTGTCAGAAACTATTCCAGAGAACAGGTACGACAGCCAGGAGTGGTTGGACGAACGCATCGGGCGGACGGTTCGGCGCAACCTGGAGGTGGCCGGTCTCGCCCGAGACCAGCGGGATGTTTGCGATTCTATTGATCTCGGCTCGTCCCCCTTCTCCCGCAGCATCAAGAGTCATCCCCTTCCGAGGAAGTTCACCGTCTCGATGTTCGTCACTTACGACGAGACCTCGGATCCGGCCACCCACCTCCAACACTTCTCCCAGAGAATGTCTGTTTGGGGGGACGAAGGCCACCTGAACTGTCGAGTCTTCTCCTCCAGTTTGGGTGACCTCCCCTTAAAGTGGTTCTGCAGGCTTCCCGAGGGGTCTATGTTGAGTTGGCAGCAGCTTCAGCAGTCATTCATGAAGAAATTCCAGGCTTACAGGATCATGCCGAAGACAGATGCAGACATCATGGCCCTGAAGATGAAGCGCGAAGAGAACATCACCCGTTTTTCCAAGCGGTTCTGGACGGTCTACAGTCAGATCGAAAACTCAAAGGACGAAGTTGCAATCTTCGCATTTCAGAATGCCCTGCTCCCGGACAGCGATCTTCGTAAGGATCTGGCTCGGAACCCGGTATCATCCATTGCAACGCTGATGTCCATAGTCAATCGCTACATTGCCCAAGAGGACGACCAGATCCGAGGTCGGGAATGCTTCGGGACGGTGCAAAGAGACCGAGATAGCAAGCCCTCGAAGAAGGACAGGGGGTCGTCCCGAAGAGAGGAGTCGGGCAGGCGCTGGACACCGGCCAGTTCGGCAAAGGCCCCTATATTCACTTCGGGTGGAGGCAAGAGGCCCAGGCTGTCAGCAGACCCATACCAAGCAGTCAACACCATCTTCAAGGAACCCATTCACAAAATCATGAATAAGGTCAAGTCCAAGCCGTTCTTCAGCTGGCCTCAGCCCATGAGAGGAGACCCGTCCTCCCGGGATCTTAGCAGATTTTGCGACTATCATAAGCAGAGCAGGCACAAGACTGAGGAGTACAGGATCCTCAAGTCACACTTGAAGAAGCTTGCCCAGGACGGGCACCTGCGGGAATACGTCAAGACTAGCGCAGATGATGACAGCCAGGCCCGGCGCCGAGATGAAAGAAGCCAGGACAGTGATGGGTCTGAGAAAATCATTAACGTCATCCATCTAGCTCCTCCTCCCAAAGGGAGTAACCGGGCCCGTGCCGAGTTCAGGCGATCCTCCCACAGTGAGCAGGTCATGGCTGCCGAGCTCGGCTCCACTCCTAAGAGGGCCCGGAGGGAGCGGCCCAAATCTGGTTATCGAACGCGGACCTGGAGGGGGTCCAGCTCCCCCACAACGATCCGCTCATCATCACTCTGAAGTTGAGCGACTGTACTGTGCACCGGATCCTCGTCGACTCCGGCAGTTCATCCGAGGTCCTCTATTTCGATTGCTTCAGGAGGATGGGCCTGACGGAGAAGGATCTGTAGGAGGCTCGGACACCCTTCATAGGCTTCAGCGCCAAGTCTGTATACCCCAAGGGAAAGGTGACCCTCAAAGTCAAGGTCGGCGGAGCTTGCGTTGTTACAGATTTCCTGGTCGTTGACGCGCCCTCGCCTTACAACGCCATAATGGGCAGGACCTGGCTCCACAGCTTGGAGGCAGTCCTTTCTACTCACCACCAGAGGATGAAGTTTCCGTTGGAGGGAAGGGATGGCAGAGTGGAAATAATTACAGTCAGAAGAGACCAACAGGCAGCTAGGCAATGTCTGATGGCCGTGGTGTCGGGGGAGCGAGAATCCAGGCAGGTCAACATGGCCGAGATGGAGAAGAAGCTTGACAAGGTCGGCCAGGCCCTAGAGGCGAAAAGCGTGGAGGACCCGACCGAAGTCAGGATCGACCCAAGCGACCCAGAGCGTTTCTTCCTGCTCGGAAGCCAGCTTGCAGAGCCAGAGAAGTCCGAGTTGGTCCAGTTCTTGGTGCGGAACAGAGAAGTCTTCGCCTGGACGCCCAAAGAAATGCCTAGCATCGACCCCGAGGTCATGTGCCACAGGCTGAGGGTGGACCCTAACCACAAGCCGGTAGTGCGAAGGCTCGCCGAACTGGGGTGCTGCAGACAGAGGCCGTGATCGAGGAGGTGGACAAGCTGCTAGAAGCTGGGGTGATCAGAGAAGTCCAATACCTGTCCTGGTTAGCTAACACAGTGGTGGTTAATAAGAAGACAGGAAAATGGAGGGTGTGTGTCGACTTCACCGACCTTAACAAGGCTTGCCCTAACGACAGCTTCCCTCTCCCGAAGATTGATCAGATAATCGAAGATACTGCTGGCCACGATAGATGAGCTTCCTCGACGTATACCGCGGTTATCACCAAATACCTATGTATGGGCCCGATGAAGAGAAGACAACTTTCATAACACCCAGGGGCACTTATTGTTACAAAGTGATGCCCTTTGGGCTGAAAAATGCAGGAGCCACCTACCAGCGTCTCGTCACCAGAATGTTCCGGGCCCAGCTCTGCAGGACCGTTGAAGTTTACATTGACGATATGGTCATCAAGTCCAAACGAGCGCAGAGCCATTTGGAGGATTTGGCTCAGGTCTTCGATGTTCTGAAGAAGTTCCAGCTCAGGCTTAAAGCTTCTAAGTGTGCATTTGGTGTTGGTTCCGGCAAGTTCTTGAGGAGTTTGGTCACACGCAGAGGAATTGAGGTGAATCCAGACCAGATCTCGGCTATCCTCAAAGTGCAGAGTCCCACTTCGGCAAAGGAAGTTCAAAAGCTTACCGGAATGGCGGCCGCGTTGAATCGTTTCATCAGCAAATCTTTAGATAAGTGCCAACCCTTCTTTTAGCTTCTTAGAAAGAATTCAAAATTTCGATGGACCCCAGAATGTGACAAGGCCTTGCAAGAACTAAAGGCCTATATCTCTTCAGCCCCTCTGCTTTCAATTCCTTTACACGAAGAAAATTTTGTACTTATACTTAGCGGTCTCGGACCATGCGGTGAGCACGGTCCTCCTCGGGGAAGAGGACAAGCTTCAAAAGCCAATATACTATACGAGCAAGACCCTCATCGATGCCGAGACCAGATACTTACCCTTAGAGAAACTCATGCTGGCGCTCGTCAGCGCCTCACGGAAGCTCTCACACTACTTCCAGACTCACACCATAGTAGTTGTTACGGAATATCAACTTAAATCTGTTTTAAAAAAAGCTGACTTTTCAGAAAGAATCTCCAAATGGGCCGTCGAACTCGGGCAGTACGACATCCAGTTTCGGCCCAGGACTGCGGTTAAGGCCCAAGTGTTGGCAGACTTTCTCATGGAATTCTCTACGAGTTCGGCACCGAACTGGGGGGCACGGGGCAGGAAGCACCGACAGGCTCGGGTGAACAAGGCCAGACCCCTTGGAGAGTCTTCGTTGACGGATCCTCCACTACAAGGAGAGCCAGTGCAGGGGTTGTCCTCCAATCTCCAGAAGGGTTGGTCATCGAGCAAACTTTGACACTAGACTTTAAGGCGTCAAACAACGAAGCTGAGTACGAAGCTCTGTTAGCAGGACTAAACAACGCCAAAATCCTAGGAGCTCAACAGCTAGTGGTCTTCAGCGATTCACAACTGGTGACGAACCAGCTAACTGGAGACTATCAAGCCCGTGACGACAGGATGGCCGCTTATCTAGCCCTCGTAAAGAAGACGCTCTCCCAGTTCCAGACAGCCGAAATCAGAGAGATCGGCAGAGAATCGAATTCTCACGCCGACGCCATTGCTAACTTGGCCTCTGCTGTCGAAGCAGGAAAGAAGAGAAACGTCAAAGTGGGATGGTTGGCTGCGCCCAGCATAGAGCGCCATCTACCTCGGGAAGTATTGTGCCTTGATCTCGGCCCGAGCTAGATAGACCCCATGATAGCCTACCTCAAAGACGACAAGCTCCCCGAGGACAGAAGCGAAGCTCATAGGATCAGGCTCAAAGCAACCCGGTTCTGGCTGTCTCCAGAAGGCAAACTCTACAGGAAGTTGTTTATAGGGCCGTACCTCCAGTGTGTTCATCCGAGCAGAGTAGAAGATTTTCTCTTCGAAATACATGAAGGGATGTGCGGAAGCCACATCGGAGGAAGGTCTCTAGCCTACCAAGCCATCAGCCAAGGCTACTGGTGGCCATATATGCAGAATGATGCGCAGGTGTACGCCAGGAAGTGTGAAAAGTGTCAGAAATTCTCTCACACTATCCATCAACCAGCGCAAGACCTCAACCCGCTCTCCAGCCCATGGCCATTCGCCCAATGGGGGCTCGACATTGTGGGACCACTTCACCGAACTCCAGGGAATCGGAGGTGGCTAATTGCGGCCACCGACTACTTCACCAAATGGATTGAGGCAGAGCCACTGTCTTCCATTACGGAGCATGATTCCAAGAACTTCGTGTGGAAGAATATCGTCACGAGGTTCGACATTCCTAGAGCTCTGATCTCGGACAATGGGACCCAGTTCGACTCCAGCCTCTTCCGAAACTTCTGCCAGGAGCTCGGCATCCGCAATCATTACTCCACCTCGGCTTACCCACAGAGCAATGGACAGGCAGAAATTTCCAACAAAGTGGTCATCGACAGGCTGAAAAAGCGACTTGACAGAGTGAAAGGAAGATGGGTAAAAGAACTTCCGAGTGTCTTGTGGGCCTACAGAACGACTCCAAGGCGTTCCACCTCGGCGACACCTTTCTCCCTAGCCTATGGGATGGAGGTTGTCATTCCCTTGGAGATTGGCCTTCCTACTCTGAGGTCCGAACTCTTCGACCAAGGCCGAAACGACTCACATTACGGCCAATGATGAGATCGCCTCAGTTCGGCCTATTCGCCTCCCGGGCGTGAAGCCATTACGGCCAATGATGAGATTGCCTCGGGTCAGCCACTGCGCCACCCGGGCGTGAAGCCATTACAGCCAATGATGAGATCGCCTTGGGTCGGCCTATGCGTCACCCGAGCGTGAAGCCATTATGGCCAATGACAAAATTATCTTAAGGGCGAACCGAGCCCCACCCCAACGCTTAGTCGTTTCGGCCTTCTCGACTGACATTCCCGGGGTCACTAGCCCTGCTGACGCGATTCTATTTCGGCCAGCAGAGAGGCTGATGCGCGGTTTCCTGATGGGGGCAAATATCAAGGGGCTAAGGTACTCCAGAGCCGACCCTTAGTGCGTGACTAACTTAGTACAAGATCTGTTGTTTACCAGCCTCACTGCGCCCATCATAGGCAAGGTCAGCTATGGTAAAACAATCCGTTCTTCATGGCTTTCAAGTTCGGTTGAGCCCCCCAGCATGGGATGCATTGAGCCGAGCCCTAGCACTTAGACAAAAAAAAAGAGAGAGAAAGCAAACAACAAGCAACAACACATGAAAAATACAAGAGCACCATGAAGCACAGTTCCAAGCAAGAATTAATCATATTATGGTCACTCCATTGCACAAAGACAGTTTGAAAAAGAAGGCTTTGTTTCATTGATCTGTTCAAGGTGCAGGATTTACAAACCAAGTCTTTACAAATAGAAGAAAAGAGATAAAATCTTGAAAAAACTTGAACATCAAGGGCTCAAGCAGCGAAGCTAGCATCGGTCCCTTCAGTCGGAGGGGCTTCGACTGTTGCGGCGGCGGCAGCGTCCTCGGTGGAGTCAGGGACGATTGTTGCGGCTGCGTCCTCGGTAGAGTCAGGGGCAGGAGCAGGCTCTTGGTCCGAGCCAGGGAACTTAGTTGGATTTTGATAGTTTGGGTCGTCCTCGGGGACGCCCACCTTGTCCAATGCGGCCAGCCATCCAAGTTCCCAAGCCTTGTCTCGGACGGCCACGACTTGCGCTTCGTACAGGGAGGTCGCTTCGGCCACCCCCTGATCGTAGACCGTCTTGGTCTCGGCCTCAAGCTTGGCCTCGGCTTCTTCAGTCTGCTCGGCCACCTTCTTCTTGTAAACCTTGATCTCGACCTTTGCAGCCTCCTCCTCGGCCGTGAGACTCTGAACGGACACCTCCTGCTCAGCCGCCTTTCTCCCCATCTCATCCACCGCAGCCTCCAGCGCCTTCTTTTGCGCCTCCGCCTCGGCCCTTTCATCAGCTCTTTCGATGCCGCTCTGCCGCGCCCTCTCCAGTTGGACGAGAGACCTCATCACTAGCTGCAAGATGGATAGAACACACTTAGCAAACCATAGCAGGGATAGCGGTTCACAAAAATTAGAGTATGAGACACTTACTAGAAGTCCCGCCTGCATCGACGCCCCTCCCAGCGCGGCGTCGTCCTGCTCCTGATGACGAGCCATGTCCTTTGGGAGAGAGCAGGCGGTCGCCAGGGCCGCCATCACCAGGGGGTTCCGGTGGACTTGATCCTCCACTGACACGGGCCTCCCAGGACGGATGAGTAGGGAGGGTTACTAGGGAGCCGGCCCTGGTGGAGAGACCACTATGGGCCCCGGTGCGTCCTCAACCACGGGTTCGATCCGAGGGCTTTTTCTTGGCCCGGCCTCCTCTACCGTGGCCCCTCCGGACTGTTGTTGGCTTTTCGGACGAGGGGGTGGAGTCCGGGCCCTGTCGACTGCTAGAACGGAGGTGCGCTGGGGAGTCCGCCTCGAACTGCCGGAGTCGCCAAATGCCAGCAGACTCAAGTCTTTCACCACTGGCGGATGCCGAGGTGCCATCTCTTCTGAGTTCGGGGCAGGGGCGGGGCGACGAGGGCGCTTGATCAAAGGGCTCTCGCTCGACTCTACCTTGGATGAATAGGCCTCTGCGCCCGACGCTGGCCTTCTCGCCTCGGGTATTACTTGGGGCTGGACCACCTCGGGCTCTAGCGCAGGTTCAGGCCCCCTCCTCTCCGGTTCTGGAGCAGCCTCGGCCCTTTCTTGGCCGACCTCCGTTCTTTTGTAGTAGCCCCCGTACCTGGGCTGGTAGCCAAGCAGCGGCCACGCAGCCCTGTTGGAGAAGTCCGTGCACCTTGCAACCCTCTGGTGCCACGAGTCGTTCCTCACCCAACCGACCAGCCCAGCCTTTCTTTGCTGAGCGGCTGCAAGATTCGAGACGAGTCAGTTCGGGAACATACAAGTAAATAAATGAAAATCTAGTCGAGGCTGAAAAATGCCGTACTTGGGACCACCCCGTGTTGACGGGGGATGCTGTAAGCTCTGACCTCCTCCTCGGGGCCGAATTCCCAATTCCCCGAGACGGATATGAGGTCGTCCCCAGCATATTTGTTGGAGTCCTCCAGCGCCGTGTTGAAGGCCCTTCGTTTCGGCTTAACGCGGAGGTAGTAGGCACCCTCCTTTGTTTTACAGATGTCGTAAACGTCTTCTTTGTCATGGACTCCTAGATCTATGTGGAGATGTTGGTTCAGCGCCACGGTGCCCATAATAATCTAGAAAGCGTTTGGCACTAGCTGGCAGGGGGTAAGGTTTCAGGAACAGAGGCAGGCCTGAACCAGTGGATGAAACGGGAACCTGACCCCTCCCTCGACGACCGCTATGAGCGGGAAGGGCATCCAACCGTCAGCGAATGAACGGCGGATGTGGTCCACAGGGTCAGCCTTCCGGACGAAGACGTCGCCCGGTACCCTGAAGGCGGACCTGAAGCCTTCTATGGCTACTGGGGGGTCAATCCAGTGATTGTAAATCCCCATGGCTTGTATAAAACAAAACGAATTGAAGGGAAGAGGACCGGATGAAAGAAACAGAAGGAAGTAAGAGACGCGGAAGACTTACTAATACAGGAACCTAAGACAGGGACGGACAGGGAAGCACCGAGAGAAGACGAAGGCTCTGCTCCGAGGGCTTAGCTTTGGTTCTTGGAGTTCTCAATAGCGTCCTTTCGAAAGTGCAAGGTAAGAAAGGGGAAGAAGACGAAGGCGGGCCTATTTATAGGGGAAGGACGCCCCATCATGGCGCCGCTTCCGAAAATTCAAAAAGGAAAAATAAACGTCCCTTCAGAGACCGCGCACGTGCCCTGTTCGACAGCGTGGCCAACCAGTTGGCGACACGTGTCGTCGACGGTTCGCCTCCTGCAATGATTTAAGCACGACATTTATTGCAATTAAACCGCCCCTGGCGTGCAAGGAGAAGTTGAATAAGGGTCACGCGTCAATAACCGACTTCAGAACGGAAACCTGTGGCGGTCTTTCGTAATTATAGCTCCCGACCCCAGGGAATTCGGGATCCCAAGGAGTCAGAAGCTAGGGGGCAACTGTGTGGGGGGTCCCTTAATGAGCCAGTTGGCCAGAGAATAACGGTGATCTCTACCAAAGTTCCGTTTCGGCTGAAAGGGTCCCAGCACGGGAAGTCGAGATGCTTGCCGAGACCATGCCGAGACCACCCCATCTCGGCATAACCCCGTACCAGGAAAGGGGTGCTCATCTCGACCACAGCCGAGATGACGAGTTCTGTTCAAGGTAGGCTTGGACAGCCACGCCTGGCATCCGGACACGTGGTAGGGTTTGGGCGCGCGCTGATGGGACTTACATGCCATCCGAGCCATCCACTTTTACCCAATATCTGGCAAAGCCATACCTGGTGGCTACAGCCGTATCAGGGCAGGGTCCAAGAAGTTGGTTGTCTGAGGGACACAAGAAATTGATTTTGGAACCTGATGAGTTCTCACTTACAATTACAAATGGGCTCTTGTCAATTAATAAAAGAATAAGAGCTCTTGGTGGTTTTGAATATATATATAGGAAAACTTCGATGAGTTCCTGTTGATGAATTGGTAATCTTGAATTTGTACAAAGGTGGTGCAGATGGAGGTGAGGATAAGGCAGGAAGATGAGCCTTGGGAGCAAGTTTATGGTGTGTGGAGGGAAGAGTCTTCTATCTTCTTTCTTCAAGCAACAATAGGTTTTCCCCCATCTTTTTCTATCGTTTTAAGATTTATTTTTCTTTATCATATCCTTGTTGAATATCCTTTTTGTCATAATATTTTTGTCTTTCTCCTTTGACTTGCAGGATTTGGTTGCTGTTTCTTAGGATGCACTCTTTCTGTTTATTGATGGAGTGTGGAGCCTATTTGAGTGTCCTTGATGGATCAACTTAAAAGTCAATGAGACCTTTTCTGCCCAACCACCAGCAAGATACCTTTATTGGAGGGATATGGGGATTATCTTTCCATTATTTTCTTTCAGTTGACCTAGGTTTTTTAAAAATTATAATGGTTTCCAGATTGATCATGCCATGTCTAATTTCTTGGAAGAATGGGTCACCGTGTTTTAATAAATTGGAATTCATTTTAAAACTTTTCTTATGTGGTATGAAAAGATTTGTTCTTCTGGATGTTAAACGAATTTTCAACCATGATAAGTGTAAAATTTCTGCTGCAGATAAGGGTTCTACAAATAATCAGCTTCATTGGTCACTTCAAGTAATTTAATGTTACTGCAATGAGGAGCACCTCAGCTTCCTTGGTCATTTCAGGTAATTTGATCGCTGGTCTTTTAACATGACACCATGATGGTCCCAACTCTGATGATTCTAACATGACGATCCTGGCCATTCATCCAATATGCACCAACACTGCTAAAATTTCAGGTTGGGTTAGGTTTTGGCAGCTGCTGAATCAGGATCTGGTGTGGTTGGGGCTGCATCATTTCCAGTGAAATGTTTCCAATTCAACCAGAACATGGGCTGATATATGAGTTCATTGGCGAGATATCATGGGCTATATATTTATATGCAAGCATGACCATCACATTGGCCCGAATCAGAAATTTCGGACTGGGCTAAACCCCAAGTAAAAATTGGGCTAAACCTGGGCTGGATCTGAGGATGAATACTCGACCCATTAAGTAAAAATGCTGGCTAACATAAGCTTCAGCTGGGAGTGAACCTGGATTATGCCTTGGATGAAGTGTTGCCAATTTACCGTAAGATACAAATTCAAGTATCATTGTACTGCTTATGTTTCTAGAACGACTCTGGAGGATGCTTCTTGACTAATTCTCAGTACCATCTTTCTTTGCTTTCAAGTAATATATTTGTCCCTTGAAACTTTCCTAATATTTTTCTTTCTACTTGCCTAAGACTTATTTCTGAGATTTCATGGAATGTTTCTTCCATCTCACTGTTACAAGTCAGAAATGTTCGAAGCCAACCGTACAACTACGGCTGCAAATGTAAAATGTTCAAGTTTCTGTTCCTACTAAAGCAGATATCCTGGTTTTAGATATTTTGATCCTGATCCATTTGAATCTGATATCGGATCCTTATATGTTCCAGCCCATGGATCCAGATTCAGAATGATTACATATACATATTAAATATATATATATAGCTTTACGCCTAAATAGATTGCGTTATGTATTCATATTTAAGAATTTACTTAGCTTTAATCATATATCATTTAATAATCATATATCAGAAATAGTTCTGAATCCGATTCAGAAACCGGATCCGAAACCGGATCTATTGAGATAGATCTAGGTTTGAATCCACTATGGTTCTATCTCCGATCTGACCCGCTTGCTTCCCTACTCTAACCATCGTGTGGGACCCATTTATGCTACCTTCTTTGATCGTGGTTCGTAGGACTCTCATTTGACGATTATCACCATCTGAGGGTTTTAGAAATAAACAGATTGGATAATTCTCATTTTTCATGCTCTTGATTCAATGTTTATGATCATGGAAGCAAATTTGAATTTAACCCACTTGTGCACCTATTTTGACCTCCACCATGCAATATAGAGGTGCCTGCAGTAGGTCCCACTTGGTGGTTTGACTTTTTTTTTTTTAAAGGTCACCTGACCACTACAAAATGAACTTAACAATTGGCACAGAAAGTGATCAAACCAAAACATCTCACCATCATAATTCTTTCCCATTTGTGCCACAAAATGAGCAACGGGATTATACAACCTAGGTATAAAGTTAACAGAAATACAATAGAAAGCAAGAGAGGAGATATGCAAGGAAAATATTCTCCTACGAATGCCCACAGTTGATCAGTGAAGCCCCTTTTTGTTTCTTTCATTATCCCATGATCCGGTAATAGGTCTGAATTTACTTTCATTGAACCTTCACTCACTATTGGATTGAATCTCAATAAAATCTACTCACTATTGAATTGAATCTCAATAAATTCTACGCTTAAAGCGCTATTGAACTTTACGGCCTATAAATCATGGGCTCGCCGAATTGGGGTGCCACAGACAGAGGCCATGGTCGAGGAGGTAGACAGGCTGATAGAAGCTGGGTTGATCGGGGAGGTCTAGTATCCGTCCTGGTTAGCTAACACGGTGGTGGTCAAGAAGAAAACTGGCAAGTGAAGAGTGTGTGTCGACTTTACCGACCTCAACAGAGCCTGCCCAAAGGACAGCTTCCCTCTCCCAAAGATCGATCAGATGATCGATGCCACTGCTGGACATGACAGAATAAGCTTCCTTGACGCATACCGCGGATATCATCAATACCCATGTATGGGCCGGATGAAGAGAACACAGCCTTCATAACACCCAGAGGCACCTACTGTTACGAGGTAATGCCATTCGGATTGAAGAACGCGGGGGCCACTTATCAGCGTCTCGTCATCAGAATGTTTCAGGCCCAGCTCGGCAAGACAGTCGAAGTCTACATTGACGATATGGTCGTCAAGTCTAAGCAGGAGCATAACCATTTGGAAGATCTGGCACAGGTCTTTGATATTTTGAAGAAGTTCAAGCTCAGGCTCAATGCTTCGAAGTGCGCCTTCGGTGTCGGTTCCGGCAAGTTCCTTGGAAGCTTGGTCACGCGGAGAGGGATCGAGGCAAATTCAGACCAGATCTCGGTTATCCTCAGACTACAGAGTCCCACTTCGGCGAAGGAGGTCCAGAAGCTCACTGGCATGGCAGCCGTGTTGAACCGCTTCATCAGCAGATCCTCAGATAAGTGCCGGCTTTTCTTTCAGCTTCTTAGGAAGAATTTAAAATTTCAATGGACCCCGGAATGTGACCAGGCCTTGCAGGGACTCAAGGCCTATCTCTCTTCACCCCCTCTGCTCTCAACTCCGGTACACGAAGAGGTTCTGTACCTATACTTGGCTGTCTCGAATCACGCGGTGAGCTCGGTCCTCCTTACAGAAGAGGACAAGCTTCAAAAGCTAGTTTACTATACGAGCAAAACCCTCATTGATGCCGAGACCAGATACATACCCTTAGAGAAACTCGCGCTGGCACTTGTCAGCGCCTCGCGCAAGCTCTCTCACTACTTTCAAACTCACACGATAATGGTTGTTACGAAACATCCACTTAAATCTATTTTAAAAAAAGCTGATTTTTCAGGAAGAATTTCCAGATGGGCTTTCGAACTGGGGCAGTATGACATCCAATTCCAGCCTAGGACAGCGATCAAGGCCCAAGTGTTGGCAGACTTTCTTGTGGAATTCTCTCCGAGTTCGGCACCAATGCAGCTCGGCACCGAACTGGGGGGCACGGGGCATGAGGCGCCCATGGGCTCTGACGAACAGCCACAAGACCAAACCTTCACCCCGGTCTGGAGAGTCTTTGTCGACGGATCCTCCACTTCAAGGAGAGCCGGTGCAGGAGTTGTCCTCCAGTCTCCAGAAGGGTTGGTCATTGAGCAAGCTTTGACCTTGGATTTCAAGGCGTCAAACAACGAAGCCGAGTACGAAGCTCTCATAGCAGGACTAAACAGCGCCAAAATCCTTGGAGCTCAGCAGCTAGTGGTCTTTAGCGATTCACAGCTTATGGCGAACCAGCTAACAGGGGACTACCTGGCTCTCGACGACAGGATGACCGCTTATCTAGCCCTTGCGAAAAAGATGCTCTCCCAGTTCCAGACGGCCGAAATCAGACAGATAGGCAGAGAGTCAAATTCTCACGCCGACGCCCTTGCTAATTTGGCCTCTGCTGTCGAAGCAGGAAAGAAGAGAAACATTGAAGTAGGATCGTTGGCCGCACCCAGCGTAGAGCTCCATCTACCTCGGGAAGTATTGTACCTTGATCTCGGCCCGAGCTGGATGGACCCCATCATAGCCTATCTCAAGGACAACAAACTCCCCGAGGACAAATGTAATGACCCATTCCTAGAAATACCTAGTGGGACCCAATTTGACAAAGTCAACAATATGTTATCCTATTTAATAGGTGATTAGCATGAATAGTTAGTAATTTTCATTAATTAAGCCTAGTTTATAGGATTGAGACTCTTGTGAGATTAATAGTGGTTTTCTTAGAATTAATTAACCAAATAGAGGCCTTAGTTGTAATCCTAATTATAGATGGGTTTCCCTTAGAGAGTTGTGCAATTAACCTTAAAATGACCCAACTATCTATGGCCCAACCTATTAGCCCATTTATCATATGGGGTTACTCTAGTCCTTCCTACCATACCTTTTCCCTCCTTTTTGAAAATCTAAATACCATAAATGTCCTTGGCTCCTTTATTCTCTACCAAGTAAACATGGGCACTTTTGTCATAATAAATAGCCTACCTTTATTTCCCTTAGGCTCCTTTATTCACAACCACTCATTTGAGGATACTTTAGTCATTATATGTGAATACCTAAATTACCCTAGTCCTTATTCTTTATTTCTATTGGCAACCAAGGACCCTTTTGGTCATTCAATTTTAGCATTCCCCAAATACCCTCATCCTTATCCTAAACTTGCTCTAGCAAGGGAGGGCATTTTGGACTATGACCCAACCAACCCCTATAAAAGAAACCCCTCTTATCTCTTCCTCTCATTTCACTACAATTCCCTCCCATCTCTCCCTCTCTTTCTAAGTTAGAGATTATGGTCTCTCATCTCCTAGATCTCTCTTTCCTCCCCAAGTAAAGGTAATCTCCTTCACTATTTCCAATTTCCTTGTAGTATAGCTCTTTCCCTTAAAGTTCCCTTTCTTATGCATTTCTCTCTTTGGGAATGGGTGTAGAGATTGTAAACTCAACCATTGGGGTGATCTTAGAGCTATTGGAGTGGAGCCCAAGCTATTTGAGGAGTTTTCTTCCTAATTAGGCAAGTAGACATGCTTAGATTCTTTAATTAAATTGATTAACATGCTTAGATTGTTAATTACTGTCTTTTATAGTTAATTGGCATGATTTCTGTATTTAGATGATTGATTAGATGGTATTATGCATGAATAGATGTTCTAAGCCTTTTTTATGTGTTATTGGCCATTGATGGATGGGAATCCCCCATTTGGAAAATCAATGGCCCATTTGTGATGAGGTCATGATGAGGGAGGAGTGTTTAAGGTTTGGAAGTGTTTGGTGAAGATTTGGGATCCATTTGATGTAGTTTTGATGGAAGTTGGAAGAGGGCAGAATCTGGATTTTTAGGGTTTCGTGTGTACCCGATCGACTTGGTCACTCAGGCGGTCGACTGGGCACACATGAGACTCCTCTTCAACTGGGAGCAGAAAATGGTCTCATGGTGCAGAACTCAATGTACCCGATCGATCGGCCACACTGGGGAACACCCCATTTGCCAACCGTTTGATTTAATGTCTGCAGTTCACCCGGTCGACCGGGGGACCCTCCAGGTCGACCGGGGACACTGCAGACTGAGTTTTCTGACTCCCAGTTAGCTGTCCACTTCCACAGTGTAGCAGGTTGACCCGTGCACCCATGATGTCGACCCGGTACACTGTAAATAGTGATTTTCCAGATTTAGTTCCCTATTATGATATGATCATGCGTGGGCCCCGTTGACCTTCCATTTGGACTGTTTGGGATACGCGAGACACGAATCAAAGGCCAGGCTTAACCTTGACCCGTGTAGCCACCTAAGTAGGGTCTTGAGTTGTAAACGGAACCCGATTCAATGGTTAAGAATGTCTTATGATGCTAAACACCTGCAGAAGTACCAAGGATACTTAATAAGCATCAGAGACCCCTTGATCATCGTTTTAGGTGAAGTGGGACCCTGGACCTGAAGAGAGGGGCAGCGAACATCGATGTATTTGTAATATGTGGTACTTGGTAACGGACACTAAGGCTGGTTGGTAAGTCCGAACCTTGGAGGTAGGCCCCAAGATATATATAAATCAGGGCATTGCACTTAGGCTCTGATCCACGATCACGGTCCGTATTGGGTGAAATGTCGGGACATGGCACTTGAAGTCCTGACCTGTAATAGTGGGAACTTAACGGTAGATATCGATGAATGGACCGTATAATGAGATAATACTAATTAAGCGTATAGAGAAGCGGGGTTTATAAGGGTATGTATTATTAGCTGTTGAGAATCACAAGGATGGATTAACTATACTTGAACCCCGTGCCTCGTACCCTTGACTACTATCATCTCATAATAAGGATAATAAGGCTATCCAGTTCGGAGTACCCCCACCTAGTGATCCGTATGATACATGGATGCACGATTAGTCTGCCGAGGGTTATGATGCCGGCATGGACATGGATATTGAATGTTGAAAGATTGAGTACAGTAGGTACCGATGAGTGATCGGGTACCGAGACCGCCGGCATTCGGACCGGGTACATGTGGATGGATGTTAAGAGATTGAGTACAGTAGGTATCGATGAGTGATCGGGTACCGAGACCGCCGGCATTCGGACCGGGTACATGTGGATGGATATTGAGTGTTGAGATAGATCTAGCATGTAAGACCAATGACTGGGAGTTGGCCATGGCTATGGATGAGTATTGAGGTAGAGCTAGCATGTAAGACCAATGGCTGAGACTTGGCAGTGGCTATGGTTATTGATGGACTCTTGTACGCTCCTATTCGATGTGACGGTAGCGATGGGTGGCTATGACCCCCATGGCTAATGTCTATCGACAGTTGTTGGGACAACGACGATGAGCTGGCTCTGACCCCTCACGTCTCTTGTACTTCAACTGTGGACGTACCTTTATATGCTTTTGTGGATATATATTGGAAGTATGATTATTATGTATCATGGATGCTGTTATTTATTGTCTTTAATTGTCGACATTGTTAAGATTGGATCTTGATGCGATATGTACGTTTATGGTAAAGTTACTTCCTCAGGTTATCTATACTACTTATGACTCTGATGTGTTCATATGATTTATATGATGTCTTGATGATGATGGTTTCTCTTATCTACCTGATATGCTGTATCAAACATCTGTTATATAAATATCTTGATTATAGTTCATGCACTACACTCCACACTATTTTCCGTTGCACTCTGATACTCTATATTACTTTTGATATATTTATCACGTAGGTACAGCTGGGATCAGGTATGGTCTTATTCTCTATTTATTAATATAATGTGTTGCCATCTAAACTTGCTTATTTGCCTGGCTCATCGAGCCTGACCCAATCCTTGGTGTTTTCAGGTATCTTCTCTTCTGCTTTCTTTGATTTGGTCGAATTGCTTGGCCCGCGCAGGATCTCAACCCGCTGTCCAGCCCATGGTCGTTCGCCAAATGGGGGCTCGACATCGTGGGACCACTGTAGACACCTCATTTTGGCCCCCTATGATAGCCTTAAACACTTATCATATATAATGATGCCCCCATTTCACCCAAAATTGAATGGTTACTAGCATAATTTAGATTAATTAATGACGATGAAGATGCTTATTGATAATTTTAGACTTAGTTCGACAATTCATAGAAATTGTGAGAGAAAAGGCCGAATCGCGTTGAGATCTCGAGGTCGACCCACTACTCATACCAGGCATGGACTACAACACTATTCCAAACCCTTTCCAAACTATATAGAACACAACCAGGTTGTTCCTAAAGAAACTACATATAGTTTGCCTAAGTACGATATGATTAACATGAATTAGGAGGTTGGGATCATTGATCCGAGTATCCCTTACTTTCCCTGACCTCTGAATATTAGGAGCTATACACCACAAGATTCTACATTCCGAGAGCTTTCCGACGATATATGGAGCGTCCAAATCCGATAAGCGGGTCAAAAGTTATGGGCTTCCGAAGTTTGCCCCAGGAGGATGTCAAAGTCACTTAGGCGCCACCCATGTGGCGCCCAGGCTACTGAATTCCACATAGGCGCCCCATGCTGGGCGCCCATACTGCCCAGGGTCACCTAGGCTCCTCATGGTGGGTGCCCACTTTCCAAACTCCACTAGAATGGCTTGAAAGTAGCCCGGGACCACGCAAACATAGGGACCATGCACCGAAGATGAACCGACTCCACTTAGGCGCCACCCATGTGGCGCCCAGCCCTAAGTTCCACCTAGGCGCCACCCTGTGGGCGCCCAGGCTGCGCAGACCATGTGGACGCCACCCCATGGGCGCCCACCCTCTTTCAAACCCTAATTCACCCTAAAACAACTTAAGCCGCCTTGGGATGCGTGAGGCCTTCTAGAAGCACGAATTAATGAAGCCCTAGCCCTCCTAAACTCATCCCAAAGCCTCTATATAATCCCTCTTAACCCCCATTAGCAAAAGGGAGCTACCCTAAAAAGAAAAGAGAGAAAATAGAGAATAAGAGGTAGCCACCATTAGAGAAAGAGTTTCAGATCTAGAGAAGAAGAAGAAGAGGTAGAGAAGAAGGCTTCCATATCTTCAACTGGGGCTATGGGACTTCGCGAAAGCTTCATTCTAGGAACTTGAAAAACGCATCATCTACCGGTATTCCTAGATCTCCCCTTTCTTTTCTGCATTCCATTAGCATAAATACTTAGAAACATTCCTAGGATCATTTGAGCATCATAGATCTACATTAGCTTGCATTAAAACTGATATTAGCATCTCATCATACTAGAAACATGTTTAGGTTCATCATAATATAGTAGATCTGCATTAATTTCGTAATTCTAATTGCATAACTAGGTTAGATCTCGCATTAACAGTATCATTGTTATCATTCATATCATAAAGATCGCGAAAAACCCTTGGCAGAAAGGCTGGGCGCCACCCCCTGGGCGCCTGCCCTCTCCCGGACAGGCTGGGCGCCACCCCCTGGGCGCCTACCCTTCTGAGACAGGGTTCGGGTTCTAAATCTTCGCCCGTTACATCGATTTCTCGTAGATCTATTAGCTGCATCATTAGTAGTTCGCATTAGGAATTCACATCAGTCGCTGAATATCGGAAATTGTGTTGAAAATACTAGGGTTTTTGCGCATTCGTTGTGATCCATTGAAAACCCTGACTGAGCAGGATAGGCGCCACCCCTTGGGCGCCCAAGTGGATTTTTCCCACCTTAGTGCATAACTTCTGATCTTCCGCATTTAGTTTACTTAGAAACGGTTTCATAATGATATGTTTGGCTGTTTGATGCGTTCTGAACTCCGAATTACCATCTTTGTCACACTTCACATCATATCATTTGAATCATAGAGTCATACAAAAAACCCAAAAAAATCATAAAACATAAAATCACTTCTTCTCTTTCCTTATTCTTTAGTAACTTAGAGAGGAAACCAAAAACAAATTAAAAGATATCCAGAAAACCCAAAAATAATAGTTAGATAGTTTAAGTTATCGAATTTAGCGCCTAAGTAGGATAAACCCTAAATTAACTAGGACATCATAATTCATTAATTTCAGAACCATCAAATCATTAAGAACACCTTTAATCCCTTTAAAGGCCTAATTAATTTGGGTTAAAAGGAACTAAGAACATAAAACACCTAAAACCCAAAACACAGTCACCTGGGCGCCACCCCCTGGGCGCCCATCCTTCCACAGTCACTTGGGCACCACCCCTTGGGCGCCCAACCTCTTCATTATCTAAGACATCCCGATTAAAGCTTAAACCAATTAATTAAAGCCTTAAACTAATCTGAATCAACACAGTAAAACATTTTAAACCTGAAATAACCAAAACCCTAATCAACTCAACCTCTAATTAACTCGAAAACACAAACCAACCAAAACCCAAAACAGACCACCTGGGCGCCACCCCCTGGGCGCCCATCCTTCCGAGACACCTGGGCACCACCCTCTTGGCGCCCATCCTATCGCATCACTAAGGAACCCTCAGTTACAACTTCTAATTAATAACAACCCAAATTTAATCCTAATTTACATAATAAAACACTTTTAGACTTGAGAAACCTGAAACCCGAATCAATTCGAACTCGAATCAACTTAAAAGTACAAGACCAACACAAAACCGAAAAAACCAGACACCTGGGCGCCACCCCTTGGGCGCCCAGCCTATCAATCCACTTAGGCACCACGGCTGTGGCGCCTATCCTACCCCATTCCCTTGGAGACCATCAATCGAAGTTAAAACTTAACTAATTAGACCCGAATCAATACATTAAAGCACTGTCAATTTAAAAAGATTTGAAACCTCAATCAACTTAATCTTGAATTCACTCAAAAACATAAAACAAATTCGAACCGTAAAAACAGTCCACCTGGGCACCACCCCCTGGGCGCCCATCCTTCCGAGACACCTGGGCGCCACCCTCTGGGCGCCCATCCTATCCAATTACTAGGAAACCCCATTTGAAACTAAACCCGAATTAAATCATAATCAACACCTCAGAATTCCATTGAATTTAAAACAATTGAAGTCAGAAGTCCGACTTCAAATTAGCATGAAGATCATTGAACCAACTCAAAACTTAAAAGACTATCCACCTAGGCACCACCCTCTGGTCGCCTAACCTCCCGTGTCACAAAAGACCTAATTAATTAGAACTTAATTTAATCCTAACGACACAGCAAAACACTTTTATTTTAAAATACATCAAACTATAAAAGTTCAACCTCAAATCAACCTAAAAAATACGAAACCGACCCGAACCACAGAACAAACCACTTGGGCGTCACCCCCTGGGCGCCCATCCTCCATTTCCACCTGGGCGCCACACCCTGGGTGCCCAGCCTACCTGTTTTCATAAGAACCCCGACCAACGTCTTAGCCTAATTAATTAACATTCAAACCAATCCCAATCCACATATTAAAACACTTTTAACTTAAAATACTTAAGACTTTAATCGATTCAGACTTAGCATCCAAAACCTTTACAAACCAACAGACGATCACCTAGGCGCCACCCCCTTGGCGCCTATCCTTTCGTTTGCACTAAAACGCGAATTCTTGGTTTTGTTTCCAAATCCGGACCCGACTAATTTTAACCTTTGAACACCAGAGAACTAAAACAATTTGGAACATTAGAATTCAACAAGTAAGAATCCCCGGGATTCTGAAGATAATAACGACACCATCGCCACTAGCCAAACCACCGAGAAACAGCCACTTGGGCGCCACTGCCTGGGCGCCCAAGTCACCAGAGACACCTGGGCACCACCCCATGGGCGCCCAAGTCTTCCGCCAACCCTATTCATTGGTTTTGACATTATTTCACTTCTCGAATTAAAACTTGAGATCCCAGAGCCTTAAACAACTTAAGCAGAACCTTAAAACATCCCTAAATCACTCTTAATCAACTCATAACTTAAAACAAACCGAATCGACTAAAACCTTAATTAACCAAATTCTTCAGGCAGAGTTATCAAGCTTAGGCTATTTGCACTTTAGGATTATATTAGATTCTTCCATTAGAAAGATTAGAGCATTAGGCTTCGTCCCATCACTTTTCTTGTTCCGTTAAGGGACCGGGAGAGCTGATGTGGGCGGTCTAGGACCTTAGGTTAGGGTTAATCCGATGATCAGTAATAAAGCATTAATCATTTAAATCCAAGTAAAAATCCCCTAGTTAGGCCCTTCTAGCCCCAATATCAAAAAAATCCATAAAAACTATAAAACCAACAAAATAAGCCCAAAAAGATTTTTCCTTTGTTTCTTCCTCCACCTCAGGTGCCAAATACTTAATTGAACTTAATGATAAAAGGGAATAGAGAACTGACTTCTAAAATTGAATAAATGAGAATAATTAGATGAGATGAGTGATTTCACACACTTTGCATTTTTTTATTTCGGCCCATCGGCCACCTCTGAATCAATCACGGCCCATCGGCCCTCTAAAACAAACACCGGCCCATCGGCCACCTTCAATCAATTACAGCCCATCGGCTTTTCACCTTATCACTCGTGTATCGCACACGAAAAACACAGAAATCACAAGTCAAAGTCTCATTTGCATCATCATTTTGGTTTGAAAAAGTCAGCCTTTAAACCCTATTTTGCCAAGGGATTAGAAGGGGGTACCCGGGAACGGGGCCGATCCTCTTCTTAAATATTTGGCACCTCCCCCCTTTTTATTTTCTTTATTTTAATTATTTTGTCTTACTTGGATATAACATGATTCTGCTATGTGAGGATTAACCTTATTTGGACTTTGACTCATAACCCTGAATTGACCCAATATTAAAGAGACCCAAAGAGACCCAAATTAATGTGACAGGAAAATCGTCGTGTGTTGCCGGCAGCACATTAGACGAGAGAAGAACCCACCCTTTTATTTTCTCCCATTTTTCTTTGGCTTTTGTCAAAGAACGGTGTTACGGCCGTTACCGTAGCTGGCGATCGTGATCCGTCGATTTTGAGGGTAGTCGGAATCCTCATTTTCGATGTAAAATTTAAATAGCACATATAGATGAATGGCGATTCTCCTCCCCTGGGGGATCAAAATTCACATCCGACAACCACTTCATCGAACTCCAGGGAACAGGAGGTGGCTAATTGTGGCCACCGACTACTTCACCAAATGGATCGAGGCAGAGCCGCTGTCTTCCATCACAGAGCAGGATTCTAAGAACTTCGTGTGGAAAAACATTATCACGAGGTTCGACATCCCTAGAGCTTTGGGCTCAGACAACGGGACCCAGTTTGACTCCAACCTCTTCCGGAGCTTCTGTCAAGAGCTCGGCATTCGCAACCACTACTCAACCCCGGCTTACCCACAAAGCAATGGCCAGGTAGAAGTTTCCAACAAGGTGGTCCTCGACGGGCTGAAGAAGTGACTCGACAGAGCTAAGGGAAGGTGGGTAGAAGAACTTCCTAGCGTCCTGTGGGCCTACAGAACAACTCCAAGGCGCTCCACTTCGGCGACTCCTTTTTCCTTAACTTATGGAGTGGAGGCTGTCATTCCGTTAGAGATTCGCCTCCTTACTCTAAGGTTCGAGCTCTTCGATCAGGGCTGAAATGAGTCACATTTAGCTTTGACACTGGACTTGGCTGATGAGTGAAGGGAAGCAGCTGCAATCCGGTTGGCCGCCTATCAGCAACAGCTGACCAGAGGGTATAATCAGAAGGTTAGAGAAAGAAAGTTCTCAGTGGGCGAATTGGTTCTGAAAAAGACACTCCCAAGCGACAAAGATCCCAACCAGGGCAAGTTGGCGTTGAATTGACACGGACCCTTCAAGGTGATCTCCACTGCCGGACATTCGGCCTATTAACTCGAAGACATGGAGGGTAGACAACTACCTCGGCCGTGGAATGCGTCTTATCTCAAGAAGTTCTATTTCTGAAACCTGTACTTTGTACTTAGAAGATTTCAATGAAAAAGAATTTCTCATTCAAAGAACGAGGCATCCTTTATCAGCAGTTCGGCTACGGCCATTGATGAGATTACCTCGGGTCGGCCTATGTGCCACCCGGGCGTGAAGCCATTACGACCATTGATGAGATCTCCTCGGGTTGGCCTATGTGCCACCCGGGCGTGAAACCATTACGACCATTGATGAGATCGCCTCGGGTCGGCCTATGTGCCACCCGAGCGTGAAGACAATACGACCATTAATGAAACGGGTCGGCCTATGTGCCACCCGGGCATGAAGCCATTACAGCCATTGATGAGATCGCCTCTGGTCGGCCTATGTGCCACCCGGGCGTGAAGTCATTACGACCATTGATAAGATCGCTTCGGGTCAGCCTATGTGCCAACCGGGCGTGAAGCCATTATGGCCATTGGTGAGATCGCCTCAGGTCAGCCTATGCGCCTCCCAGGCGTGAAGCCGTTACGGCCGTCAACGGAATTGCCTTTGGGACGTATCGAGCTCCACCCCGGCATTAAGTCGTTTCGGCCTTCTTGGCACTCCCAAGGACGCTGATCTTGCTTACGAGACCGTTTCGGCTAGCAGGAGGGCTGATGCATAGCCTCCTACTCGGGGCGATACCGAAAGGCCAAGGCATCCCAGAGTCAACCCTAAGTACATATCAAATCTATTATAAGACTTATTATGCCTTCGCTGCACCATGGAGAGATAAAGACATATTGTGGACCAGGTCAACCACGGAAAGATATCGTCTGTTTTACATGACTTTCTAGTTCGACCGTGCCTCCAACTTGGAATGCACTGAGTCAAACCCTAACACTTGTAAAAAAAAAAACACAAGAAAGATACAAGAATACCGCGGAGTACAGTTCGAGACAAGATTCAGTTGCATTATAGCCATTGTACAAAAAAAAAAAAGAATCACAGTTTGATGGCAAAAGTTCAATTTTATTGATTCATTGATGATGCAATTTGTACAATTGAGTCCTTACAAAAAGAGAGAGAGAGAGAGAGAAACTTTTTTCCAGAAAGTTTTTACATTAAGGGCTTATTCAGCGGCGCCGGCGTCGGTTCCCTCGATTGGGGGGGCTTCAGCTGTCGCGGCAGTATCCTCGGTGGAGCTGGGGGCATGGACAGGCTCCAGGTCCGAACTTGGGAACTTGGCTAGATTCTGGTAATTTGGGTCGTCCTCGGCGACGCCCACCTTGTCCAGAGCAGCCAACCAACCAAGCTCCCAAGCCTTGTCTCGGACGGCCAAGACTTGCGCCTCGTACAGGGAGGTCGCTTCGGCTACCCCCTCATCGTAGGCCGCCTTGGTCTCGGCCTCAAGCTTGGCTTTGGCTTCTTCGGTCTGCTTCGCCATCTTCTTCTTATACGTCTCAATCTCGGCCTTCGCAGCCTCCACCTCGTCAGTGAGACTTCTGACCGACCCCTCCTGCTCGGCCGCCCGTCTCCCCATCTCCTCCATCGCGGCCTCCAGCGCCTTCTTCTGCGCCTCCGCCTCGGCTCTTTCTGCAGCTCCCTCGGTACTGCTCTGTCGAGCCCTCTCCAACTGAACAAGAGACCTCTGCACCAGCTGCAAGATAAACAAAGCACACTGAGAAAACCATGGTGGGGATAGAGGTTCATAAAAGGCCAAGGTCTGGGACACTCACCAGCAGCCCCGCCTGCACCGCCACCCTTGCTAACGCGGCGTCGTCCTGCTCTCGATGCCGAGCCATATCCCTGGGCAGCGAGCAGGCGGCAGCCAGGGCCATCATCACCAGAGGGTTCTAGTGGACTTGGTCCTCCACCGATACGGGCTTCCCGGGACCTACTAGTGGGGAGGGTCTCCAGGGAGCCAGATCCCTCAAGATCCCAAGGAGTCAAAAGCTAGGGGCAATTGTGTGGGGCGTTCCTTAATGCACAAGTTAAGCAAAGATTGACGATAATCCCTGCAGGAGTCCATTTTGGCTGCGTACGTCTCGGGCCGGAAACTGGAGGGTTTGCCGAGATGAACACTGGTGACCACCGTCTCGGCCATATGCTGCGACCAAGAGTTGTGTCAGAAGGGAATGCGCATCTCGGCCAGAGCCGAGGTGACAAGTTCTGCCCGAGACTGGCATAGACAGCCACGCATGACATCCGGACACGTGGCAGGGATTGGGCACGCGCTGATGGGACATATATACCATCCAAGCCGTCCACTTTCACCAACTCTCTGGCAAAGCCACATCCGATGGCTGCAGCCACATCGGGGCAGGGTCTAAAAAAGGATCCGATGGGACCCCAACCGCCAACACGTCAAGACGAGATCAGACCCAACGTGACTAGCATTTAATGCAGCATGGGCTGATTGGACCCTCATTTAATGAAATGTGCGCTATGTTGGACCCTCATTGATGGCTCTATGGGCTAAAGTATTCCTAACAGTCAAATCATGAGGCCCACTAATAGACATCCAAAAGGCTTTCCTCGTATAAAAGGATCCACCACCCAGGAAAAGGTCTGCACAATTACATGCACGCAGCCATTCACAACCCTCTCTTCTCCGATCAGCTTCACTGTGCTAACTTAGGCATCGGAGAGCCCTGTGCTACCCACAGCCAGGGTCCTCTGACCTTTTCTTCTCCCCTTCCAGGTACTTGAAGGACTCAGCTCTCTCCGGTCTCTTGGATAAGTCCTCTGAGGCTCCCCAAAATCTTGTGAGTTGATATTTTCAGCACTTACAGTTCCAATGTCATACTCATGGGAGATTAGGTATGTTCCCCACCAAGAACAAGCCCAAAACAAAATCACACTGGCTGATAGGCAAGAAGATATACATCCAACAGTCCATACTCAAATGCTCATGTCTTCCACTTTATGAATAGAACAACCTATTTTGAGCAAGGGCACAATAATAGAGGATCGGATCAGGGGATCACATGTGACACATGGTCAAACTCTCACAGAATCCACCTCTGTAAAGATCCTTCTTTGATCAATTTTCAGGGCTCTCTGACTTCTCCTTGTTACTCAACGACAAAAACAGTTCCATAATTAGAAATGTCCCAAACTTCTGATGAACTGATAGACACATTTTGAACAGAAAGTCCTTTTTAAAGGACGACAATCACAAATGAATGTGTGTATATGTTTGTTTTCAATCTTCATCTCCAAATTGAAGCTGCAAGAAATAGGAACATTTAGTGTTTTCCTTTTGGTCATAAGCGAGAGGTGCAATGCTTAATGAGGTCCACATCCAGGGGCTTTTAATTCTTCTCCATACATAAGTCGTTCTCATCCCTTCTCCATCAGGCTTTTACTATATAAATTCAACCATATTCAATAGGTAAGTTGAGGGTGCACTACATGCTTGCAATGTATCTTTATGAACTCATTCTAAAATGTTGGACTTGCTAAGGCCTCTGAACTACACTGGACGATGGTGACCATAAGGAGATCAACGGTGAAGTCTTTAATGGAAAAGGAGAGGCAAGAATTTTGAAAATGCTAGTGGTTCTCTTAGTAATGTCCTGTAAGACATTTTGTGGAGTTTCTAGTGACTCTCGTTACCTTGTACTCTCTAGAGTTGGAGAGGAATCAGTGTCAGGGGAACCCGCAATCCAGGTTTGGTTGTAGCTTCTTTGGTTCCTTAATTGGACTTTGGAGAGGAACTTGAGCAGCATCTAATGGGCTCTATGATGATTGTCTGACTAATACACATGGTCTGCATGTAGAAAGTTATCAGTAGCTGTTTGGTGGATGCCCCAGGAAAAAAACAGTGGGCAACACAGAAAATAGGAGGAAAGTGAGTATGACCTTGGTAATGATGTATGTTACCTCTCACCTGGGACAGCTGTTTAAATTTTCATTGTTTAAGGACCTGCGCCATTTCCGGTCTCATACTAGGCATTTGTTTAAATTCAGAATATAAAAGGGGACAAATGTGCTCCTTACACATTGAAATGAACAGTTGATTTGGAAAAGAAATGCACTGAGGCAAGAATGTCATTTCTTTCGATGAAGACTTCAAAACTATTCATTGAATTTCTTCTTAATATAGGAAAACTCCAATGCCTTCCATTAAATGTCCTTTCAGAACTCATTGCAAATCCATAATCTGATTAACAAAGAAATGAAATTGATGGTGGTAGCAGGGATCATCAACCGAAAGCAAGCAAGAAATTAGGCTGATGAAGCTCTCTGACCATGCATCCTTCATAGCTCACGCTCAACAATCCTCATTAGTTCAGTTGTGGATTCTGGGACTGCTACAGAAAATGGATATTCTTCCATTCATGGTTGAAATCTTGACTGTGTTTGAATTTGCAGCCATTTTTTAAGAAAGGCAATGTGTTGGGAATTGACTCAAGCACATGCCTATGTTTGTACAGTTTTTGTTATCCTAAGTGTCATGAATTTGGAGTTTATGATGATTGAATGCAATCATTTTTTCACACTATTGATCCACATTGATAGATGAGTGAGTTTAGATTTGAGCAGTGGCTACCCCAAATTAATGGGATATAAAATAAGCGGGTTTTGTTAAGTGTTTTTGTTTTCTTTTAATTCTCTAAGCTGAGGTATTATGGAGTTTTTTGGCCATTTCTGTGAAGAAAATGAGTGTAGTTGTCCAATGGCAGTGCACATACTGTGTGGGGGATCCCTTAATGCGCCAGTTAGCCAGAGAATAACGGTGATCTCTGCCAAAGTTCCATTTCCGCTGAAAGGGTCCCTGCACGGGAAGTCGAGTTGCATGCCGAGACCATGCCGAGATCACCTGATCTCGGCATAACCCCGTACTAGGAAAGGGGTGCTCATCTCGGCCATAGCCGAGATGACGAGTTCTATTCGAGGTAGGCTTGGACAGCCACGCCTGGCATCCGGACACGTGGAAGGGTTTGGGCGCGCGCTGATGGGACGTACATGCCATCCGAGCCATCCACTTCTACCCAATCTCTGGCAAAGCCATACCTGGTGGCTACAGCCGTATCAGGGCACGGTCCAAGAAAGGATCCGATGGAACCCCAGCTGCCAACAAGTCAAGGCAAGATCAGGCCCAACATGACTAGCATTTATTGCATCATGAGTTGATTGAACCTTCTTTTAATGCAATGTGGGCTATGATGGGGCTCCATCGGTGGCTCTATGGGCTAATTTGTTTCTAGCAGTCAAATCAAGAGGCCCACCAACAAGTGTTCTGAGGCTTCTCTCATATAAGGAGATCGACCACTCAGCAAGGAGGTACGCACTCTCACATGCATGCAACCACACACCACTCTCTTCTCCGACTAGCATCCGGGCACTAACTTAAGCATCGGAGAGCCCTGTGCTGCCCACAGCCAGGGTCCTCTGACTGTCTTCTTTTCCTCTCTCAGGCCTGAAAGTCAATTGGCTCTCTCCGGTAGTTTGGATAAGTCCCTTGAGGCACCTCCCTTGATCTTGTGAGTAATTCTTCAGCACTTACAATTGGCGCCGTCTGTGGGGAACGATTTATAGTCCTCCCTAACGTCATGACTACGAGAGCTGCGAAAGGTGGAGAAACGTCCGAGACACAACGTATGGGACCGTCCTTTGACCTCCTTCCTGCCAAGAAGAGGCCTGGGAAGAAAGTTGTTGCCGTTATAGGAGGCTACGACGAGCGTGACTTCGTTCAGATCGGCATTCAAGAGCATAACCCCCGCTTGGAATCGCATTCGAGGGGAGCAACGACGTCTCTTCGACGGAGGGACTCTTGACAGCATGGTGGAGATGGTCTCTCGCTGGGTCGAGTTCAACGAAGTAAGTGTCCAATGGTGGACGGACTAGTCTTCTCTGATCATCCAGAGGACGATGGTGTCGAAGATTACAATCCTGACGACGACTTTGATTCCACCTTTGAGCAGATCCGAGCTCAGAACGCCACCATCGAAGAGAAGGACGCTCTGATCCGTCAGCTCCAGCAGCAGTTGGAAAGAGCGGTAGGCTTGACCAGGCAGCAGCAGTCGCGGCGACAAGACGAAGAAAGGATCTCTCGCAGCAGGCACACTGATAGAGACTTGAGGATTCATCTGAATGAGAAGAGACGCGACCGAACTTGCGATGAAGGCTCGAGCACCAGCAGAAGCCACTCTAGGAGGGTGTCAGAAACTATTCCAGAGAACAGGTATGATAGCCAGGAGTGGTTGGACGAACGCATCGGGCGGACGGTTCGGCGCAACCTGGAGGTGGCCGGTCTCGCCCGAGACCAGCGGGATGTTTGCGATTCTATTGATCTCGGCTCGTCCCCCTTCTCCTGCAGCATCAAGAGTCATCCCCTTCCGAGGAAGTTCACCGTCTCGATGTTCGTCACTTACGACGAGACCTCGGATCCGGCCACCCACCTGCAACACTTCTCTCAGAGAATGTCTGTTTGGGGGGACGAAGGCCACCTGAACTGTCGAGTCTTCTCCTCCAGTTTGGGTGACCTCCCCTTGAAGTGGTTCTGCACGCTTCCCGAGGGGTCTATTTTGAGTTGGCAGCAGCTTCAGCAGTCATTCGTGAAGAAATTCTAGGCTTACGGGATCATGCCGAAGACAGATGCAGACATCATGGCCTTGAAGATGAAGCGCGAAGAGAACATCACCCGCTTTGCCAAGCGGTTCTGGACGGTCTACAGTCAGATCGAAAACTCAAAGGACGAAGTTGCAATCTTCGCATTTCAGAATGCCCTGCTCCCGGACAGCGATCTTCGTAAGGATCTGGCTTAGAACCCGGTATCATCCATAGCAACAGTGATGTCCATAGTCAATCGCTACATTGCCCAAGAGGACGACCAGATCCGAGCTCGGGAAAGCTTCGGGACGGTGCAAAGAGACCGAGATAGCAAGCCCTCGAAGAAGGACAAGGGGTTGTCCCGAAGAGAGGAGTCGGGCAGGCGCTGGACACCGGCCAGTTCGGCAAAGGCCCCTATATTCACTTCGGGTGGAGGCAAGAGGCCCAGGCTGTCAGCAGACCCATACCAAGCAGTCAACACCATCTTCAAGGAACCCATTCACAAAATCATGAATAAGGTCAAGTCCAAGCCGTTCTTCAGCTGGCCTCAGCCCATGAGAGGAGACCCGTCCTCCCGGGATCAGAGCAGATTTTGCGCCTATCATAAGCAGAGCAGGCACAAGACTGAGGAGTGCAGGATCCTCAAGTCACACTTGAAGAAGCTTGCCCAGGACGGGCACCTGCGGGAATACGTCAAGACTAGCGCAGATGATGACAGCCAGGCCCGGCGCCGAGATGAAAGAAGCCAGGACAGTGATGGGTCTGAGAAAATCATTAACGTCATCCATCTAGCTCCTCCTCCCAAAGGGAGTAACCGGGCCCGTGCCGAGTTCAGGCGATCCTCCCACAGTGAGCAGGTCATGGCTGCCGGCTGCCGAGCTCGGCTCCACTCCTAAAAGGGCCCGGAGGGAGCGGCCCAAATCTGGTTATCGGACGCGGACCTGGAGGGGGTCCAGCTCCCCCACAACGATCCGCTCATCGTCACTCTGAAGTTGAGTGACTGTACTGTGCACCGGATCCTCGTCGACTCCGGCAGTTCATCCGAGGTCCTCTATTTCGATTGCTTCAGGAGGATGGGCCTGACGGAGAAGGATCTGCAGGAGGCTCGGACACCCCTCATAGGCTTCAGCGCCAAGCTTGTATACCCCAAGGGAAAGGTGACCCTCAAAGTCAAGGTCGGCGGCGCTTGCGTTGTTACAGATTTCCTGGTCGTTGACGTGCCCTCGCCTTACAACGCAATAATGGGCAGGACCTGGCTCCACAGCTTGGAGGCAGTCCCTTCTACTTACCACCAGAGGATGAAGTTTCCGTTGGAGGGAAGGGATGGCAGAGTGGAAATAATTACAGTCAGAAGAGACCAACAGGCAGCTAGGCAATGTCTGATGGCCGTGGTGTCGGGGGAGCGAGAATCCAGGCAGGTCAACATGGCCGAGATGGAGAAGAAGCTTGACAAGGTTGGCCAGGCCCTAGAGGCGAAAAGCGTGGAGGACCTGACCGAAGTCAGGATCGACCCAAGCGACCCAGAGCGTTTCTTCCTGCTCGGAAGTCAGCTTGCAGAGCTAGAGAAGTCCGAGTTGGTCCAGTTCTTGGTGCGGAACAGAGAAGTCTTCGCCTGGACGCCCAAAGAAATGCCTAGCATCAACCCCGAGGTCATGTGCCACAGGCTGAGGGTGGACCCTAACCACAAGCCGGTAGTGCGAAGGCTCGCCAAACTGGGGTGCTGCAGACAGAGGCCGTGATCGAGGAGGTGGACAAGCTGCTAGAAGCCGGGGTGACCAGAGAAGTCCAATACCTGTCCTGGTTAGCTAACACAGTGGTGGTTAATAAGAAGACAGGAAAATGGAGGGTGTGTGTCGACTTCACCGACCTTAACAAGGCTTGCCCTAAGGACAGCTTCCCTCTCCCGAAGATTGATCAGATAATCGACGATACTGCTGGCCACGATAGATGAGCTTCCTCGACGTATACCGCGGTTATCACCAAATACCTATGTATGGGCCCGATGAAGAGAAGACAACTTTCATAACACCCAGGGGCACTTATTGTTACAAAGTGATGCCCTTTGGGCTGAAAAATGCAGGAGCCACCTACCAGCGTCTCGTCACCAGAATGTTCCGGGCCCAGCTCTGCAGGACCGTTGAAGTTTACATTGACGATATGGTCATCAAGTCCAAACGAGCGCAGAGCCATTTGGAGGATTTGGCTCAGGTCTTCGATGTTCTGAAGAAGTTCCAGCTCAGGCTTAATGCTTCTAAGTGTGCATTTGGTGTTGGTTCCGGCAAGTTCTTGGGGAGTTTGGTCACACGCAGAGGAATTGAGGTGAATCCAGACCAGATCTCGGCTATCCTCAAAGTGCAGAGTCCCACTTCGGCAAAGGAAGTTCAAAAGCTTACCGGAATGGCGGCCGCGTTGAATCGTTACATCAGCAAATCTTCAGATAAGTGCCAACCCTTCTTTTAGCTTCTTAGAAAGAATTCAAAATTTCGATGGACCCCAGAATGTGACCAGGCCTTGCAAGAACTAAAGGCCTATCTCTCTTCACCCCCTCTGCTTTCAATTCCTTTACACGAAGAAAATTTTGTACTTATACTTAGCGGTCTCGGACCATGCGGTGAGCTCGGTCCTCCTCGGGGAAGAGGACAAGCTTCAAAAGCCAATATATTATACGAGCAAGACCCTCATCGATGCCGAGACCAGATACTTACCCTTAGAGAAACTCGTGCTGGTGCTCGTCAGCGCCTCACGGAAGCTCTCACACTACTTCCAGACTCACACCATAGTAGTTGTTACGGAATATCAACTTAAATCTGTTTTCAAAAAAACTGACTTTTCAGAAAGAATCTCCAAATGGGCCGTCGAACTCGGGTAGTACGACATCCAGTTTCGGCCCAGGACCGCGGTTAAGGCCCAAGTGTTGGCAGACTTTCTCGTGGAATTCTCTACGAGTTCGGCACCGAACTGGGGGGCACGGGACAGGAAGCACCGACAGGCTCGGGTGAACAAGGCCAGACCCCTTGGAGAGTCTTCGTTGACGGATCCTCCACTACAAGGAGAGCCAGTGCAGGGGTTGTCCTCCAATCTCCAAAAGTGTTGGTCATCGAGCAAACTTTGACACTAGACTTTAAGGCGTCAAACAACGAAGCTAAGTACGAAGCTCTGTTAGCAGGACTAAACAGCGCCAAAATCCTAGGAGCTCAACAGCTAGTGGTCTTCAGCGATTCACAACTGGTGACGAACCAGCTAACTGGAGACTATCAAGCTCGTGACGACAGGATGGCCGCTTATCTAGCCCTCGTAAAGAAGACGCTCTCCCAGTTCCAGACAGCCGAAATCAGATAGATCGACAGAGAATCGAATTCTCACGCCGACGCCATTGCTAACTTGGCCTCTGCTGTCGAAGCAGGAAAGAAGAGAAACGTCGAAGTGGGATCGTTGGCTGCGCCCAGCATAGAGCGCCATCCACCTCGGGAAGTATTGTGCCTTGATCTCGGCCCGAGCTAGATAGACCCCATGATAGCCTACCTCAAAGACGACAAGCTCCCCGAGGACAGAAGCGAAGCTCATCGGATCAGGCTCAAAGCAGCCTGGTTCTGGCTGTCTCCAGAAGGCAAACTCTACAGGAAGTCGTTTACAGGGTCGTACCTCCAGTGTGTTCATCTGAGCAGAGTAGAAGATTTTATCTTCGAAATACATGAAGGGATGTGCGGAAGCCACATCGGAGGAATGTCTCTAGCCTACCAAGCCATCATCCAAGGCTACTGGTGGCCATATATGCAGAATGATGCGCAGGTGTACACCAGGAAGTGTGAAAAGTGTCAAAAATTCTCCCACTCTATCCATCAACTAGCGCAAGACCTCAGCCCGCTCTCTAGCCCATGGCCATTCGCCCAATGGGGGCTCGACATTGTGGGACCACTTCTCCGAATTCCAGGGAATAGGAGGTGGCTCATTGTGGCCACCGACTACTTCACCAAATGGATTGAGGCAGAGCCACTGTCTTCCATTACGGAGCTGGGTTCCAAGAACTTCGTGTGGAAGAATATCGTCACGAGGTTCGGCATTCCTAGAGCTCTGATCTCGGACAATGGGACCCTGTTCGACTCCAGCCTCTTCCGAAACTTCTGCTAGGAGCTCGGCATCCGCAATCATTACTCCACCCCAGCATACCCACAGAGCAATGGACAAGCAGAAATTTCCAACAAAGTGGTCCTCGACGGGCTGAAAAAGCGACTTGACCGAGCGAAGGGAAGATGGGTAGAAGAACTTCCGAGTGTCCTGTGGGCCTATAGAACGACTCTAAGGCGCTCCACCTCGGCGACACCTTTCTCCCTAGCCTATGGGATGGAGGCTGTCATTCCCTTGGAGATTGGCCTTCCTACTCTGAGGTCCGAACTCTTCGACCAAGGCCGAAACGAGTCATACTTAGCTTTGGAGCTGAACTTGGCCGATGAACGGAGGGAAGCAACAACAATTCGGTTGGCCGTCTACCAGCAGCAGCTAGCCAGGGGTTATAATCGGAAGGTTAGAGAAAGAAAATTCTTGGTAGGTGAGTTGGTTCTGAAAAAGACACTCCCAAGCAACAGAGACCCCGGCCAGGGCAAGCTGGCACCGAATTGACACGAACCCTTCAAGGTTATCTCCACTGTCGGGCAATCAGCCTATAGACTCGAAGACATAGAGGGCTGGAAGTTACCTCGGCCGTGGAATGCATCTCATCTTAAGAAGTTCTATTTCTGAAACCTGTACTTTGTACTTAGAAGATTTCAGTGAAAGAAAAATTCCTTATTCAAAGAACAAGGCGTCCTTTGTCAGCAGTTCGGCTACTGCCAATGATGAGATCGCCTCGGGTCGGCCTATGCGCCACCCGGGCGTGAAGCCATTACGACCAATGATGAGATCGCCTCGGATCAGCCTATTCGCCACCCGGGCGTGAAGCCATTACGGCCAATGACAAAATTATCTTAAGGGCGAACCGAGCCCCACCCCAACGCTTAGTCGTTCCGGCCTTCTCGACTGACATTCCCGGGGTCATTAGCCCTGCTAACACGATTCTATTTCGGCCAGCAGAGAGACTGATGCGCGGTTTCCTGATGGGGGCAAATATCAAGGGGCAAAGGCACTCCAGATCCGACCCTTAGTGCGTGACTAACTTAGTACAGATCTGTTGTGTACCAGCCTCACTGCGCCCATCATGGGCAAGGTCAGCTATGGTAAAACAATCCGCTCTTCATGGCTTTCTAGTTCGGCTGAGCCCCCCAGGATGGGATGCACTGAGCCGAGCCCTAACACTTAGAAAAAAAAAACAGAGAGAAAGCAAACAACAAGCAACAACACATGAAAAATACAAGAGCACCATGAAGCACAGTTCGAAGCAAGAATTAATCATATTATGGTCACTCCATTGCACAAAGACAGTTTGAAAAAGAAGGCTTTGTTTCATTGATCTGTTCAAGGTACAGGATTTACAAACCAAGTCTTTACAAAAGGAAGAAATGAGATAAAATCTTGAAAAAACTTGAACATCAAGGGCTCATGCAGCGAAGCCAGCATCGGTCCCTTCAGTCGGAGGGGCTTCGACTGTTGCGGCGGCGGCAGCGTCCTCGGTGGAGTCAGGGACGATTGTTGCGGCGGCGTCCTCGGTAGAGTCAGGGGCAGGAGCAGGCTCTTGGTCCGAGCCAGGGAACTTAGTTGGATTTTGATAGTTTGGGTCGTCCTCGGGGACGCCCACCTTGTCCAATGCGGCCAGCCATCCAAGTTCCCAAGCCTTGTCTCGGACGGCTACGACTTGCGCTTCGTACAGGGAAGTCGCTTCGGCCACCCCCTGATCGTAGGCCGTCTTGGTCTCGGCCTCAAGCTTGGCCTCGGCTTCTTCGGTCTGCTCGGCCACCTTCTTCTTGTAAACCTTGATCTTGGCCTTTGCAGCCTCCAACTCGGCCATGAGACTCCGAACCGACGCCTCCTACTCAGCCGCCTTTCTCCCCATCTCATCCACCGCAGCCTCCAGCGCCTTCTTTTGCGCCTCCGCCTCGGCCCTTTCAGCAGCTCTTTCGACGCCGCTCTGTCGCGCCCTCTCCAGCTGGACGAGAGACCTCTGCACTAGCTGCAAGATGGATAGAACACACTTAGCAAACCATAGTAGGGATAGCGGTTCACAAAAATCAGAGTATGAGACACTTACTAGAAGTCCCGCCTGCATCGACGCCCCTGCCATCGCGGTGTCGTCCTGCTCCCGATGACGAGCCATGTCCTTTGGGAGCGAGCAGGCGGTCGCCAGGACTGCCATCACCAGGGGGTTCCCGTGGACTTGATCCTCCACCGACACGGGCTTCCCGGGACCGATGAGTAGGGAGGGTTACTAGGGAGCCGGCCCGGGTGGAGAGACCACTATGGGCCCCGGTGCGTCCTCAACCACGGGTTCGGTCCGAGGCCTTTTTCTTCGCCCGGCCTCCTCTACCGTGGCCCCTCCGGACTGTTGCTAGCTTTTCGGACGAGGGGGTGGAGTGCGGGCCCTGTCGACTGCTGGAGCGGAGGTGCGCTAGGGAGTCCGCCTCGAACTGCCGGAGTCGCCAAACCCCAGCAGACTCAAGTCTTTCACCACTGGCGAACACCGAGGTGCCATCTCTTCTGAGTCCGGGGCAGGGGCGGGGCGACAAGGGCGCCTGATCAAAGGGCTCTCGCTCGACTCTACCTCGGATGAAGAGGCCTCTGCGCCCGACGCTGGCCTTCTCGCCTCGGGTATTACTTGGGGCTGGACAATCTCGGGCTCTAGCGCAGGTTCAGGCCCCCTCCTCTCCGGCTCTGGAGCAGCCTCAGCCCTTTCTTGGCCGACCTCAGATCTTTTGTAGTAGCCTCTGTACCTGGGCTGGTAGCCAAGCAGCGCCCACGCAGCCCTGTTGGAGAAGTCCGTGCACCTTGCAACCCTCTAGTGCCACGAGTCGTTCCTCACCCAACCAACCAGCCCTGCCTTTCTCTGCTGAGCGGCTGCAAGATCCGAGTTGAGTCAGTTCGGGAACATACAAGTAAATAAATGAAAATCTAGGCAAAACAGAAAAATGCCGTACTTGGGACCACCCCGGGTTGATGGGGGATGCTGTAAGCTCTGACCTCCTCCTCGGAGCCGAATTCCCAATTCCCCGAGACGGATATGGGGTCGTCCCCAGCATATTTGTTGGAGTCCTCCAGCGCCGTGATGAAGGCCATTCGTTTCGGCTTAACGCGGGGGTAGTAGTCACCCTCCTTCGTTTTACAGATGTCGTAAACGTCTTCTATGTCATGGACTCCTAGATCTATGTGGAGATTTGGTTCAGCGCCACGGTGCCCATAATAATCTTGAAAGCGTTTGGCACTAGCTGGCAGGGGGTAAGGTTTCAGGAACAGAGGCAGGCCCGAAGCAGTGGATGCAATGGGAACCTAACCCCTCCCTCGACGACCGCTATGAGCGGGAAGGGCATCCAACCGTCAGCGTATGAACGGCGGATGTGGTCCACAGGGTCAGCCTTCTGGACGAAGACATCGCCCGGTACCTTGAAGGCGGACCTGAAGCCTTCTATGGCTACTGGGGGGGTCAATCCAGTGACTGTAAATCCCCATGGCTTGTATAAAACAAAACGAAAGGAAGGGAAGGGGACCGGATGAAAGAAACAAAAGGAAGTAAGAGACGCGAAAGACTTACTAATACAGGAACCTAAGACAGGGACGGACAGGGAAGCACCGAGAGAAGACGAAGCTCTGCTCCGAGGGCTTAGCTCTGGTTCCTGGAGTTCTCAATAGCGTCCTTTCGAAAGTGCAAGGTAAGAAAGGGGAAGAAGACGAAGGCGGGCCTATTTATAGGGGAAGGACGCCCCATCATGGCGCCACTTCCGAAAATTCAAAAAGGAAAAATAAACGTCCCTTCAGAGACCGCGCGCGTGCCCTGTTCGACAGCGTGGCCAACCAGTTGGCGACGCGTGTCGTCGACGGTTCGCCTCCTGCAATGATTTAAGCACGGCATTTATTGTAATTAAACCGCCCTGGCGTGCAAGGAGAAGTTGAATAAGCGCCACGCATCAATAACCGACTTCAGAACGGAAACATGTGGCGGTCCTTCTTAATAATAGCTCCCGACCCCAGGGAATTCGGGATCCCAAGGAGTCAGAAGCTAGGGGACAATTGTGTGGGGGATACCTTAATGCGCCATTTGGCCAGAGAATAACGGTGATCTCTGCCAAAGTTCTGTTTCGGCTGAAAGGGTCCCGGCACGGGAAGTCGAGATGCTTGCCGAGACCATGCCGAGACCACCCCATCTCGGCATAACCCCGTACCAGGAAAGGGGTGCTCATCTCGGCCACAGCCGAGATGACGAGTTCTGTTCGAGGTAGGCTTGGACAGCCACGCCTGGCATCCAGACACGTGGCAGGGTTTGGGCGTACGCTGATGGGACGTACATGCCATCCGAGCCATCCACTTATACCCAATCTCTGGCAAAGCCATACCTGGTGGCTACAGCCGTATCAGGGTAGGGTCCAAGAAAGGATCCGATGAGACCCCAGCCGCCAACAAGTCAGGCCAAGACCAGGCCCAACATGACTAGCATTTAATGCAGCATGGGTTGATTGAACCTTCATTTAATGCAATGTGGGCTATGATGGGGCTCCATCGGTGGCTCTATGGGCTAATTTGTTTCTAGCAGTCAAATCAAGAGGCCCACCAACAAGTGTTTTGAGGCTTCTCTCATATAAGGGGATCGGCCACTCAGAAAGGAGGTACGCACTCTCACATGTATGCAACCACACACCACTCTCTTCTCCGACTAGCTTCCGGGCACTAACTTAAGCATCGGAAAGAACCTGTGCTGCCTACAGCCAGGGTCCTCTGACTGTCTTCTTTTCCTCTCTCAGGCCTGAAAGTCAATCAGCTCTCTCCGGTCGTTTGGAAAAGCCTCTTGAGGCACCTCCCTTGATCTTGTGAGTAATTCTTCAGCACTTACACATACATTGTTGGAAAACAACAATATTTGCTACTTTTAAGAATCTTATTGCACCAAGAAAACTAGATGAACTATGCAAAGAGTTTTAAATATGAGATGCTGTTGTGGGATCGGATTTTAAGCGAAAAAGAAAAACATCTGGACTAGTCCAATGAGAGCTTTAAGAATAGCCTAGGAACTTTTGAACAAGGTTTGAAGCTATCTTGGTGTGAGAACATTGTTAAGAGTGTCATTTTGACGCATGGATATTGGCTGTGTGCATTTGGTTAAGTAAGATTCTATGTAGCCATAGAATCCACGAAGGAGTGCAGGGCAGTCTGTCTGAGCAGTGTTTTGTTGGAATTTCTTGTCAATATTTTAACCTGATGAACCAATAATTTGGTTTTTAATCTGAACTAGTATCCAAATGATCCCTCAAACCAATAACAGTATGACAAATAACAACGATGCCTGTTGAAGTTGTAATTAATCCATAGTAATCAACTACAAGAATATAATTCAATCCCAAACAACAACAATGGCCACCTTTTGATATTAAATACATATTACAATTTTATTATGATTGAGCTGATTGCTGCAATTTATTAGGACAATACATGAAAAATATACCAGAACCTTGTGTATACATGTTTGAAAGAATGTTCTATGTATGATACTTTATTTGCTTGATTCCGATTTGGGTGACAAATTATTAAATTTTTGGTTGAACCTGGCCATCAGTAATCAACTTCAATGCTGTGTCCACAAGTGAGTAAACAGTTGTTTTGTGCCTACTTAGCCCAACACTACCTGAGAAAACATTGAAGCATTCGAGTTCTGATGTAGTCTCAGCCACATTCCGAAGCTCCTTCTCCATGCCTAAATCTTTGAAGATGCGAATATTTTCTTTATTGGATTTCATCATCCAAATCACCAGCTCAATCACGAACCTCCTTATTCTTGGAACTTTGACCGATGGGTACTGATATTGTTTCAGTATTTGCACTAGTTTTTCTGCCAATTCAGTTTCCTTTATGCCACTTGTATTGAATGGGTTGCCTGATTCATGAGAACTCATGAACCTGAAAATCTGTGCGGCAAGACCGATAGCAACCTCCTGCAATTTTTCCTCTTTGGACATTGTTGCCTTCAGGACCTGTGGAAGAAACAAATTGAAACTCTTTTTAGTACTTTTGTTTCTCTTTAAGTCATTGAGCTTTACACAACTTCCATAGATGCAATAGGGGTGGAACTGGTGGTGGAGGGGGTTGGGGAGTGCAGGGAGAGGTCATAGCCTTTCCAGAAGTTTTGGAAAACCTTCCCCTGGTTCCGCCACTGGATGCAATGAATTTTGAACATATAGACCTGTTGACACCTAGAATCCATTTCATTACACATGACTTGACAACCCATGAATTTCCTATGAACCTAAGATAATTGCACGAAGCCATGAAAAGAAAGAATATGAAACACTATATCTAAAACAAAGGCATGAAAAGAAAGAATATAAAACACTACATCTAAACTTTCATAAATATATGAAACTGTAGGCATTACCAACTGCACATAAGGTGTTAACATGTTGGATACGTTCAATAATGATGAAGGTTGAAGTATCCGTGTTCCTTGTGTTAAAAAAGAAAATAAATTCCGAAATGTAAAAAGCTTGAGCTAAACAAAACTTACAGTGGGTGCAGCATCACTGACTCCTTTTAACTTGTGGCAGCAATCATGTCCACTGTAAGCACACAAATTTCGCATAATTCTAGCAGAGTTTACACACAGCGCTGGCTCATTCAGTGCCTCAACAAGCTTTTCCAAGGCCTCTAATCTCAAAATCCTTTCGCAATTTTTCTCACTCTCCAATGTCAGCATTGCAAGTGCTTCTCCAGACGCAACTCCGACTGTATCCTGATTTTCTGGTAATCCCTGCTTGAAGAAAATGCATAATAATTCCTGAAGAATTCTGCCTGTGCTTCCAATCTTTTCCTTCGCATCCTCATCCAAAGCCAAACTTGTTAGAATTTCAATTCCCAGTCGCTGCAGCACTGGGTGATTCTCTCCATATTGCAAAACTTCCCTAATGTAGCTGATTGTGAAAACATTCTCTGAAATTTCATGCCTGAGAAGCTTTCCAGTCTTACCTGATGAGCTTGCTAGCATCTTCACTAGTTGCAATGATCTTTTGACTAACATAATATGAGACGTTGATGCAAAATTGTCCTTCAACAACCTTTCTCCTGCATGTGTAAAATCAATGATTTTTGGTAATAGGCCTCTGGTATTTCCTATCTTTCCACAGTTATCATGATCATGTGCAAGCTTTTTCAGAATCAGGAGACCCAAGAGATTAAAACTCGAGAACTCATAGTGTACATGGCCAGTGATGTCAGTTTTCTGGTAGATTTCGTTGTGTGCACAGCTAGAGTTTCTTTCTAAGTGAAGCAATGATGATATTGACTCCATCGCACCTGGAATTGCAGCCACACGAAGGGAATTCTGTTTCTTCCCTGCGAGTTTTGATATAATCTCTGCTGCGGATTTCCTAATCTCTTCTTCTGATGGGCTTTTCCAATTTAACATCTCTACCAATCTTTCCATAACAGGGATTGAAGTCCCAATCTTTCTGAGCGTGTCATCCGAGAACCGCTTGCTGTTTACAAACTTTCGAAGAATCCTGGCTCCAGTGAGCTGCTCATCACTGGAAGCTGATGCCAACAGCTCTACAGCAAAAGAAATGAGGTCCATTCTCAAGCCATCAAAGATGCTTCCATTGACACATATTGAGTAGGCATCATAGAAGAATCGCTTGATTGAAACTATCCCAGAATTTCCAAACTCACATTCATTGTTCACCTCTTCCAGCAATTTACAGTAGCTGGCCTTCCATTCCCAGTATGTTTTCTCCATTAGAAACAGAAGAGCTTCTGCCAGGGCCAAACCATAGAAAATATTTAAAGCAGGATTCCTATTCGTTTTGTCGGAATCCCCTTTGCTTATCTCACCATAATCCTGCTGAATGAGCCTCATCAATGAGAGCGAGATGCAAGCAATGGCTGACAATAACTGAAGCCAGTACAGGAGCTTACTGATGTTCCTTGTTAGAAAAACCCAACCTGTGCATGGAAGCAATGGGACATCTGGTGTCAGCCACGTCCGAGTTGCTGATTTCTGTGAAAATCTCCTCAATCCTCCCATCTGGGCATTGTCTGTTAATTCTCGACTGTTATGTGGTCTACACCAGAAGATGGCTTTGATAGCTTGAATAATGGAGTTTGAGCTGGATTTCAATAGTCGGAAGCTGTACTTCCCCGCGTCCGTGAGAGACCATGTGGCCTGATGTTCCCATTCAAGCTCATGACTCCGGCTGAATATTCTGGTTCCCTCAATTAGGAGAATTGTAGTGATAAGCCAGAAGTCAGTTTTCTCGAGTTTAACGGCAAAACCTCCAAGAAGAACAACAGTAGCCCAGATGAATCCGAGTGTACCAAGGCCACTAGCTGACTTTTCTAGAATGGCCAGCCGAAGAGCAAAAATGGTGAGTTTCTTTTCCGGTGCATAATCAGTCTGCCTTTCTGAAGAACCCGAGTTTGTGTTACTATCGTTCTTTCCACCTGTGTCATTATTTTCTCTCTGGGGTTCGAACATGATGGAGTCCCAGTTATCACTATGCTGTTTTGGAGAACTCATCTGTTCGTCAATCTGCAGGCGGATACTTGGTTCACCTTCTCTTGATTTTGTGCTCCTTTTATCCATGGGTTTGGATTTCTTGTTATCTTTATTGAGTGGCTAATAACCTGCACAATCTTACAGAAAAAGAGCTGTCAAATGATGGAAAATTATATTTCTTTCCCTTTCGAAAATGAATCTAACATTCATGAATATTTGAAATTGTACGACCTGTGGAGTAATTGGTGTCAAACTCTCAAATCTCTGTTTCTCAAAATCTTTAATGTGCTCCAGAGCTTCTGTTATCTTTATCAGCAGCTGATTGTATGCTGCAGTTTCACATCTGCCGACAAGACTTGTAAATGGATGGAATCTTTCTACGTGCTTGCTTCTGGGTTATCCGTCTAGTGATGTCAAATGTTGATAGGATGAATCTAGAAATGGTTCTGGAGTTTGCAGGAAGCTGCGGTGAGTTTTTCGAAATTGTTGGTACGTATGGGTTCTGATTGAATATGGAAGAAATGCAGTTGGTTGTCTGAGGGACACAAGAAATTGATTTTGGAACCTGATGAGTTCTCACTTACAATTACAAATGGGCTCTTGTCAATTAATATAAGAATAAGAGCTCTTGGTGGTTTTGAATATATATATAGGAAAACTTTGATGAGTTCCTGTTGATGAATTGGTAATCTTGAATTTGTACAAAGGTGGTGCAGATGGAGGTGAGGATAAGGCAGGAAGATGAGCTTTGGGAGCAAGTTTATGGTGTGTGGAGGGAAAAGTCCTCTATCTTCTTTCTTCAAGCAACAATAGGTTTTCCCCCATCTTTTTCTATCGTTTTAAGATTTATTTTTCTTTATCATATCCTTGTTTAATATCCTTTTTGTCATAATATTTTTGTCTTTCTCCTTTGACTTGCAGGATTTGGTTCCTGTTTCTTAGGATGCACTCTTTCTGTTTATTGATGGAGTGTGGAGCCTATTTGAGTGTCCTTGATGGATCAACTTAAAAGTCAATGAGACCTTTTCTGCCCAACCACCAGCAAGATACCTTTATTGGAGGGTCATGGGGATTATCTTTCCATTATTTTCTTTCAGTTGACCTAGGTTTTTTAAAAATTATAATGGTTTCCAGATTGATCATGCCATGTCTAATTTCTTGGAAGAATGGGTCACCGTGTTTTAATAAATTGGAATTCATTTTAAAACTTTTCTTATGTGGTATGAAAAGATTTGTTCTTCTGGATGTTAAACGAATTTTCAACCATGATAAGTGTAAAATTTCTGCTGCAGATTAGGGTTCTACAAATAATCAGCTTCATTGGTCACTTCAAGTAATTTAATGTTAATGCAATGAGGAGCACCTCAGCTTCCTTGGTCATTTCAGGTAATTTGATCGCCGGTCTTTTAACATGACACCATGATGGTCCCAACTCTGATGATTCTAACATGACGATCCTGGCCATTCATCCAATATGCACCAACACTGCTAAAATTTCAGGTTGGGTTAGGTTTTGGCAGCTGCTGAATCAAGATCTGGTGTGGTTGGGGCTGCATCATTTCCAGTGAAATGTTTCCAATTCAACCAGAACATGGGCTGATATATGAGTTCATTGGCGAGATATCATGGGCTATATATTTATATGCAAGCATGACCATCACATTGGCCCGAATCAGAAATTTCGGACTGGGCTAAACCCCAAGTAAAAATTGGGCTAAACCTGGGCTGGATCTGAGGATGAATACTCGACCCGTTAAGTAAAAATGCTGGCTAACATAAGCTTCAGCTGGGACTGAACCTGGATTATGCCTAGGATGAAGTGTTGCCAATTTACCGTAAGATACAAATTCAAGTATCATTGTACTGCTTATGTTTCTAGAACGACACTGGAGGATGCTTCTTGACTAATTCTCAGTACCATCTTTCTTTGCTTTCAAGTAATATATTTGTCCCTTGAAACTTTCCTAATATTTTTCTTTCTACTTGCCTAAGACTTATTTCTGAGATTTCATGGAATGTTTCTTCCATCTCACTGTTACAAGTCAGAAATGTTCGAAGCCAACCGTACAACTACGGCTGCAAATGTAAAATGTTCAAGTTTCTGTTCCTACTAAAGCAGATATCCTGGTTTTAGATATTTTGATCCTGATCCATTTGAATCTGATATCGGATCCTTATATGTTCCAGCCCATGGATCCAGATTCAGAATGATTACATATACATATTAAATAAATATATATATATATATAGCTTTACGCCTAAATAGATTGCGTTATGTATTCATATTTAAGAATTTACTTAGCTTTAATCATATATCAGAAATAGTTCTGAATCCGATTCAGAAACCGGATCCGAAACTGGATCTATTGAGATAATTGGTGTCCTGTGATGTTTGAGGACTTCTGCACATCAAACTCTCAAATCTCTGTTTCTCAAAATATGGAAGAAATGCAGTTGGTTGTCTGAGGGACACAAGAAATTGATTTTGGAACCTGATGAGTTCTCACTTACAATTACAAATGGGCTCTTGTCAATTAATGAAAGAATAAGAGCTCTTGGTGGTTTTGAATATATATATAGGAAGACCTTGATGAGTTCCTGTTGATGGATTATCTTTCCATTATTTTCTTTCAGTTGACCTAGGTTTTTTAAAAATTATAATGGTTTCCAGATTGATCATGCCATGTCTTATTTCTTGGAAGAATGGGTCACCGTGTTTAAATAAAGAATGGGTCACCATGTCTAGTTTGACCTCCACCATTCAATATAGAGGTGCCTGCAGTAGGTCCCACTTGGTGGTTTGACTTTTTTTTTTTTTTTTTTAAAGGTCACCTGACCACTACAAAATGAAATTAACAATTGGCACAGAAAGTGATCAAACCAAAACATCTCACCATCATAATTCTTTCCCATTTGTGCCATAAAATGAGCAACGGGATTATACAACCTAGGTATAAAGTTAACAGAAATATAATAGAAAGCAAGAGAAGAGATATGCAAGGAAAATATTCTCCTACGAATGCCCATCGTTGATCAGTGAAGCTCCTTTTTGTTTCTTTCATCATCCCATGATCTGGTAATAGGTCTGAATTTACTTTCATTGAACCTTCACTCATTGTTGGATTGAATCTCAATAAAATCTACTCACTATTGGATTGAATTTTAATAAATTATACGCTTAAAGCGCTATTGAACTTTGAGGCCTGTAAATCATGGGCTAGGATAATTCGGTAGGGCTGATTTTCTAGATCCCCCTTATCCATTAGGAGACCTATCCATCTGTCCATCTTCCATTAATAGACATTCATCTGAGTGGGCCCCACAAGATGGACGATATATAAGCAATATACAGCATGAGTGGGCTTCATAAGATGCACTGGATCTAAGCAATAAGCAATATGCTCGTAGGAAAATATTGGAATGCTGACATTGAAATAACCGTGTCTGCTAGCTGCAAAACGGCAGTGTGCACAAACTCACAATGAACATTATAGATAACATGTAGGGGCTCACCAAAAACCATGGTTTTAGTGTTAACTGATATTTAATTTAGATTGTTTTGGTCTTTTTTTTTATGCAACAAGTTTTGTAATATATTCAGAAGAACTTAACCTCTTTTTTTTCTATTGATTTTAGAGTGTTTTACATGTGTTTAAAATACCAAAAAATAATATGAAAGTGGTGAGAATGCATTTCCTATACATTTTTGGAATTTTTTTCTCCATTTAATACGAAATATTGCTTGACGCAATGTCAAGGTTGCAATACTAGCACCTTCCATACATATTTGGCACCGGACTAAAATTCGTTAAAAATCCGTGTTGGTCATGGGCAAAACCTTGATGTATTTGGTGGTAAGACTGAGTTTCAGCCAAATTTTGTGAACATTAGCCTAACTCAAAAGTTAAAAGAGTCAATCTAAGCTCTTAACAAAAAGGTCGCATTTGCAGGTTAAATAGAAAATTAAACTCAAGCTTTACCCAACCTAGTTATTAGTCACGGCTGTAAGAGTCAACCTGTACTCAATCAAAAAACAAATAGGGTCTGGTTGAGGTTGATTCAGTGGGTCAAGTCATGATTGCCACCACCATCAAACTGGAGTCAGGTAGACTTGTCATCATCCCTCCATGTTATAATATGTAATTACTACTTAATCCTATCTCATTTTCATTTGGTAATTAAAGCTCCTTGAGTATATTTTTTAAGCAGTGATGTCACTCTCGTGTTTTGCACCCGTCAGTTTGATATATCACTTTCTGAAGATAAGGTTGTAGATGTGACCATAGTTTTTCCGCTCCTTCTAAACCTAACGCAACGCTCTTTCTTTATTTAGACATCAGACCAATCGCGACAACTATATTGACAGCTATAATAAATCTGGCAAAGTGTGAATCCTTAACAAATTTCAGGCTCTTGGGTTATATATAGTACCACAGAGGTAATAATAGAGAATCACATCAGTCCTTCATATTAATTTCTTAATTGATCAATGAGTCAACAATATATGACCTCTTACCTAATCCCATATCTAGTTTTCTGTTATTTACATCATACTATTCCCTGTTACAAGAGGATTAGTCAGGAAAGAGAATTCCATGGCCATGAATAAGTAAAACGCGTAAATTAGAAGTTGACAAGGACGACAAAGCACCGGACCGGATGGTTTGAAATCGTCTTTTACGAATGCTTATTGAATTTCATAAAAGAAGTCATGTGATAGTGAAAGAACATTAGACAAGTTCATAACTTATGAATTCCAATGTTAGAGCAATGATGAAAATAATGGTAGCGGCCCTATGCCAAAACACTATGTAGTCCCGGTGAGATTTGAAAAAATTGTCAAAAAAATCTGAAAAATTCGGTAGAAAATTTAGAATATTGAAAAATGATAGAAAATGTTCTTTTTTTTTTTTTTTTTGCAAAAGTAACTGAGGTAAGGGGGCGCAATGGTCCCCTCATTGTATGAGGTCCTGTATATTTGTGAAACCTTGAGAAGAACTCTCCATATCCACTATAATTCGGCGAGATCGTGTGCTTTTTGGTGTTTTTTTAAACATAAAAGGGTATAAGAGTTGCATAAAAACGTTATTTGGAGAGAAAAAGAAAAGAAATAAGCATCATTATACATTTTGAATTTTTTGAAAAGTAGGAAAATTTCACACCTCGTAGCGGCTTTGTAGCTGCCCCTTAACAGGCGTAGCTGTTTCATAGCGGCCGCTATGAATGCGATCGGCACTAAATGCCATTTAGACCGCTATACCCGATATAACGGCTGCTACGTAGTATAGTGGCCACTATTTTGATCCATGGGCAAGTTAATACCTTATGAATTTCAATGTTAGAGAATTTGGAAGGATTGCCATGCTTGAAGACTCAAAACTGGGTAGCGTCCAAGCTACTTAATTCAGAGGTTCAAATGGAATTAAAATAAGGGAGATAGGTTTTAACAGTTCCATGGTACTTTTGAGAAGGAAAAGGGCATCCTTGATTTAATTTAAGTGGTCAATATTCAAGCCATGCATGATGGCCTAATGGGGTCTTGCTCTAGAACGGTCTCTTTGTTGCTGTTCCCTAGCAACAAAAGTCCCAAAAGTTGCACTTTCTTTTTTTCTCTTTCATGTTTCTGCATGAATAATCATATCTGGTCACAACTTAGGATAGAAGGATCACTGGGACGCATATGGGCTCCACAAGGGGTCCAAGTTTGGGCAGAATAGTCGATATCAGGTAATTTTATAAAAAGTCAATATTGAAGAAAAGGCTTGTGTAGAATGGAAGCTTTCTTTCCTACCGTACAAGCCACTTCGTGATTTCATCACGCACACATGTATATAAAAGGAGGTATGAGATGAAGTCAATTACAATGTGAATGCCATATCATCATATCTTATAAGGGCGCATTTGTGCGGCTGGTTTTCGGCAAAAACATTGAGGATTGCGAAAGCGCTTTGACGCACCACAGTGACATCCAAGTTTGGTGCAGCTGTTTGTTTGCAAGGAAAACCTCAAAAATGAACTTAATCTTCCTTCACTCCATGGAAAAGCTTCTCTTATGGAAAGGTTCAGAGCAAAAAAAAAAATATGTAAAGAGGCATTATGGTATAAAAGTATTATACCACAAAACAAGTTACGTAGTGAAAGCTAAGAAATTAGAAAGAGAAACAATCCCTTCTGACATTGCTATTTTTTTTTTTTTTTTCCTAAAGAGGGAATTCAACTAGCAAACAAACAAGGACAAGACAACAAAGAAACCCAACTCAAAAAAAAAAAACTCAACATCCAACCAGACATCTAGACTTCAAAAAATGCCAATCTTTTAGTACTTGATTGTTTCCATAGTCAGAAAAGATAAGATTCTCACTTTTGAAGATGCCATTAGATGAGGATTCAATCGAATCTGAGTGAAAGCAGCGGTGAGCGAAGTCCTGCATTTGACAATAGCAGGCTGTTGCTTGGAGATCTTGTATTGCTCGTGAACTCCTAATGGTAAGCAGCTCTTAAAGGTAGTGATCTCTGGAAAGTAGAGCTTAGAGAGCTGATCTGCTACCTTATTGGCAGTTCGTCGGCAATAATTAGCTTCCCACCATGACACCTGAGAGAGCATATTGAGCAACTTCCACCAATGTGCAATGAGTGACCAAGATAGGCAGGGCCAGTTCTGAATTTTTCAGGGCGCAGGGTAAGAGTAAAAATTAGGTATATATATATTCAAGTAAGGGATTCCCTCACCATAGGGTGAGGGAGACTCCCATTTTTGAAAATTTTCAAGTACAAAAACACTTTTGTACTTTTTGGAAAGATTCTCTTTTGAATATCCCCATATATATGTGTATATATATATATATATATAAAACTTAGTGATGGCCTTATTCATTTTTCAAACAATATCTAACCTATCAAAATTAACTAAGAGGGAATCCCTCACTTGAATATCACCCTAAAAACTTAGTGATGACCTTTTTCCAGTGGAATCGTTTACTTTTAGAAAGTCTAAAAAGTATTATGTAGGTCCAGATTTAGCAGGCCTACCTTTGGAATAGATTTAATAATTGTAAGGTGATCGAATAGTTGGCCCATTGACGATTGAAAGCGCATGTAAATGACTAAAGGGATCGGACCGCCAGAAAGTGTTCTCTAACATTTGTCTGACTTCAATGGACTGAATTCAGGCTCCACTTGAATTCAAGTCTAAAAATTCAACTCTGAAATAGATTCTCCACTTAAAGTCCCATTGTTTTTTTGTTCATTGGGCTTTTACAGTCAAACTCTAAGAAGTGGAACATTTTATTAAATGTGATTTTTCACGTCTTTTGGATAAGGATTGCAACTAAAGTCACGGCAGCACGTTGTGCAAAAGTCTAGAAAAATAGAAAAAAAATTGGAGAGAGAGACTGAGACGTGTAAAGGTCCTTTACATTGTCCCTTCTGTTACAAAAATTAAAAAAGAAAAGAAAAAAATATGTGGTCGGGGGGAGGATGAGTCAGTGATGGAGACAGCTGACGAGATGGGAGTTTGGGAGTTCAATAAGCTCATGTCTCAATCTCCCAGGAACCCTAAGAGTTGTGTAAAGGGAAGGAAAAAAAAATAAAAAATGCATACCTGCCTTCTAGCTAAAGCAGTAGAGCATTCAACAGTTCCTCTTCTCGACGCCTCCATATTGCAGCGACGACATTTGTAGATGGGTAACTAGGAAGAGACTTTTGGAGTGCGAGACTGGGATATGAATAAATCCTCTTAAATTGAAGGGATCAAAGAAGAATACAGAGGAGAAGATGTAGAGGAAAAAAAGGTACAAACGTGAAGATTTTCAGAACTTACTATTGGGTTTCCATTTTTTTTAATGGCAACTACGAGGAAAGTGGCTTTGATATTTTTTTAGACGTGAAAAAATAGCAATTACTTCTCTTTTGGAATGCGAAAAGATGCAGTTGGAGCCTTATTATTTTGGAGACAGAAGAACGGCCGTTTGCATTTTTCTTTTTGGAATTTGAAAGATGCTAGTTGGTTTAATTGGAGTTTAAATTTTTGGGATTGAAATGAATGCAGTCACGATTTTATGACGTTTTTGGGCCCCCCTAAAAAATAGGCCTAGCGAGCAGACTTACAGCCCCTCTTACGGGCCGGCCCTGAAGATAGGTTATTATATTTCTTGAGGTACTGAGTAAAGCTCAAGCAATCTCCTTCTATGATGACGTGGTGAAAGCCCCTCTTAAGGCATATTTCCATCCCTTTGATGATAGCAAGTAGCTCCGCTTCCAAAGAGTTGCTTGCATAAACTTTTCCAGCATATCATATCCTTCAATTAGAGTTCCTGTTGGATTGTGAATGATGCCACCAACTCCTGTAATATGAGAGAATGGGTTGAATGAACCATCAAAGTTAAGCTTAAGATGGTTAGCTGGAGGTGGAAGCCATAATTCTAGGGGAAGACCGGTTTTTGACACTGCCATGGAGAGAAGGTTAGATACATTCCATTGATGGAATGCAAATAGAGCTTTGGATTTGACCGAGTTTGGGAATATTGGACTATTGAGGAATATGTGTTCGTTCCAAATTTTCCAAATACACCATTTAACAAGAACTCCAAGCTTAAGACCATCGACGAGAGGTTGTTCACTTTGGAGACTTGATGCGGTTATGAGTACGATCGGACGAGAGAGGCACTCGGTCCTCCGGATTTTCAAATTAAGGCCGCCCAGGGCGCACTAGACACCATGCGACGTGCGGTGCTTTTCCAGCCGCTGGACCCTACCTTTGGCTGAGCCGTTAGTAGGGTGGGTAGGTTGTTAGGTGGGCAGCAACAGCTAACAAGATCACGATCAAAAGATACATGCCACAATTTACTTCAGATTAGCAACTTGAGCTACTCTAACTACCTTCTTGTCCCAACAGTTTGGGAATATGACTTTTACCATGCCAAAACTCCAGAGTCCACACTGATCAAATTCAGTCCTCTCGTGACAGAAGCATGCAAAGGTGGTTGTTGTTTTGACTCCTGCCTAGGGTTGCAAAATCTGACCCGACCCACTGAACAAACCGTATCCAACCAATCCAACCTGCATTTCACCCGCATAACCGTCACCAGCAGTAAATACAGGTCGGTCATGGGTCATGAAAAATTTAACCTACATTTAAATGGGTCGGGTTATCACTGACTTGTATAAACTATATAACCCATATAAATGGTGTTGGGTTAGGATTCATTTCTTAAACCATTTAAACAGTGTGGTTGATTAATATTTTTGTACTCAAAATAGTTTATTTTATATGGAATGAGCTGAGCTTGTGATTTTTACTATAGCCAAACTCAGACGTAGCCTTACTGCTTGAAATGGATGAGCCTTTGCCCAAGCTTATATAGGTTGGGTCGATTTAAACCAACGCAGGACAGGTTGGGTTGACCCGCATCAGGTGCGGGTTATGGTGGTCGGGTTTGGGTTGGGTGTGGGTTGGAGTTATTTGAGCTGTTTCAAAAACAGGTTGGGGTTCAACCCATAGAGACCCTTGGTGATCAACAGACCCTTTTTTTTTTATACCTGAACCACTCTGTTTGCATCTCCTTCTTGCCTTGGAGCTATTAATATAGAGTCAAGGCCCACCAGAACCAGATGCAAAATCAGTAGTAATGGCCAGTTCCACATCGAGCTGCAGCCACATTCATTTCAAGATATTGATACTTGAATAATACAAGATTGGACCCTATAATTATAGGGTTTTACACTATAATTGATTGAGACTTGAATAATGCAGTCTGAGACACTGGGTTTTCTGATTAATCAAAATCGGTTGTACACCACCACCTATCATTAACATAATCTGCACTCCAGGTGTCATTTGACTCTGTACTAACCAACATTGGAAAACCAGAATCATAGTAGCTAAACTGTGGATAATAAGTAGGGATTGAGGTGCAGCTTTGACCCAGACATGGAAACAAATACTTTTAATCTGGTTTGTGTCCAACTCTAGGATTCATACTCAGATCTGATTTGTTGGTCCCCAAGACATATCCTAAATTACACAACTGCAATCTTACTATGTATGTATATGTATACGTTAATAACAACAACAAATGTAGTTGTATGTAGCGTGATGTGTTGGGGACTGCAAGTCCGTTTGTGATAGCAACAAATGCAGTCTCTAGTACATCACCCTGCATACAACTAATATTGGGTCAGAGTCGGCCCATCATCATGGAGTTTGGGCCCATGTTTTGATCGTTGAATTCGAGGAGATCATTTGGATCAAAACTTGCAAATATGTTTGCAAAACAAAATATACGGGCACAGGTGCATGTGTAACAGTACAGTAAGCACAATAAGCAAGAAGAAAAAAAGAGCATGATCAAGAAAACTGAGCATTCAACGCAAGCGCGCGCACACAAAAATATGTTCAACATGAGCATGTACAAGAGAAAACATCATCAATAAAGTTGAAAGAAATACTTTCTTCATGCACATTCATGTGTAATGAACTAGTCAAATGAAGTATTATTTCTAAGATATTTGGGAAAATATCAATAAAGGAAATGTTCCAGTGTGGGGCATTCCTTAATGCTCAAGCTAAGCAAAGACTGACGATAATCCCTGCTGGAGTCCATTTCGGCTGCGTGCGTCTCAGGCCGAAAACTGGAGGGTTTGCCGAGATAAACACTGGTGACCACTGTCTCGGCCATATGTTGCGACCAAGAGCTGTGTCAGAAGGGAATGCGCATCTCGGCCACAGCCGAGGTGACAAGTTCTGCCCGAGACGGGCATAGACAGCCACGCATGACATCCGGACACGTGGCAGGGATTGGGCACGCGTTGATGGGACATATATACCATCCAAGCCGTCCACTTTCACTAACTCTCTGGCAAAGCCACATCCGATGGCTGCAGCCACATCGGGGCAGGGTCCAAAAAAGGATCCGATGGGACCCCAACCGCCAACATGTCAAGGCGAGATCCGGCCCAACGTGACTAGCATTTAATGCAGCATGAGCTAATTGGACCCTCATTTAATGAAATGTGGGCTATGTTGGACCCTCATTGATGGCTCTATGGGCTAAAGTATTCCTAACAGTCAAATCATGAGGCCCACTAATAGACATCCAAAAGGCTTTCCTCGTATAAAAGGATCCACCACCCAGGAAAAGGTAAGCACAATTACATGCACGCAGCCATTCACAACCCTCTCTTCTCCGATTAGCTTCACTGTGCTAACTTATGCATCGGAGAGCCCTGTGCTGCCCACAGCCAGGGTCCTTTGACCTCTTCTTCTCCCCTTCCAGGTACCTGCAGGTCTCAGCTCTCTCCGGTCTCTTGGATAAGTCCTATGAGGCTCCCCCAAATCTTGTGAGTTGATATTTTCAGCACTTACAATTGGCGCCGTCTGTGGGAAACGATTTGCAATCTTTCCCAACGCTATGACTAGGAGAGCTGTGAAAGGCGGAGAGACATCCAAGACACGACGAGCAGGACCGTCCTCTGACCTCCTTCCCGCCAAGAAGAGGTCTGGGAAGAAAGCTGTTGCAGAAGACTACGATGAACGTGATTTCATCCGAATCGATGTCCAGGAGCATAACCTTCGCTCGGAGTCGCCTTCGAGGGGAGTAACATCGTCCCTCCGACGGGGAGATCTTAGACAACAACTTAGAGAAGATCTCCTGCTAGGTCGAGTTCAATGGAGCAGGTCTCCTGTGGTGAATAGTCCAGCTCTTTCTGATCATCTGGAGGACGATGATGATGAAGATTACAACCCTGATGATGACTTTGACTCCGCCCTTGAGGAGATTCGAGGGTAAAATGCCACCATCGAAGAAAAGGATGCTTTGATCCGCCAGCTCCAGCAACAGCTGGAGAGAGCGACAGGCTCAACCAGGCAGCAACGGTCACAGCGATAAGATGAGGGGAGGATGTCTCGTGGCACCCTGAAACTGAAAGATTACACTGTCCAGAGGGTCCTCGTTGACCCCGGCAGTTCATCCGAGGTTCTCTACTTCGATTGCTTCCGGATGATGGGACTGGCGGAGAAAGATTTGCAGGAAGCTCGGACTCCCCTCATAGGCTTCAGTGCCAAGCCCGTGTACCCCAAAGGAAAGGTGACCCTCCGAGTCAAGATCGGTGGTGCATCCGTCATGGCAGACTTCTTAGTGGTCGATGCACCTTCATCTTATAAAGCCATAATGGGTAGAACCTGGATCCACAACATGGAGGAGGTCCCCTTTACTTATCACCAGAAGCTGAAGTTTCCATTGGAAGATAGGAACAACAAAGTGGAGATAATTACGGTCCGAGGAGACCATCAGGCGGCCAGGCAATGTCTGATGACCGTGGTGTCGGGGGAACGGGAGCCCAAGCAGGTCAACATGGCCGAAATGGAGAAGAGATTGGACGAGGTCGGCCAGAACCCGGAGATGAAAAACGTGGAGGACCTTACCGAAATCAGGATCGACCCAAGTGATCCGAAGCAATTCTTCTTGCTTGGAACCCAGCTTGCAGAGCCAGAGAAGTCAAAATTGGTCCAGTTCTTGGTGTAGAACAAAAAGGTCTTCGCCTGGACGCCCCAAGAGATGCCTGGCATTGACCCCGAGGTCATGTGCCACAAGTTGAGGGTGGACCCCAACCACAAGCTCGTGACGTAGAAGGCTCGCCGAACTGGGGTGCCACAGACAGAGGCCATGGTCGAGGAGGTAGACAGGCTGATAGAAGCTGGGTTGATCAGGGAGGTCTAGTATCCGTCCTGGTTAGCTAACACGGTGGTGGTCAAGAAGAAAACTGGCAAGTGAAGAGTGTGTGTCGACTTTACCGACCTCAACAGAGCATGCCCAAAGGACAGCTTCCCTCTCCCAAAGATCGATCAGATGATCAATGCCACTGCTGGACATGACAGAATGAGCTTCCTTGACGCATACCGCGGATATCATCAATACCCATGTATGGGCCGGATGAAGAGAACACAGCCTTCATAAGACCCAGAGGCACCTACTGTTACGAGGTAATGCCATTCGGATTGAAGAACGCGGGGGCCACTTATCAGCGTCTCGTCACCAGAATGTTTCAGGCCCAGCTCGGCAAGACAGTCGAAGTCTACATTGACGATATGGTCGTCAAGTCTAAGCAGGAGCATAACCATTTGGAAGATCTGGCACAGGTCTTTGATATTTTGAAGAAGTTCAAGCTCAGGCTCAATGCTTCGAAGTGCGCCTTCGGTGTCGGTTCCGGCAAGTTCCTTGGAAGCTTGGTCACGCGGAGAGGGATCGAGGCAAATTCAGACCAGATCTCGGTTATCCTCAGACTACAGAGTCCCACTTCGGCGAAGGAGGTCCAGAAGCTCACTGGCATGGCAGCCGTGTTGAACCGCTTCATCAGCAGATCCTCAGATAAGTGTCGGCCTTTCTTTCAGCTTCGTAGGAAGAATTTAAAATTTCAATGGACCCCGGAATGTGATCAGGCCTTGCAGGGACTCAAGGCCTATCTCTCTTCACCCCCTCTGCTCTCAACTCCGGTACACGGAGAGGTTCTGTACCTATACTTGGCGGTCTCGGATCACGCGGTGAGCTCGGTCCTCCTTAGAGAAGAGGACAAGCTTCAAAAGCTAGTTTACTATACAAGCAAAACCCTCATTGATGCCGAGACCAGATACCTACCCTTAGAGAAACTCGCGCTGGCACTTGTCAGCGCCTCGCGCAAGCTCTCTCACTACTTTCAAACTCACACGATAGTGGTTGTTACAAAACATCCACTTAAATCTGTTTTAAAAAAAGCTGACTTTTCAGGAAGAATCTCCAGATGGGCTTTCGAACTGGGGCAGTATGACATCTAATTCCAGCCTAGGACAGCGATCAAGGCCCAAGTGTTGGCAGACTTTCTCGTGGAATTCTCTCCGAGTTCGGCACCAACCCAGCTCGGCACCGAACTGGGGGGCACGGGGCATGAGGCTCCCATGGGCTCTGACGAACAGCCACAAGGCCAAACCTTCACCCCGGTCTGGAGAGTCTTCGTCGACGGATCCTCCACTTCAAGGAGAGCCGGTGCAGGAGTTGTCCTCCAGTCTCCAGAAGGGTTGGTCATTGAGCAAGCTTTGACCCTGGATTTCAAGGCGTCAAACAACGAAGCCGAGTACGAAGCTCTCATAGTAGGACTAAACAGCGCCAAAATCCTTGGAGCTCAGCAGCTAGTGGTCTTTAACGATTCACAGCTCGTGGCGAACCAGCTAATAGGGGACTACCTGGCTCGCGACGACAGGATGACCGCTTATCTAGCCCTTGCGAAAAAGATGCTCTCCCAGTTCCAGACGGCCGAAATCAGACAGATAGGTAGAGAGTCAAATTCTCACGCCGACACCCTTGCTAATTTGGCCTCTGCTGTCGAAGCAGGAAAGAAGAGAAACATTGAAGTAGGATCGTTGGCCGCGCCCAGCGTAGAGCTCCATCCACCTCGGGAAGTATTGTGCCTTGATCTCGGCCCGAGCTAGATGGACCCCATCATAGCCTATCTCAAGGACAACAAACTCCCCGAGGACAGATGTAAGGACCCATTCCTAGAAATACCTAGTGGGACCCAATTTGACAAAGTCAACAATATGTTATCCTATTTAATAGGTGATTAGCATGAATAGTTAGTAATTTCCATTAATTAAGCCTAGTTTATATGATTGAGACTCTTGTGAGATTAATAGTGGTTTTCTTAGAATTAATTAACCAATTAGAGGCCTTAGTTGTAATCCTAATTATAGATGGGTTTCCCTTAGAGAGTTGTGCAATTAACCTTAAAATGACCCAACTATCTATGGCCCAACCCATTAGCCCATTTATCATATGGGGTTACTCTAGTCCTTCCTACCATACCTTTTCCCTCCTTTTTGAAAATCCAAATACCATAAATGTCCTTGGCTCTTTTATTCTCTACCAAGTAAACATGGGCACTTTTGTAGTTAATTGGCATGATTTCTGTATTTAGATGATTGATTAGATGGTATTATGCATGAATAGATGTTCTAAGCCTTTTTTTATGTGTTATTGGCCATTGATGGATGGGAATCCCCCATTTGGAAGATCAATGGCCCATTTGTGATGAGGTCATGATGAGGGAGGAGTGTTTAAGGTTTGGAAGTGTTTGGTGAAGATTTGGGATCCATTTGATGTAGTTTTGATGGAAGAGGGCAGAATCTGGATTTTTAGGGTTTCGTGTGTACCCGATCGACCTGGTCACTCAGGCGGTCGACTGGGCACACAGGAGACTCCTCCTCAACTGGGAGCAGAAAATGGTCTCAGGGTGCAGAACTCAGTGTACCCGATCGACCGGCCACACTGGGGAACACCCCATTTGCCAACCGTTTGATTTAATGTCTCTAGTTCACCCGGTCGACTGGGGGACCCTCCAGGTCGACCGGGGACACTGCAGACTGAGTTTTCTGACTCCCAGTTAGCTGTCCACTTCCACAGTGTAACAGGTTGACCCGTGCACCCATGATGTCGACTCGGTACACTGTAAATAGTGATTTTCCAGATTTAGTTCCCGATTATGATATGATCATGCGTGGGCCCCGTTGACCTTCCATTTGGACTGTTTGGGATACGAGAGACACGAGTCAAAGGCCGGGCTTAACCTTGACCCGTGTAGCCACCTAAGTAGGGTCTTGAGTTGTAAACGGAACCCGATTCAATGGTTAAGAATGTCTTATGATACTAAACACCTGCAGGAGCACCAATGATACTTAATAAGCATCAGAGACCCCTTGATCATCGTTTTACGTGAAGTGGGACCCTGGACCTGAAGAGAGGGGCAGCGAACATCGATGTATTTGTAATATGTGGTACTTGGTAACGGACACTAATGCTGGCTGGTAAGTCCGAACCTTGGAGGTAGGCCCCAAGATATATATAAATCAGGGCATTGCACTTAGGCTCTGATCCACGATCACGGTCCGTATTGGGTGAAATGTCGGGACATGGCACTTGAAGTCCTGACCTGTAATAGTGGGGAACTTAATGGTAGATATCGATGAATGGACCGTATAATGAGATAATATTAATTAAACGTATAGAGAAGCGGGGTTTATAAGGGTATGTATTATTAGCTGTTGAGAATCACAAGGATGGATTAACTATACTTGAACCCCGTGCCTCGTACCCTTGACTACTATCATCTCATAATAAGGATAATAAGGCTATCCAGTTCGAAGTACCCCCACCTAGTGATCCGTATGATACATGGATGCACGATTAGTCTGCCGAGGGTTATGATGCCGGCATGGACATGGATATTGAATGTTGAGAGATTGAGTACAGTAGGTACCGATGAGTGATCGGGTACCGAGACCGCCAACATTCGGACCGGGTACATGTGGATGGATGTTGAGAGATTGAGTACAGTAGGTACCGATGAGTGATCGGGTACCGAGACCGCCGGCATTCGGACCAGGTACATGTGGATGGATATTGAGTGTTGAGATAGATCTAGCACGTAAGACCAATGACTGGGACTTGGCCATGGCTATGGATGAGTATTGAGGTAGAGCTAGCACGTAAGACCAATGGCTGAGACTTGGCAGTGGCTATGGTTATTGATGGACTCTTGTACGCTCCTATTTGATGTGACGGTAGCGATGGGTGGCTATGACCCCCATGGCTAATGTCCATCGACAGTTGTTGGGACAACGACGATGAGCTGGCTCTGACCCCTCACGTCTCTTGTACTTCAACTGTGGACGTACCTTTATATGCTTTTGTGGATATATATTGGAAGTATGATTATTATGTATCATGGATGCTGTTATTTATTGTCTTTAATTGTCAACATTGTTACGATTGGATCTTGATGCGATATGTACGTTTATGGTAAAGTTACTTCCTCAGGTTATCTATGCTACTTTTGACTCTGATGTGTTCATATGATTTATATGATGTCTTGATGATGATGGTTTCTCTTATCTACCTGATATGCTGTATCAAACATCTGTTATATAAATATCTTGATTATAGTTCATGCACTACACTCCACACTATTTTCCGTTGCACTCTGATACTCTATATTACTTTTGATATATTTATCACGTAGGTATAGCAGGGTTCAGGTATGGTCTTCTTCTCTATTTATTAATATAATGTGTTGCCATCTAAACATGCTTATTTGCCTGGCTCATCGAGCCTGACCCAATCCTTGGTGTTTTCAGGTATTTTCTCTTCTGCTTTCTTTGATTTGGTCGAATTGCTTGGCCCGCGCAGGATCTCAGCCCGCTGTCCAGCCCATGGTCGTTCGCCCAATGGGGGCTCGACATCGTGGGACCACTTCACCGAACTCCAGGGAACAGGAGGTGGCTAATTGTGGCCACCGACTACTTCACCAAATGGATCGAGGCAGAGCCGCTGTCTTCCATCACAGAGCAGGGTTCTAAGAACTTCGTGTGGAAAAACATTATCACGACGTTCGACATCCCTAGAGCTTTGGGCTCAGACAACGGGACCCAGTTCGACTCCAACCTCTTCCGGAGCTTCTGCCAAGAGCTCGGCATTCGCAACCACTACTCAACCCCGGCTTACCCACAAAGCAATGGCCAGGTAGAAGTTTCCAACAAGGTGGTCCTCGACGGGCTGAAGAAGCGACTCGACAGAGCTAAGGGAAGGTGGGTAGAAGAGCTTCCTAGCGTCCTGTGGGCCTACAGAACAACTCCAAGGCGCTCCACTTCGGCGACTCCTTCTTCCCTAACTTATGGAGTGGAGGCTGTCATTCCGTTAGAGATTCGCCTCCTTATTCTGAGGTTCGAGCTCTTCGATCAGGGCCGAAATGAGTCACATTTAGCTTTGGAACTGGACTTGGCCGATGAGTGAAGGGAAGCAGCTGCAATCCGGTTGGCCGCCTATCAGCAACAGCTGACCAGAGGGTATAATCAGAAGGTTAGAGAAAGAAAGTTCTCAGTGGGCGAATTGGTTCTGAAAAAGACACTCCCAAGCGACAAAGATCCCAACCAGGGCAAGTTGGCGCTGAATTGACACGGACCCTTCAAGGTGATCTCCACTGCCAGACATTCGGCCTATTAACTCGAAGACATGGAGGGTAGACAGCTACCTCGGCCGTGGAATGCGTCTTATTTCAAGAAGTTCTATTTCTGAAACATGTACTTTGTACTTAGAAGATTTCAATGAAAAAGAATTTCTCATTCAAAGAACGAGGCATCCTTTATTAGCAGTTCGGCTACGGCCATTGATGAGATTGCCTCGGGTCGGCCTATGTGCCACCCGGGCGTGAAGCCATTACGACCATTGATGAGATCTCCTCGGGTTGGCCTATGTGCCACCCGGGCGTGAAGCCATTACGGCCATTGATGAGATCGCCTCGGGTCGGCCTATGTGCCACCCGAGCGTGAAGACAATACGGCCATTGATGAAATCGCTTCGGGTCGACCTATGTGTCACCCGGGCATGAAGCCATTACAACCATTGATGAGATCGCCTCTGGTCGGCCTATGTGCCACCCGGGCGTGAAGTCATTACGGCCATTGATAAGATCGCCTCGGGTCAGCCTATGTGCCACCCGGGCGTGAAGCAATTATGGCCATTGGTGAGATCGCCTTAGGTCGGCCTATGCCCCTCCCAGGCGTGAAGCCGTTACGGCCATCAACGGAATTGCCTTGGGACGTATCGAGCTCCACCCCGGCATTAAGTCGTTTCGGCCTTCTTGGCACTCCCAAGGACGCTGATCTTGCTTGCGAGACCGTTTCGGCTAGCAGGAGGGCTGATGCATAGCCTCCTACTCGGGGCGATACCGAAAGGCCAAGGCATCCCAGAGTCAACCCTAAGTATATATCAAATCTATTATAAGACTTATTATGCCTTCGCTGCACCATGGAGAGATAAAGACATATTGTGGGCCAGGTCAACCACGGAAAGATATCGTCTGTTTTGCATGACTTTCTAGTTCGACCTTGCCTCCAACTTGGAATGCACTGAGTCAAACCTTAACACTTGTAAAAAAAACACAAGAAAGATACAAGAATACCGCGGAGTACAGTTCGAGACAAGATTCAGTTGCATTATAGCCATTGTACAAAAAAAAATAGAATCACAGTTTGAAGGCAAAAGTTCAATTTTATTGATTCATTGATGATGCAATTTGTACAATTGAGTCCTTACAAAAAGAAAAAGAGAGAAACATTTTTCCAGAAAGTTTTTACATTAAGGGCTTATTCAGCGGCGCCGGCGTCGGTTCCCTCGATTGGGGGGGCTTCAGCTGTCGCGGCAGTATCCTCGGTGGAGCTGGGGGCATGGACAGGCTCCAGGTCCGAACTTGGGAACTTGGCTAGATTCTGGTAATTTGGGTCGTCCTCGGGGACGCCCACCTTGTCTAGAGCAGCTAACCAACCAAGCTCCCAAGCCTTGTCTCGGACGGCCAAGACTTGCACCTCGTACAGGGAGGTCGCTTCGGCTACCCCCTCATCGTAGGCCGCCTTGGTCTCGGCCTCAAGCTTGGCTTTGGCTGCTTCGGTCTGCTCGGCCATCTTCTTCTTATACGTCTCAATCTCGGCCTTCGCAGCCTCCACCTCGGCAATGAGACTTCGGACCGACCCCTCCAGCTCGGCCGCCCGTCTCCCCATCTCCTCCATCGCGGCCTCCAGTGCCTTCTTCTGCGCCTCCGCCTCGGCTCTTTCTGCAGCTCTCTCGGCACTGCTCTGTCGCGCCCTCTCCAACTGAACAAGAGACCTCTACACCAGCTGCAAGATAAACAAAACACATTGAGAAAACCATGGCGGGGATAGAGGTTCATAAAAGACCAAGGTCTGGGACACTCACCAGCAGCCCCGCCTGCACCGCAGCCCCTGCTAACGCGGCTTCGTCCTGCTCTCGATGCCGAGCCATATCCCTGGGCAGCGAGCAGGCGGCAGCCAGGGCCATCATCACCAGAGGGTTCTAGTGGACTTGGTCCTCCACCGATACGGGCTTCCCGGGTCCTACTAGTGGGGAGGGTCTCCAGGGAGCTAGATCCCTCAAGATCCCAAGGAGTCAAAAGCTAGGGGCAATTGTGTGGGGCGTTCCTTAATGCACAAGTTAAGCAAAGATTGACGATAATCCCTGCTGGAGTCCATTTTGGCTGCGTGGGTCTCGGGCCGGAAACTGGAGGGTTTGCCGAGATGAACACTGGTGACCACCATCTCGGCCATATGCTGCGACGAAGAGCTGTGTAAGAAGGGAATGTGCATCTCGGCCACAGCCGAGGATGCAAGTTCTGCCGAGACGGGCATAGACAGCCACACATGACATCCGAACACGTGGCAGGGATTGGGCACGCAATGATGGGACATATATACCATCCAAGCCGTCCACTTTCACTAACTCTCTGGCAAAGTCACACCCAATGGCTGCAGCCACTTCGGGGCAGGGTTCAAGAAAGGATCCGATGGGACCCCAACCGCCAACACATCAAGGCGAGATCAGGCCCAATGTGACTAGCATTTAATGCAGCATGGGCTGATTGGACCCTCATTTAATGAAATGTGCGCTATGTTGGACCCTCATTGATGGCTCTATGGGATAAAGTATTCCTAACAGTCAAATCATGAGGCCCACTAATAGACATCCAAAAGGCTTTCCTCGTATAAAAGGATCCACCACCCAGGAAAAGGTATGCACAATTACATGCACGCAGCCATTCACAACCCTCTCTTCTCCTATTAGCTTCACTGTGCTAACTTAGGCATCGGAGAGCCCTGTGCTGCCCACAGCCAGGGTCCTCTGACCTTTTCTTCTCCCCTTCCAGGTACTTGAACGACTCAGCTCTCTCCGGTCTCTTGGATAAGTCCTCTGAGGCTCCCCAAAATCTTGTGACTTGATATTTTCAGCACTTACAGTTCCAATGTCATACTCATGGGAGATTAGGTATGTTCCCCACCAAGAACAAGCCCAAAACAAAATCACACTGGCTGATAGGCAATAAGATATACATCCAACAGTCCATACTCAAATGCTCATGTCTTCCACTTTATGAATAGAACAACCTATTTTGAGCAAGGGCACAATAATAGAGGATCGGATCAGGGGATCACATGTGACACATGGTCAGACTCTCACAGATTCCACCTCTGTAAAGATCCTTCTTTGATCAATTTTCAGGGCTCTCTGACTTCTCCTTGTTACTCAACGACAAAAACAGTTCCATAATTAGAAATGTCCCAAACTTCTGATGAACTGATAGACACATTTTGAACAGAAAGTCCTTTTTAAAGGACGACAATCACAAATGAATGTGTGTATATGTTTGTTTTCAATTTGGTTTTCAATCTTCATCTCCAAATTGAAGCAGCAAGAAATAGGAACATTTAGTGTTTTCCTTTTGGTCATAAGCGATGGGTGCAATGCTTAATGAGGTCCACATCCAGGGGCTTTTAATTCTTCTCCATACATAAGTCGTTCTCATCCCTTCTCCATCAGGCTTTCACTATATAAATTCAACCATATTCAATAGGTAAGTTGAGGGTGCACTACATGCTTGCAATGTATCTTTATGAACTCATTCTGAAATGTTGGACTTGCTAAGGCCTCTAAACTACACTGGACGACGGTGACCATAAAGAGATCAACGGTGAAGTCTTTAATGGAAAAGGAGAGGCAAGAATTTTGAAAATGCTAGTGGTTCTCTTAGTAATGTCCTGTAAGACATTTTGTGGAGTTTCTAGTGACTCTCGTTACCTTGTACTCTCTAGAGTTGGAGAGGAATCAGTGTCAGGGGAACCTGCAATCCAGGTTTGGTTGTAGCTTCTTTGGTTCCTTAATTAGACTTTGGAGAGGAACTTGAGCAGCATCTAATGGGCTCTATGATGATTGTCTGACTAATACACATGGTCTGCATGTAGAAGGTTATCAGTAGCTGTTTGGTGGATGCCCCAGTAAAAAAACAGTGGGCAACACAGAAAATAGGAGGAAAGTGAGTATGACCTTGGTAATGATGTATGTTACCTCTCACCTGGGACAGCTGTTTAAACTTTCATTGTTTAAGGACCTGCGCCATTTCTGGTCTCATAGCAGGCATTTGTTTAAATTCTGAATATAAAAGGGGACAAATGTGCTCCTTACACATTGAAATGAACTATTGATTTGGAAAAGAAATGCACTGAGGCAAGAATGTCATTTCTTTCGATGAAGACTTCAAAACTGTTCACTGAATTTCTTCTTAATATAGGAAAACTCCAATGCCTTCCATTAAACGACGTACATGCCATCCGAGCCATCCACTTCTACCCAATCTCTGGCAAAGCCATACCTGGTGGCTACAGCCGTATCAGGGCAGGGTCCAAGAAAGGATCCGATGGGACCCCAGCTGCCAACAAGTCAGGGCAAGATCAGGCCCAACATGACTAGCATTTAATGCAGCATGGGTTGATTGAACCTTCATTTAATGCAATGTGGGCTATGATGGGGGCTCCATCGGTGGCTCTATGGGCTAATTTGTTTCTAGCAGTCAAATCAAGAGGCCCACCAACAAGTGTTCTGAGGCTTCTCTCATATAAGGGGATCGGCCACTCAGCAAGGAGGTACGCACTCTCACATGCATGCAACCACACACCACTCTCTTCTCCGACTAGCATCCGGGCACTAACTTAAGCATCGGAGAGCCCTGTGCTGCCCACAGCCAGGGTCCTCTGACTGTCTTCTTTTCCTCTCTCAGGCCTGAAAGTCAATTAGCTCTCTCCGGTAGTTTGGATAAGTCCCTTGAGGCACCTCCCTTGATCTTGTGAGTAATTCTTCAGCACTTACAATTGCCGCCGTCTGTGGGGAACGATTTATAGTCCTCCCTAACGTCATGACTAGGAGAGCTGCGAAAGGTGGAGAAACGTCCGAGACACAACGTATGGGACCGTCCTTTGACCTCCTTCCTTCCAAGAAGAGGCCTGGGAAGAAAGTTGTTGCCATTACAGGAGGCTACGACGAGCGTGACTTCGTTCAGATCGGCATTCAAGAGCATAACCCCCGCTTGGAATCGCATTCGAGGGGAGCAACGGCGTCTCTCCGGCGGAGGGACTCTCGACAGCATGTTGGAGATGGTCTCTCGCTGGGTCGAGTTCAACGAAGTAAGTCTCCAATGGTGGACGGACTAGTCTTCTCTGATCATCCAGAGGACGATGGTGACGAAGATTACAATCCTGACGACGACTTTGATTCCACATTTGAGCAGATCCGAGCTCAGAACGCCACCATCGAAGAGAAGGACACTCTGATCCGTCAGCTCCAGCAGTAGCTAGAAAGAGCGGTAGGCTCGACCATGCAGCAGCAGTCGCGGCGACAAGACGAAGAAAGGATCTCTCGCAGTAGGCACACTGATAGAGACTTGAGGATTCATCTGAATGAGAAGAGACGCGACCGAACTCGCGATGAAGGCTCGAGCACCAGGATCTGGCCACCCACCTGCGACACTTCTCCCAGAGAATGTCTGTTTGGGGGGACGAAGGCCACCTAAATTGTCGAGTCTTCTCCTCCAGTTTGGGTGACCTCCCCTTGAAGTGGTTCTGCACGCTTCCCGAGGGGTCTATTTCGAGTTAGCAGCAGCTTCAGCAGTCATTCATGAAGAAATTCCAGGCTTACAGGATCATGCCGAAGACAGATGCAGACATCATGGCCCTGAAGAAGAAGCGCGAAGAGAACATCACCCGCTTTGCCAAGCGATTCTGGACGGTCTACAGTCAGATCGAAAACTCAAAGGACGAAGTTGCAATCTTCGCATTTCAGAATGCCCTGCTCCCGGACAGCGATCTTCGTAAGGATCTGGCTCGGAACCTGGTATCATCCATAGCAGCGCTGATGTCCATAGTCAATCGCTACATTGCCCAAGAGGACGACCAGATCCGAGCTCGGGAAAGCATCGGGACGGTGCAAAGAGACCGAGATAGCAAGCCCTCGAAGAAGGACAGGGGGTCGTCTCGAAGAGAGGAGTCGGGCAGGCGCTGGACACCGGACAGTTCGGCAAAGGCCCCTATATTCACTTCGGGTGGAGGCAAGAGGCCCAGGCTGTCAGCAGACCCATACCAAGCAGTCAACACCATCTTCAAGGAACCCATTCACAAAATCATGAATACGTCAAGTCACACTTGAAGAAGGATCCTCAAGTCACACTTGAAGACTGAGGAGTGCAGGATCCTCAAGTCACACTTGAAGAAGCTTGCCCAGGACGGGCACCTGCGGGAATACGTCAAGACTAGCGCAGATGATGACAGCCAGGCCCGGCGCCGAGATGAAAGAAGCCAGGACAGTGATGGGTCTGAGAAAATCATTAACGTCATCCATCTAACTCCTCCTCCCACAGTGACCGGGCCCGTGTCGAGTTCAGGCGATCCTCCCACAGTGAGCAGGTCATGGCTGCCGAGCTCGGCTCCACTCCTAAAAGGGCCCGGAGGGAGCGGCCCAAATCTGGTTATCGAACGCGGACCTGGAGGGGGTCCAGCTCCCCCACAACGATCCGCTCATTGTCACTCTGAAGTTGAGCGACTGTACTGTGCACCGGATCCTCGTCGACTCCGGCAGTTCATCCGAGGTCCTCTATTTCGATTGCTTCAGGAGGATGGGCCTGACGGAGAAGGATCTGCAGGAGGCTCGGACACCCCTCATAGGCTTCAGCGCCAAGCTTGTACACCCCAAGGGAAAGGTGACCCTCAAAGTCAAGGTCGGTGGCGCTTGCATTGTTACAGATTTCCTGGTCGTTGACGCGCCCTCGCCTTACAACGCCATAATGGGCAGGACCTGGCTCCACAGCTTGGAGGCAGGACCTGGCTCCACAGCTTGGAGGCAGTCCCTTCTACTCACCACCAGAGGATGAAGTTTCCGTTGGAGGGAAGGGATGGCAGAGTGGAAATAATTACAGTCAAAAGAGACCAACAGGCAGCTAGGCAATGTCTGATGGCCGTGGTGTTGGGAGAGCGAGAATCCAGGCAAGTCAACATGGCCGAGATGGAGAAGAAGCTTGACAAGGTCGGCCAGGCCCTAGAGGCGAAAAGCGTGGAGGACCTGACCAAAGTCAGGATGGACCCAAGCGACCCAGAGCGTTTCTTCCTACTCGGAAGCCAGCTTGCAGAGCTAGAGAAGTCCGAGTTGGTCCAGTTCTTGGTGTGGAACAGAGAAGTCTTCACCTGGACGCCCAAAGAAATGCCTAGCATCGACCCCGAGGTCATGTGCCACAGGCTGAGGGTGGACCCTAACCACAAGCCGGTAGTACAGAAGGCTCGCCGAACTGGGGTGCTGCAGACAGAGGCCGTGATCGAGGAGGTGGACAAGCTGCTAGAAGTCGGGGTGATCAGAGAAGTCCAATACCTGTCCTGGTTAGCTAACACAGTGGTGGTCAATAAGAAGACAGGAAAATGGAGGGTGTGTGTCGACTTCACCGACCTTAACAAGGCTTGCCCTAAGGACAGCTTCCCTCTCCCGAAGATTGATCAGATGATCGACGCTACTGCTTGCCACGATAGATGTGCTTCCTCGACGTATACCGCGGTTATCACCAAATACCTATGTATGGGCCCGACGAAGAGAAGACAACTTTCATAACACCCATGGGCACTTATTGTTACAAAGTGATGCCCTTTGGGCTGCAAAATGCAGGAGCCACCTACCGGCGTCTCATCACCAGAATGTTCCGGGCCCAGCTCTGCAGGACCGTTGAAGTTTACATTGACGATATGGTCATCAAGTCCAAACGAGCGCTGAGCCATTTGGAGGATTCTGCTCAGGTCTTCGATGTTCTGAAGAAGTTCCAGCTCAGGCTTAACGCTTCTAAGTATGCATTTGGTGTTGGTTCCGGCAAGTTCTTGGGGAGTTTGGTCACACGCAGAGGAATTGAGGTGAATCCAGACCAGATCTCGGCTATCCTCAAAGTGCAGAGTCCCACTTCGGCAAAGGAAGTTCAAAAGCTTACCGGAATGGCGGCCGCGTTGAATCGTTTCATCAGCAAATCTTCAGATAAGTGCCAAACCTTCTTTCAGCTTCTTAGAAAGAATTCAAAATTTCGATGGAGCCCAGAATGTGCCTAGGCCTTGCAAGAACTAAAGGCCTATCTCTCTTCACCCCCTCTACTTTCAATTCCTTTACACGAAGAAAATTTTGTACTTATACTTAGCGGTCTCGGACCATGCGGCGAGCTCGGTCCTCCTCGGGGAAGAGGACAAGCTTCAAAAGCCAATATACTATACGAGCAAGACCCTCATCGATGCCGAGACCAGATACTTACCCTTAGAGAAGCTCGTGCTGGCGCTCGTCAGCGCCTCACGGAAGCTCTCACACTACTTCCAGACTCACACCATAGTAGTTGTTACGGAATATCCACTTAAATATGTTTTCAAAAAAGCTGACTTTTCAGAAAGAATCTCCAAATGGTCCGTCGAACTCGGGCAGTACGACATCCAATTTCGGCCCAGGACCGCGGTTAAGGCCCAAGTGTTGGCAGACTTTCTCGTGGAATTCTCTACGAAACACCGACAGGCTCAGGTGAACAAGGCCAAATCGCTTGGAGAGTCTTCGTTGACGGATCCTCCACTACAAGGAGAGCCGGTGCAGGGGTTGTCCTCCAATCTCCAGAAGGGTTGGTCATCGAGCAAACTTTGACACTAGACTTTAAGGCGTCAAACAACGAAGCTGAGTACGAAGCTTTGTTAGCAGGACTAAACAGCGCCAAAATCCTAGGAGCTCAACAGCTAGTGGTCTTCAGCGATTCACAGCTGGTGACGAACCAGCTAACTGGAGACTATCAAGCTCGTGACGACAGGATGGCCGCTTATCTAGCCCTCGTAAAGAAGACGCTCTCCCAGTTCCAGACAGCCGAAATCAGACAGATCGGCAGAGAATCGAATTCTCACGCCGACGCCATTGCTAACTTGGCCTCTACTGTCGAAGCAGGAAAGAATAGAAACGTCGAAGTGGGATCGTTGGCTACGCCCAGCATAGAGCGCCATCCACCTCGGGAAGTATTGTGCCTTGATCTCGGCCCGAGCTAGATAGACCCCATCATAGCCTACCTCAAAGACGACAAGCTCCCCGAGGATAGAAGCGAAGCTCATCGGATCAGGCTCAAAGCATCCTGGTTCTGGCTGTCTCCAGAAGGCAAACTCTATAGGAAGTCGTTTACAGGGTCGTACCTCCAGTGTGTTCATCCGAGCAGAGTAGAGGATTTTCTCTTCGAAATACATGAAGGGATGTGCGGAAGCCACATCGGAGAAAGGTCTCTAGCCTACCAAGCCATCAGCCAAGGCTACTGGTGGCCAAATATGCAGAATGATGCGCAGGTGTACACCAAGAAGTGTGAAAAGTGTCAAAAATTCTCTCACTCTATCCATCAACCAGCGTAAGACCTCAGCCCGCTCTCTAGCCCATGGCCATTCGCCCAATGGGGGCTCGACATTGTGGGACCACTTCACTGAATTCCAGGGAATAGGAGGTGGCTAACTGTGGCCACCGACTACTTCACCAAATGGATTGAGGCAGAGCCACTGTCTTCCATTACGGAGCTGGGTTCCAAGAACTTCGTGTGGAAGAATATCGTCACGAGGTTCGGCATTCCTAGAGCTCTGGTCTCGGACAATGGGACCCTGTTCGACTCCAGCCTCTTCCGAAACTTCTGCCAGGAGCTCGGCATCCGCAATCATTACTCCACCCCGGCATACCCACAGAGCAATGGACAGGCATAAATTTCCAACAAAGTGGTCCTCGACGGGCTGAAAAAGCGACTTGACAGAGCGAAGGGAAGATGGGTAGAAGAACTTCCGAGTGTCCTGTGGGCCTACAGAACGACTCCAAGGCGCTCCACCTCGGCGACACCTTTCTCCCTAGCCATGGGATGGAGGCTGTCATTCCCTTGGAGATTGGCCTTCCTACTCTGAGGTCCGAATTCTTCGACCAAGGCCGAAACGAGTCACACTTAGCTTTGGAGCTGGACTTGGCCGATGAACGGAGGGAAGCAATAACAATTCGGTTGGCCGTCTACCAGCAGCAGTTAGCCAGGGGTTATAATCGGAAGGTTAGAGAAAGAAAATTCTCGGTAGGTGAGTTGGTTCTGAAAAAGACACTCCCAAGCGACAGAGACCCCGGCCAGGGCAAGCTGGCACCGAATTGACACGAACCCTTCAAGGTGATCTCCACTGCCGGGCAATCAGCCTATAGACTCGAAGACATAGAGGGCTGGCAGTTACCTCGGCCATGGAATGCGTCTCATCTTAAGAAGTTCTATTTCTGAAACCTGTACTTTGTACTTAGAAGATTTCAGTGAAAGAAAATTCCTTATTCAAAGAACAAAGCATCCTTTGTCAGCAGTTCGGCTTCTGCCAATGATGAGATCGCCTCGGGTCGGCCTATGCGCCACCCGGGCGTGAAGCCATTACGGCCAATGATGAGATCGCCTCGGGTCGGCCTATGCGCCACCCGGGCGTGAAGCCATTACGGCCAATGATGAGATCGCCTCGGGTCGGCCTATGCGCCACCCGGGCATGAGCCATTACGGCCAATGACAAAATTATCTTAAGGGCGAAACGAGCCCCACCCCAACGCTTAGTCGTTCCGGCCTTCTCGACTGACATTCCCGGGGTCACTAGCCCTGCTAACGCGATTCTATTTCGGCCAACAGAGAGATTGATGCGCGGTTTTCTGATGCAAGGTCAGCTATGGTAAAACAATCCGTTCTTCATGGCTTTCTAGTTCGGCTGAGCCCCCCAGGATGGGATGCACTGAGCCGAGCCCTAGCACTTAGAAAAAAAAAAAGAGAGAAAGCAAACAACAAGCAACAACACATGAAAAATACAATAGCACCATGAAGCACAGTTCGAAGCAAGAATTAATCATATTATGGTCACTCCATTGCACAAAGACAGTTTTAAAAAGAAGGCTTTGTTTCATTGATCTGTTCAAGGTGCAGGATTTACAAACCAAGTCTTTACAAAAGGAAGAAATGAGATAAAATCTTGAAAAAACTTGAACATCAAGGGCTCATGCAGCGAAGCCAGCATCGGTCCCTTCAGTCGGAGGGGCTTCGACTGTTGCGGCGGCGGCAGCGTCCTCGGTGGAGTCAGGGACGACTGTTTCGGCGGCGTCCTCGGTAGAGTCAGGGGCAGGAGCAGGCTCTTGGTCCGAGCCAGGGAGCTTAGTTGGATTTTGATAGTTTGGGTCGTCCTCGGGGACGCCCACCTTGTCCAATGCGGCCAGCCATCCAAGTTCCCAAGCCTTGTCTCGGACGGCCACGACTTGCGCTTCATACAGGGAGGTCGCTTCGGCCACCCCCTGATCGTAGGCCGTCTTAGTCTCGGCCTCAAGCTTGGCCTCGGCTTCTTCGGTCTGCTCGGCCACCTTCTTCTTGTAAACCTTGATCTTGGCCTCTGCAGCCTCCACCTCGGCTGTGAGACTCCGAACCGACGCCTCCTGCTCAGCCGCCTTTCTCCCCATCTCATCCACCGCAGCCTCCAGCTCCTTCTTTTGCGCCTCCGCCTCCGCCCTTTCAGCAGCTCTTTCGACGCCGCTCTGCCGCGCCCTCTCCAGCTGAATGAGAGACCTCTGCACCAACTGCAAGATGGATAGAACACACTTAGCAAACCATAGTAGGGATAGCGGTTCACAAAAATCAGAGTATGAGACACTTACTAGAAGTCCCGCCTGCATCGACGCCCCTGCCAGCGCGGCGTCGTCTTGCTCCCGATGATGAGCCATGTCCTTTGGGAGCGAGCAGGCGGTCGCCAGGGCTGCCATCACCAGGGGGTTCCCGTGGACTTGATCCTCCACCGACACGGGCCTCCCGGGACCGATGAGTAGGGAGGGTTACTAGGGAGCCGGCCCGGGTGGAGAGACCACTATGGGCCCCGGTGCGTCCTCAACCACGGGTTCGGTCCGAGGCCTTTTTCTTGGCCCGGCCTCCTCTACCGTGGCCCCTCCGGACTGTTGTTAGCTTTTCGGACGAGGGGGTGGAGTGCGGGCCCTGTCGACTGCTGGAGCGGAGGTGTGCTGGGGAGTCCACCTCGAACTGCCGGAGTCGCCAAACGCCAGCAGACTCAAGTCTTTCACCACTGGCGGACGCCGAGGTGCCATCTCTTCTAAGTCGGAGGCAGGGGCGGGGCGACGAGGGCGCCTGATCAAAGGGCTCTCGCTCGACTCTACCTCGGATGAAGAGGCCTCTGCGCCCGACGCTGGCCTTCTCGCCTCGGATATTACTTGGGGCTGGACCACCTCGGGCTCTAGCGCAGGTTCAGGCCCCCTCCTCTCCGGCTCTGGAGCAGCCTCAGCACTTTCTTGGCCGACCTCCGATCTTTTGTAGTAGCCTCTGTACCTGGGCTGGTAGCCAAGCAGCGCCCACGCAGCCCTGTTGGAGAAGTCCGTGCACCTTGCAACCCTCTGGTGCCACGAGTCGTTCCTCACCCAACCGACCACCCCGGCCTTTCTCTGCTGAGCGGCTGCAAGATCCGAGTCGAGCCAGTTCGGGAACATACAAGTAAATAAATGAAAATTTAGGCAAAGCAGAAAAATGCCGTACTTGGGACCACCCCGGGTTGACGGGGGATGCTGTAAGCTCTGACCTCCTCCTCGGGGCCGAATTCCCAATTCCCCGAGACAGATATGGGGTCGTCCCCAGCATATTTGTTGGAGTCCTCCAGCGCCGTGATGAAGGCCCTTCATTTCGGCTTAACGCGGGGGTAGTAGGCACCCTCCTTCGTTTTACAGATGTCGTAAACGTCTTCTATGTCATGGACTCCTAGATCTATGTGGAGATTTGGTTCAGCGCCACGGTGCCCATAATAATCTTGAAAGCGTTTGGCACTAGCTGGCAGGGGGTAAGGTTTCAGGAACAGAGGCAGGCCCGAAGCAGTGGATGCAATGGGAACCTGCCCCTCCCTCGACGGCCGTTATGAGCGGGAAAGGCATCCAACCGTCAGCGTATGAACGGCGGATGCGGTCCACAGGGTCAGCCTTCCGGACGAAGACGTCGCCCGGTACCTTGAAGGCGGACCTGAAGCCTTCTATGGCTACTGGGGGTCAATCCAGTGACTGTAAATCCCCATGGCTTGTATAAAACAAAACGAAAGGAAGGGAAGGGGACCGGATGAAAGAAACAAAAGGAAGTAAGAGACGCGGAAGACTTACTAATACAGGAACCTAAGACAGGGACGGACAGGGAAGCACCGAGAGAAGACGAAGGCTCTGCTCCGAGGGCTTAGCTCTGGTTCTTGGAGTTCTCAATAGCGTCCTTTCGAAAGTGCAAGGTAAGAAAGGGGAAGAAGACGAAGGCGGGCCTATTTATAGGGGAAGGACGCCCCATCATGGCGCCGCTTCCGAAAATTCAAAAAGGAAAAATAAACGTCCCTTCAGAGACCGCGCGCGTGCCCTGTTCGACAGCGTGGCCAACCAGTTGGCGACGCGTGTCGTCAACGGTTCGCTTCCTGCAATGATTTAAGCACGGCATTTATTGCAATTAAACCGCCTCTGGCGTGCAAGGAGAAAGCGCCACGCATCAATAACCGACTTCAGAACGGAAACCTGTGGCGGTCCTTCTTAATAATAGCTCCCGATCCCAGGGAATTCGGGATCCCAATGAGTTAGAAGCTAGGGGGCAATTGTGTGGGGGATCCCTTAATGCGCCAGTTGGCCAGAGAATAACGGTGATCTCTGCCAAAGTTCCGTTTCTGCTGAAAGGGTCCCGGCACGGGAAGCCGAGATGCTTGCCGAGACCACCCCATCTTGGCATAACCCCGTACCAGGAAAGGGGTGCTCATCTCGGCCACAGCCGAGATGACGAGTTCTGTTCGAGGTAGGCTTGGACAGCCACGCCTGGCATCCAGACACGTGGCAGGGTTTGGGCGTACGCTGATGGGACGTACATGCCATCCGAGCCATCCACTTATACCCAATCTCTGGCAAAGCCATACCTGGTGGCTACAGCCGTATCAGGGTAGGGTCCAAGAAAGGATCCGATGAGACCCCAGCCGCCAACAAGTCAGGCCAAGACCAGGCCCAACATGACTAGCATTTAATGCAGCATGGGTTGATTGAACCTTCATTTAATGCAATGTGGGCTATGATGGGGCTCCATCGGTGGCTCTATGGGCTAATTTGTTTCTAGCAGTTAAATCAAGAGGCCCACCAACAAGTGTTTTGAGGCTTCTCTCATATAAGGGGATCGGCCACTCAGAAAGGAGGTACGCACTCTCACATGTATGCAACCACACACCACTCTCTTCTCCGACTAGCTTCCGGGCACTAACTTAAGCATCGGAAAGAACCTGTGCTGCCTACAGCCAGGGTCCTCTGACTGTCTTCTTTTCCTCTCTCAGGCCTGAAAGTCAATCAGCTCTCTCCGGTCGTTTGGAAAAGCCTCTTGAGGCACCTCCCTTGATCTTGTGAGTAATTCTTCAGCACTTACACATACATTGTTGGAAAACAACAATATTTGCTACTTTTAAGAATCTTATTGCACCAAGAAAACTAGATGAACTATGCAAAGAGTTTTAAATATGAGATGCTGTTGTGGGATCGGATTTTAAGCGAAAAAGAAAAACATCTGGACTAGTCCAATGAGAGCTTTAAGAATAGCCTAGGAACTTTTGAACAAGGTTTGAAGCTATCTTGGTGTGAGAACATTGTTAAGAGTGTCATTTTGACGCATGGATATTGGCTGTGTGCATTTGGTTAAGTAAGATTCTATGTAGCCATAGAATCCACGAAGGAGTGCAGGGCAGTCTGTCTGAGCAGTGTTTTGTTGGAATTTCTTGTCAATATTTTAACCTGATGAACCAATAATTTGGTTTTTAATCTGAACTAGTATCCAAATGATCCCTCAAACCAATAACAGTATGACAAATAACAACGATGCCTGTTGAAGTTGTAATTAATCCATAGTAATCAACTACAAGAATATAATTCAATCCCAAACAACAACAATGGCCACCTTTTGATATTAAATACATATTACAATTTTATTATGATTGAGCTGATTGCTGCAATTTATTAGGACAATACATGAAAAATATACCAGAACCTTGTGTATACATGTTTGAAAGAATGTTCTATGTATGATACTTTATTTGCTTGATTCCGATTTGGGTGACAAATTATTAAATTTTTGGTTGAACCTGGCCATCAGTAATCAACTTCAATGCTGTGTCCACAAGTGAGTAAACAGTTGTTTTGTGCCTACTTAGCCCAACACTACCTGAGAAAACATTGAAGCATTCGAGTTCTGATGTAGTCTCAGCCACATTCCGAAGCTCCTTCTCCATGCCTAAATCTTTGAAGATGCGAATATTTTCTTTATTGGATTTCATCATCCAAATCACCAGCTCAATCACGAACCTCCTTATTCTTGGAACTTTGACCGATGGGTACTGATATTGTTTCAGTATTTGCACTAGTTTTTCTGCCAATTCAGTTTCCTTTATGCCACTTGTATTGAATGGGTTGCCTGATTCATGAGAACTCATGAACCTGAAAATCTGTGCGGCAAGACCGATAGCAACCTCCTGCAATTTTTCCTCTTTGGACATTGTTGCCTTCAGGACCTGTGGAAGAAACAAATTGAAACTCTTTTTAGTACTTTTGTTTCTCTTTAAGTCATTGAGCTTTACACAACTTCCATAGATGCAATAGGGGTGGAACTGGTGGTGGAGGGGGTTGGGGAGTGCAGGGAGAGGTCATAGCCTTTCCAGAAGTTTTGGAAAACCTTCCCCTGGTTCCGCCACTGGATGCAATGAATTTTGAACATATAGACCTGTTGACACCTAGAATCCATTTCATTACACATGACTTGACAACCCATGAATTTCCTATGAACCTAAGATAATTGCACGAAGCCATGAAAAGAAAGAATATGAAACACTATATCTAAAACAAAGGCATGAAAAGAAAGAATATAAAACACTACATCTAAACTTTCATAAATATATGAAACTGTAGGCATTACCAACTGCACATAAGGTGTTAACATGTTGGATACGTTCAATAATGATGAAGGTTGAAGTATCCGTGTTCCTTGTGTTAAAAAAGAAAATAAATTCCGAAATGTAAAAAGCTTGAGCTAAACAAAACTTACAGTGGGTGCAGCATCACTGACTCCTTTTAACTTGTGGCAGCAATCATGTCCACTGTAAGCACACAAATTTCGCATAATTCTAGCAGAGTTTACACACAGCGCTGGCTCATTCAGTGCCTCAACAAGCTTTTCCAAGGCCTCTAATCTCAAAATCCTTTCGCAATTTTTCTCACTCTCCAATGTCAGCATTGCAAGTGCTTCTCCAGACGCAACTCCGACTGTATCCTGATTTTCTGGTAATCCCTGCTTGAAGAAAATGCATAATAATTCCTGAAGAATTCTGCCTGTGCTTCCAATCTTTTCCTTCGCATCCTCATCCAAAGCCAAACTTGTTAGAATTTCAATTCCCAGTCGCTGCAGCACTGGGTGATTCTCTCCATATTGCAAAACTTCCCTAATGTAGCTGATTGTGAAAACATTCTCTGAAATTTCATGCCTGAGAAGCTTTCCAGTCTTACCTGATGAGCTTGCTAGCATCTTCACTAGTTGCAATGATCTTTTGACTAACATAATATGAGACGTTGATGCAAAATTGTCCTTCAACAACCTTTCTCCTGCATGTGTAAAATCAATGATTTTTGGTAATAGGCCTCTGGTATTTCCTATCTTTCCACAGTTATCATGATCATGTGCAAGCTTTTTCAGAATCAGGAGACCCAAGAGATTAAAACTCGAGAACTCATAGTGTACATGGCCAGTGATGTCAGTTTTCTGGTAGATTTCGTTGTGTGCACAGCTAGAGTTTCTTTCTAAGTGAAGCAATGATGATATTGACTCCATCGCACCTGGAATTGCAGCCACACGAAGGGAATTCTGTTTCTTCCCTGCGAGTTTTGATATAATCTCTGCTGCGGATTTCCTAATCTCTTCTTCTGATGGGCTTTTCCAATTTAACATCTCTACCAATCTTTCCATAACAGGGATTGAAGTCCCAATCTTTCTGAGCGTGTCATCCGAGAACCGCTTGCTGTTTACAAACTTTCGAAGAATCCTGGCTCCAGTGAGCTGCTCATCACTGGAAGCTGATGCCAACAGCTCTACAGCAAAAGAAATGAGGTCCATTCTCAAGCCATCAAAGATGCTTCCATTGACACATATTGAGTAGGCATCATAGAAGAATCGCTTGATTGAAACTATCCCAGAATTTCCAAACTCACATTCATTGTTCACCTCTTCCAGCAATTTACAGTAGCTGGCCTTCCATTCCCAGTATGTTTTCTCCATTAGAAACAGAAGAGCTTCTGCCAGGGCCAAACCATAGAAAATATTTAAAGCAGGATTCCTATTCGTTTTGTCGGAATCCCCTTTGCTTATCTCACCATAATCCTGCTGAATGAGCCTCATCAATGAGAGCGAGATGCAAGCAATGGCTGACAATAACTGAAGCCAGTACAGGAGCTTACTGATGTTCCTTGTTAGAAAAACCCAACCTGTGCATGGAAGCAATGGGACATCTGGTGTCAGCCACGTCCGAGTTGCTGATTTCTGTGAAAATCTCCTCAATCCTCCCATCTGGGCATTGTCTGTTAATTCTCGACTGTTATGTGGTCTACACCAGAAGATGGCTTTGATAGCTTGAATAATGGAGTTTGAGCTGGATTTCAATAGTCGGAAGCTGTACTTCCCCGCGTCCGTGAGAGACCATGTGGCCTGATGTTCCCATTCAAGCTCATGACTCCGGCTGAATATTCTGGTTCCCTCAATTAGGAGAATTGTAGTGATAAGCCAGAAGTCAGTTTTCTCGAGTTTAACGGCAAAACCTCCAAGAAGAACAACAGTAGCCCAGATGAATCCGAGTGTACCAAGGCCACTAGCTGACTTTTCTAGAATGGCCAGCCGAAGAGCAAAAATGGTGAGTTTCTTTTCCGGTGCATAATCAGTCTGCCTTTCTGAAGAACCCGAGTTTGTGTTACTATCGTTCTTTCCACCTGTGTCATTATTTTCTCTCTGGGGTTCGAACATGATGGAGTCCCAGTTATCACTATGCTGTTTTGGAGAACTCATCTGTTCGTCAATCTGCAGGCGGATACTTGGTTCACCTTCTCTTGATTTTGTGCTCCTTTTATCCATGGGTTTGGATTTCTTGTTATCTTTATTGAGTGGCTAATAACCTGCACAATCTTACAGAAAAAGAGCTGTCAAATGATGGAAAATTATATTTCTTTCCCTTTCGAAAATGAATCTAACATTCATGAATATTTGAAATTGTACGACCTGTGGAGTAATTGGTGTCAAACTCTCAAATCTCTGTTTCTCAAAATCTTTAATGTGCTCCAGAGCTTCTGTTATCTTTATCAGCAGCTGATTGTATGCTGCAGTTTCACATCTGCCGACAAGACTTGTAAATGGATGGAATCTTTCTACGTGCTTGCTTCTGGGTTATCCGTCTAGTGATGTCAAATGTTGATAGGATGAATCTAGAAATGGTTCTGGAGTTTGCAGGAAGCTGCGGTGAGTTTTTCGAAATTGTTGGTACGTATGGGTTCTGATTGAATATGGAAGAAATGCAGTTGGTTGTCTGAGGGACACAAGAAATTGATTTTGGAACCTGATGAGTTCTCACTTACAATTACAAATGGGCTCTTGTCAATTAATATAAGAATAAGAGCTCTTGGTGGTTTTGAATATATATATAGGAAAACTTTGATGAGTTCCTGTTGATGAATTGGTAATCTTGAATTTGTACAAAGGTGGTGCAGATGGAGGTGAGGATAAGGCAGGAAGATGAGCTTTGGGAGCAAGTTTATGGTGTGTGGAGGGAAAAGTCCTCTATCTTCTTTCTTCAAGCAACAATAGGTTTTCCCCCATCTTTTTCTATCGTTTTAAGATTTATTTTTCTTTATCATATCCTTGTTTAATATCCTTTTTGTCATAATATTTTTGTCTTTCTCCTTTGACTTGCAGGATTTGGTTCCTGTTTCTTAGGATGCACTCTTTCTGTTTATTGATGGAGTGTGGAGCCTATTTGAGTGTCCTTGATGGATCAACTTAAAAGTCAATGAGACCTTTTCTGCCCAACCACCAGCAAGATACCTTTATTGGAGGGTCATGGGGATTATCTTTCCATTATTTTCTTTCAGTTGACCTAGGTTTTTTAAAAATTATAATGGTTTCCAGATTGATCATGCCATGTCTAATTTCTTGGAAGAATGGGTCACCGTGTTTTAATAAATTGGAATTCATTTTAAAACTTTTCTTATGTGGTATGAAAAGATTTGTTCTTCTGGATGTTAAACGAATTTTCAACCATGATAAGTGTAAAATTTCTGCTGCAGATTAGGGTTCTACAAATAATCAGCTTCATTGGTCACTTCAAGTAATTTAATGTTAATGCAATGAGGAGCACCTCAGCTTCCTTGGTCATTTCAGGTAATTTGATCGCCGGTCTTTTAACATGACACCATGATGGTCCCAACTCTGATGATTCTAACATGACGATCCTGGCCATTCATCCAATATGCACCAACACTGCTAAAATTTCAGGTTGGGTTAGGTTTTGGCAGCTGCTGAATCAAGATCTGGTGTGGTTGGGGCTGCATCATTTCCAGTGAAATGTTTCCAATTCAACCAGAACATGGGCTGATATATGAGTTCATTGGCGAGATATCATGGGCTATATATTTATATGCAAGCATGACCATCACATTGGCCCGAATCAGAAATTTCGGACTGGGCTAAACCCCAAGTAAAAATTGGGCTAAACCTGGGCTGGATCTGAGGATGAATACTCGACCCGTTAAGTAAAAATGCTGGCTAACATAAGCTTCAGCTGGGACTGAACCTGGATTATGCCTAGGATGAAGTGTTGCCAATTTACCGTAAGATACAAATTCAAGTATCATTGTACTGCTTATGTTTCTAGAACGACACTGGAGGATGCTTCTTGACTAATTCTCAGTACCATCTTTCTTTGCTTTCAAGTAATATATTTGTCCCTTGAAACTTTCCTAATATTTTTCTTTCTACTTGCCTAAGACTTATTTCTGAGATTTCATGGAATGTTTCTTCCATCTCACTGTTACAAGTCAGAAATGTTCGAAGCCAACCGTACAACTACGGCTGCAAATGTAAAATGTTCAAGTTTCTGTTCCTACTAAAGCAGATATCCTGGTTTTAGATATTTTGATCCTGATCCATTTGAATCTGATATCGGATCCTTATATGTTCCAGCCCATGGATCCAGATTCAGAATGATTACATATACATATTAAATATATATATATATAGCTTTACGCCTAAATAGATTGCGTTATGTATTCATATTTAAGAATTTACTTAGCTTTAATCATATATCAGAAATAGTTCTGAATCCGATTCAGAAACCGGATCCGAAACTGGATCTATTGAGATAATTGGTGTCCTGTGATGTTTGAGGACTTCTGCACATCAAACTCTCAAATCTCTGTTTCTCAAAATATGGAAGAAATGCAGTTGGTTGTCTGAGGGACACAAGAAATTGATTTTGGAACCTGATGAGTTCTCACTTACAATTACAAATGGGCTCTTGTCAATTAATGAAAGAATAAGAGCTCTTGGTGGTTTTGAATATATATATAGGAAGACCTTGATGAGTTCCTGTTGATGGATTATCTTTCCATTATTTTCTTTCAGTTGACCTAGGTTTTTTAAAAATTATAATGGTTTCCAGATTGATCATGCCATGTCTTATTTCTTGGAAGAATGGGTCACCGTGTTTAAATAAAGAATGGGTCACCATGTCTAGTTTGACCTCCACCATTCAATATAGAGGTGCCTGCAGTAGGTCCCACTTGGTGGTTTGACTTTTTTTTTTTTTTTTTTAAAGGTCACCTGACCACTACAAAATGAAATTAACAATTGGCACAGAAAGTGATCAAACCAAAACATCTCACCATCATAATTCTTTCCCATTTGTGCCATAAAATGAGCAACGGGATTATACAACCTAGGTATAAAGTTAACAGAAATATAATAGAAAGCAAGAGAGGAGATATGCAAGGAAAATATTCTCCTACGAATGCCCACCGTTGGTCAATGAAGCTCCTTTTTGTTTCTTTCATCATCCCATGATTCGGTAATAGGTCTGAATTTATATTCATTGAACCTTCACTTACTGTTGGATTGAATCTCAATAAAATCTACTCACTATTGGATTGAATCTTAATAAATTCTACGCTTAAAGCGCTATTGAACTTTGAGGCTTGTAAATCATGGGCTAGGATAATTCGGTAGGGCTGATTTTCTAGATCCCCCTTATCCATTAGGAGACCTCTCCATCTGTCCATCTTCCAACTAATAGACATTCATCTGAGTGGGCCCCACAAGATGGACTGTGTATAAGCAACATACAGCTTGAGTGGGCTTCATAAGATGCACTGGATCTAAGCAATATGCAATATGCTCGTAGGAAAATATTGGAATGCTGACATTGAAATAACCGTGTCTGCTAGCTGCAAAACGGCTGTGCGCACAAAGTCACAATGAACATTATAGATAACATGTAGGGGCTCACCAAAAACCATGGTTTTAATGTTAACTGATATTTAATTTAGATTGTTTTGGTCTTTTTTTTTTATGCAACAAGTTTTGGAATATATTCAGAAGAACTTAACCTATTTTTTTTTCTATTGATTTTAGAGTGTTTTACATGTGTTTAAAATACCAAAAAATAATATGAAAGTGGTGAGAATGCATTTCCTATACATTTTTGGAATTTTTTTTTCCATTTAAGACGAAATATTGCTTGAACCTGCAATGTCAAGGTTGCAATACTAACACCTTCCATACATATTTGGCACCGGACTAAAATTCGTTAAAAATCCGTGTTGGTCCCAAAACCTTGATGTATTTGGTGGTAAGACTGAGTTTCAGCCAAATTTTGTGAGCATTAGCCTAACTCAAAAGTTAAAAGAGTCAATCTAAGCTCTTAACAAACAGGTTTGCATTTGCAGGTAATTAAATAGAAAATTAAACTCAACCTTTACCCAACCTATTTATTAGTCATGGTCATGGCTGTAAGAGTCAATCTGTACTCAACCAAAAACCAAAAAGGGTCTGGTTGAGGTTGATTCAGTGGGTCATGTCATGATTGCCACCCTTGGTTGCACCACCATCAAACTGGAGTCAGGTGGACTTGTCATCCCTCCATGTTATAATATGTAATTATTACTTAATCCTATCTCATTATCATTAGGGGATTAATTAAAGCTCCTTGAGTATATCTTTTTTGAGCTGTGATGTCACTCTCGTGTTTTGCACCTGTCAGTTTGATATATCAGTTTCTAAAGATGAGGTTGTAGATTTGACCATGGTTTTTCTGTTCGTTCTAAACCTAACGCAACCCTCTTTCTTTATTTAGACTTTAGACCAACCGCGACAACTATATTAACAGCTATAATGAATCTGGCAAAGTGTGAATCCTTAACAAATTTCAGGCTCTTGGGTAAGAATAGAGTATCACTTCAGTCCTTCATATTAATTTCTTAATTGATCAATGAGTTAACAATATATGACCTCTTACCTAATCCCATATCTAGTTTTCTGTTATTTACATCATACTATTCCCTGTTACAAGAGGATTAGTCAGGAAAGAGAATTCCATGGCCATGAATAAGTAAAACGCATAAATTAGAAGTTGACAAGGACAAAGCACCGGGACCGGATGGTTTGAAACCGTCTTTGGAAGGATTGCCATGCCTGAAGACTCAAAACTGGGTAGCGTCCAAGCTACTTAATTCAGAGGTTCAAATGGAATTAAAATAAGGGAGATAGGTTTTAATAGTTCCATGGTACTTTTGAGAAGGAAAAGGGCATCCTTGATTTAATTCTAGTGGTCAATATTCAAGCCATGCATAAATGCATAATGGGGTCTTGCTCTAGAACGGTCTCGCTCTAGAACGGTCTCATTGTTGCTGTTCCCAAGCAACAAAAGTCCCAAAAGTTGCACTTTCTTTGTTTATCTTTCATGTTTCTGCATGAATAATCATATCTGGTCACAACTTAGGATAGAAGGATCACTGGGACGCATATGGGCTGCACAAGGGGTCCAATTTTGGGCAGAATAGTCGATATCAGGTAATTTTATAAAAAGTCAATATAGAAGAAAAGGTTTGTGTAGAATGGAAGCTTCCCTTCTTACTATACAAGCCACTTCGTGATTTCATCCCGCACACATGCATATGAAAGGAGGTACGAGATGAAGTCAATTACAATGTGCATGTCATCATCATATATTTTAAGGGCGCGTTTGTGTGGCCGGTTTTCTACAAAAACATTGAGGATTGTGAAAGCGCTTTGACGCACCATGGTGACATCCAAGTTTGGTGCAGCTGCATGTTTGCAAGGAAAACCTCAAAAATGAACTTAATCTTCCGTCACTCCATGGAAAAGCTTCTCTTGTGGAAAGGTTCAGAGAAAAAATAAATAAATATGTAAAGAGGCATTATGGTATAAAAGCATTATACCACAAAACAAGTTACATAGTGAAAGCTAAGAAATTAGAAATCCCTTTTGGCATTGCTCTTTTTTTTTTTTTTTTTGCTAAAGAGGGAATTCAGGAAGCAAACAAACAAGGACAAGACAACAAAGAAACCCAACTAAAACAAACAAAACTCAACATCCAACCAGACATCTAGACTACAAGAATTTCCAATCTTTTTGTGCTTGATTGTTTTCATAGTCAGAAATGAAAAGATTCTCCCTTCTGAAGATGCCATTAGATGATGATGCAATCGAATCTGAGTGAAAGCAGCGGTGAGCGAAGTCCTGCATTTGACAATAGGAGGCGGCTACTTGGAGATCTTGGATGTATTGCTCGTGAACTCCTAATGGAAAGCAGCTCTTAAAGGTAGTGATCTCTGGAAAGTAGAGCTTAGACAGCTGATCTGCTACCTTATTGGCAATTCGTCGACAATATTGAGGAGGCATATTGAGCAACTTCCACCAATGTGCCATGAGTGCCCATGATAGGTTATTATATTTCTTGACTGAGTTAAGCTCAAGCAATCTCCTTCTATGATGACGTGGCGAAAGCCCCTCAAGGCATATTTCTATCCCTTTGATGATAGCAAGTAGCTCCGCTTCCAAAGAGTTGCTTCCATAAACTTTTCCAGCATATCATATCCTTCAATTAGAGTTCCTGTTGGATTGTGAATGATACCACCAACTCCTGCAATATGAGAGAATGGGTTGAATGAACCATCAAAGTTAAGCTTAAGATGGTTAGCTGGAGGTGGAAGCCATAATTCTAGGGGAAGATCTGTTTTTGACACTGCCATGGAGAGAAGGTTAGGTACATTCCATTGATGGAATGCAAATAGAGCTTTGGATTTGACCGAGTTTGGGAATATTGGACTATTGAGGAATACACCAAAAACAGCGAACAGGAAGTGTTCAAAACCGTTCCTATGAGAAATAGGAACGGTCCAAATCCGCTGCTAATCGCCATGTTCCTAAACCATTGGAACGGCTCTAAACCGCGCCAAATTCAAACTTTAGGAAATGTTGAAAACCGTTCCAATACTCTTAGAACCGTTCCAAATGTTGAATGTTGAGACGGTTCTTAACACTGCCAAATGACCCTTTACCGTTCCAAATACAAAAATTTGGAATGGTTGTAGTCCTTTTTGGAACGGTCCTAAACACTTATATTTTCCAAAACCGTTCCAAATTTAGAATTTTGATAAAGTTATAAACACTTTCAGATTTTGTAGAACCGTTCCAATTTTAAGTGTCCCAATTAGTTAGTCTATTTTGGAACGCTTTTAAACACTTTCAAAATTTCTAAAATCATTCCAAATTCTAATTTTTGATATTGGATCAGTTTTTACTATGCTAAATGACAATTTGGAACCATCCCTAATTTAATTATTATTATCATTTTTTAAATAATTTCACCGTAATTTTTTGTAGTTGCCATTAAATTCATTTTTTTTTAAATCACAAAAAAAACCATAAATGGTAGCATTCACACCTGCACATTAATATCACACGTCATCTGTTACTTTATTTAAAAAATCAATGTACTAACTTGAATTTAAATGTGCAATTTACAATATTTAGAAATACATAACACATATAACTCAAAATCAACCCAGAACTTTTGGAAAAGGTTTAATTCCTCCTCTTCCACCACCTGCACACACCCACTAGCTGCACCACCCTGCACACACTCACCTGCACACCCACTGCCTCCTCTTCTTTATTTCTTTCCCCCCTCTCTTCTCTCCTTCTCCCCTGCACCCATGCCTGTGCACGTCCCTCTCCCTTTCCTTTTCTTCTCTTCCTTCCCCCACTTCTCTCCTTCCTTTCTTCCTCCCCCTGCCACCTATACCCGCTGCACCTCCACTGCATGCCGACACCATCACCATCTCCTTCTCCATTCTTTTCTTTCCCTTCTCTTTCTCGTCCTTTCTTCCTCTCCCTCACAACCACCCACTGCACTGCCATCACCACCCGGCTTGCATAGCCACTGTCCCAGCCCCCTGAACCCCACCTGCTCTTCATCTCCCCACCACATCCCCTTGCACACCTTCCTTGCACGCACCCACCTGCTGCACCACCCTGCACAGCCCACATAAATCTTTATACAAAACCTAAAGACAATTTAGCCCGCATTTTAGCCCAAACTGTTCATTCACTGTCCACAACATTATACAAAAAAAAAGTCACAAAATTCATTCATTATTTCATACTGGTTGGTCATGGGATATCACTGCTTTTGGTACACTGCTTCCTGTCTGGAGTATCTCCCAACATCTCACCTTTCATTTATTTACACAATAGAAAGGGATAATTTCAGCCAACAGATAAAAATAGATCCATAGATGACCAAGAAGAAGAGAATGGGAGTAAAGACCTGATTATCCCAGGAAGTAGCCACAAGGAAATTGCCTCTAGGACTGAAGCAAAGGTTGGAAACAAAATCAGTTGGCGGCTGAGTCACCTGTGATGAGAAGCTTGATTCAATCAAATTCACAACATATTGTGTAAGCATCTGTTCCATGAAAATTTAGAGGTAGAAGTAAAATTTTACCTCGACGGACTTGTTTGGATTTGGATTTGCACCCACAGCAGTGCTGAGGCCCGAAAGATTAGACATCAATGACCTGAAAATGAAAGATCCTGAACACAAAAAAGATGAAAACCATTTTTATTTGTTTGGTGCAACAGTTTCCCATGGAAAAAAAATCATTTTTTTTTATGACTTGCAACAAAAAAGAAAAGATGGTGCAACAGTTACTATTTGATTTTTTCTCTATACAGCAATATAATTGGATGCCTGCTAAATACAATACAATACAATAATAACCACTGCTACTGATAGCTTTTCTCAGGGACTGGCCTAAAAAGAATTATACTATTAGTAAAGAAATTTTAAGTTCTAAAAATGCTTTAACTTCTTAAATAAGCACAGATGAACAATGCAAAAGAATAGATCAATCCAATGACTGGGGGACAGTACTGAACCCTGGAATCATTTGTGCAGTTGAGTAGATGCTAGAGTTTGGCTTTCCAGAACTTGAACCATAAACGCAAGAGAGGCCAGAGCTGGCAGAACCACCAGATGAACCAGGAAGACCAGCAGTAACAGCATTTGAACTCTGGGTTGACTGATTTTGCCATGGAAACCTAACAAAATCCTAATATACAAGAAAGTAGAATATAAAGTAAACTGACATAAGCTAAGACAATTGAAATCAGAAGTAACTTTTATATCATCCAGATAGATAGAATATGTGCTACCTCATAAACTCGTTGTTGGGTATTGGACAAGCGACCAGGTTTGGGGCGAAGTGCCTCTGGTATGCCAGCAAAGGGGATTTTTGCAAAAGTACCTGCATCATAAAATGCAGAAGCATAACTAACTCCATCTCTAGGCTTCTTTCTATAATCAAGAGATGAAGATATGTCTCTATTGATAGATTGCAGCGCCTGACATATTAAGCAAAACCATATCAATGGAAAACCGCCATGGTATTGTTATTTTGGGGAATCCTAAGGTCTTAAGCAAACAACCATTATGGAACAGCCTATTGACACACTACAAGGTATCTTTTGTTTGTTGCATTGCATGATTTTGTTACATTTAACCGGGGACAACACAACAGGGTAACATGCTAAGAAAGTTTCATTGAATGATTCACCCCGAAAAAAAAAATACTTGTAGTGTTCATAAATAAAAAAAAAATCAGATTATGCAATTATTAAGGGTGATTGTGGGTATTCTTTAAAAGTTATTTAAGGCTTTTAGTTATAGTGATTGGGCTCACTATGATTAGTGCAGATTGGGGCACCTATTTTACAAATTGAGGCAGTCGTTTCAGATTTTTGTTAATTTGTAGTTTCATTTTCAAAAAATTAATATTGAGCTATCTTTTTTAGTCAAAAATAGTAGTTTCATCTTAGTATACACATTTCAGCCACCAGTATTTTCTCTTCTTCCTTCTTTGTTGCACAATATTTAGCTTCAGAGAACAAAGCCAGCTCTAACTGCAACTTTAAAATTTCTCCTCTGGGAACGCGATGATATCATAGCACTCAAACTAGATTGTATCCTTTTTGGCCACATATGTTGATCATATTTGCTATATTAAAGTCAAACTCTATTTTGTTCAATAGCTGCTAGTCTGCTACTAGGTGTCCAAGTTTATCACATATCTATTTTCAAGTTTAATCAACTCATCTTTTTTCTCATATCCACTGAACTTGCACTCTAAGTCTTTAATATGCTTGATTTCATCCCATTCACTCTTCCCTTTTTTTTTTAATTTATCTTTTACATGCTTTCTGTTTTTACTAGAGAGCATTTCATCAACTGGAAATGAAACAAAACAGGAAACTTCGTCTTGGATTTTCCCCCCTACCAATTTGTACATAACCATGGTGAGTGAATGAAAGCTTAAAAGTAAACTTTGGGTATGATCCAATTCCAATTGGGAATTTAGATGTCTCCCAGTTATTAAATTTGGTTTTAATAAATTAAAGGCCACTTTTCAATCAGAAATAATAAAAAAATATAAATAAAGGTTGCTTTTATCAATTGAAGGACTTGTGTCTTATCTATGGCTCATGGTTTCAGTAAGAATTGCACACTGCTCTAGTTTTTTTTTTTGCTGAATGGCAAAATTTGTATTAAAGAAAGGGAGGGAAAAGGCAAAAGCCCCCAATTACAAAGAGAACCAGCAAAGGGTGGCTTACAAAAAACCGCCAACCCACTGCAAAACAGAACCAAAAAATTACAAGAATAAGCCCGTAACAGGGGAAGCATACAGAAAAAAGGAAAACACTACACTGCATAGCATAGCATCAAAAGAGAGCAAAAAATACCTTGGCCGAACATAGCCACCTGCAGCTTAAACAGAAAAGAAAGCTTCCAGCAGCAGAAAAAAGACACTCCACAGAAGAGGAGAGAAACTGGATTTGCAACCAAGCTAAGACCCAAGCACAGATCAGGGCAAAGCCTCTCCAACAGAACAAGGTGTAGATGAACTGACTTCAGCACCATGCTGGATAACGCCATCAGTTCCCCCAACATGAGTTGTGGCAACACTGTAGCATAAAGAACATAGTTAAGGTCATAGTTAGAATCAGATGGTAAACTCAATAAGGTGGAGATGTAAAGAATATAAATAAGGTGGAGATGCAATTTCAAGGGTCCCTGTTGAGCCATTTCATTAGCTGTTCTTCAATAGCTAATAGTCCTAGGAGGAACATTTTTTGGAACTTCTTCAGGCCAATTGAATGTCACTTACAAAGCCGGGAGGATTAGTTTTTTTGACAAAATATGCACCTTTAAAAGTTCCAGGTCAGGTTTAAAAAAAAAAAAAAAAACAGAGAGGGAGAGAGACCTGGTATCCTGTTTGATGTTGTTCCTTTAAACACTGCCGACTGCACATGGCAGAGTCCAGGTGCAGTAAATAACACTTTGGAAGAAAAGACGGAAGACAAATAGTAGAAATGATAACTGCTACACATACCAGGAAATCAACAGATGAAGTAGCAATTTTCCAGTTTCTGATGGACACCTGCGAGACATTAGAGAGAGAGAGAGAGAGAGAGAGAGAGAGCTCATGGAAACATAGAATGCATTGGCAGATTGTCTTTGTAACAAATACATACCAAACTACAAATGTCAAAAATTGCAATGCACTTTAGTTTCACTCACTCTCTCTGATTTTTCTGTTTTTCTTTTTTTTTTCGTTGCAAGAGCAGAGAGCTTAAACAAAAGAAAAAAGGAAAAGTAGCATGTCGTGCCCATTCCAAGTATAAGTAACAGGCCATGTGTAAGTAAACCTTAAATCTGAAGACAAGTATATATAACTCTAAATCGTAAATCTGAAGACAAGTATAAGTAACATGGAATAAATCATGTTGGGCCGATTCCAATTGTGTGTAACTGTACATCCATTCACCATTTCAATGTTCCAAGACAAAAGTAGCATAAACAAAAGTAGCAAAATGAGTTTCTAAGATAAACCTAATCCAACACATTGAACTTGTTATCAACTGGATTTACAAAAAGATCTAAGAGATTAGTTAGATCAGCCTAATCCGTGAATATGGTAAAGACCTCAGGCCATGCTACAAAAGATCCATTCCCAACCTCGCCTAAAGTCGAATGAAATCCATCTGGATAAGGCAATTCGACATCTGATTTTTCAATGACGTCAATAGAAACCTTATAGTAACCTGCTGGAAGAGATTTTGAGTGAATCCGTTGGGGCCCATTCTCAATATAAGCTCTGCCAAGAGCGACCACCTCTTGCTGCCAAGACATCATTTTGCATGGCCGCAATGTCAATGGAGATTGATCGTTCCCTATGGCGTTGGAAACCACAACTGACTCTTTGTTCTTATGTGGAAGTGTTGCACTTGCTTGTGATTCTGAAGTCATGCTATGCTACAATAATATTCCAATGCATGTGTTATTAATTAAGTAAATGTAGAAAAAATCTGATACTATGAAACCTTATATAAATTAAAAAAATCCAACAAAGCATTAATACCTCAATCAACTGTTTAAGACCCTTAAATTCTTCCTTTAGTTCTTTTTGTTCTGCCCTCATGCAGTCTACTTGGGACTCCAAATTTTTAACCATTGACGACTGCTCGGCTACTTCCTTATCCTTCATTGCTAATTTTTCTAGAGCTGGCAAGGATGATATAATTTGGGATCTTGATACAATGTTCCCAACACCCCGAACACGCCCCCTCTTATCAATGCCAAATACTTTATGTTAGGAATTTTCTAGATTGCAATTTGATGGATGCATTATCATTCAAGCATCATTTGATTTACACACATGCATTGTTTTAGATAAACTTGAAATCTTGATTTATTCATGCATTACTTTTAAGAGTTGTAAAATTTTTGATTTATGCATGATTTGTTTTTAAATCTTGGATGCATTTGTTTTAGAAAAGAGTTTTAGAAAATCAAGCTAGCCTATGAGTTTTAAATCTTTCAAAATGTTTTAGGCTTTTTATGTTCCATGTTTTAAAACCCTTAGAATGATTTAAAACATGTTTTAAAGCTTGATTTTATGGCCCAAATAATTCCACAAAGAAAAACTTTGAATTTGCAAAAAATGGATTTTGGGGCCACTGCAGTGTCGCCGGTCGACCGGCGCAGAGGTCCCGGTCGACTGGGAACACTGCAAGGCAGAAAGTTGCCCTGGCGCCCCAACGGTCAGAAATTTGACCGTTGTGTGGTCCCGGTCGACCGAGGCCTGTGTGCCGGTCGACCGAGAACTAGCCGTTGGCAACTTTTTGCTATAAATATGAGTTCTTTCCCTTGCCAAAAGTGGGAATTTTAAGCCCCTCCTTGAGAGGTGTTGAGGCATATCAAAAGGGAAAAGAACCAAGGGATGAAGGGGAAGATTAGGAAAGCTAAAGCTTGGATTAATGAAGTTAAACCACCAAGTAGGCTCTTCCTTCCTTAATCATATGTTTTCATGCTTTTGTTTTATTTTTGGTAAATCATTTCTAGCATGTTAAACTATGTTTGTGTTGTGTCCTTAACATATTTTATGTTTTGAGTTGATTTATTGTTTTGGATACAATACCATATGATTCAATCCAAGTAGTACTTGAATTGGTAAATCAAAGTAGATCATGTTAATGAAAGAACCTTTGAAATCATATGTAACATGATCCATATACTTGGTTGAATCTTTGGTTGTTGTTTTCCATCATAAGAACATCTCTCTCAAAACTAACTTATGTTTTGGACTCAACTTCTTTACAAATCATATGTTTTCATGTTTTGTTTTATCATTGGTAAATCTTAGTAACATGTTAACCTATGATGTGTTGTATCCTTAGCATGTGTTATATTTTGATTAGATCTATTGTTTTGGATACATCACCATTGATTCATCAAAGTAGTACTTTATCTTTGGTAAATCTAAGTAGATCATGTTAATGAAATATGTAACATGATTCATATACTTTGTTGAATCATTGGTTGTTGTTTTTCTATCATAAGAAAATCTCTCTCAAATGTATCTTATGTTTTGGATCCAACATCATTACAAATCATGTGTATTATTGTTTTAATGTTTCACAACTTGCCTTACTTTGATTGGTAAATCATTTTCAAGTTGTCCTTATAATTACATATGATTTGTCCCCTCTTTTCAATGAAATCTATTTTTATGTTTTGAGCTTCATTGATGATTTGATTGACATCCCTATGCATCACATGTTTAGAGCTAATCCATTTCATACAACTTGTGTAACTTTGATATCATTAACAAGTTGTTACTTTTAACATGTGATTGCATTATATCCTCAATCATAAATGTTTTTGAGCTAAAACTTTCAAAAGCCTTAGGCATACATTTATGAGCTTTCATTTTCTAAATGATTGAGGACCACACACACACACTTCATATACTTTCATCTTTGCATTCATAGTGTGAGTGTGTATTAGTTTTTCACTTCCATATCCGCCTAATTAAGAGGCATTGTAATGAGCTTAATTGAATCTCCATCAAGTGTATGTTAGACACTAATTTAGTGAGATAACCAACCTATGGTTGAAGAGGTTATTGCTTAGCCTATAAAAGCATAATGGATAGGTTGATGTTAAGCCTTGAAAAACATCATTGTAAGGTTATTGCTTAGCCTTGGAAAGCATATTGTAAAGGTTATTGCTTAGCCTATTGAAAAGCATAAATAGTGGAAATCCGGTGGGGTGTTGGATCACAAGCCGGTAGTGGATGTATGCATTGAGGCCGAACCACTATAAATCCTTGTGTGATGGTGCTTGCTTTGTGGTGATTATTTTGTTATCTTCCGCATCTTGTATGTTTAATCATCACATGTGACTAGTTTGTTTTAAAGAAATTAAAATTGTTAAAATTGGTCATATAAGAAGCTCACCCTATTCACCCCCCCTCTAGGGTTCGGATCCCCATGGACTTACAAGTGGTATCAGAGCGGGTTACTCCATTTTAGGGCTTAACAACCCGGAGTTGATCCTTGCTAGATTAGAACCCTAGTGTTGTGATTCTTTGCATATCTTTTTAAAGATTTCCACTATGATTGAAAATGAATTTTTCCCTAGCCTCATTGCACCACTCTAAGACTTTTCTAAGTTATATCTTTAAGAGTTGGTGAGTCCTCAAAATGTTCTCTCATGGACAACCTTTTCAAGGCTTTAGGTGAATTTTCAAAGGTAGACTATTTGAGTAACCTTAAGGCCTTGATACCCCTAGACCAACCTATTTTTTTAGTTATATCTTTTTGTTGGTCATGTTACATTTGCATTTTGTTCTTTATAGTCACATCTTTTAAAATGCAATGTTTCTTTGTGATCTTTTGATTTTGTCTTCATGAACTTTTATAGTTATATCTCATGGTTTTCAAAATCCTTTGATTGCAACCTTTTCATGATAGATTTGCATTTTGATCATATAGTTATATCTCTTGTAGTGCATATCTATTCATGATCAATTGATTGTGATTACAAATGCTTTCATAGCTAGTTTTTCATGATCAATTGATATTGGAAAATCATTTGATGAATGTCATAGTTAGATCCTTTTTGCATATCAAATGATTTGAAGCTTTTTAAGTTTTCCATTGATTTACTAGTTATATCTTTTGATATGGAAAATTTGTAAGTGTCTATTGTTTTTTCAAATTGAAAACTTTACAATAGTACACTTCTTGTTTTTCAAAATCACTTGCCCTTAATTCTATAAATGATTCTTTGTTGGAATTTCATACATTGAAGTGATTTGAAAAACTTTGGAAAATGTTCTAAGCTTTATTAGTTATATTTATAGAAGCATTTTCCTTGAATTTATTTCCTTGTGCCTAATTATGATTGTATCATTTGAAAGGAAATAATTTTTACAAACAATTTGCATCTTTGCTCATTGAGTTACATTCTTTATGCAAATTGATTTTGTTGTCTTACATTGCATGGTTGGATATGATTTCATTGATTTGCATGTTTGTGCCTATTTTGGTATATAGTTTCATTAATGCAAATTAATGAGTGTTTATGTGCTTTATAGTAAAATCTTGTATTTGAGCTTTATAAGTACATATGTGATTTTATGTGCTAAGTTCATTTGGTATAAACCTCATATCTTTTTCCATTGCATTGTAAGCTTAGTACATTTGCTAAGAGTGGAAATGTTACATGATAGATTGATACCTTTAACTTCATACCTTCTTGTGCTTAAATAGTTATATTCTTTTTGATGAATGGTATGAGTTAGATCTTGAGTGTTGATTAATCCTCTCTATGCAAATGGCAAATTGTTCTATGTATGGTTGTTGTATTTATTATATTTGTTGAAACCATACTAGAACTCAAATCCATCCTCTATGCCATTCTAGTCTTTTCTTTTTGGATGGTTATGATGTTGATTCATGTATATTCTCTAAGTGATTTCATTCTTATACATGTTTCAACTTCATAGTAGTGATCTTGATCATATGAAACTCTTTGAAATCCATTCCTCATATTTCTATATGTTTGATGGACATCTTAGATGTTGAATTCATATGATTTAGTCACTTTATAAATTGCATGCATTTCAAAGTCATATCCTTTAGCATTGCAATTTATCTTGTTCATCACTATGCTCTATAGTTATATCTTTAAAAGTGATGAATATGCACTTATGATGCTTGATGGAATTTTGTCACATTCTTGCTCTTTATCATGTTATCAAATTCAATTGGATTCTATTGGTATAATTTTTGATTGATTTGATTTCTTGTGAATGTGATAAACCATGTGTGCATTGGATTGAACTTGATAAGTAATATGATTGTTCCATGTCACACACCATTAGCATCATAATGTTCATGTTGCCACCTCTTTTGCTCTAATAGGTATATCTCATGACCACCATGTTTATGTGTTCATAATATTGGTTGGTTATTAGTTGAGGTTGGCTTCATGTTTGAATTTCATTTCACTCATCTTGCACTTTAATAAGTCATATTTATTGATTGAATGAAATGATTTTCAAAAACTTACATAGCATATGATTTTCATAAGTAATATTGATTGATGCTATGTTTGAGTAAACCCCATATCATGGATAGCTCTAATTTGGATTTCTCATAATAGTTATACTTTTAAATCCATTTTAGAGTGATTGATTTATTAAGTCATATCCTAAATCTCAATTGGTATTCTTTGTTTGTCCAATTGATATCCATGATTGCTTTTCTCTTTAGACCTAGCTCTCTTTTGGCAATTTGATCATATTGAGCATTATAGTTAAATGAATCTAATCCTTTCCTTGAAGTTGACCCTCAATTGGTTAAATCATCTTCTTCTTGCACCTAATAGTTAAATCTTTGTCAAAAGTTTGACAAAAGGAGAGAATGGATTGAGGGGGAGTGTAAACCTTCATAGGAAGTATTAGTTTTGATCAAATTGACCCTAGGATTGCCTTTGAGCCCTTAGAGATTAATACCCCACATGATAGCCTGTTATGTATTTCAATTTCGATTTCTTTTGTTAACAGGTGCTACTAAAGGTATTTTCCTTGTTTCATGTGTGTAGGTACCTTTGCAATTTAATGGCAAAGGGGGAGAAATTATGCAAGTTCTCAAAAGGGTGAAGAGAATGTCCAAGCTTCCTAAGGGGAGGTTTTTGTATGATCTTCTACAAGGGGAGAGAATACATACCTTGCCAAAGGGAGAAAGAGGCATGGTCAAAGGGGGAGAGCAAATAGAAGAAAGACTTTAGTCAAAGGATCGTTTCGGATGTCTTGGGAATCAACTTCTTGGCTGCAAAGTAAGTCTTGTACTCTTTCCTGTCAAATTAAATACTCATCACATAAGTAAACGTGGTATGCTTTTTTTCTATCCCAACGACTAAACTGTGAGTTCAACGACTAAACTGTAAGATGATGAACTCACCATGTGTGAAGAGACATCAATGGGTATAGAACCATCCTTTCTTTTATGTGCTTCGATCCACACTTCAGCCCTAGTAATCGGGGGGGCATCTTCATTTCTTTGGCGCTTCTATATTTGCAAGAACTACACGTTATTAGCTTTTGTGGAATAAAATAATCAATTTTTCATGTTACATAAAAATGCCAATACTTACTGTTAGGGATTTTGAAATTGCAATTTGATGGATGCATTTGCACTTTAGCATCATTTGATATTTCACACATGCATTGATTTAAAATATCTTGAAATCTAGTTTTATACATGCATAGCTTTTAAGATTTGGAAAAGTATTTGTTTTATGCATGTTTTGGTTTTAAACTTGGATGCACTGGTTTTAGAACCCAAACTCTTTTGAGAACCTAATTCTTTGTGCATTATGTTTGGTAAATCTTGTTGAGAATTTAGGTTTGAGCCTTGCATACATTCTTCACAAAAAGAATCATTTTTGTATGCATTTTCATTTGAAAAGAGTTTTATCAAATCAAGCTAGCCTTTGGTTTTAAACATTCAAATCTTTTTAGGCTTTGTGTTGTGACATGTTTTTAAACCCATTAGAATCTTTAAAACATGTTATTTTAAGCTTGATTTAGTGGCCCAAAGATCCCTCAAAGAAATACTTTGATATGAGAAAAAGTTGGATTTTTTGGCCCCAGGGACTCGCCCGGCAGTGTCGCCGGTCGACCGAGACCACTGCAGGGCAAGTGGACAGTTTTCTGAACTGAAGCCCCAACGGTCAGAAATCTGACCGTTGTGCCTTCTCGGTCGACCGAGACCTCTTTGCCGGTCGACCGAGGACTAGCCGTTGGCAACTTTTTGGCTATAAAGTCCATTCTTTTCCAACCTTTTTCAAGGCTTGACACATGAACCGTTGAGAGGATTTTGGAGCCATTGAAAGGGGATGAAGTTGGAAAGGCTAGAAGGTCATTAGGAGAGCTAAAGCTTGGATCAATGAGTTAAACCACCAAGTAAGCTCTACCTTTGTTAATCATAGTTTTCATGTTTTATTTAAGCTATTGGTAAATGATTTTGTACATGATAACTATGATGTGTTGAATCCATTCTTCTCCTAATCTTTGATCTAATTAAGATTGGATTCTTCACTTTGGTTTCAATCCAAGTAGTTTCTAAAACCTTCTTAATCATGCTTAGTATAAATCTTGGATTTCCTTTTTATGGCATGATTCATTTTCTTGGTTGAGACCTAATTTGTTGTTTTCATTCATTTGAACTTTAGTAAAATTAATTTGGTTTTGAAAACAACATTGCACATGCATCACATGTTCTAAGTTAGTCATTTTCATAAAACTTGTGATTCTTTGATTTTCATATCATTAACAAGTTATTTTTCATACATGTGATTTGCATTAGACTTCAATCAAATCTTTCATGAGCTTTGAACTTTGAAATGCTTCAAGCATATATTTGATTAAGCTTTCTTTTTAAACTTGATTGAAGTCATCACACACACACATCATGAGCATTCATCTTTGCATTCATATAGTGTTTGTGTGAGTTTGTTTTAAACTTTCAAATCCGCCTAATTAAGAGGCAATCTCATTGAGCTTAAATTGTATCTATTAGAGTGATCTTTTGTGAAGACACTTTCTTAGAGAAATCTTGAATTGTGTAAGGTTATTGCTTAGCCTAAGAAAAGCATCTTGTAAGGTTATTGCTTAGCCTAAGAAAAGCATTTTGTAAAGGTTATTGCTTAGCCTATAAAAGCACATTGAGAGGTTGTTGTTTAGCCTAGAAAAACAACATTGTAAGGGTTATTGCTTAGCCTAGTAAAAAGCATACATAGTGGAAATCCGGTGGGGTGTTGGATGCACAAGCCGGTAGTGGATGTAGGCACGTTGGCCGAACCACTATAAATATTGTGTTGTGGTGATTGCTTTGTGGTGATTGTTTTTGTTTTAGCTTCCGCATATTGATTGATTTATCATCACATGTGACTAGTTTAGTTTAAGATTTTAAAATTGGTCTTGATTAGTCATAATTGTAGCTCACCCTATTCACCCCCCCCCCCCCTCTAGGGTTAGGATCCCAAGGACTTTCACTTACCATCTTCTCCGCTAGTCTCGCGTGGCCATGCCTGCCACTTGTATGATAAATTTTCATTTTCTTCCTCATCTCCTGATTTTTTTGACGTTGTTCTATAGTTTTTGGATCCGCATTATGTTTAATGAATGCCTCCCAATCTTCAGGCCTAACTCCTGGAGGACGATTGTTCAGTTTTTCTTCTTGAGTTTTGTGGGGATCAAGGTATTGCATCCTCAATTTGGTCTTGTATTTCCTCATACTTTCAGCCATGCTTCTAAGGCATTTGTCTTTGTATGATTGAGAAACATCAAAATCTTCCTTTAAAAAAAAAAAAGAGGTTGTTTAGGCTCAACAACTAAATAGAGAACAAGTTAAATATCAAGCCATTTCAAAGATATACAGGCTAAGAACTTCATACTAGGAGGAGCTTCCAAAGTTCATCTTTTTTTTCATTTGGCACTGCACGCCAATCCTTGTATGAGATAGGGACAATGGTGCGAACCAAGTGTCCACATCTAGATGACAACTTGGTTGAATTTTCACCCACCGGTAGGCCATGAGCATTTAAGGTAATCACCATTCTTTGTTTTGGCGGTACGGAAGCTTCTGAAACGGAAAATGAATGTTAAATAAAATTAATACCATTTAAAACTTGAGTACGAAACTGTATAAATAGTGATGAAATGAATTCCTTCTAACCTGCATTCAAATAACTTGTCCCTTGCTCAGACATCAGAACACCTATGTCTCGAAGGACATAATGACACTTAGCACAAACAAGTCACAGAAATGCGTGAAATAAAATCAACATATTCAACTACTTGAAAATTCATAATCGAGGCACCATAAGCATAAGCATAAAGTGCATATGGGAAAAACAAGGCACATTCAAAATCAAGGCACGATAGGCATAAAGTTCATATTTCACATATTCAACTACTTGAAAATTCCACAACTGTAAAAATAGTTAAATCAAAGTAAATATGTCCAGCTCTACAATTCATAGTTAATTTCTTTTAGAACATTTTCTAGATTTTCAGCTGCACTAATAGTGGAAGAAAAGAGACACGGATCTTCAAGTGCGTCTACATCTTTTGTCAATCTCTTTGGGGCGAGTAGAACAACAGCCCATCCAGGTCTAGTTTGATCTTTGGAGTAAAAAACTTGACTTGCTTGAGACGCTAATATGAATGGCTCGTCTCCTTCCTTATCTTTTCCTTTCGATTTTTCTATGTTCACCATTGTCAAATTTGTATCGGGATCAACAACGCACCCATTAGTCTTGTCCTCTACTTTGAACCAATCACAATAAAATACTGTTTGACGAAAATCAATGTAATCCAACTCAATTATCTGTTTCACAACTCCATAATAGGTGGCCTCAACTTCCTTATACTTTTTATCTTTAACGCTTGCCCTGTATAATGTGAACGCTTTCATTGAGACCCCGCTATTTTGTGTTGATTTGTTAGTCTCGTAATCAATTGGAGAGAATACATGCCCATTGACACGGTATTTGTTATAACATTTGGCCTTGAACATTGGCCCAACTGCTAGTCGTTTCAGTATCGGCTCTCCCTCAACATATTCCATCTGCACATTAAGAAGAAGGATTAAAAAGTACCCAGCAATTATAATCATGTATATTATCAAATAGTTAGAATTAAATATACAAATGCTTAATTACCTCCTGTCGCAACCAACTGATAAAATCATGCTCAATGTTCTTAGACACACCGCCCTTCTTTTTTGGACCCTTGGGAGTGGTTGTACTTAAATATGTCTTATACTTCCTGTATCAATGAAAGACACATTACTTTGTATGATTGTGTACGTGTTATCGAATTACTACACCTTATATGTTAATTTAGGAATTTGTCAACTCACATATGCCATTCCGCAATTCCCCGATAGGAGTCCAAAACCCACCTACATACTTGTTGATGTTGAATGTTAGTTAGGTAAACATTCCGGCCTTTATCCAAAGGCTCCTCATCACACTCACCGTCATCGTCAAAAAACCTTTGGTGTGTTCTCTTGTGACTACCTCTATCACCATCTGGCATGTACTCCATACAATACAAAATAGATTCCTCTATAATGTATCGCTCTGCAATGCACCCTTCAGGGTGTGCCATGTTCTTTACGTATCCTTTATAAGTTTTCATTAACCTGTTAAGAAATGTCCAATTAGCACTATACTCTACTATACCAAAGACAACTTTGAAGTTAGAATTTTACCGTTCAAAAGGATACATCCATCGAAATCTAACCGGACCGCAAGCTAATGCTTCATCAGCCAAATGCACCATGAGGTGAACGCTAATAACAAAAAATGATGGTGGAAAGAACTTCTCCAAAACGCACATTGCCACTATTAGTCGCTGTTTTACACCAATTATATTTTCTGCACTAATCGTCTTTGAGCACAAGACATTAAAGAAGTTACAAATTTCTTGAATAGCAGCTTTCAATGGCTTATGCTCTGAGAATGCATGCTGTAACAAAACAGGTAATAACTGTTGCATTATGACATGATAATCGTGTGATTTGAGCCCCTTTATTTCAAGGGTTTGCATGTTCACGAGATGTTTAAATCTCGAACTATACCCCGTTGGAACCTTCAATTCATGCAAAGTATGACAGAATAATTCCTTTTCCTTACGACTTAGAACAAATGGTGCCTTCGGTTTAATAGTTCTCCCATCTGATTCTTGTAACCATAGCTCTTTCCTAATGTTCATTCTTTTCAAATCCTCACGTGCACTTGTGCCATCCTTTGTTTTATCTTTGACATCTAGGGTCGTTGACAAAAGGTGGTCACCAACATTCTTCACAACATGCATCACATCGAGGTTGTGATGAACTGGCAAATCCTGTCAAAGCATTAAAACAAAGTAAATTTCTACTTGTCTGTTTATTAAAATACAAGAATATGGAATGTAGTACCAAATTGAGAAAACCACCTTCCAGTATGGTAGGTTGAAAAGAATCGATCTCTTGTACCAGGCAGTTATATTATCAGCCGATTCATCATCATAACTTTTTCGTTTCTTTCCCTTCGATTTTCCAATATCCATCTGAATACCGGCCACCTTGTCTTCAACCTCTGAACCACTCAATCGACGAGGAGCTCTTCTTTCTTCTGTTTTGTTGTTGAAGGCCGCCTTTTGAGTCCTGAAAACGTGATTAACAGGAAGGAATCTTCGATGACTTTGATAAGAGTACTTTTTCCCACTCTTCAGACGTTCGGAAACGGTTCCTTCGGCGCAAACAGGACAAGCGAACTGTGCATGTGTTACACAACCCGATAAATTCCCATATGCAGGAAAATCATGAATTCCCCACATCAACATAGCTTTCATGTTAAAAATTGTCTTCGAATGAGAATCATACGTTGACACTCCATTGAGCCATAGCTCTTTCAACTCATCAACCAATGGTTGTAGGTAAAGATCAATGTCTTTACTCGGTCCTTTTGGACCTGGTATCAATACTGTCAACATTGAAAATTCTCTTTTCATGCATAATGAGGGGGGGAGATTGTAAGGCACTATAATGACAGGCCAACAACTATAGATGCTACTGAGATGTCCAAAAGGGTTGAACCCATCGGTCGCAAGTCCTAAATGAACATTTCGATGTTCCTCAGAAAAACTTGGCCACTTGGTATTTACTACCACCCAACTTGATGAATCAGATGGATGCCGCATAACACTGCCATTCTCTTTTGGTTGAGCATGCCAAGTCATTTGCTCTGCTATCCATGGCACACTACATAACAATGTAAAAATAATAATTAGTTATTAAAATTAAGAATCAAAGGCAAATAGAATGACCTATGGAATCTATCATTAACCTTGAAATCTAACCTGTAAAGCCTCTGTAGCCTTGGTGTCAATGGAAAATACCTCAAAACCTTTAATGGAACTCTAACACTATCTTTTTTTGCCAAGTAATTTGACCTCCATCTGGATGTATGACATATAGGACAACTTTGTCTGTCTTTGTACTCTTTCCAATAAAGAATACAATCATTTGGGCATGCATGTATGGAATCGTAGGTCATTCCCAACGAGTTGATCATCTTCTTAGCTTGATATGTACTTTCTGGCAACGTGTTTCCTGCCGGAAGCCACTTCTTCACCAATTGAAGGAGATCATTTAAACTATTGTCCGACCAACCTTTTTGTGCCTTTAAACTGTATAACTCAACAATAGCTGACAATTTTGTGAGTTCCCTAGGACAAGAAGGATACAAAGACTGTCTTGCATCATCAAATAAAGACTTATATCTTCTTTCTTCATCTTCGCCTTGAAACTCTTGGGAGCCTTCATGAATATCTCTGTTCCTTCTGAGATCATCCATAAGAGCATCAATATTTTCACCAATTCTTCCAAATGCATCATTAACGAGTTCCTCCATTCTAGGATAGGGTTGTTCATTAGGATTTGATTTTGTTGTTTTCTCACTGGCTACTGCAACACGTTCTCCATGTAGAATCCAATGTGTATATGACTCATCAATACCGTTAATGAGCAAATGCTCATGAATCATATTAAGGGCGATCATTCCACTCCCATTTCGACATTTAACACATGGACAGGGAAAATGCTTAAATCCACCGCCATGTTTCTTTGTAAACTCAAGGAAATGCACAATTCCCTCTAAATACTCCGGACTTAACCTATGTTTGTTCATCCAGGCTTTGTTGCCCGAGGACGACATTCTGCAACAACTTACCTCACATAAGTTAAATGGATCTAGCAAAGGTAACCTCAGATAAGTCAATCAAATAGATGGCACATAAATAAATGATGGTATCATTTAAGTTAGAAAAGAAAACAATGTTTAATGTAGAAAAAAATAATTATACAACACATCGGCGGGTTTGACTTGGATGTTTCATATAAGATTAGTGCAAGGTGGGTAGAATATAGGCAAACAAGAGGAGTGCTCTGTGATTGTTGGGTGCCACTTTCAATAAAGGTCATCTCCTTAATAAGGTGACAACTCCATTATAGGATTAATGCAAGGTGGATAACGTATGGCCTTACAAGCTAGTGCGATTGAAATGTAGATGTCTTGTGCCACTTTGATTAAAGGGCATTTGTATAGGTTATCATCTATTTATTTAGGTGATGCAAGGTGATAGGACTTAATCTATTGGGCCCCTAAAATTTATGCAAGAACTTGAATCCATTCCTGCAAAATTAGATCAAACACCTAAAACCTACTATGTAATCTGTTACTTGATAAGGACGTATCCAAATTCCACAAACCAGAGTGTGGGTGTATCCTGGACTTAGGCCATAATGAAATAAACCTTGCTAAGTTAAAAAAAATTGATCAACCACCTGAGTGTGGGCGTATATCCACATTCTTTTATTAAGCTCTTGGGTAGGAGCAACAGATTTCCATTCCATGAATGGAAACTCTTGAAAAAAAAAATGTCTACTGTTCATGATCTCATGACAGTGAATATTGCTGGCTGGTTACTATTATGGTGAAGGAAGGTTTTGTCTTATACAAAACAACTTGTCTAATAAATTAAGACACAAGTTTTATAGATATATTTGGCCAATTCACAGTAGATTCGACCGGACCAAATATAATCCATGGCACACTACATACCCATCCTGACCAGATCCAAATTGCAAACTCCCCACCTGAGAGCAATCCATGTTGAGTCGGGTATATTCAGTTACCCAATTATTCTGGTTTGGTTTGCTTTCCAAAGGGTGCAATATTTAGAATACACACACACTGAATATTTTTTAGAGTATACTCTGTAGTTACAATAAAAATACAAAGAAAGTTGCATCTTGGAGAAAAGGAATTTGATTTAGCTCAAGTCCTTAAAGAAGCAACAGGATCTTTTTATGCAATTGTATTGTAAAAAGGCTCAGATGATCCAATGAAGTTCACATCAGTAGCACGCTAAGTGGCAGAAGTATGTCAACTCCCATAATGACTTGGGTTCAATGGATTCATTTGAGTTCCATTGAATCTATAGTTGAGGTGGATTATAAAGGCAAGGGCATCCCAAAAGAGAAGCACATCCTCATTTTTGAGTTTTATGTTCAAGTCAGAGAATTTGGGTCTGAAACAGAGCTAGGCACTGGCTAGATCCAGAGCATCTAGCAGAATTGGTGCTCTCTACCTCTTCTTGCCTTTAGTCTTTTGGTTTCATTTTTCAGCTGATTTAATACCTTTAAGGGCTATCCTAGAAGAGATTCCTTCGGTTCTGCTCAAGGCTGTCTGGTTTGGCTTGCTCCTCTAGGCTCTCACTGAGCTTGAATTCCATTCTCAGCTCTCTGATCCTTGCAGGCTATGCACCCCCTTTGGGCGTGCCCTCTTTTTGTCTGCTTTGTCTTGGTTTTCTGCTCCTCCCTATTTAGGAGACTTAAAATTTTCTCTTCTGTTAGTCTCTTATGATGTATTTTTTCTTCTCATTGTCCTAGGGGCTTCAGCCCTTCTTCTCTCAATACAAGTTTACCAATTAGAAAAAAAAACAAAGAAACAATAAAAATACAAAAGTGTAGAATTTAGATGTAAACTGGGCACCAAGTTGAAATTGGGGTCCAATGCAGAACAGAGCAGTTCAACTGCATATCAGCATTTTTTTTCTTCTTAATTTGCTCGAGAACCTAATTGACATGCTAGGCCCCGCCTATGCACCAAAACTCTTCTTCATGGAACGATCCCAATTCCTTAATTTGTGACTGACGAGATGTGGTCAGGAAATAAAATACCACAATGCTGCAGTGATCAAAACACGACAAAGAAGGCTACAGATTAGATGGCTAGGATCTTCCAATCTGGGAGATTTTCCATTCACAATGGTCATAATTTCAACGGTTTGAATCATCAAACTTGGCCTACATAGCCAAATGAAAATCGAATCAGATTTTGCATGGTTTCAGGCCTAGACTCTCGAGTCTTGCTGCTGCTAAGAAGAAGGAAAAGGAGAAAGAAAAGAAGGCAGCTTTGCAGCTAGAGCTGTGGCAGTGGAGGCAACTAAGGAAGAAAAGCAAGAGGAAAAAAAAGCAGGCTTTCTGATCAAGAGATCCCAAAGCATGTACAAGATATGCAGGAGGCGCTGGCAATGTGTAAAGTAGCAGAAGAGAGAGGAAGAGGGAGGGAGGAAGAGGAGCATCGCAAGAACCCACTCCCACAATCCACCCCCAAAATCTCCTAGCACCATGGAACCCACTCCCACAATCCAGCAGAACCTAAAATCTCCATCATTTGAAACCCAGACAGCAGAAAGATAAATAGCTGAAAGAATAAAAAACAGAGAGAAGAAGAAACCTGCACCTGTCGATCGTCTCAGACACTCCTCAAAGAGATCGGTTGGATTCGTTGGGGTATTTGGGTGCCAAGGGAATGAGGTATGGAGCGAACGAAGTGATGGAGGGAACGAAGTGATGGGATGGTATGTTTTAGAAGATTGGCGCCAAAGGAAATGAGGTATGGAGGGAACGATGCCGTGTTATGTCAACAAGTTTTTTTTTTTTATTTGAAGCGGTCCTTTGTCTTCGAGCGGTTTGAGACCGCGCCAACATAGAAACGGCCAATGCACGTTTCAAATCACTGTTTCAAATCTTGGTTTTTGGTGTAGTGTGTGTTCATTCTTCATTTTCCAAATACACCATTTAACAAGAACTCCAAGCTTAAGACCATTGACCAAAGGCTGTTCACCTTGGAGACCTAATGCGGTTATGAGTACGATCGGACGTGAGAGGCACTCGGTCCACCGGGAGCACACCAGACACCACGCGACGGGGGGTGCTCTTCCAGCCGCTGGACCCCTACTCCGGCTGAGCCCTTTCCAGGGTGGGCAGGCTGTTAGGTTGGAGCAACAGCTAAGAAGATCATGATCAAATGATACATGCCACAATTTACTTCAGATTATCAACTTGAGCTACTCTAACTACCTTCTTGTCCCAACAGTTTGGGAATATGACTTTTACCATGCCAAAACTCCAGAGTCCACACTGGTCAAATTCAGTCCTCTCGTAACAGAAGCATGCAAAGGTGGTTGTTGTTTTGACTCCTGCCTAGGGTTGCAAAATCTGACCCGACCCACTGAACAAACCGCATCCAACCAATCCAACCTGCATTTCACCCGCATAACCGTCACCGGCAGTAAATACAGGTCGGTCACGGGTCATGAAAAATTTAACCTGCATTTAAATGGGTCAGGTTATCACTGACTTGTATAAACTATATAACCCATATAAATGGTGTTGGGTTAGGATTCATTTCTTAAACCATTTAAACAGTGTGGTGGATTATTTTTGTACTCAAAATAGTTTATTTTATATGGAATGAACTGACCTTGTGTTTTTTACTATAGCCAAACTCGGATGTAGCCTTGCTGCTTGAAATGGATTAGCCTTTGCCCAAGCTTATATAGGTTGGGTCGATTTAAACCAACACAGGACAGGTTGGGTTGACCCGCATCAGGTGTGGGTTATGGTGGCTGGGTTTGGGTTGGGTGTGGGTTGGAGTTATGTGAGCTGTTTCAAAAACAGGTTGGGGTTCAGAGACCCCTGGTGATCAACAGACCCTTTTTTTTTTTTTTACCTGAACCACTCTGTTTGCATCTCCTTCTTGCCTTGGAGCTATTAATATAGAGTCAAGGCCCACCAGAACCAGATGCAAAATCAGTAGTAATGGCCAGTTCCACATTGAGCTGCAGCCACTTTCATTGCAAGATATTGAGACTTGAATAATACAGGATTGGACCCTATAATTATAGGGTTTTACACTATAATTGATTGAGACTTGAATAATGCAGTCTGAGACACTGGGTTTTCTGATTAATCAAAATTGGTTGTACAGCATTACCTATCATTAACATAATCTGCACTCCAGGTGTCATTTGACTCTGTACTAACCAACATTGGAAAACCAGAATCATAGTAGCTAAACTGTGGATAATAAGTAGGGATTGAGGTGCAGCTTTGACCCAGACATGGAAACAAATACTTCTAATCTGGTTTGTGTCCAACTCTAGGATTCATACTCAGATCTGATTTGTTGGTCCCCAGGACATATCCTAAATTACGCAACTACAATCTTACTATGTATGTATATGTATACGTTAATAACAACAACAAATGTAGTTGTATGTAGCGATGTGTTGGGGACTGCAAGTCCGTTTGTGATAGCAACAAATGCAGTCTCTAGTACATCACCCTGCATACAACTAATATTGGGTCAGAGTCGGCCCATCATCATGGAGTTTGGGCCCATTTTTTTATTGTTGAATTCGAGGAGATCATTTGGATCAAAACTTACAAATATGTTTGCAAAACAAAATATACGGGCACAGGTGCATGTGTAATAGTACAGTAAGCACAATAAGCAAGAAGACAAAGAGCATGATCAACAAAACTGAGCATTCAACGCAAGCACGCGCGCGCGCACAAAAATATGTTCAACATGAGCATGTACAAGAGAAAACATCATCAATAAAGCTGAAAGAAATACTTTCTTCATGCACATTCATGTGTAATGAACGAGTCAAATGAAGTATTATTTCCAAGATATTTGGGAAAATATCAATAAAGGAAATGTTCCAATGTGATACTCATGGGAGATTAGGTATGTTCCCCACCAAGAACAAGCCCAAAACAAACTCACACTGGCTGATAGGCAATAAGATATACATCCAACAGTCCATACTCAAATGCTCATGTCTTCCACTTTATGAATAGAACAACCTATTTTGAGCAAGGGCACAATAATAGAGGATCGGATCAGGGGATCACATGTGACACATGGTCAGACTCTCACAGAATCCACCTCTGTAAAGATCCTCCTTTGATCAATTTTCAGGGTTCTCTGACTTCTCCTTGTTACTCAACGACAGAAACAGTTCCATAATTAGAAATGTCCCAAACTTCTGATGAACTGATAGACACATTTTGAACAGAAAGTCCTTTTTAAAGGACGACAGTCACAAATGAATGTGTGTATATGTTTGTTTTCAATCTGGTTTTCAATCTTCATCTCAGAATTGAAGCAGCAAGAAATAGGAACATTTAGTGTTTTCCTTTTTGTTCATAAGCCACAGCTGCAATGCTTAATGAGGTCCACATACAGGGGCTTTTAATTCTTCCCCATACATAAGTCGTTCTCATCCCTTCTCCATTAGGCTTTCACTATATAAATTCAACCATATTCAATAGGTAAGTTGAGGGTGCACTACAGCTTGCAATGTATCTTTATGAACTCATTCTGAAATGTTGGACTTGCTAAGGCCTCTGAACTACACTGGACGACGGTGACCATAAAGAGATCAATGGTGAAGTCTTTAATGGAAAAGGAGAGGCAAGAATTTTGAAAATGCTACTAGTTCTCTTAGTAATGTCCTGTAAGACATTTTGTGGAGTTTCTAGTGACTCTCTTTACCTTGTACTCTCTAGAGTTGGAGAGGAATCAGTGTCAGGGGAACCTGCAATCCAGGTTTGGTTGTAGCTTCTTTGGTTCCTTAATTAGACTTTGGAGAGGAACTTGAGCAGCATCTAATGGGCTCTATGATGATTGTCTGACTAATACACATGGTCTGCATGTAGAAGGTTATCAGTAGCTGTTTGGTGGATGCCCCAGTAAAAAAACAGTGGGCAACACAGAAAATAGGAGGAAAGTGAGTATGACCTTGGTAATGATGTATGTTACCTCTCACCTGGGACAGCTGTTTAAACTTTCATTGTTTAAGGACCTGCGCCATTTCTGGTCTCATAGCAGGCATTTGTTTAAATTCTGAATATAAAAGGGGACAAATGTGCTCCTTACACATTGAAATGAACTATTGATTTGGAAAAGAAATGCACTGAGGCAAGAATGTCATTTCTTTCGATGAAGACTTCAAAACTGTTCACTGAATTTCTTCTTAATATAGGAAAACTCCAATGCCTTCCATTAAACGACCTTTCAGAACTCATTGCAAATCCATAATCTGATTAACAAAGAAATGAAATTGATGGTGGCAGCAGGGATCATCAACCGAAAGCAAGCAAGAAATTAGGCTGATGAAGCTCTCTGACCATGCATCCTTCACAGCTCACGCTCAACAATCCTCATTAGTTCAGTTGTGGATTCTGGGACTGCTACAGAAAATGGATATTCTTCCATTCATGGTTGAAATCTTGACTGTGTTTGAATTTGCAGCCATTTTTTAAGAAAGGCAATGTGTTAGGAATTGACTCAAGCACATGCCTAAGTTTGTACAGTTTTTGTTATCCTAAGTGTCATGAATTTGGAGTTTATGATGATTGAATGCAATCATATTTGCACACTATTGATCCACATTGATAGATGAGTGAGTTTAGATTTGAGCAGTGGCTACCCCAAATTAATGGGATATAAAATAAGCGGGTTTTGTTAAGTGTTTTTCTTTTCTTTTAATTCTCTAAGCTGAGGTATTATGGAGTTTTTTGGCCATTTCTGTGAAGAAAATGAGGGTAGTTGTCCAATGGCAATGCACATACATTGTTGGAAAACAACAATATTTGCTACTTCTAAGAATCTTATTGCACCAAGAAAACTAGATGAACTATGCAAAGAGTTTTAAATATGAGATGCTGTTGTGGGATCGGATTTTAAGCGAAAAAGAAAAACATATGGACTAGTCCAATGAGAGCTTTAAGAATAGCCTAGGAACTTTTGAACAAGGTTCGAAGCAATCTTGGTGTGAGAATATTGTTAAGAGTGTCATTTTGACGCATGGATACTGGCGGTGAGCATTTGGTTAAGTAAGATTCTATGTAGCCATAGAATCCACGAAGGAGTGCAGGGCAGTCTGTCTGAGCAGTGTTTTGTTGGAATTTCTTGTCAAAATTTTAACCTGATGAACCAATCATTCGGTTTTTAATCTGAACTAGTATCCAAATGATCCCTCAAACCAATAACAGTATGAGAAATAACAACAATGCCTGCTGAAGTTGTAATTAATCCATAGTAATCAACTACTAAAATATAATTCAATCCCAAACAACAACAGTGGCCACCTTTTGATATTAAATACATATTACAATTTTATTATGATTGAGCCGATTGTTGCAATTTATTAGGACTATACATGAAAAATATACCAGAACCTTGTGTATGCATGTTTGAAAGAATGTTCTAAGTATGATACTTTATTTGCTTGATTCCGATTTGGGTGAAAAATTATTAAATTTTTTTGGTTGAACATGGCCATCAGTAATCAACTTCAATGCTGTGTCCACAAGTCAGTAAACAGTTGTTTTGTGCCTACTTAGCCCAACATTACCTGAGAAAACATTGAAGCATTCGAGTTCTGAAGTAGTCTCAGCCACATTCCGAAGCTCCTTCTCCATGCCTAAATCTTTGAAGATACAAATATTTTCTTTTTTGGATTTCATCATCCAAATCACCAGCTCGATCACGAACCTCCTTATTCTTGGAACTTTAACCGATGGGGTCTGATATTGTTTCAGTATTTGCACTAGTATTTCTGCCAACTCAGTTTCCTTTATGCCACTTGCATTGAATGGGTTACTTGATTCATGAGAACTCATGAACCTAAAAATCTGTGTGGAAAGACTGACAACAACCTCCTGTAATTTATCCTCTTTGGACATTGTTGCCTTCAGGACCTGTGGAAGAAGCAAATTGAAACTCTTTTTTAGTACTTTTGTTTCTCTTTAATTCAACATCCTCCCTTTAAGCATCTTTTTCTTTTTTAAATCTATCTTGTCCTTTTTGGTGTCTTTCTGCAGTAGAGTGACCTCTTTTCTTTTTCAAAAAAATGGAACTGTGAAAGCAAACTTGAAATATCTGCATCCAATTACGAACACCCTAACAACTATCACACATACACACATATACAAAACAAAAAACAAAAAAAGCATCCTGTTTTTGATGCCATACTCTTAAGTCTTGACAGTTAAATAGTTACTCTCTGCTTCAGATAGCTAGTAACATAATCATCAATTTTGATCTTCAGATATGAATACAGTTACGGGCATGGTATGGAATTTGATAATGTGATTTTGTTCTCCCTGAGAAATAGGACGTTGATGCAGATCCAATCCAACACTTAAATTCTAGTGGTCGAATTTTCGAAATTAGTGGGCCTTCTGCGCTAGGATATTGACTGAGTGCATCTTACTAGTGCCCATGGTCTACCTGGTATAGGTATTAGTATTGAAGTTGTAAGACACTGGTTCTCTAAGCATAATCAAGTATCTGGGTATTCTAGATCATTGAGCCTTACACAACTTCCATAGATGCAATCAGGGGTGGAACTGGTGGCGGATGGGGTTGGGGTGTGCAGGGAGAGGTCATAGCATTTCCAGAAGTTTTGGAAAACCTTCCCCTGGTTCCGCCACTGGATGCAATGAATTTTGAACTTTTAGACCTGTTGACACCTAAAATCCATCTCATTACACATGACTTGACAACCCATGAATTTCCTATGAAATTTACAACCTAAGATAATTGCACGAAGCCATGAAAAGAAACAACATGAAACACTATATCTAAAACGAAGGCATGAAAAGAAAGAATATAAATCACAACATCTAAACTTTCATAAATATATGCAACTGTAGGCATTATCAACTGCACATAAGGTGTTAACATGTTGGATACGTTCAATAATGATGAAGGTTGAAGTATCCGTGTTCCTTGTGTTAAAAAAGAAAATAAATTCCGAAATGTAAAAAGCTTGAGCTAAACAAGACTTGCAGTGGGTACAGCATCACTGACTCCTTTTAACTCGTGGCAGCAATCATGTCCACTGCAAGCACACAAATTTTGCATAATTCTAGCAGAGTTTACACACAGCACTGGCTCATTCATTGCCCCAACAAGCTTTTCCAAGGCCTCTAATCTCAAAATCCTTTTGCAATTTTTCTCACTCTCCAATGTCAGCATTGCAAGTGCTTCTCCAGACACAACTCTTGACTGTATCCTGATTTTCTGGTAATCCCTGCTTGAAGAAAATGCATAATAATTCCTGAAGAATTCTGCCTGTGCTTCCAATCTTTTCCTTCGCATCTGCATCCAAAGCCAAATTTGTTAGAATTTCAATTCACAGTTGCTGCAGCACTGTGTGATTCTCTCAATATTGCAAAACTTCCCTAATGTAGCTGATTGTGAAAACATTCTCTGAAATTTCATGCCTGAGAAGCTTTCCAGTCTAACCTGATGTGCTTGCAAGCATATTCACCAGTTGCAATGATCTTTTGACTAACATAATGTGAGGCCCCCTCCCTGGTGGGCCCTCAATTGGAATTTTGAATATTATTTAATAATGTATATTAGCTAATTATACTAATTAATGGGTTAGTAAGGGTAGTTATATACTTCCTAAGTTTTAGTTAGATTAGTCTAGTTGTGTTAGTAATAGAATTAATAGGAGTCTTTTGCAATTTCTAGGGTGGGTTAGTGAGTTGGAGGCCCTAGCTAGATATTAGTGTTTACTATAGGGGGGTATCCACTAGAGAATCTTCTAGAAACCTCACCTAAAGACCAAAATGCCCTCTACCCTAACCCTAATCCTATGCAAACTAAAAGGGTATTTTAGTCCCTAGCCCTAAACCCAACTTATAAATACTACACATTTCCCAACCACACATTAGCTACTGTTCATCCTCCCCATTTCCCCTCTCCTTTCCCTCTCTCTCTCTTCTAGACCTAAGTTCTGGGTTGGTTTTGTGATTGAGAAGACCATAGGAGCTAGATTTCATCTTCTTGGATTGGTTCTCTCTTTTCCCTCTCTACAACCTTTCATTTCAATCAAGGCAAGTGCAATATACATATTTAACATAGAATGTGTTTCTATTTACTTTGATTCTGCAATTTCAATTCAAGTAATGTGCATGTGTTAAATCTACCCTTAAGCTTAGTATTGATGGATTTTTGGGCATTGATGGATGGGATTCTCTCATTTGGAAGATCAATGGCCCGTTTAGTGTTGGATGGTAGTACATTGAAGTGTTTTTATGTTTTATATTGATTTGGTGATGATTGGGCGAGATTGGAGGAGGTTTAATGGAAAAATGGGTTGAAGGAGAAGAAACCCTGAAATCTGGATTTTCTGCAGATTGCGTGTACTCGGTCGACCGACCTGCAGCCCAGTCGACCGAGCACACTAAAACTGAGAGAAAACAGCTTTTAACTATTTTCCTGTAGAACTGATAGACAAGTGTGCGCGGGTCGACCGAGCTTTGCTCCAGGTCGACCGAGCACACAAGCACTACAGAGATTAACTGAGAGCTGGATTCTACCTCAGACCCAGAGATCCTGTGTACGCGGTCGACCGAGCTCTGCTCCGGGCGACCGAGCACACAGGACCTGTAGTGGAAATGGCTGAGAGCTGGGACATCAGTTATCCAGGATTTCAGTATGTGCGGTCGACCACCCAGGCCAGGAGGTCGACCGAGCACACATGAAACCCCTGAGATCAGACCATGTCTCCCAGGGGCTTGACCCAATTTTTCCCAGTGCACTAGGTCGACCGACCAGGCCAAGAGATCGACCGAGTACACTGCACACAAGGTCGACCTGGGGGTCAACATCCAGTGTACTCGGTCGACCGAGCCCTGTGCCAGGTCGACCGAGGACACTAAATTCAGTGATTTTTCAGTTTTCACATTCTGAGGTTGTGATCGTTTGTGGGGCCCATTGACCATCCAAATAGACTTCTATTGATGTGTCAAGCCCGAGTCAATGGTGTGACTCAACCTTGACTCGTAGGGACCACCAGGTAGGGTTTTGGTCGTATAATCTACGATGATTCGATCTTTAAACATTGTCAATGATGCCCGTAACTTCAGGAGCACCAAACACAGTATCCATTGGCATCTGAGACTCTATTTAGAGATCAAATTACCTGAGATGGGCCTGGACCTGAATGTGGTCCATTACTTAGGTTGACTTATTGTTATTTCCCCTATTGATTCTCATACTTGAAGTTCATACTTCACTTATCTTATTACTGTCATTCTTATATCCTTACTATAACTTATAACTGTTAATTAAATGAAAATGGATGACTTGAACCTAGGATATCTTAGAGGTGACCCGATGGTGTGATTGGGAGAACACTGACCCGTGTCTATGGCTAGGCGGGCCCTTTTATGGCCTAAGTATGGATGTAATATACCCTTAGAATTGGAGAGGTGTATTGTATTAGACTTATAACTCATTTGGATGAGAATGGACTGTTTATCAGTGGAAATGGACTTGTTACCTCGTTTGGACTATTTTAGACCAGGCCATGTGGTTGATGGGCCTTGGTATGGATCCAACAAGTGGGCTTGGACTTGGATTGTGATCCATGGACTGAATTAGTATCTGCACCTCTTAGAAGACCTTGTTAGGACCTTGTTCACGCAAGGCAAAGCCTAGACAGACACAGACCTTTAAAGGTTTCCCGAGTCGGCATAGACATTCACTCAGTTGATTTAAGCTCAGCCTTTGGACTGATCATCACTGGTAGGAGCTATTTATGAGTGTTGAGTGAGCTATCATGATGAGCTATGTTTTAGATGGACGGTGTGATACCGAATCCAGTCTCTCCGAGTGATGAGTGTGGTGAGACTGATGAGTGTGACTGTTTGCGGGGTTAGTTATCCCCAACACTGGTGAGATTGCCCGCCGCGTCTGTGTTCAATATGGGAGGGCAGCGGCATAATATCTCGCGGTATCTAGCTTGTGTGAATGTGCCATATCGTATTAGACTAGATGCTATATTTATCATGATTCTATATGTTTATCTTGCTCAACTACCTAGATCATTTATCTTAATATTCCTTAATTTATATAACTGTCTCTACCCTTTTGATACATATTGTCCTATGTTACTTGTATACTGTGACTTGCCAGATTTTTAGATCTGACCCACTTTGGTGCTTAAGTCTCGACCCCGAGTACGAGGATAATGCGCTTGCGCTCATCGAGGCGCCCGTAGCTGGAGATTACGGTTGGGGACCGACCGACGCAGATGTCGAGCCGGAGGTTGGAGAGCTAGTACATGGGCTTTGAGCGTTTATCTTTGTTTGGGTTTTGAGCGAAATTTTGTAATAAGCTGGGTAACAGTCAAAGATGTAATTAACTTTCATTTTTATCAATTAAACTGGATTACAGTTCCGCTCATATTTGATATATCAAGATACCTATTGCTTCCGTTTTACTTCTTATGCTTCCGCAATTTAACCATTGATATTATATTGTTCAAAAGTTTTGAATTGGACTTCACTACGGACCTACGATCTTGGAAGTTCTCGGATTTTCCGAGAAGTAGCGCACCAACTTCGGATATTCTGACGACTTTCTCGCTATCCGGAATTGGGGCGTTACACATAATATGAGACGTTGATGCAAAATTGTCCTTCAACAACCTTTCTCCTGCATGTGTAAAATCAATGATTTTTGGTAACAGGCCTCTGGTATTTCCTACCTTTCCACAGTTATCATGATCATGCGCAAACTTTTTCAGAATCAGGAGACCCAAGAGATTAAAACTCGTGTACATGGTCAGTGATGTCAGTTTTCTGGTAGATTTTGTTGTGTGCACAGCTAGAGTTTCTTCGTAAGTGAAGCAATGATGATATTGACTCCATCACACCTGGAATTGCAGCCACACGAAGGGAATTCTGTTTCTTCCCTGCGAGTTTTGATATAATCTCTGCTGCGGATTTCCTAATCTCTTCTTCTGATGGATTTTTTCCAATTCAACATCTCTACCAATCTTTCCATAACAGGGATTGAAGTCCCAATCTTTCTGAGCATGTCATCCGAGAACTGCTTGCTGTTTACAAACTTTCGAAGAATCCTGGCTCCAGTGAGCTGCTCATCACTGGAAATCTGATGCCAACAGCTCTACAGCAAAAGAAATGAGGTCCATTCTCAAGCCATCAAAGATGCTTCCATTGACACGTCTTGAGTAGGCATCATAGAAGAATTGCTTGATTGAAACTATCGCAGAATTTCCAAACTCACATTCATTGTTCACCTCTTCCAGCAATTTACAGTAGCTGGCCTTCCATTCCCAGTAAGTTTTTTCCATTAGAAACAGAAGAGCTTCTGCCAAAACCATAGAAAATATTTAAAGCAGATTTCCTATTCCTTTTGTTGGAATCCCCTTTGCTTATCTCACCATAATCCTGCTGCATGAGCCTCATCAATGAGAGCAAGGTGCAAGCAATGGCTGACAATAACTGAAGCCAGTACAGGAGCTTACTGATGTTCCTTGTTAGAAAAACCCAACCTGTGTATGGAAGCAATGGGACATCTGGTGTCAGCCACATCCAAGTTGCTGATTTCTGTGAATCTCTCCTTAATCCTCCCATCTGGGCATTGTCTGCTAATTCTCGACTGTTATGTGGTTTATGCCATAAGATGGCTTTGATAGCTTGAATAGGAGTTTGAGCTGGATTTCAATAGTCAGAAGCCGTACTTCCCCGTGTCCATGTGGCCTGATGTTCCCATTCAAGCTCATGACTCCGGCTGAATATTCTGGTTCCCTCGATTAGGAGAATTGTAGTGATAAGCCAGAAGTCAGTTTTCTCGAGAGTAATGGCAAAACCTCCAAAAAGAACAACAGTAGCCCAGATGAATCCGAGTGTACCAAGGCCACTTGCTGAGTTTTCTAGAATGGCTAGCCGAAGAGCAAAAATGGTTAGTTTCTTTTCCAGTGCATAATCAGTCTGCCTTTCTGAAGAACCCAAGTTTGTGTCACTATCGTTCTTTCCACCCGTGTCATTGATTTCTCTCTGGGGTTCGAACATGATGGAGTCCCAGTTATCACTACGCTGTTTTGGAGAACTCATCTGTTCGTCAATCTGCAGGCAGATACTTGGTTCACCTTCTCTTGATTTTGTGCTCCTTTATCCATGGGTTTGGATTTCTTGTTATCTTTATTGAGTAGCTAATAACCTGCACAATCTCACAGAAAAAGAGCTGTCAAATGATGGAAAATTATTTTTCTTTCCCTTTCGAAAAGAGCTGGCAAGAATGTCATTTTTTTCGATGAAGACTTCAAAATTATTCTCTGAATTTCTTCTTAATATAGTAAGACTCCAATGCCTTCCATTAAATGACCTTTCAGAACTCATGACTTGCAAATCCATAATCTGATTAACAAATAAATGAAATTGGTGGTGGTAGCTGGGATCATCAACCGAAAGCAAGCAAGCAATTAGGCTGATAAAGCTCTCCAACCATGCATCCTTCATGGCTCATGCTCAACAATCCTTGTGTCACAGTTTCATGGTGTGTAAATGGCAGTGTGAGATCATCAACATCCACATGGGAGTTGACAAGGACAGTGGCAAGGGTCCAAGGGAGATAATATTCATTCACAATTGGCCCACTTGACATGGATAGTGTGCAAATGTTAGAGCTTGCAGAATGCAGATCTAATGGTTTGGTGGTTGCCAGGTCAATTGGGACCAGTGATGCAGGTACACTATGCATCCGTCATATTCACAATTGGCCCACTTGACATGGATAGTGCACACATGTTAGCGCTTGCAAAATACAGATCTAATGGTTTGATGGTTGCCAGCTCAAGTCGGGCCAGTGATGCAGGTACACTATGCATCCATCACACAACACCACTGCATCCTGGCAGCTTCTTCAATCTTCTACTTTGCATTGCTCTCCTTACCAGATATACATCATCCCATCTTCCAGCCTCAGCATAGATATTAGATAGGAGGACTCGGCCAGCCCCATGGCTAGGCTCCAGCCTTGCTAGATTCTCTGCAGCCCTTTCGCCTATTTCCGTTTTCCCATGAGTCTTACATGCAGCCAACATACTCCCCCATATCACAACATCAGCCTTCATGGGCATGCTTTCAATCAATAGCTCAGCCTCTTTTAGGCACCCAGATCTGCCTAAGAGATCAACCATGCAACCATAATGTTTAATGTTTGGATCTATGTTGTAAACACTTTTCATGCTCTTAAAATATTGCTTCCCAATAACCACCAATCCTGCATGGCAGCACGCGCTCAGGACCCCTAAGAATGTAATTGAGTTGGGTTTGATGTTAGTCTTTTGGAGGTCTGAAAACACACTCAGAGACATATTTGCATGTCCATGCATGGCCAATCCACATATCACTGCATTCCACGGGGACACTGAACTGGCCCGATCTCGTACCTGATGAAATACTTGCAATGCATTTTCGATGTTCCCACACTTTGCATACATGTCAATAAGCCCTGCACTTAAATTATCATTTAGAGGGATAGAGCTTTCACGTATATAGTCATGGATCCATCTTCCCTGTTTCAAATTGCCTGAATGGGCAATGGCAGAGACGACACTCACCATAGTAATTTCATTTGGTCGAAGCCCCTTAACTTGCATATCATGGAAGAGATCTAATGCCAAATCAAACAGCCCACTTTGCACATAACCTGCAATCATGGAACTCCACGAGACTACATCTCGATCAGGCATCTCATCAAACAACCTCCTGGCCGAATCAACCATGTTGTTTCTTATGAATCCAGCAATAAGGGCATTCCAAGATGATATGTTGCCCACATCTCCCAACTGGAACTGCAAATATGCCAAATCAATCTGCTGACAAGCAGCATAAAAATGGATGATTGTCGCTTGCACAAAAACATGACCATCAAATCCAGTCTTTAAAATGGTTCCATGTAATTGCCTACCCTCATGGGTCGCCAAAAACTGTCCACATGCTGAAACCAAGTCCACCATGGTGACTTCATTCGGTCTCACCTCTGCACGCTGCATTTCACGATACATAATCAAAGCCTCACTTAATCTGTTGGCTCTCACATACCCATCGATCATCGTGCTCCAAGAAACCAAGTCTCTCACAGGAATTGTTTCGAACAGACCTCTTGCTGATTCAACAAGCCCAGACTTCACATACCCATTCAACATCACATTCCAAGTAACAACATTTTTCTCAGTCATCCCATCAAAAACAAGTTCCGCATCTTCTAAACTCGAACAAACTGCATAGAAATTAGCCAAATTAGTCGAAACAAGCACGAACACTTCCATCCCACCTTTAATCACAACCCCATGAACCATCCTCCCAATTTGAATTGCACCCAAACGGACACAAGCAGAGAGCACGCTCGCCACAGTCACCTCGTTCGGCACCACACCCACAACTCGCATTTCTCGAAAAACCTCCAATGCCTCAACCCAATCACCGCTTTGCGCCCAGCCCATGATCATCGTCGTGTACGAAACGCAATCTCTCTCAGGCATTTCATCAAAAATCTTTCGGGCTTCCTCCAATCGACCCAATTTAACATACCCAACAATCATTGTATTCCAGGACGCTAAATCAAGTACAGGAGCTGCATCAAACAAGCTCCGGGCGGTCTCGAGTCTCCTAGATTTCGCGTAGAGATTGATCAAGCTGTTGTTGATGAAAACATTGGAATCGAGGCCGGATTTGAAGATGAGAGTGTGGAGTTGTACGGCTTGGGAGGAGGAGGAACAGGATTTGAGAGCGGAAACAAGTGCGAATTGGGAAGTGGGGCGGTGGGGATGATTGGAGAAGGTGGAGAGATGGGTGTTTGGGTGGTCTTTTGAAGGAATTGCAGAGACCCATTTTCTATGGGATGGAGAGATGGAGAGAGAAGGGCATGGAAATTGGAGGAGTTTGGTTTTTGAAACATTGATGCTGAAAATGATGATCGTCATCATATCAGCAGCTGATTTTATGCTGCAGTTTCACATCTGCTGACGACTTGTAAATGGATGGAATCTTTCTACGTTGATGTCAAATGTTGATCGGATTGGATGAATTTAGAAATGGTTCTGGAGTTTGCAGGAAGCTGCGTTGTGTTTTTAGAAATTGTTGGTACGTATGGATTGAATATTTGAATATGGAAGAAATGCAGCTGATTGTCCCGGGGGACTTTGGGAATTAATTAGTTAAAGTAAAGTACAGCGAATTCGGAAAAGAAATAATAATACGTCGTATTATAATTATATAATTTTATATTTCTTTCTCAAATTTTAATAAAAAATATAAAATGTAACCTTCTTTCTTTATTTAAAGGAAAAAAAATTTCAACTTTTATATACAAAAAGTTAAAAAGATTTCATACCAAACAACTAAAAATAAAATACTATCATAACACCGTATATTTTATTCTCTTTTCTTTTGATACTTCTCCTCACCATACTTCAATTCACCGTACATCCAAATAAAAAGAAATTGATTTTGAAACCTGATGAGTACTCACTTACCTTAACTGTTGAATTATGTATTTTACCCAAAACTAAATAAATAAATAAAATAAGATTAAAAAAAGACTGAAGTATGTAATTAGCCTCAATCAGCTTAATGAGAACAAATAGAATAAAGAGGAGACTGTATTGAGTAAGAAAACCCAAAATATGGAAAATGAAAGAAAACAATGGATCAAGTCTATGAGCTCTGAGTGGTGTATTACATGGTTCCTGTAAGTGGGATGTCTGTAACTTAGAGGGGGGCCCAGTAATTGATGATCCGAGCTGTAAAAATTGAAAACCATCCTCTTTGGTAATATCCTCAAATTTTAATACAATAGGAATCAGTCAGCAATGTAAGATTTGGGTTGTTAGTAGGGGACACAGAAATACATTTTAACACATTCCATAAAATGGAGTTAAGTTGCAGTTGGCACACTTTTTGTGATGTTCTAGTGCGAAGTTGTTTCTCCTGAAATTTGAAGTCACGATTCGTTGATAGCATATTAAATTTGCTCCGCCGATCAACTTCTAGCAAAACCTCGAGAATTAGTAGAGGCGTAAATACTTTTCATCAATAGTATCTCATCCATTTGCCTATATATATGGATGGTTTCCTAAATATGATGCCCTCTTTCTACATGTGTGGGATTTCTTCCCACACATGTGGACTCCCTTTCATGTGTCCATGCTACCTTTCCACTTCTGACAGTGGAAATTCCAATTATTATATAATAAAAGACAGCAGGCAATTCTGTAGGGAGCACACGTGGTGGCAGGGGTTTCCTGGGAGGATGGCACATGGCAGCTCCTCACACAATCCAATTTTCCACTAAAATCTCTTATTCTCCATAAAATCTCTCCATCTACACACACATTTTCTCTTGAATTAACCCATCCCTCATTTGATTAGGATAAGAATGAAAATTTTAAAATCTAATCACACGTATATATCTCAAATCTCCCATTCCCTAATTAGTTTCAAAAATCCCTATAATCTCTCTCTCACTATGCAATGCAATAAAAAGTTGCAAATTGTGAACGTATTTAACAAATAGAATATTATAATAAGGCCACCAAAGGGATATAAAAAGTTGCAATAAAAAGCCCCAGATTGGGGGCTTTTTCCCAAAGGGAAGGCCACCAGATCGTCCAATATTATAGCCAAGTATCATCCATATTAAGGCCCATGCACTATGATGTTGTTTGTTGATTCTTTTTTATTGATATTAAAATGGTGATGATACCAATTAACATTTTCTGATTTAAAATAGATTATGGGCTGCATCCAGATCGTCCAATATTATGGTCAAAAAACATTCTTACTAATTAACGCCCTTTTTTTTTAATTCATATTAGAATAGTGATGTTATCAATTAACATTATCTAATTTAAAATAGATTATGGACTGCATCCAGATTGAAAAAAAAAATATGATAACATCAAAAAAAAAATTTATATTGATACTAGAATAGTGATGTTACCAATTAACGTTATATATATATATATATATATATTTTAAGGGAAGTATCTAATTTTCTATTATATTATTATTAGTGCCCCCATATTTTAAGGAATTTGGCTTAAATCCATCATAAACCATATATTCTAATTAGATTGATTGACATATAAGAAAAGTGTATAATTTGATTATCTAAAATAATTAGTGACCTATAAGAAAACCGTCTATAGTTGTAATCTTAAAAGATTGATAGTCATATAAGGAATACATATAAGCCTATGAAATCATTACCAGAAAATCACTATCATAAATTCATTATGGGGCATATTCGGGCCCGGGCATAACATTCTTAAGCCTGGACCACTATTTTATTATATAAGCTATAATTATGTCCCAGGCCACTATTGAATGTCCACTTATATCTATAGTTAGATGGTATGGGCCACTATTGTGTGGCCCCTATTTTATAATTACCACTGTTTTAGATTGAATACCATATAATTATGGCCCGTGCCACTTACATATATATCTGAACTACAGATTATATGGTATCTGCCTATGTGGCTGCTAAAGAGCCTTATGATTTAAAAAACTATAATTCCTTTTGCCCAGGCTAAATCTTGAATTTTAATAAATCCATTCAGCAACGCAACATTATTATAAAACAGTTCTCTCATTTGATGACTTTATGGTAATGTTTGGGAATATTTGAATATAGAAAGACTTTGAATTTTAAAGAGTATGATAAGAAAACCAGGAGATAATAGGAAACGTGTTTGCTTGCTCATTTATTAATAGGATTGAAAATGTATACACTGTTATGGATGTAGGATGGAAGTTCAGGTTAGGTTGGTGGGTCATAATAATGAAGTCAGTGGGAAGTTCATGTTAGCTTGGTGGGTCATAGTAATGAAGTCAGTCATTTTGTATAGTATTTAGGTTAGTTTGCAGAAATATCAAAAAAGACTGAATTCATCTATTAAATAGATTATTTGGAGAAGTTTATTTCTTTCCATTTTTATTTGTTAATCGCTCGCTCCATAGTGGTTGTTTACATGAAGGCAAATTATATAAAGAAAATTAACATAAGATCCAAAACACAATATTCCTAGAAGCAAGTCCATGAAGAACATACAGAATCTTTAAGTTAAGCTTCCCAATGTCAGGTGATATAGATCCACTCAATTTGTGCTTTGGGAGAGTGCACGAATTTAGCATTATATACACCACACTAACTCTATAAAATAGATGATTACCACTAATGTTCTCACATAGACGAGTGTCTAATGCTGGAAATTATATTTACACATGATTCCTCCAAAAAAAATAAAAAATGGACTGCAACTCATCAGCTGAGGAGAGAGTGGACTCATCATCATCAGATCTCCAGAACTATATCCTATTCCCAATTTCTCGCAATATAAAAAGGGGCCCACTAATAGATTTATAAACTGTAAATTTCTTTCATAATGTTAAAAAACCCATGAGTGGTTCCTTCTTAAAAATTTATAGTACTAAGAATTCATTGGTGGACTTTTAAAGTCGGATCGGCTTGAATGTGTTCAGATTTAACTATTTGCATTTTTTTTTATTAGCCCTTTCAATTTGAAAATTGCCTAAAAAATCATGAAAAATCTTACATTAGCATATGATGCCTGTTGGAACTTGGATGGTTTATTAATAAGTTCTCCACTCACACATCACAAGGGTAGTCACTATTGACCAGTGTGCGATGTAGCTACTGGTCTGCTTAAAGTGGAACCCACACTTCATATTAGGTAATTAATCTAAATTTTAGAAGCAATGATCCTATCAGATGGAATTGTGATAGCTTAATTACTTTTATACAATTTATAATTTTATTTATCGCTTTATTTTTATTTTTGGATATTCTTATGCTTGCTCTATAATTTTTGCATGTCTTTATTTCAGATGTCACTTCTTTTCACTTTCCAACCCATTCTCAGATTTTTTTTATTAGTGTTTTTTTTTTTCTACTTCTAACATCAATCAATGTTTTCCCTTTGCTCTTTATTAAATCAAAATCCAAATACCATTGCATTATACCAGGACCACAAAATCTGAACAACAATATAAAGTACCTGCCAACCTATCTATATTCATACGCCTAACTAAAACAATAACCAAAGCCTCTAATTTAGTAAGACAATAACCAAAGCCTCTCTCTTTAATAACCAAATTACCAAAGCCTTTGCCACATTTTGAACTCGTACCATCAATAAATATCCCTTTTTTTTTAACGATTTTCATTGCAAAATAGAATGGCGCCTTCGTATGCTTAGGTCATGAATCAAAAAGAGTTCATCTTTTTTTTTTTTTTTTTTTCATTGAGACCAAGTAGAAATTCCAATTTTCTTTTCAAACAAAATGACAACACCTTCTAGGTTTTAATAAGTCCTTAAAAATGCTTAATTTCATCATCATTTTAGAGTAATTAAAGACTTAATCATCAAATCACGTACCATTTTATTTAAAAATTATTTGACCAACAATTACTTTCTATTTAAATTTAAATTTACTTTCAATTAACCTCTCTCTCTATCAAATATATATCCACGCCCCATAAATGGGAAGGCATAAACGTACATGAAATTCTCTAAAAGATGGTGACCAATCTTGAATTTCCTATATAATTGTATTAAATGTAGTTTGTTTGTTTACTAGGTATCTACTTTCAATTTAAATTGGTTCTACCTTTGATGAATTAAAGGCTCGTGTTGGGCGCGGGCCCTAAAGCACTAGTTTATATAAAGGTAATATAAATCGTCCCTAAATTCAAGCTAATTAAAATAAACCCTTTTTTATTCAAACTAATCCTCTTCAAGAGAAGGAGAGTCATAACAATAATTAGACATTCTCTAACACAAATTAATCATCTCCAATTTCAAGTCCCACCCAACCTCTCATGACCAACACAATTACATCCCAGCAAAACATATAAATCATCATCAACCATTGAAGAGATAAAAGAGGTCATCAACTGAAAGCCAGAGATAACATTACCAATTCAATTGCAACTTGCAAGGAGCTGGTAAATCCACAGCATTCCTTATTACACACATACACAAATCAACCAACAACATTTCCTAACTAAACAGACAGGCAGATACATCAACCACACTCTTATTAACCAAACACACAAAAATAGAGCACTCAAACATGCGAAAACCTGACTCCAAGCCATAGTAGATATAGAAACTACTTTGGTAATTTATAGAAACCCCAGATGGTGTAAATGGTCTGCAACAGAGTTAATAGTAAGAGGAAAATCCCTGCAATTAATGAGATCGCAGTCCATGGGCTAATGAAATAGGTGCGTGTGAACTGACTAATCCATTGACCAATCTTCATCCTTTCATGGTTCAAACGTCTCCTATAGTGATTGTAGATAGCGCCGATGACATTACCGTAAATATCGTAGTCAGGGGATAATTGAGTGCCCAAATCCTTAAAGAGCTTGACGGCGTCCTCCTCGCTGCCGAGGTGGTTGACCAGTATGTTCTCGGATTGAAGCTCCTTCACATCATCAACATTATGAATCAGGGAATGTAAAAAGCATACGTAGGAGGTAACCGTGCGGTGCTTTGAACCATCCAAGCACATTTCGTAGGCGATCAGGTTGAGCAGGCGAGTCTTAGTCGAATCGTCGACTATTATTGCAGGAATCTCAAGATAGCTATAAAGAAGGCCCCTTTTGAATTTAACATCTCTCAATTGCCTAGAATTGCTTCTCCTTATCTGTATGCCTGCTGCTTTGAGCTCCCTGATTGGACGAGAAAAATCGCAATACCGATCACTCCTTCCACTGGGTGAGAAACTGGCGCGATCTCCAGCGACAAGATTGTAATGAAGAAAGTCGAGGAGGTGATGGTGGTTATTAAAATCATATGATTTGAAATACGGTATATTGCGGGTGTAGAATTCATTTGGATAGAAAAAGAACATAAAGAAGAATATGAGTATATCATCCTCAATATCAAATGAAAAAGATAATATCTTCATCAAAGCATTGAGAATTGAAAATGGGATTTGATTCTCAAGTAAGAACATGTCCCTCACAATATCCTTTTGATTAAGACGAGGGATACTCTGATCATCGGGCCTCCCTTCTACAGCAAGGTGAATGAAATGCAAGATGAAACAACCATCGAGGAACATCATACGCATGAAGATCTCCTCTCCGAATGTGCGACGAATGGATTCAGAATAGCACTCTATGAGAGACGGCACTCTGGTCACCTCTTTGATGAAGTTGTCGTAGACTTTATTAGCCTCCACGACAGTAACGGGGTCTTTCTTTTCTTTGGTTGCAAGCGAGATGAACCAGCCAGCTGCTATATTTTTGTAACTCTCCATCGGCTTAAGATGTTCTTGGTCATTGCCCCAGTTGTAAGGGCCCAGCGCCACCACCTTCGGCTCCAAGTGTTCCTTGTTTGATTGGATCTGACGTAGTGTTCCGTCCACCTTCTGTATCCGAGGCTTGAAACTTCTTTGTCGTTCTTGCTCTCCAGTAATCTTGATGGACCGGCTCTGTTGCTCTCCAATTATCTCCACCAACCACTCCCTATCTTCATGTTCCACACGTAAGGGGATTATTCGTTCATCACTAGTCTCACCGGCCATTCTCAGTACTCACGGGAAGCAATGAAATGGAAATGAAACAAACACTTAAATTTGCACGGACAAAATACTGAGGCCTGCTTGAAGAATATTAATATGCAGGGAGAGACAAGTCTTCGAAAGGAAGAAAGTGGAAATTATCTAAAGATGCCGCACATCATGAGAGCAAGGTATAATAAAATGAAGGAGAACAAAGGAGGGAAAAGTGGAAGGGGATGGTGACTTTTGACATTTATCCGCCGAGAGCAAGGTATAAAACAGAAGAGAAGGTGCTCATCTCATGTCCTAGTGGTGTTAGGCACCTTTAGGGCCTGTTTGGATTTGTGGTGAAGTGAGGCGAGGTGAGGTAAAACCTCGATTATCTAGATAAGAAAAGACAACGGGTCATATCAAAAGTACACAATTTCAAAATTCCCTCCATTTTCTTTAAAAAAAAAGTAAAAAAAGCAACCTCTTTTATTCACTAAAAGACAAAAAAATTCCACTTTTTTATACAAAAAGAAAAAAATATTTCATACCAAACAACTAAAAATAAAACACCATCATAACACCTTATATTTTATTATCTCTTGATTTGATATTTCACCTCACCATATTTCAATTCATCATACATCCAAACAGGCCTTATGTAGAGACATAGGAACAATAAGAAAAGATTGGGATTTTTATAGGCGGGACCTAGAGGTGGCAAACAGGTCAGGTCTGGCTAACCAGGTCTGCACCCACTACGAGTCCACCTGACCCAACCCTCATTAATCCACATAATCACTGCTGGTTATTGTTGTAGGATCTCATGCCACACTAAGCTACCATGTATCCCAAAATGTCAAAGGTGAAAGGAAGTGTAGAATCCATGTTTCCCTACCTCACCCAAATTGACTCATAAGCTCAACTTGAGCTCAATTTCATTTCCAACAACTTTGACGTGCAATACCTAGCTTTCCATCTATAAAAAGCAGGGCCAAGGTCAATCAACTTTTTTTCATTTTCCATATATTAAACAAATTCGTGTAAACGCTAGCCCTTGTACGCGTGAATGTTTTGAAGAAGCCCAGCTTCCTTTTAAGGCCCGTTTGGTAATTTTACTAATATAGTCAAGTAAAGTCAAGTTAACCATCCAATTAAAAACACTTTTTACCAAAATTCCCTTCGTATTTTTCAAAAAAAGTCAAAAAGCAACTTCATTTACTCACTAAAAGACAAACAAACTCCATTTCCCCATACAAAAAGTCAAAAATAATTCATCCCAAACAACTAAAAATAAAATACCATTATAACTCACTTATATTTTATTCATTCTTTTCATTTCACTTCACTCCACTTTATTTTAAATGTAAATTACCAAAGGACATGAGGCTGGTTATTCAAAGTAAAAGGTGGGGTCAAATTGGCCAAAGTCTATTCATCCTTTTCTAGCTTATGGATTGAAACAATCCAATTCAATTTTAGCTCTTCTCTTTTTATGTCATGTCTATTCTATTTTCTTTATATCCGCAATCCATATCCTAAATGTTCAACTAACAAAGGGCATAATAGAGGGGAAAAAAAAGAGGAAAAAAATTAGTCAAACCTTGAGTATAGTATATATGTTTTTTTAAATAACAACTATAGAAATGGAATACCATAACTAATAGAAATAAAATAAACTTTTCATAAAAAAAAAAAGCATATCAAAATAAAAAGATACTATAAAACTGAGTGAAAAGTTTCAATTGGATAGTGGAGGGTGCAATAAAGAGTAGGTATCATTTGGGTTTTGGAATAATAGTTAAAATTTAAAGAAAGTTTAAACGGGTCATGTGAGTTAGGAGGGTTAGGCGAGTCAACCTAAACCCGACTCGTTTTTTATCCACCAGTCATAAAAACCTAGAGCCATGACTGACCTGCAGATTCTGCGGGTCAGGTCGGGTCAGGACGGGTTCGCTCCTGTTTTGGTGCCTCTAGCCGGGAGCGGTGGCTATTTCCTACATGGCCACTTGGCGGGTCAGGTTGTAGCTTAGGACAAGAGCGACTTGGCCTTTTTTTGTTTTTTTTTTTCCCAACAAGTACAACTACATTTTTTATTTTTTATTTTTCCATTGGAGGGTTCAACAAGTACAACTACAACATATCAGAGTTAAATCTTAACATAGGTTCACCTAAATAATATAATCATTATTGAGTCACATAAATAGTATAATGATAATGGACTCTCTTAAATGATAGTGGATCCACATAATACCCATTAGATAAAACTAATCTATCCATGCATCTATGAGACCCATCAGTGAATGTTTGAACACCTAGAAGGGTGGATTGGGCTGGATGTGATAGATCCTCCCATGAATATGAAGACAAAGGATGGATTGGTAAGTAGGTCTTTTATGATGGATCCTATTTAGATAAAGGTAAAGATGTGCAAGCTATTCATTTAGTAGTTTCGAAATAATTACATTGAGATTGTGATTAACTGTTACCGCTGGTGTAGCTTAATTAAGAGAAGAGAGACCTGACCTCTTTTTTCCCGAACAAGTACATCTTTAAGGTATCATAATAAAATCTTGAAATGGGCCAACATAAATAATATGATTATTATGAGATCACATATAATGTAATGATAGCGGTCACTTTTAAATGATCGAAGGCCCAAACGGTACCCACTAGATTCAACTCATCTGTCCACCTATGAGATCCATTTAGTGATATATGTGAACAATGGGTTCAATAGAGGGCGGATAGGTTGGATGCGATTGTCCCACATGGAGAGAGAGAGAGAGAGAGAGAGAGAGAGAGAGGGAGAGGATTGGTTGATCGCTTATGGCGGATCTCATTTAGGTAAAGGTAAGATGTGCAAACATTTATTTAAATTCTTATTTGGATGTGTCTTACAAAGAAGAGAAAGTTAACCTTTATTCCTCAAACAAATATAACTTTTAAGTATAAGAATTACCATATTCTAAATGTCATATTAACAAGTGAGGTCTCACTTTCTTGTACCTTAATTTGAAGGACACAAACATACTAGACCCTCTAACTGAGTTGGATATAGGGGTGTTCATGGGCTGGGTCAGGCCAAGCTGAGTAATATCCAGACCGAGCCCAACCTTAAAACCATAGGCCCAATACCAGGCCAACATGGTTTGTTCCTTGTGGGGAAAAAAACAGAAAGAGAAATAATTAAAAGACCATGGCAACAGCTTCATATTTGGCCCACCTATTTGCCTTAGCTAGGCTAGGACGTGCTTGGGCTCTCTACCACCAAATCTAAGATCGGCCCACATATGAATAGGGCCCAAATTTCGAATTCAGTCCTGGCCCGAGAAATAGTACGGAACGGCCAAGCCTGACCTAAAACGGGCTGGGCCCGGATCTGGCTCTGGCCGGCCCTGACCACTAGCACCACTGCTTGGATGTCTAGTGATCAACAATGTAGGCCTTGATTGTAACTGATCATATGCCTGTAGGTGAGATGGTTTTCTACCAGTGAAGTCAGGTCATTGAGTTGACTGCTTGTTGAGTCAAGTGAGTTTGAACAAACTCAATCCGACTCGGCTGAGTTAGTGGTCTTCACCAGGTGTTGGGTTATTTCGCACAATGATTGAGAGGCACCATTACAACAACATGAGCTGTTGTGACTGTGATGGCACTGCTCTCTAAAGGGATGAAGAGATACGATAACGTACACGAGCAAACACAGTGAAATGTCCCTGTTTCTAGAGCTGTAAAGTATTCTCTCTCTCTCTCTCTCTCTCTCTCTCTCTCATGTGTTTGCCATTTCTATCCCAAGAAACTCGTGAGCAGACGTCGTTTTAGTTAGGGAATGTGGTGTGGATGGTCAACAGGGTCTAGTTGCGAAAATTAGAGACTAAAGGGTACAAGTTTTCTGAAATTTGGAGGGTCAGGATTGGTCAATCAGACAGTGTGGGCTCCACCGATGCCCCATTGTACGTTGCGATGTCAAACTGTTTGAACACAGTGAATCATGTTGAGGCCCGAGCTCCACCCCGGGAGACTATTGAAAAGTATTTATGCTGCTTCTATTATAATGCCTCGAGGTTTTAGTACGAATGATTAACTAAAGAAACTTAATATGATATTAGAGTCAACTGGTTGCAAGTTTAAATCCTAAAAGGAACGACTCCTTACTAAAAAAATGTGTCATCAGAAGTGCATCAATCGGGTTCAACTTCAGGCTAAGTGTTGAGGAGTGAGCTCCACCCAAGATGGACTATTGAAAAGTATTTATGTCACCTCTAATAACACCTTGAGGTCTTAGTAGGAATGATTGATCGACCTGGTCGTGAGTTCGAAACCTAAGAGGAACGAGTCATTGCAAAACAATATGAGTGTCGTTAGAAGTGCACCAACCGGATTCAACATGAGGGGGAGTGTTGAGGAGTGAACTCCACCAGAGGGGGACTATTGGAAAGTATTAGTGCCGCCTCTACTAAAGCCACGAGATTTTTGTAGGTATGGTTGGCTAGAATAAACTTAATAAATTACAATACAGCAAATAAACAAGCAAAACAAGAAAAACAGTACTGGATAATTTACATGGTTCTGCAATGTTCTACATCCATGCAAAGAGAGGAAATCTTTTAGTATGTCTAGAAAAAATAGGGTGATTATTAATGAGGGTTACACTCACCTCACATCTTCTAGATTGAACTGATTTCCTTAATCTTAAATTACTTGTTAGCAATTCATCTGATAAAAATTGCCAAAATATCTCTAAAATTTGGAGATTGATGTACATCCAGAAGATCAATCACCATCTCAGGGTAGTTGAGTTTTTCCCAGAGAGCAGTTAATTCACTGGTCTTGAAGAAATCCATACCATTTTGATTTAATATAAATGAAAATTAAACCTGACCAATGAAGATTTAATAAGAGACTAATCTAAAAAAGCAACACAGTGAAGCCATAGATCACCAAACTTTCATCAATTTTCTTCTAAAATCCATAACAGTGAATTTCTTCAACTCTCATGACGTTTTGGAGCTTAATTGAAAGATAAAAACAAAAACACGGAAACTGCAGACGATTAGAAAAGAATCTGCTAGAGAGTTTATTACCCTTCTAACCAGGGTGTTGCATTTATTGCCCAAGACCAACTTTATATGTAAAGAAAACAGGAAAAACAAAATGAGTGGATACATGGATAGAGATAGAAAGATAGCAAGACAATGCTTGAAGACACCAATAATAGTGGCAATAAGAGACAGCCGAAGAGAAGAGACACAGATACACGTGACCAGAAAATCGAATCTTGCCTTTCCAAACAGTCCTCAGACTACCCTTTTAATTCTCTTTGCTCTTTGCTCGCTCTCTCTCTCGCTCGATCTCTCTCTCATGGGGACCCGTTCCAAAGTTTCTCCGGCATGGCCACCATCACCAACCCATGGCCCATCAACCCATCATCACCATCTCCACTACACCAGCCACCACCATGGAATAAAAAGTACAGATTCCATAATCATTATCATCATCACCATCATCTCAATTCTCCTAGTAGTAGTTGGATTTCTTCTCTTCCTGCTGCTCCGTAGAATCAAGTCCACAAAAAACAGTGCCAACACCACTGGCACAAATGCTGCCACTCAAGATAGAAAGCTTTCCCAGTTGAATACTACAGCTGCTCTCAGGGCTGCTAATTATAGTCCAGGTATGTTTGCATGTAACATGTACCCATCAGAATTTCATATAGAATTATCATATGGGTCTTCTTGATTTGTGTTGCTCGTGTTGAATTTGATGGAAAATAGAAATGAGGAGCTGCCTTTATAGCGGGAATGTGTGTGGGGAGTTCCCTGGTAAGTTTAGAGGAGGGCAGGAGTTTACCTACAAAGAGCTGGAAGTGGCTACAAACATGTTTAGTGAAAGGAATGTGATTGATAATGGAGGATCTGGGAAGGTCTATAGAGGAACATTGAGCGATGGGACTGTAGCTGCAATTAAGGTGTTGAATAGAGGAGGGAAGCAAGGAGAGAGAGGATTCAGAGCAGAGGTTTGTCTTGTTCTTCTTCTTCTTCTTCTTCTTCCCCTCTAGTATGTCATGACTCATGCATGATAGATAACTAACCCTCTAGTTTGGTGTAATTTGAGAAATGGGCTAGCCATGTTAAATGCTTTAAGAAAAAAGGGATGTGGGGCCCACCTCTCATGGTGTCAAACCTTGGGATCTCAACTTTCCACTGTTGGAGGATGATTGATGTAGAAAATTGCACAAAATGGCTATTTGCTTTAGTTAAATTAGGGCAATTTTATCCTTGGATCATCTGTGATGTGAACCACATGACATTTTGGTGTCACCTGATGTGAATGGCTTACATCCAGATCATAAGATCATCAAACGGTCATACTAGCTGAATCAGAGAAGATATGCTCCATTTAGTGTAGACTGTAGACCTTGGTCAAATAATTCTTGTAGTCGTTGAATATTTATGATGCTTTTAGGGTTCTTGTACTAAGCGGTTAGGACTGTGGACCACCAGATAAGAATTTGAATACTTATGCCACTTGTTAAGAGGCATTTAAGACTCAATGTTGTGCCTGTACTACACCCAAACTTGGCCTGGAACTGGAGATTTTGACTATGTTAACTTGGCCTAGGATCATTATTTGTGCTTGAGTATTGAAATAGAAACCCAATCACTGCACCTTTACAGCCATAAGGCCTATAAAAAGGGAGAGGGTATATATTATAAAAGGAAAGCTTTTGGAAGATTTTATTCAAAAGCAACTAACAAGAGGACAAAAAGGTTACATAACCAGTCCCCTAATTCATCAAATCAACCATCATCAAAGATGATATATAGGCCTGGTTGCAGTGGGTCAATATATTTTGTATAACCCTATGTTCCATGACAGTAACTCCTAATCCACACATTGTTACGTAGTGATTACGCTTTAGGCCCAGGCTTAACCAAACTTGGGTCTGGTCCAAGCAAAGGTTCAAAAAGCTCATCCAGACTCTCCCAAACTCACTGAGTCAACTCAGTCCAGTATGTCACCGGGTCGGTTGAGTCAAATGAGCCTGACTGGCTACTCAATAAGACTCACCCAAGTTACTCATCTCCCTGACCTTCCGAGTAAAGTTGAGTTTCTGAGTTCTTATACAATGGGTGAAAACTGTAGTACGGGCAAGCAAACTATAGTAGATTATAGGCCATATAAGCCCAGTGGGCCGGGCCCACTTTTGAATTTAACTGAGGTGATTATTTCCTCATGCAGGTGGATCTTATGAGCCGTTTGCAATGCCCCTACTTGGTTGAGCTGCTGGGCTACTGTGCTGATCAAAACCATCGGCTCCTTGTAGTTGAATGCATGGCCAATGGGAATCTCCAACACCATCTCCACCCTTCATCCTCTCCCAAGAAATATCAGCCGTTGGATTGGGGGACCCGCTTGAGAATAGCCCTTGATTGCGCCCGAGCTCTGGAGTTCCTACATGAGGAATCTGTGCCACCGGTCATCCATGGTGATTTCAAATGCAGCAATGTCCTGCTGGGCCACAACTACAGAGCCAAGATCTCTGATTTTGGGCTGGCAAAAGTGGGCTCCAATAAGATCAACGGTCAGATCACCGCACGAGTAGTGGGGACCACTGGATATGTGGCACCTGAGTGAGTTTTTTTTTTTTTTTTTTTTTTTTGCATTGATCCAAATTTTGAACCGCTTCGAACATGAGTTGACTTTATATTTTATCATAAAAGTTTGAATGACTAGCAACAATTTGAGGACCTAAAACTAAGGGTGAGAATCTTTAGATGGCCTGATTTTTTATATTCTCCTGATGTATGTTCGAACGACATTTTGTTATCATGCTTTCTTTGGTTTTGATGCGTCTAGGTGGTCCCCATTCAGGAAAACGGGCATTTAAAGAAAATGCCCAAGCACTTTCATCATTATCATCATGGTTATCATTATAATTTTTTATCGGTAACAAAACTCATATTAAAATAAAGAAAAGATCAATACAAAGATACCAAAAGAACGAGGAAATGTACAAAAGCCTTATACCAAACCTCATTCAAGAAGAAAAAAAATATAAATACAAAGAAGTAACACTAAAAGAATCAAATACCAACAAAGGACCATCCCTATCCACTCATTGTTTAGCTAGCAAATTCACGATAGCATTAGCCAATCGGACAACATGCTTGAAGACGACCCGCATGAAAGAAGACAAAACTCTAATCTAATTAAGGATGTAAAAGAATTTCCAAGGAGCCTTATCTTTCTGTAGAACCCAAGAAACCGCATTAGATGAATCATTTTCCACAATCAAGTTATCACCAAACGATCTGTTCTTATCGTTATCATTGTTGCCATCATCTTCGTCATCATTCTCGTAATTGAGGCATCATCTGCTTACTAATTACTATATATTAACATATATTTACAATAACTAAACTCAAGAAAAATGTCTATTGCTAAAAAAAAATATAAATAATTTGCATGTGAAATGTGATTTAAATCTTTATTTTTTATTTAAATACATCTTAAAACTTCTACCGTTTCACTCACATTACAAGGAGTTAAGTTACCCATTGGATAGGGAATCTTACTTCTCACTTAATATCCATGGATAGATCCCTAGGTACCTTGGCGGGAACAGGTCATTATATCTCGAGATGGAGTTTCTTACTGTGGGAATGACCCTCAAAATAAGACGCATTTATTTTATAAGAAATTTTCTATGATGAGCAGATCAAAAGATTTAAATCGTGTTTGATTGACATGTAGGTATGCGTTTAAAGGCAAGCTGACTACAAAATCAGATGTTTACAGCTATGGTGTTGTTCTTCTAGAGCTTCTAACAGGCCGTGTACCCATTGATGTCAATAGGCCTCCTGGAGAGCATGTCCTTGTTTCATGGGTTAGTAATCGCACACACTAAATACTCTTTCAATGAATCTTTTTCTTTTCTTTAATATTATGCTTAAAAAGACATGCTAGCATTGCTTAGTGAAGTAGACTTTTACTCTGATGACCCCATAGTGGATGGAGTATGTTAAAAAAAAGTCTTGAATTGGGAGATCCATCCAACATTTTTCCATTTTATGTTTCATGGCTAGCCATTTTGATGCCATGCAGCCAACTAATGACTCAGCAATAAGGCATCTCCCTTTCTACAAAGACGATGATGGAACAATTCCCAATTGTTGCCGTTGTCAGTCAGGGATTTTTGTGGTGTGAGTGTGTCAGTTAGGGACTTGTGGTGCCTGTATTGAGTTATTTAACATAGCAAAAACAATGTGCAAGTCGTATTGATCAGGCATAGAATGATGAAAGTCCATCCATGTAAGGCACATCACATCAATCAGTGACCATATGGCCTGGTATACCATGGGCCTGGCTAAGAGGATCAGTCTTTCTACACTGAAAGTTGGGGGCTCTTTTTTGAAATCACAGGCTCTGCCCAGGCTGACCAACAGTGAGAAAGTTGCGGAGATGGTGGATCCAGCTCTACAAGGCCAATATTCCAAGAAGGAGCTAATTCAGGTTAGCTTGTCATATCATCATCATCATCATCATCAACACAATTCAGAACCTTCCTATACAGCATAACAATTCAACCACACCAATTTAACCCACTTCTCTCTCACTCTATTATTTATTCCTGCGTCACAGATAGCTGCCATTGCTGCTGTTTGTGTTCAGTCAGAAGCTGATTATAGACCTCTTATGACTGATGTGGTGCAATCTCTCATCCCTCTTGTCAAGAGCCTGACACCCAGCTGCCCCACCACTCCCTCCAAGTTAAAGCATCAAATAGCAACTCCCAGTCCCAGATCATAATAAACTGAGAATGCCACAACAATGCCACCAACAGCTGCTATGGATCCCCAGACAACCCATATGGGCAGCAGCAGGAGCAGCGGGGAAGACCATCATACAATATCCTTAATTTAAAGACTTATGGATTTGGGTTTGGCAATTCCAGGATCTATATCTCATTAGCTAATACACTACTATTGTTCATGCATGCAGATAATTGAGCTATAAAAGCCAATAAGTTTCTCAAATTTGTATTGCTTTTCAATTCTTAACTCCTGTTTCAGAAAAATAATGATTTTTTTTCTTGTAAATAAGTATATATTCCTTAAAAGAGAAGAAAAACAACAACAGATAAAAGGACAAACACAGAGAACAAGACCACATTAGCCCCCTGAGAAGATACCAGAAATAATATCCCTTTCATAACCTACATCATGTCAGGCAGAGCAGCAAAATTTAGCATGCATATGCGGCTGCCCATTTAGAGTCATGAGAATATAATCAAAGTCTATAAAACAAAATAAAGAATCTAAGGCTTTAGTGTCCAAAATGATGGGATTTATGGACCAGTCATGCTCTCCCTTCATAGCTTACACCACCTCTTTAGCGTCATCCATCAAAACATGAGCCCTATCAAAATCATTTCTCCTTGCCTTACCCAACGCAAGTAAGACCGTCCTCGCTTTGGGTCCTTGGATAGACCTGCATCTACAATTATACCATTTAACATCATAACACATTCAAAGGTGGAGTTCCCATCCTTAGCCTTGTAACTAGGCTGTGTCCAAGACACAAGATCTTCTTTGTTAGAGATCACTCTAGGTAGCTCAACCAATTCCCCATCTTTTCATAAGAGATGATCACTACAATGGCTTGTGCGAACGTCAAGCATCTTATATGTTAATCAATGATCTTAAACAGATCTAACAATTGACCTCTACGAAGAAAGTCATTCATAACTTTTCAAATGATCTACCACATGGAAAGAATCCACATTTTTGAGTGATCATCACCATGCAATTGAGGAGGACTTGAGTGATCATCACTAGGAAAATAATGAAATTTTGTGTTATTAAAAAGAAGAAACTAGGTAGATTAAAATTTATTTTAAAGTAGTTCATGTAGTTGAATAGACTTTTATACAAATAACTGAGATATTTCTGTTTCTGAGGGAAGTACATTTGGGAACTTCTAATAAAAGGCTGTAACCAATTTTCATTAGAGCAGAAACGATTTTGGCCGATTCGTAACTGGATCCAAAGACCTGAACCCAAGTACAATTAGATGCCACAATGGGCATTAATCCATCTTGGGCCCAGCCTCTGATTATTCGACAGGATATTATGTCCAAAATCATTAGCATTCAGTATAGCTGTTTAGTCCTTAAATCGCTTAATTAAGTTTTAGGGATTATTTGCCTTTAACTCATCCGATATGAATAATGGGTTTTGCATATGTGAAGGGTTCATATGAAGCATTTTTATGTCAAATGTTATATCTGTGAAACACATTAAAATGTTTGTTAAAATCACCTTTTTTTGCATGAGTAAATGACTTATACATCCAAAGGTTCGAGATGTGTTCAGATGTATTTGTGTCTTTAACATTGATCTCAAGTTATGAAGAATTATGATATGAATCTAAACATCTTGGTTCTTATCATGATTAATATGAGAATATTCAATGGTTTAGACAATTGATTAGAAGCCTGCAGAAGTCATAAAAATCAAATCTATAGATTGGATTTATTTTTTTTTTGACATTTTCAGAGATCTCTAAAAAATCCATGAAGACTTAAGATATGAAATTAAGCATCCTCAGCTAGTTTAGATCTATTGAAGATGATGAATAGGTCGGATTAACAATTTGGGCTCACAAAAGTGAAAAGATAATAATGTGATTGAAGGGGTTCTCGCAACCTATATTGGGTGGATGCCCTATTGGCATTATTTACCCACCATTATTGTACCCTATTTACGTGCGTAAACAAGGGCAAACAAGTGTGATCATGCCTAAACATGTGAATCATTTATATAGGTAAATCATTGCAAACAATCTCTTTCACTCCTCCCCAGTTACTCCGGATGAAGCTCTCTTTGACATGCATGGCCCTTTTGTTTCGGAAGAGCATAACAAGGCTCTCACAGATACTCCATGTTAGGATTATAATTCTATTATAATTAGTGTTGGCAAATTCATTGGGTACTGGACAAAACCTGGGTTTTAATTATGATTGTAATTTTAGTGGGACTGTCCAAGGAAGATTGCTACATGATTTGCGATGTGGAGTTTTCTATTATCATCACATGAGGACTACCATATGAGTATTCAACATGATGACATCAGCTTGTATGGATTGTATGGACTATCCTTTTGAGAACTCATGTGGACTATCTTTTGGGAACTGATGGAAATCTTTGTCAAAGAGTCTTGGAAACACAAAAGTCAAGAAGACAGAATATGCTGCCATGTTTTAATATGCTGCCATCGTTTCAATAGCTGCCATGGGAACCGTGCAACATCAGAGTGGGTATTCGCTCGACCCATGGATTGGTCGCTCGAGCGGACGAAGACAGTAAGTCATCCGCTCGAGCGCACGTTTACTTCGCTCGAGCGGTCAGTGCGCAGAAAGTCCGGTTTGAATAAAATAATGTATTCTAATTTGGTTCAACTTACTTCTTTGAGTCCTACTTGGTCTACAAGTATTGAGGCACGAATTAAGGCCTATATATTGCCTTTCTCTCTCCACTCTAAGAAACAACTCTCCCATCCAAAAATCTAGAGATCTATTGAGAGATTATTTTCTTCTCCAAAACTTCAAGTTGCTGCGCTAAAGTTCAAGTCTTTGGAGGTTTTTTCTGCTACTTTTCTGAAGTGGATTCATCTTGAAGAGGCATTCAAGGTGGTTGTTCAAGCACGGTGAAGGTGCACGGCGAGTTGTCGGCAAGTTCCTTGCAGTCCTTAGGTTGAGTCAGCAACTGGGAAAAAGGGTTGTGAGTTCTCTTGTAACTTTCAATTACAATAGTGCTTGGTTGTCTGTTGGTCTAGACGGTAAGACCCGTGGTTTTTCCCGAGTAGGGTTTTCCACGTAAAAATCCTGTGTCTTTATCTCTCTTGTGGTTTGATTGTTTTTAAACAGGATTAGGATTAATTACTAGTTTAATCACTAGTTATTGATATTCATCTGAGATCGTGTAAGTGGGACCTCTGCCTGTGTTAAGGCAAGTTAATTCGGTTTTTCAATTGGTATCAGAGCAGGTTACACTAAGTTATTGTGTGATCAGTTTACTGATCTCTCATGGATATCATCAGAGAAGGAACCTCGACCAACAAGCCCCCCCTTTTAGATGGATCAAATTATGCTTATTGGAAAGGTCGGATGATAGCCTTCTTTAGGGCAATCGATGATCAGGTTTGGGACATAGTGGCTGATGGATACACTGCACCCACTATGACGGTTGAAGGTCAAACTAGACCAAAACCTAAAGCACAGTGGACCGCTGATGAAAAGGCCAAATCGAACTACAATAATAAGGCCATTCATGCTATTTACAATGGTGTCACTCAAACTGAGTTTCATAGAATTTCGGCTTGTACCACTGCAAAAGCTGCATGGGATTTGCTTCAAATTGTTCATGAAGGAACTGAGATTGTCAGGCAAACCAAACTCCAAAATCTGACAACGGCTTTTGAAACGATTCGAATGAAAGATTCAGAATCTTTTGATGACTTTAACACAAAATTGTCAAAAATTGTTAATACCTGCCATACTTTGGGAGAGCCGGTACCTCCATCTAAAGTTGTTAAAAAGATTTTGAGGTCTCTCCCTGAAAGGTTTCGTCCAAAAGTCGTTGCCATTGAGGAGCACCAGGATTTACACTCCATATCTGTTGAAGAATTAGTTGGAAACTTACAGACTTTTGAGGCTAATCACTGCCCACAGAAAAAAGGTAAAGACATTGCTTTAATGTCTACTAAGTCAGTTGAGGAAACTGAATTAAGTGATCAAGGCAGTGATACTGATGATGAAAAGTTTGAAGCATATCTCAGAAGAAAACTCAAGAAGATTTGGAAGTATAGAAAGGCCCTTAACAAGAAAGATACATCAAATCCCAAGGGATCTTTTAAAGAAAAATTTGTACCCAAAATTGAACAGAATCGATCAAAGGGTATGAATAAGCAAATCAAATGTTTTGAATGTCAAGGTTATGGACACACAGCTTCAAAGTGTGCCAATCGAAGGGAAAAGAACAATGGCAAGGCATTAAATGTTGCCTGGGATGATGATTCGGATGAGGATATATCTGAACCTGATTCACCTTCGAGTGAGTTAGGAAAGTGTGTTGCTTTCATGGCTTTGTCTACTGTCTCTTCTATACAGGGTTCATCTGACAGGGAGTCTAAGTCCGATGACAATTCAGATTCTGATAATCTTTCTAATGATGACAATGACTGGGAAACTGTATACAAGAAATTGCTGCAAGATTCCATACGTATGTCAAAGATCAATAAGAAAAGAGCGTTAATGCTGGAAGAAATGGAATCTCAAAATTCTTCTCTTATTGCACAACTAGAAGAATCAAAAGCTAAGGTAAGTCACTACTAGAAAAAAGGGTTTTTATATCGGCTAAAAACCGATATAAAAGACCTATTATATCGGTTTTTCAGTAAACTTCAAACCGATATAAGTACCCCCGATATAATAGATAACTATAACCGATATAATATGTGTATTATTTCATATCGGTTTTTAGACAACTGATGTCTATTAAACATGAAATTATAACACATATTGCTGTAAAACCGATATAAAAAAAGTGAAACCGATATAAAAAATATTTATAATATCAGTTTTTTGGGATTGTATTATATCGTTTGTTCTGTAACCGATTTAATATTATATATGTATTTTTTTTTTTTATAAATAGTCCTTCTAGAAAGGGTCAGGTGACCTTACGGTCACCTGGCGGCTAGCCGCCCTTTGCAAGGGGGCTAGCCGCCAGACCCACGGTCAGCTTTTCAGTAAGCATTTTTTTTTTCAGGATGATTTTCTGTGCTTCCTGCGGCTAACCGCCAGTGCACCTGCGGCTAGCCCCCAACTTTTCCTGCGGCTAGCCGTGAGCCATCCTGATTTGAATGGCAGAATTTGTCTCCAGTAGAAAATTCATAACTTCCTCTTCTGAACTCGAAACAACATGATTCTTGATCCAAATGAAAGATTTATCAGAGGGCTACAACTTTCATGTTTTGAGATTTAATCCAGATTGAATGGAAAGTAGTGTAAACTCACCTTGAAGCGGACTGGTCACAGAAAAACAGCAACCCGAGCGAAGCAGAGTTGTCTCCAGTAGAAAATTCATAACTTCCTCTTCTGAACTCCAAACAACATAATTCTTGATCCAAATGAAATATTTATCAGAGGGCTACAACTTTCATGTTTTGAGATTTAACCCAGATTGAATGGAAAGTAGTGTAAAATCACCTTGAAGCTGACTGGTCACAGAAAAACAGCAACCTGAGTGAAGCAGAGTTGTCTCCAGTAGAAAATTCATAACTTCCTCTTCTGAACTCCAAACAACATGATTCTTGATCCAAATGAAAGATTTATCAGAGGGCTACAACTTTCATGTTTTGAGATTTAACCCAGATTGAATGGAAAGTAGTGTAAACTCACCTTGAAGCGGACTGGTCACAGAAAAACAGCAACCCGAGTGAAGCAGAGTTGTCTCCAGTAGAAAATTCATAACTTCCTTTTCTGAACTCCAAACAACATGATTCTTGATCCAAATGAAAGATTTTTCAGAGGGCTACAACTTTCATGTTTTGAGATTTAACCCAGATTGAATGGAAAGTAGTGTAAAATCACCTTCAACTTCTGGCGGCTAGCCTCCAACTTGGAGGCGGCTAGCCGAACCAAGTTGGAGGCTAGCCTCCAACTTCTGGAGGCTAGCCGTCAACTTGGAGGCGGCTAGCCGAAACAGCAGGGAAAAAAAAATTGTGAAGAAACGCAATAGGGAAAAAAAACAGCAGAAACACAGCAGGGAAAGAAAAACAACAGGGAAAAAAAATACATAATAGCAGCAAGAAAAACAGCAGCAGAGATCGTGAGAAAACAGAACAAAAAAAAAAACAGAGAGAGAGAGAACAGAAAACAGTAGCAGCAGAAGAAAAGGGAAAGAAAGAAACGAAACAAAAAGAAAGGAAAGAACGTGATGTACCTGGCACCTGCACAGCGCCGGAAGAGCAGCTTCTTCGTCTTCGTCGTCGTCTTCTTCTTCTCCGGAGAACGAGAGTGAGCGAGAGAGACAGGGAGAGCAGAGAGAGAGTAGAGAAAGCGAGAGTGAGAGAAGAGCAGAGAGAGCGAGAGTGAGAGGAAATGGGTTTTTGGAGGGAGAGAAGCGCTGGGAAGAGAGGCGAGAGTGAGGAGAGAAGAGAGCGAGAGTGAGAGGAAAGAAGGAATGATGGAGAAAGAAAGAGAAGGGAGGGAAGGAAATAAAAAGAGGGAAAGAAAAAAAAAAGAGGGAAAGAAGGACTGAGCCCGCGCGGGGGATTAAGGGATTTGAGGTATATAATATCGGTTTCATAATAACCGATATAAAATATTATATATAACTGGCGGCTAGCCGCAGGTGCACTGGCGGTTAGCCGCATGTGCACTTGCGGTTAGCCGCATGTGCACAGGCGGTTAGCCGCAGGACGTCCTGAAAAGGGAGGGAAGAAGGAAAAATAAAAAGGGGGGAAATAACCGATATAAAATATGTATATATAATATCGGTTCCATAATAACCGATATAAAATATGTCTATACAACCGATATAAAATATATGTATACAACCGATATAAAATATTTGTCTATAATATCGGTTTTATTGAAATTAATATCACATATTTTCCTAACCGATATTATATATAGAGATTATTATGTCGGTTCCAGTGTAACCGATATAAAAAAAATTGACCGATATAAAAAAATATTAACCGATATAAAATACCTTGACTGAAGATATTATATCGGTTATATGAAAAACCGATATAGGGCACTTTTTGCAACCGATATAAAAGCCTTTTTTTCTAGTAGTGAGTCAGTTAGAAAATCAGCATATAATCTTGTCTAATAATCTGATTGTTGCAGGTAAGGAGAGTGACTTATTGAAGCAACAAGAGCTGAAAGCAAAATCTGAGATGAACAATTTAAAGAAAGAGCTGAGTGACTGTAATGCTGAAAAGGAAAATTTAAAAGGAAAGTTGAAGATGGCTCTCATCGAATTGGATTCTGCTACAGCTTCAATCAAGAGGATGAATACTGGGTCTAAGAAACTTGATGAGATCCTTGGAAGCCACAAGGCTGACAAGTCTAAATCTGGAATTGGCTACACTCGTGGAGCTTCGTCATCAAACGATAAAGGTAAATCTGTATTTGTTCAGGGGCCTACTGTGTATTCCATGACACCCTTAATTCATAAGGCTCCACCCATGATATTTGTGAATGCTAATAATGTGCATAAGCCTAAATTCACCCCCACATGTCATTTTTGTGGAATTAAAGGGCACATTAGACCATACTGCAATAAAAGAAGAAATCATATCAGAAATCAGACGAGGATGAAATCTTCTTCTCCTCAACAGGTCAAAACTAAGGCTGTTTGGATTCATAAGACTGACCTGAGCATTAATGTGGTTCACACTGCACTGTCTAAATCAACTGAGAATGCTGAGGTTGATCCCCCTCTGCACAAGCCCCTAGGCATTTGCCTACGAACCTAATCCTCCAACTGCGTTTTGGATTGCACATGCATACTTTTTCGAGCTAATTTTGAGATTATTTGGCATGTGATACACTTTGATTTGTTGGATTTTTGAAATGATTTTTTTTACGATTTAAGGATTTTGATCATGTCCACAAGTACACGATGACTCACTTGGACACTCACTTAGGGTCAATGAGACACTAGGATTGACATGATTCACGGTCTTAGTGGTTTTATACCTATTCGGAGCATCAATTTTGATTTTCCCACTTCCTTATGCTCTCTTCTTAATGTCTATATTTTATATGTGACCCAAAAGTGCGTAGAGATTTCTGTAGACCGACGCGATGGAACTGTATCCTAAAGGGTTCAGAAATTTCTGCAAAAAAAAAAAAAAAAAAAAAAAAAAGAGCACTCGAACTTGTGCATTAATTTATGCCGAGAAGTTCATAAGAAAATCTTAAGTTGGGTTAAAAAAAAAAAAAAAAAAAAAAAAAAAAAAAAAAAAACGGTGTATGACATTAAGGGGGAGCTTCTCACCTCATTATTGATCGGATTGATTGCTTTTGAAAGGTGTGAAATTCGCTATGTATCTGATGATTGTTGATTTGTGGTCGATCTGCGATTTCTCTGTGTTTTTCATTTGATATTATCTTTCTCACAATTTACACACATGATAACTTCCCCAAAATTTTGTTGCCTCATGACTTGCAAATTATAGTGTTTGATCATCGAAGGTTTTCGATTATTGGCCTGTCTGAGTTTTGCATTTGTGCATTTTTTGTGGATATAGATTATCTGATTTAGGGGGAGAATAATCTTTGTCAATTATGAACAAAAAGGGGGAGAAGCTGAGATAGCTCATGTGATTTCACTTCTTGCTTATTAGTGTTTATTAAGTTTATTTTATTGTCAGAATTAATTTTCATTTTCAAGAATTAATTTTCATTTTCAAGATTTCACGCTTGATCTTATGTCAAACTTTCGTGAATAGGAATTACAGGGCTGAATTGAAGAAAAGTTTCTTGATATTCATTTTATTTATTCTGGGTAGAATTATTCTTGTATTTAGGTGTTTTGTCCATGAATTGCCAAAGGGGGAGATTGTTAGGATTATAATTCTATTATAATTAGTGTTGGCAAATTCATTGGGTACTGGACAAAACCTGGGTTTTAATTATGATTGTAATTTTAGTGGGACTGTCCAAGGAAGATTGCTACATGATTTGCGATGTGGAGTTTTCTATTATCATCACATGAGGACTACCATATGAGTATTCAACATGATGACATCAGCTTGTATGGATTGTATGGACTATCCTTTTGAGAACTCATGTGGACTATCTTTTGGGAACTGATGGAAATCTTTGTCAAAGAGTCTTGGAAACACAAAAGTCAAGAAGACAGAATATGCTGCCATCGTTTCAATAGCTGCCATGGGAACCGTGCAACATCAGAGTGGGTATTCGCTCGACCCATGGATTGGTCGCTCGAGCGGACGAAGACAGTAAGTCATCCGCTCGAGCGCACGTTTACTTCGCTCGAGCGGTCAGTGCGCAGAAAGTCCGGTTTGAATAAAATAATGTATTCTAATTTGGTTCAACTTACTTCTTTGAGTCCTACTTGGTCTACAAGTATTGAGGCACGAATTAAGGCCTATATATTGCCTTTCTCTCTCCACTCTAAGAAACAACTCTCCCATCCAAAAATCTAGAGATCTATTGAGAGATTATTTTCTTCTCCAAAACTTCAAGTTGCTGCGCTAAAGTTCAAGTCTTTGGAGGTTTTTTCTGCTACTTTTCTGAAGTGGATTCATCTTGAAGAGGCATTCAAGGTGGTTGTTCAAGCACGGTGAAGGTGCACGGCGAGTTGTCGGCAAGTTCCTTGCAGTCCTTAGGTTGAGTCAGCAACTGGGAAAAAGGGTTGTGAGTTCTCTTGTAACTTTCAATTACAATAGTGCTTGGTTGTCTGTTGGTCTAGACGGTAAGACCCGTGGTTTTTCCCGAGTAGGGTTTTCCACGTAAAAATCCTGTGTCTTTATCTCTCTTGTGGTTTGATTGTTTTTAAACAGGATTAGGATTAATTACTAGTTTAATCACTAGTTATTGATATTCATCTGAGATCGTGTAAGTGGGACCTCTGCCTGTGTTAAGGCAAGTTAATTCGGTTTTTCACTCCATCCCCTTCATAAATTAGAGAGGCTGTCTTTAAGCTTAAAAGGAGCAATTCCCCAGGCCCAGATGGATTCACTGGAGCTTTCTTTACTAACTCCTGGTACATCGATCGTTGGAAAAGAGGTGGTGGGGGCAGTGACCCACTTCTTTATCTCCGGTCACATATTGAGAGAAACCAATGCCTATTTCCTTTCCCTTATCCCTAAGAAAGCCTCCCCAGACACCTTCTCAGATTTCCATCCAATAAGCCTCCTGAACTTTTTTTACAAAATCATTTCCAAGATCCTGGCCACCAGGATAGCCTCCATCCTTCCTCTCCTCATCTCTGACCACCAATCAGTTTTCGTTAAAGGAAGGACCATCCACCACCATACTGCCTTAGCCCATGATCTTATTCAAAACCTTAACACAAAAATCCGAGGAGGGTCCGTCTGCTTGAAGTTAGACATATCTAAAGCCTTTGACAAGTTGCAGTGGAGCTTTCTTTTCAGGGCTATAATGTTCCTCAACTTCTCCCAAACCTGGATAAACATGATCAAAGAGCTAATAACCTCTTGTAAAGGATCTGTCCTTATCAATGGCAGTCCTTGTGGCTTATTTAGCTCTTCTTGTGGCCTGTGCCAGGGAGACCCCCTATCTCCCTACTTGCTCATTCTCACGAAGGAGATTCTCAGTTTAAATCTTGAAGCTCTTAAGCAGGTTGGTGCCATTGAGCCTATCTCCACTATCCCCAGGACCCCCTGCCATCTCCTCTATGCTAATGATATCTTGCTCTTCTTCAAAGCCTTTAAGCGAGGCCTGAAAAGAGTCCATGAGCTTCTATCCACCTACCAAGTCTCTTCAAGTCAATGCTTCAATCTCCAGAAGAGCCAGTTGTTTATGGGAAAGAGCTCTGCTAGGAGATCTCACTTGGCTACTAATCTTCTTGGTATCCCTCAGGCGACCCTCCCCTTAACTTACCTGGGAGTCCCTTTCTTTCTTGGCACTTCAAGGCACTCCTTCTTCAATCAGATCTTGGACTCCATTAGATCCAGGCTGGCGGGCTGGAAAGCTAAATGCCTCTCTTTTGCGGGTAGATTAATCCTAGTTAAGCATGTGCTCTCTTCCATTCCCCTCCACACCTCCTTGGTTATTCCAATTCCGAGCAAAACTTGCCTTCAAATTGAGCGGTTGATGCGGAGCTTCCTTTGGTCTGCTGGCCCTGATAAATCCAATAGTCTGGTGAATTGGGAAACAGTCTGTTCCCCTAAATCAGAAGGTGGTCTTGGTCTGCGCAGAGTAAAGGTCTTCAATGAGGCCTGTATGCTCAAGCTTGGATGGTCGGCTACCTCCTCCAACTCTCTCTAGGCTAATTGTTTTAGAGCCAGATACTTTAGAAGCTCGATATGGTCTCCTGCCACTCCTAAAAGAGGATCCTGCATTTGGATGAGAATTAGGCCCATGGCTCATCTCCTTCAGAGTGGGAGCATTTGGAAGATTGGAAATGACCTCTATATCAACATTTGGTTGGACAATTGGATTGAAAAAGGTCCTATAGCTCCCAGATTTCCCCATCTTTAACTCTCTGATTCTGATCGGCTGCCTGATTTTATCCACAATTCTACCTGGACTATTCATATCCATCTCCCTGCTGACCTTCAAAATTTTCTCCTTCAGTCCAATTTTCTCCTTCAGTCCACTAGCCACTTATCCTTAGGTAACTCCTCTGCCCCAGATTCTCTTATATGGCAGGGCAACAATTCGGGGACTCTCTCTCTCTCAAAGAGGCTTGGAATTTGCTAAGGATCACTCACCCTGTTGTCTCCTGGGATGGTCTAGTATGGACCAAGTTTCTTAACCCCAGATTGGCATGCTTCTCCTGGCGCCTCCTTCATAGAAAAACTCCATCAGATCAGCGGGCTAAACATAGAGGTAGCTCTATGGCTTCTAGATGCTGTCTCTGTCTAAATCATGAAGAAGATGATCTCCACCTCTTCTTCTCCTACCCCTTTGCGCTTCAGGTCTGGTTGTGGATCTTATGTCTTGGTGCCAATTCCCCAACCCTTCCTCTGTCAGCGTCAGCTATTTGGTCTTCCTTAGCCCAGGGCACTGACATCCATGCGAGAAAACTTGCAGCGGCGATCTTCTTCCAAACCATCTTCATTATCTGGTCCCTCCGGAATGATTCCAAGCACCAGAATTGTAAGCCTGGGCTGGAAAGAGCTCAGATAATTCTCCAGGACCAGTTGAAAGAGCTGGCCAGCTCGTTGCAAGGATCTACCATCTCCCTTTCCCATCCTGTCCTGTGTGGTTTGGGTCTGGTTTGAGTTCTTGCTTAGTCTCTGTTTTATTGCTGGTGGTTTTTCTCTCTCCCTGCTCTGCCTGGTTGGTGTTGAGTGTGCTGTGTTGTTGGTCGTGCTTTGTTGGCATGGGCAATGCCGTGCTATGTAACTTCTCCTTCTTGGGCTTTCTTGCTGCTGTTGTCCCCTTGCTAAGCTATTTTTGCTTTCTGCTCGGGTGCTGTTTGTGTTGCTCTGCTTTGTCTTGGCAGGCATTGGTGTTTTGCTTTGTGCTGGCTGCTTTTGTGCTCTTTGAGGTTTGGATTGTCTTTTTGGCATTTTCTTTGGTCTTCTGTCCTCTTTGTTTAGTGCCTTACCCCTTGGAAGGTTAGCATTTTTTGTTACCCTCCCTTTGATGGTCTTTCCCTGTTTCTTTTGGGCCTTCCCCACCTTTCCCTATTCCCCCCCCCCCCCCCCCCCCCCCCCCACCCAATGCAAATTTACCTTAAAGCAAAAACCCTTAGGGCATGTTTGTGTAACACTTTTCCGCGGAAAAGTTTACGGTTTTCCGCGGAAAACCCATTTTTCCGGCGTTTGGTGCGGAACAATTCCGCGGAAATGTTTTCCTGCCTCGTCAGCATTTTCCTTGATAATTGTGGAAATGGGTTTCCCATGGGGGGGTATGGGAAATGGTTTTCCTCGGAAAACTTCTCCATCTTTTCCTCACTTTTGTCCATTTCAACCCAAAAACCCTATAACTCTTTCATTTTTTATTTCTTTATATAAATTATTATTTAATGTTAAATAAATAATATACATGTTATGTTATTTTCTTCAAAAAATTATATCACCAAATAAGAAATTTTGATTTTCTATAAGGAATCCACAGCCGCACCAAACAACATCTGCACCAATTCAATGAGAAAACTCTTTTTGCACCAAACATGAATTTTTAAATTCTACGGAAATCCTTTTCCGAGGTTTTCATTTCCATGGAATTTGCTGACGTGGCAATTTCCTCTTTTCGCGGAAAGGATGTGTACACAAACGTGCCCTTAGTATTTCCATCATCAAAGTAGATCCTTTCATTTCAAACATTTGAGTCACTGGACCATGGGCCTACTAATTCAAACTTTATGATCAATCATAGCATTAACTCAAAGTTGATATAAGATTTGTGCTTTTAGTTTGTCAGCTCCATCTAGATACATTTCAATCATAAAGGTTGATGGGATATGTTACATGCGTACGTATGATCAGGCCACTAAAAATGCTACATGGCACCAAGAAGTTCAAGCCCAATAAGATATGATTGCGTTGTTGCTATTATTTAGGAAAGAGTCAGCAGTTGGGACTTGGGAAGAAGTCAGTAAATGTTAGGAGTCCAGGTCCCCAGTTTGTTTCGCCTTATCCTAAACTGGCACGTTTATAAAAGGTCATGCGAGCTATATTACTACTTTTAAAAAAGAAAATAAAGATATCAATAAGATTTTCATTTTATACTGGTGTCAAACTGGGATAGGCCGGCGAAACAGTTATTATGCTAATTTTGTTAGTTAGTAGCTATTTTGGTGGGAGTTAACATAAAAAAAAAAAAAAAAAGAAAGTGCTTAATATAAATGTAAGGAGTTGATTTGGGAAAGGGGAAATGAATAAAGTTACTAGTGGAGGCAGGTTTTCCTCGAATTAAAGCACATAAATCCTCTCTATCTCTCTGTTTGTACTCTTGCATATGTGTTCTATTGTTCTACTGTATTTAATTTTTTCCTGGAGGCCAAACCAGTCACCATACCCCCAAAAGTAAGAAAGGGAAGCTAAGAATTCTGCTAGTGAGACAGCATGTAATATTCTAGTATTAGAGCCAGGCATGGACAACCAACACATCAATAGATTGGAGGAAAATGTGAGTTCTTTGCATTCAGGCCATAAGAGGTTTTTCAAGGAACTCCATGAGTTGTTCTCAACTATGAACACACATTTCGGTCAAATTGCATCTAATCGAGTGGAACAAGGTGAAAGCTCAAATAATCCAGGCTTTCAAGGTGGAGGCAGAGGCAGTAGCCAAATTGGACCCACATGTTCTTACAACTTCCAAGGTTTGTTAAGCTCGACTTCCCTAAATTCAATGGAAGTGAAGGTCCTACGAGTTGGTTGTGTCAGGCTGACCAATTCTTTGAATTCCATCAAACACCAGAGGAGGAGCAGGTGCCTTTGGCATCTTTCCATTTGGAAGTTGATACACAACTGTGGTTCTAGATATTAAAAGAAGAGCAGCTACTGGTTACCTGGACTACTTTCAAAGGACTACTAGATAGGTACGGACACACCCAATCTGAGGACTTTTTGGAGATATTAACTAAATTTAAGCAAATAGGTACTATTAGAGACTATCAGACCCACTTTGAAACTTTGCTTAGCCGAGCTGGACGACTCACTCAAATGCAGTAAGTTGGGTGTTTTGGTAGTGAGCTTAAAGACAATATATGGGTTGATGTTCAAGCAAGAAGGCCCACTGCTTTATCTGTTGCTGCGAGAGCCTGGCCGGTTATATGAACCAAGGAACCAATTCCAATTAGGGTTGTAAACAGGTCGGTTCCGGTCTGGGTCCATGGTGGACTCGGAACCGGAACTTTTAAAGAAAAGGCGGAACCGGATCCAAACCCGAAACAGATTCAGAATTGGTTTTTTGGCTCCGGAATAGGAACCAGAAATAGAAATATATATGGGACGGATCTAGATCCGGGTCCGAGTTTAGATAGAGAATGATATTTAAAAAAAAAAAAAAAAAAACCTTCTTTTTAGGAGAGATTTTCAAAAATTAAGGTAATATGTCGGGTCTCGGGTCCACGGGGTCCAAACCAAGGTGGACCCCGGACCCATTTACATATCTAGGCCTAAATAAAGACCCAAACCCGATTTTTAACGGGTTGGAACATTCGGATAATCGGAGAATTGGGTGCCCATTTACATCCCTAGTTCCAACGTAAGACCTCATTCATTGATTCCAAGAGGCCTGCTACCTCAATAGTCTCTGGACAAATTTCAACACGTCCCATGATAAATTCTTCTCATCCCTTAATGCCCGCAATTAGGAAGATGACACCAGGTGAATTACAAGAGCGTAAAAACAAAGGCCCTACTTCCAATGTGATGAGAAATATGGCATGGGTCACCAATGTAAAGGGCTCTTTCTTATTGAAGGTTGTTGGCCAGAGGAAGAGCATGACTTGAGGGGCATACAAGAAGATATGAAGTTGAGCCTTTAGAAGAAACTACAGACGAGGAAACTCCAGCACTATCACTCCATGCCATCCATGGTGCTCAAGCACCTCAAACTATATATGTGGATAAAAGGCAACTTGGGATCACATCAGCTTATGGTTTTGATACACACTTCGGCAGCACACATAACTTTATGAGCACCCAATTGGCCAAAAAGGTGGGCCTGCAACCATCTATTGAAATTTGAAGGTCAACTACAAGTGATTGTGACATCTGGAGATAAGCTAATCAGTTCGGGTTGATGCAAAGAGGTACGTATAACATTTCAAGGTGTACCTAATACCGCTGACTTATATATTTTACCTTTTGGTCCACTAGAATTGATGCATGGCACCAAGAAGTTCAAGCCCAATTTATATATATATATATGGAATAGCTTTAATTGATTTTGACCTTTTCAATTTATATTTACCTCCTTTCAAATCCCACTCTTCCACATCCCCTACTCTTTTTATCTACATTAATGCTTGTGGAAAGAAAGTCATCTACATTAACTTCTCCTTAAAAGATACGGCCTCTCAATCATTACACATTCATTTCCCTCTCTATCGATTTTCTTGCAACTCTCCACTTCTCTCTCTCTCCCCATTATCACATTCTTAACTCCTTCCCCCTCATACAGTTTTTATAGTTATTGTACTCTCCTTTATGACTCCCTATTTCCACAACCAAATCAAAACGGATGGATGCACACCAATGTAAATCACTCAAGAACCCTTCTCATATTCCTTGCTAGGTTTTTACCGTTGAGAACCTGGCTTTTGAGTTGATCAATAGGTAGTCAACTTGAAAATCGCTTTACATCTCTCCGTAAAAAGAAGATTGATTTGCAATATCGCAATTAGCTCAAGTGGAGTTTTATTTTGAATATGATATTTCTCCATGGTCATATCAATGGTGATCCTGCTATATATATATATATATATATTGTTGGTGCATAGTCAATAAAAAGATGTTGGTGGGCCATTTAGGATAAAGATTTTTAGTTGTATAAGTTTGCAAGGAGTGAGTGCTCAAAGGTGCACAAAGGCAGATGTAAGGCAAAATCTAAATTAGTCTTTTCTAATTTGGGTTTTTCGTTTGTACAGGTTTCATGGCCATCCAAGTTGATGGCCTGTATTCGTGGTGGGCCTACGTGTTTGATGATGAAAACATCTTACACCTTTGATCACAGATTAATCGACTTAATAATTATTTTTTCTTCAATTCTTTTACGTGGAAGTAGAAATATAAGGCCCATTTATTCCAAAATCTAATGTAATTGGCATACATCTTACACCTTTGATCACAGATTAATCGACTTAATAAATATTTTTTCTTCAATTCTTATACGTGGAAGTAGAAATATAAGGCCCATTTATTCCAAAATCTAATGTAATTGGCATCTATTTAAACCAGTGTTCTGGCCTTTGGGCAATTCTAAAGAACAAGGATTGCATTTGGCCCCAATATCTGATCATATGGTTCCTCATTTATCAAAGATCCTGAGAAAAAATCTCTAGACCATAGAGTCAATTTTGAGACTGCATATCTTTGCCATGTGCGTTTGGTCAAGATGTTATCTTGGCTTTCAACTTTTGCATATGGTCGAGATGTTCTCAGGTTTTTCAGTTTTCATGCAATCTTTGGTTCACCTAATCTCCATCCACAATCTCTATTTTCACAAGGTGAACATACCTGCAGAGTGTGGAGCACTTTAATATAATTCATTCGCATGATCGATATATATATATTTTTTTTTATTTTTTTATTATTATATTGATCTTATTTTTTCATCCGGCAAATAGAGACAAACTAAATCATTTACACATGGAATTGAGGTGTCATTATACATGGAATTGAGGTCAATTCTATAGCCTCTGTAATTGTTCCCAATTTGTTGTTTTGCATTTTGTGAATTTTCTTTTGTTACAAGAAGTTTGCTTGCCAATTTCATGTTTTTTTTTTCACATCAATATTTCTCTCGCCTCACAAATTCGACGTGCAGATCTTTCTCTTCATTAGTTATATCCACAAAGAAAATAGATAACTAATTCATATCTGGTCTTCTTTTTTTTTTTATCTTTGCTTTTTATCTATGTATTGAAAGGATTCCAAGGGTTCTACGCATCTTTTTTTTGACATTACACTTATATGTATCAATTGATTTAAGTCAGGCTTAGGCATGTTCAGGTAGTGTGCACGTGAACTCATGCACTTAGAGCATGCTCTTGATGATTAATATGATATTTATCTTTTTTAACTTATTTTTATCAATAATATTCTCCCGAAAACTTCAAATGTGATTTTTTTTGTTCGACGTTAGCATGAGCCTTTGTTTCTGATTTATTTTTTTATCAATAATATTTCAAAAAAAGAAAACACTGAATTTATACAATTTCTTTATTTTTTATTTTTGACACAGGCGTAGCATGAGCCTTTGTTGCTAGTTAGATATGATTGGGTTGTTAATGTTATTTAGGAAGAAGTCAGTAGTTGAGAAGATGTCAATTATACTATATTAAGCTTAAAGTGTTTTTGGATTGGATTTTGACTGTCCGTAACAATTTTGACTTACAATTATCCCTTTTTGTTAAATTGTTTCACTTTTTCTCTCCATAACTACCCACTCATATTCTTATCTCATCAAACCACCTACTACTCTCCACTTTAGTTCTACATTTTCCTTCTTTTTTTTTAAATCTCTTCCTACACCTATCTCTTTTACTCCCTTTCTGTCCAGGTTTTTTTTTTTTTTTTTTCATTTATTCGACTTAATGGATGGAAAGAAGTAACCTAAGTAACTTTTTTAATGTACAAACATTTAATTGGGCCAGCTCTTATAAGCTGGAGCTTAGCTTATCATAAGTTGGAATAGTGCTGGTCCCATAAATCCAAGCCGATTATCATTGTTTTTTTCACGATAATAGCTTCCAAAATCAAGATAAATCCAATCAAAACTGAATTTTCCAGTTCCATCATATAAAAAATAGATATAGTCAACTTTGATTTGTGGGACCAACACTATTTCAGTTTAAGAGAGCTTTACTCATATTTAATTTCTAATACTTAAATATACCGTGCTTAGCACGGGTGGTTGTGCTAGTAAATGTTATAGAAGTCCATTCCTATTTTATTGGTTCTTATTATGCTATTTTGTTGGTTAGTTGTTATTGTGGTGGGAGTTAACGTTAAAAAACTGTCTATTATATGAGCCCGAATCCCCTCTTTCAACAAAACATGGAGACACCGTTTCATCCAATCCACATTTGCCAATTGTATAAAATCTTTTCTATGATTTATTTATTTTTCATTCGAAGGAAGCAATTGAGATTGTGCATTAGCTGGCGTGAGATTTTATATAACTAGCAAATGTGAATTGGATGAAATAGTGTCTCCTTTTTTTGTTAAAATGGGGGATCCGAACTTCTATTATATATGTAAGGTATTGATTTGGGGAAAGGGAGAATGAGTGAAGTTATTAGTGGAGGCAGGTTTTCCTCGAATTAAACAACATAAATCCTCTCTGTTTGTATTCTTGCACACGTATTGACTACTGTATTTTTTTTCAACTGGCCAAACCAGTCACCATGGGCCCCAAAAGTAAAAAATGGAATGCAATGAATTGCTCTAGTGAGACAACACGTAATAGGATATAATGTCTCATGATCGGTCATAATTTGCTGATAAACTTTACTTTTAATTTAATGGCATCAAAGCTTAACACTCTCTCAAGTATGGGCTATATGCATTAGGATTTAGGACCAACCCATATTTGATCCAAGCCCTTGAGCACATCAATACTCTTGTGAATTTTCACTCAGCCCAATTTACCAATGATTTCATCATTTGATAAAATTATTGTAATAAATGAAGTTTAAAAGGCTAAATTTCATGGTTTTAAAGTCGAGAGTTTAAACTATATTTAATTGTCTGGACCCTTCTATTGCCTACTCGTACAATTCAAGAACCCAAAAGTGTGGTCCATCTCTAAAATCTAAATTGCCCAGAATAACTATCATTCCTTATATTAGCTTTGAAAAAAAGTTCACTCTAATTGAAGTCAGGCCCACCATCAAACTGACCATGACACATGATAAGAATCACTTGATTCTCTTAAAGCCTTGTTTGGCATCTCTACTCCTTTCCTAACAAATCATTCAAAATAGAGCCATTAAAACAAGAGTCATACAAAAAAGATGCTACAATAAAAAAACATGTTTAGTAATGAATGAATCTACTTTAAATAGATCGTTTGGCATACCCTCTATTTGCCTCTTTTTAGAGGGGTAATTTATTTCATTTTGTAAAAAAGGAACTCATGGACATTTTCCACCTTCGTATATTATTAAAGAACACATACAACATTAGCACTCAAGTTCACATTAGCCTTATGAATAATCCATTGACAATTTTTCTACCATGACATGGTTTCTATTATTGACGTACTAATCTAAGACTGAACATAGCCACTGTCCCACTCAAGATGTCACGCCCTACCAGTGTGCCCATAAAAACCCATCTCAGCAGCTGAGAAAGAATGCCATCCATAGTGATAGTGAGGTTTTTACTTCCTTCCCAGATATATCTTTTGTTGCTTTATTTTCTCACAATATCAATTACATAACTCCAATTCCAAATTTCAGCATTCCAATTCCAAATCAAAATCCAAATTAAAATAAACAAAACCAAGAAACATTTAGAAGCACAAGTTAGGAAAGTAGAAGAAAAAAATCCCTAAAAAATCCTTTGAGAATCCCCGTTTTTCCTCCTACTCAGCCGTAAGAGGATCTGGGAGCCTCTCGAACTGAACATGGTGAACGGCCTAAAAACTATTGAGCAGAACAACAAGCAAAGCCATCCATAAGAACCCCGATCTCTTAGGACCCTCCGTGATTTCTTCAGAACCCGAAACTGCTCTCTTCTCAACATTAGATGTTGCAGATTTTCGAGCCATCGTTTGCTTCACTCATGTACACTCACGGATAAGCTTTTGAGTTTAGATCGAATCGGTATAAAATACAGAGGCCTTGTTGTAGTTGTAAAAGTTGGAATCTTTTGTCTTGTTTGCTGAGATTTGAGAAGATTGGCCGTTTGATTGAATTGAACCGAAGGAGTTTGCAGGAGTGAAGAGAAGAAGTGACGGAGGGATCCGAAACAAGCAGAGTTCGAGGATCCTCGGGAGGAAAGGTCAATGAACGAGAGAGAGAGAGAGAGAGAGAGAGAGAGAGGAGTCGAAATTTTTTAGGTTGGGTTAGGGTTCGGAGGAGTCAGGAATGAGAATAGGAAACTTTTTCTTTCTTTTATTTTACTTTTAGGGCCCGTTTGATAATTTTACTAATAAAGTCAAGTAAAGTTAAGTCAAGTTAAACATCCCATCAAAAACACTTTTTACAAAAATTCCCTCCCTCTTTTCAAAAAAAAGTCAAAAAGCAACTACATTTACTCACTAAAAGACAAAAAATCTTCATTTCCCCATACAAAAAGTCAAAAATATTCCATTCCAAACAACTAAAAACAAAATACCAGCATAACTCACTTATATTTTATTCATTCTTTTCATTTCACTTCACTCCACTTCATTTTAAAAGTAAATTACCAAACGGACCCTTAAGGATAGGGGCATGGGTTTCTTGCTATTTCCAGTGAAGCCGCTGCCTCCCTATCCCTGAGCAGGTGCTCCTGCTGGTTCGTTTTCGCAAAAGGCGGAAGAGGCAGGGTCGGTGGTTTCAGATAACAAAACGAACAAGACGTGAGGGCTTTATTCAAATGACTTTTGTTGACAAAACAAAGTCCGTCAGTGGCATTTTTGTCATCAAAATTGGGTTCTGCCTCTGCTTTTTTAAAGGGGTTTGCTATTGGCACAACGAATTTAGCTTTTCCCACACAAGTTAACTTGTTTTTTTTTTATTACATTCATGCCCCTTCATGAAATGACCAAAATAGACATAGTCCAATAAAAACTCAAAACCTATTTTCTTTTCACACACAAGCTTCTTCCTCTCTCACTCATCTCATTCTTCACTTCCTCTACCTTCCTTAGGCAACTCATCTTCACTCGCATTCCTCCATTTTCTTCTCCTATTCAAGCCATTTACTTTCTACTTCTCACTCTCTACTTCCTCCATCCACTTTTCTACTAATCTTCACTTACATTCCTCTACTTTCTAGTGCAATGAAGGAAGAAAACAACAATCAAATTGTAACTTTAAACCAAAGTAGTATTGGAAAGGTCAGTTCCTTTGTTTGTTTGTGTTTTTTATTTATTTTACCTCTTTTTTTAATTTTTTTCTCACCTGGAACGAGTTGTAGGTTCTCGATATGTACGGACTTTCAGGTCCGAACATATGGCTTTTGTTCGGACATTAAAGTCCGAACAAATGGATTTTGTTCGGCCATTAAAGTCCGAACAAATGGCTTTTGTTCGGACTTTAATGTCCGAACAAATGCCTTTTGTGAAGTCCTGAAATTCCGAACACTTCATATGTTCGGATGTTTCATACCGAACATTGACATATTATTATGTATTTTTTGTAGGCCTCTACGCAGGAAAGTCAGGTTGGATCGGAGTTTGTCATGGATTATACCAGTGAGTTTATAACTCAAGAGGTATGTCCGATTGTAAATTTATTACTCAAATTATAAATATTTGTTACTAAATTCATATTAAAATTGTTTACTGTAGATATTTCACAGTTGCGATTCATTGATCAGTTGGGCTCGTGGTGTAGGACGGGAAAACGGGTTTGTCATTGTGATAAAGGTTTCAAATGCTGCTCGGATAGGTGTCAAACCTAGAGTACTCCTTGCATGCGAGAGAAGTGGACAATATAAGCATGAAGAGGGCCAAAAGCGAAAAAGGGTCAAACAAACCGGTTCAAAAAAATGTGGATGCCCTTTCGCATTAAAAGGCATAAAGTTAGACTCAAATGATGATTGGATGTTGGAGGTCACATGTGGCATGCACAATCATTCGGCAGCAGAACATTTAGAGGGGCATTCTTTTGCAGGCAGATTATCAAAGGAGGAAACTCAGTTGCTGGTTGATATGTCCAAGAGCATGGTTAGACCAAAAGAAATTTTAGTTATGTTGAAACAAAGAAGTGAATTAAACGTAACCACAATGAAGACAATATACAATGCACGCTACAGATATAAAGTTAATGATCGGGGTGGAAGAAGTCAGATGCAACAACTGCTTGGGAAGCTAACAGAGCATAATTACATTGAATGGCATAAGACTTGTGAGGACAGCGATATTGTAACTGACTTGATTTGGACGCACCCAAGCAGTTTAGATTTATTACGTGCATTTCCACATGTTTTGATAATGGACTGTACTTACAAGACCAATCGTTATCGCATGCCTCTATTGAATGTTGTTGGAGTCACATCCACAGACATGACTTTTTCTGTATGCTTTGCATACCTTCATGCAGAACGCGAAGATAATTATGCATGGGCATTGGGTGTATTGCGGGAAATTATAGGTGATGGTATTCTTCCCAATGTCATTGTGACGGACAGAGAACTGTCACTCATGAACGCCATTAACAGAGTATTCCCGAGTGCAACTCATTTATTATGCAAATGGCATATTAATAGAAACGTATTGGCGAGATGCAAAAAGTTTTTTGAAACTAAAGAGAAATGGGACAGGTTTATTATGAGCTGGAATATGTTAGTGTCTTCATCAACAGAAGAGGAGTTAGGTGAACAACTACGTAAGCTAAATCAAGAATTCAGTACGTATCCTGATGCACTCAATTACGTGAAGGGTAATTGGTTAGATCATTACAAGGAGAGATTTGTTTCTGCATGGACAGACAATAGTATCCATTTTGGGAATACTACTTCGAACAGGTACTTTTAAAAAAATACCTTCTATTTGATTTATGCCTATTAATTGCTATGTCTCACCTCTTAACAATCATATGCAGGGCTGAGAGTTCACACGCACAGCTTAAGAGGCAGCTGGGATCAAGTCAAGGAAATTTTGAAGCGGTTTGGACTAAAATCCACAATTTGCTAGAGTTGCAGCATACCGGTATCAAAGCTTCATTTGAGAAAAGTAAGACAATTGTGCAACATAATTTCAAGCCGGCCGAATACAAAGAGCTTCGCGGTAATGTCTTTAAGAATGCACTTGAGAAAATCTTAACAGAAACCAAGAGAGCCAACGTAGTTGGAATTGACGCCAGTGTTTGTGGTTGTGTTATTCGACGCACACATGGATTACCCTGTGCGCATGAGATTGCTGAATATATAAGTCAAGGGTGGCCTATTCCTCTAAGTTACATACATCCGCATTGGTGTAAGCTTGATATGTTGCCTACTGCCCCGTCAACAAGTTCTTCTATGGGCCTGGATTGTAAGGCAGATTTGCAGTTACTGGAAAAACGGTTCAATGAATATAATTCCACAAGAAAACTGCAACTTCTAAAGAAGATACGAGAACTATCAAAACCAGAAAGTACTCATTTGATAGAACCTGAAGTAAAATCAAGAACAAGAGGTGGACCAAGTATGAAAGTTGACACCTCAACCCGACGAGATCCAAGCGCATTTGAGTTGGTATCGTCTGCACAGGATAGCTACTCTCCCAATTCAGGACGGTTAGAATGCAAACAAAAGAGAAGAGAAAAGATTAGTGCGATTCGTACGAGGTCAAGGAGCATTAATAATTATGTTCTCTCATTTCCCGTGGGGTTGAGGCCTTACATTCGACATGTAAAGGACGTCGCAGCTGATGGTAACTGTGGATTCAGAGTCATCGCTGGTTTGGTTGGACTAGCCGAAGATGAATGGAGACAAGTTAGGAGAGATTTATTACAAGAGTTGCTTGCACATGTAGACCACTACAAACAATTATCTGCGGTGGAGAACAGAGTTGAGGAATTGGTGGAAGCATTATCATACTATGATGACAACCCATCGATGGACAATTGGATGACTATGCCTGACATGGGGCACCTCATAGCGTCTCGTTATAATTTGGTGTTATACCACTTGAGCATAGAACAGTGTCTGACTTTCCTCCCATTGCGGTCTGTGCCAGTGCCGACACCTTCTCGGAACGAGCGAACAATAGGTTTTGTTAATCAGAATCATTTTGTTCAATTATTCTTAGTACCTGGTCATCCAATTCCGCCCATTGCAAATAAGTGGAGACAATTTCATCACTCTTGTGCGAATGGTTGGGAGACTCCATACAGGGATCGGATTGTACAATTCAAAGAGCTTGTAACTCCAGATGTATCAACATGTGAGACAATTGATTTGGATTGAATAGAACTACATGGTGTATGTGAGACTTTATGTTGCATGTAATAACTATTTTTAAACATTTGATGGAGTTTGGAATGTGTTTTAGTAATGTCTTTTTATTGTATTTAATGAATGCTTTGATGTATGAAGAAATTTTAAAACTACTAGGATGCATTGGTTTTGCCGGCCGAATACAGACAGGTTTTTAAATGCGAACAAAATGGTTACAGTTAATGTTCGGAAACACAGTGCCGAACATAATGGTTTTGTTCGGTTCTGTGTTTCCGAACAGAATGGGTTGGTTCTGACCTTTGTTTCCGAAAAAACTGGTTTCGTTCGGTACTATGTTTCCGAACAGACTGGTTTGGTTCGGCACTGTGTTTCCGAACATTAACTGTAACTCTCAAAACATGTTCAGTTCGTCCTTTTCGAAGATTTTCATTGAAGATATATGGTTCTACATCTGTAACAATTCAAGCATATTCCAAACATAAAATCAAAGGTAAAGTAAACAAAATACCATTTGAATTAATTAATAAAGTACAACCACTTTCCAAATAAAAGACAACTTAAAAGAGGTTCCAAGTCTTATAACAACCATCCAAATTACAAAAATAATAAAAAAATGACTACAACCATTGGTTTTTGTTAGTTAAACTTCTTCATCATTTCAGTTGTTCCTTCCCCTTGTTGACCTGCTACGGGTGTAACTCTGTGAACTCATGTGGGGATGTCGAATGGTTCGTTGAGCATCGGCAATGGACATTCCCCGTAAAACGTGGGCAACCTGATTCACATGGGTATATAGTCCCCGTGGATCTTCAACCCAATGGTCCTCACCCCTTTCCATGACTTCATCAAGAATGAATAGTGCATCCGAATTATGATGCTCATAGTTCACCGCATTGCTTGATTGTGTTTCGTCAGGTCCGGGCGCAAAATTAGAGTGATGATTTGGGTTTTGTAATATCCTCCATGAGACTCGTCTGTACCAATCCATATACCCGGGAACACAATCTGCAGGACGCCTTACCGGTTGACTACGGTTCAATGCAGACAGTAGGTGATTAGACCATCCCTCCCAAATTTGATTCATGTATTGATACGCGATATGGTAGTCACGGGCAGTCGGACCTCGCGTAGCGCGAATGGGGGCTAATGGCGGTGGAGGAATAGTTTGTACTCTCCCAAACTGTCTGAGCACCCTATCCGGATGATAAGGCTCAACAACATCCATGCACTTGATGCATCCACAGTAGTATGCAACCTCGTTGAATGGGTGAAAGCGCCTAACATCACAATATGGGTCCCAAGTGACCTGAAAATGGTGAATCCAAGTATAAGATATGAAAATACATAATACAGAATAATAACATCATGTGATAGAAAATGAGTAAGAAACTTTGCGTAATTACCAAGTCAGTGCTCATGGAATCAAGTCTCTCTCGTAATGCCTGTAAAGGCGCAGACTCCCTACGAGAGACCCATCGATGGACCCGGAGGTGGGAGGGCTGATAGTGAATGTTTGGAGTTGGAGTCAAACATTCGAAGTGCTCGTACACCCAAGCTTCAAATAGAGTCAGGTAACCGGCCATTTGTTTAACTTCACGCCGGGTTGCTAACCCCAACTGCCTGTATAAATATGCCAGTGCAGCAGTACCCCATGCATGTGAACGTACGTTATCCAAATCCACCAGATGTGTAAGATATATGATCGGCACCCTTGTGCCACTCTTGTCTGTGAACAACGTACATCCCAGTAAGTACAGAAGGTAAGCTCTGACTGCACAGTCAACCATCTCCTCTCCATCATCGTCAGACATTCCACCAAACATTTCCCGTAGCCACTCCAATCTAACAGATTGACCCCGCACCTGGATCAGCTCATCATGTGCCTCTATGGCTTCTACTCCTAGTGCATCAACAAGGAGTGCTTGAGCTTCCTCATATGACATTCTATCATTGTACGAGACAGTCCGCCCCGTCACTGGGATGCATATGATGGATGCAACATCATCTAAAGTGATGGTCATCTCACCAAATGGCATGTGAAAGGTGTTAGTCTCAGGTTGCAACCTTTCCACAAAACCCGATACAATAATCTTATTGACACTGCGGTATGATGCAGTCACTAAGGGAGTCAAACTGGACCTGGACATCCATCGCCTGAACCTATCAGACCCATTCAATTGCCATTGCCACAATGGCACTTTTTGACCATGGCTTAAACACTTCAATGCTCCTCGATCCTGCAGTCAACAATTGATACATCATTATCGAATAAATTCACAACTTAATCAATCAATCAAAGTTCATATGAAACAAACGAAACACACCTCTCCACTCCAAATATGCCCAGCTATATGTGTATCAAAGCTGGTCAGTAACGACCTATCTGGTGGCCCATGAGATGGTTGCTCTTCCATCTCTGGTTGTTCTTCAACGTCCTCCTCACGAAGAACAGGTTCTTCTACAACTGGGTGGCGACGCCTTCTGTTAGAAGCAGTAGGTCGCACCCTAGAAGAGCTCGGTTGGTCCATATCTGAAATAAAAATACAAACATTGTAGGATTATGGTTTTTGCATCAAACTGTTCGGTTGTTCAGGTCTGAACAAAGTCCATTTGTTCGGACCTGAAAGTCCGAACAAAATCATTTTGTTCGGACCTAAACATCCGAACAAATCCAATTTGTTCGGATTTTCAGGTCCGAACAAACCGTGCTTTCTGTTAAGAAAAATAATGGCGATGATGGTGTACAAACCAGCCCAAATGCAAGGAAAATCATCACCATTGTTTGTAAAAACTTACATTCAATGAGAATCTATCCCTATAACAAGTTTTCATGAAAAAAAAGGTAATCTAAGATGAATAAAATGGTAAAGAATGAATGGTGAAGAAAAATGAAATGACAATGGTGGAGATAGAGATTTACCTTTGAAAGAGGAGATGGTGTAGAGGATTGTGAATGCCGGAGTAACGCCGGAGAGATAAAAGAGGCCGGAGACAGAGAGCGGAAGCAAGGTGGATCGGCCGGATGAAAAACCCAAACTGCTGTGGATGAAAAACGTGTGTGTGTGTGGGAAGAAAGAGGGAAATGAAGAGAGGGCTATAATGGGGATTTCTGCTGTGTGTGGAAAGAAAAAATGCTATTTTTAAATTTTTGTTATGTGTGTGGAGAGAAATTGTGTGGGAAAAGCTAAATTTGTTGTGCGAATAGCACCCCCCTTTTTAAAAGGCATTGCCTCTTATTTCTGCGTGCCCAATTTTGGGCCATTTCCCTTTTAGAGGCTTTGCCTCTTTTGCCTCTTTTGCTCTGGAGTGTACAGAGGCTATAAATTACTGTCAGACACCTCTAATTTCAAAACCTCTACCCGCTTTAGAGAATAAGAGGTTTAAAGGCAAACAATAGACATGCCTATCAGGAGCTTACTTTTTTAATTTTAATCATGTGATTTATGTGACCAATCCATATACAAGCTCTATTTTTATTGGAATAAACTTAGACCTGAGTGATAGTTGTTTTGAGCCGTTTGGATTTATGATTCTACTAATGAACTCATAAGGATGGGTTTATAATGTTAGAAAACCTATTGTGGTTCCCTTGCAAATGTAACTGACAATAAAATAGGACCAAATGCAATGTTTGTGATGCCTATTAGCCTACTAGATACAAGATTTACACAAGTTATGTCAACTAAGATGTTGAAAAGTAAAAACTTTTCAACGTGTTCATGATTTTGAATAGACAATTGAAGCCATTTTCTAGATTAATAGATCCCAAATCCCACGATCTTCATCATATGCCCTATTACTGTGCGGATCAAATCCTTTTAAGCTCAAACTCATAAAAAAAATCATAATGCTTCTAAATGGAGCCCACTTATGAATTTAGAAAATCCAAAACCTCTCCTCAGTGACGTTTCTACTCTCTAATCATATGATCTAAATAATTGGGGGTATTCAAGTGAGGAACTCCCTTTTTGGGGAGGTTTCAAGTACAAAAGGGTGTACTCCAAAAGCCTATTTGTACATGAAACCTTTCCAAAAAAGGGAGTCCCTCACCACACATAGTGAGGAAATCCCTCACCACACAAGTTGTCCCTAAATAATAGACAGTTTGTTAGAAAGTCCCCGATCATTCTTATTTGCCAACTTGGCTGATGGCCTGAAACTAAGTTTTACCATACTGTTATGTTGGGTCACAATGACGGGCTTAGCTGGTTGAGGGTATGTAACTCATTTATAGGACACATGATTGCAAGGAAATTATGATCTATGATGCCAAACTCACTCTATGACGGAAACAGATCCCCTGTTTGGACCAATCAAGGGGTGCCACATGGGTTAAGATGTCACATCCTACCTCTTTAAAAATACACATCTCTTTAAAAAATTTCTCTTTTCATGTGATACCGCCTGAGTGGTCCAAATAAGGAAACCGCGGGTCTGAATCCCCCTATGACATAAGTGTCAAGTTGGAAGACAAAGAGTACAACATACAACCTCGTCACACTCTCATACGCTATGTGAGGTTTGAATGTACAACCTCACCTGGTAACGCGTTAATTATCGAAGAGGACGGATAAGTGAAATAATATAAAAAAAAAAAAATTGGAATACATTTCCTACCGAGATAGGTTAAAATCTAAAAACTCACATCTTTTTAAACATAGAGCACCCACTACAACCTTTGCACATGTGGCGAGGCGACCAAAGGTGAGGTGAGCCACCTCATACTATATTTAGCTAATCCGGATTCCTATTTGGGCCAATTGAAAGGTGACACATAAACTGATTGGGTCTGTAGTGCTTCAGCAGCTTTCCCCTCCCTCTGTGAAGGAAGCCATGTGCATACAATGTCCCTTCCCTAATTAAAAAAGGACCACACAGCAAAAGAAACAAAATCGACAACATATAAAATCTCAAAAACAAAAGTTAGCGGATTATCCAAGCAATCCCTCTCTTATACGTGTACGTCTCAGATACCTCCACGCGTCAAAACCCAATCCACGAAACCCAACAGGATCAGCTACAAAACCTCGGCGGACACGTGTCGCGTACTCGCCACAACACGACACGCATCACCTCCAGATATTTTCAGCCCCAACTAAAGCAGATATTTTCAAACAGGACACGTGTCGACAATCGCCACAAATCAGACGTATGATAGATTCCAGGATTAGGACGAGATGGAATCGCATCCGGACACGCGTCCAAATGTGAAGGATAGAGCGACACGTGTTCTATTGAGACTCTTAGAACAGGAAGTCGTCCGAAAACGCGACACGTGTCCAACAAACGCCTGTCGGCAGTATTTATAGAAGCTGAGATGTCTCTCTCCCAGACGAGAGACCATGAGCAGGCGGCTGCGGAATTCTCAATCGGGCGAGTCGGGTATCCTCGACGAGCGGGTCTTAGTGCTGGTATTCGGGTCGATGAACTGGGACCCGCACGTGCTGTGCCGGGCGGCTTGCGTGAGCCGGAAGCTCCGAGCAGTGGCGAAGCGGATCCTGTGGAAGGAGCTCTGCATCTCTCGGGCGCCCCGAATGGTGAGCGAGCTGACCCGGGGAGCCCCGATAGGTCGGGTCGGGGTCGGGTGGCACCCTCTGGCGAAGCTATTGTTCTTCTGCTGCGGGTGCGAGCCGACCCAAAACTTCCGGGCCGGGCGGAGCCTTCCGGGTCACTTCGTGGGCGCGACCCGATTCTCGAAGACGTCGGGGAAGAGCTTCCTGGCGAGGAAATGCTGGGGCGATTTGCTGTACGTGAGCGATCCGTGCGAGCACGCGATGGGGCCTCAGGAAGACGATGTGGGCGTCTACAGAGGGGTTTTCGGCGAGTTCATGAAGTCTCGCACGCGCGCGTGCTTGATTCGGAGGCAGGCGCAGCTGGAGCAGCACGTGCGGTGCCCGTACTGCAGGGCGCGCGTGTGGAGCATGACAGAGGCGAGGCTCGTGCCGAGGAGCGCGTCGAGGCGGCTTGGGGCACACGAGGGGAGGTTGGATTATTTTGTGTGTGTGAATGGGCACATGTATGGGCAGTGCTGGCTGGTGCCATTGTCAAGTGATGATGATGACTGCATTGACGGTGGAGATGATGTGGATGGCATCGTTGATGATGGTGATGATGATCGTGCCGTTGGTAACATCTTAGGTGGGGTTGATTTGATTTAGATTGTAATCCATTGTTTAGAAGCGATTTGTAGGCTTCTGTTTTTTTTTTCCGTTTTTTCTCCGCTGAGTCTCTGGGTTTTATTGTATTGAGGATTGTGATGGTTAGCATGTGTGGAGATAGCATTTTGATGACTATCTTTGACTGAATTAATATGATGGGTGTATTTTGACCATAATGTGTGTGTGTGTGGTTTTTTTTTTTTCTTTTTTTTGAGTGTGAAAGGGTTGGGTGAGAGCTGAAAGAGGTCTTCTGGATTGGGTGGTGTGGGACTGATGGATTGAGTGGGTGGTCCAACTGATTTGACCTATTAAGAAGTGTGGGAGAAGAGTAGGAAGGCACTCAAAGTTGTCCGACTCATTCGAAGTTCATTTGAGTGGACTCGGGCTTGGTGAGTCACATGATCGGGTGCCTTCTGAGTCGAGTTGAGTTTTCAAGTTTCACTCGATTTGAATAGGCCAGATCAGGCCCAACAGAAGCTCAATGTTCAGGCCGGGTTCAGACTTTTAGGGGGTGAATGAAAGTCAGGACTAAGCCCAGTCTGTTTGCATTGATATTATTCCACTTATATGTTAAGGTGAATTCGTCCAGCTATAACAAGTATGCATAGGAACAATAGGGTAGCCCTTTTAGCTACTAGGCTTTAACAAGTCTTGGGCCCAGTCTAAGGCCACAAACATTGCCCATATCTAATGAACCCGACAACGGCTGGATTTGGAGTAGGCTAGGCAGACCTACTTCTAGCCCTTGATTCAATCCAAGGGACAATATTGCTACAACTCTATCTTGGCATATGCGGTGACAAGCAAATAATGTTTGATTGAAGAGGTTAGATTGTATGGAAAGAGGTGGTGCTATTATTAGAAAATATGCGGCAGTAAATCCTCGAAGATTTCCCGTGGAATGGCTTAGAGAGTCGGAAAAATCTATGTTTGGCAATTGTAATTTTTCAAGATTTAAGCAAGTGAGAATTATTACTAGCCCATCGAGCAGGCTCGTTCACAGCCCATGATCCTTATTTTGATAAGGGGATTTAACGGGAAAAACCCTCTAAAACAGGCTATTAATGAATTTGGCCCCAATAGAAAAAGCCAGACATAATAGGCCCTAAATTGATGTTTCTCTTTTCTTTTTTGTCTTTTAGCGCTATAGTCGATATCGACGCTCTCGCCTGAACATTCATTCGTCTCTTCCTCTCTCTCTCTCTTATTCTCTCTTGCTCTCTGCAACTGATATCAAATCATAATCTTTGAGAAGGAGGAAGAAGGAAAGAGAAAGCTGGTAGGTGTCTGCAGATGAGATGCATGGAGATGGAGGTGTGCGCAGGGGCTGTGAGGGCGGAGTGCAGCAGTGAAGGAGGGGGAAACGAGAAAAGAAGAGGAGGAAAGAAAGAGAATAAAAAAAAAAGGAAAGAGAGGGAGAAGGAAGAAAGAAAGAAAGGACGTGTGCACTGGCGTGGAGTGCAGTGGGTGGCAAAGGGTAGTGCAGGGAGAAAGGAGAAGAAGAGGGGGAGAGGGGGAAGGAAGAAAGAAAGAAAGAAATGAAAAAGGAGGAGAGCCATCTCGGTGGGGTATGCAGGTGGGCGTGCGGTGGCCCATCACGGCTCATCTCCTTCATCTCATCTTCACCATCCCAGGACGCAGACGGCAGACCCCTCCCTCCTTCTCCTTTGTCCTCTCCGGCCAGCCAACCCACCACTCCTTCATCCTTTCCATCTCCCTCCCATCAACCTCCATCTCACCCTATCCGTAGCCCTCACGCATCTCCCTTATCTCCACGCAGCCCATCATCAGCTCTTCTTCATCTCCATCTCCACGAGGAATGGAATGCAAGTTCGGAGTCCTTAAACCGATCATTTAATTGTATCCATATCAAGCTAGAGGTGTTTTCAAATAAAGCCCATGAAGGTGTTCGATGAAATGACGAAGAGAAAGGAGAAGGAAATTTCACACTCATTTCTCTTGTTTTTCTCATGGGAAAGAAGTCTGCTGCTGTTGTGGGGTTTGTCCTTCCTTGATTTTGCTCACTAGGAGATATTGGATGAAAGGAATTAGAGAACATGAGTGGGGTTTTCATTTCTTGATTTTTGTAATTTTCAAACATATTTCATGTATATATATTTTGAAATGTAAGGTCAAGACACAATGAACTTGTAATGTTGTGAATGGTTTCCCCCTATTTGAGATGTTTGAAATGTGTTTGAGGAGTTTGAAATGTATTTGAAATGTCCGAACTCTTGAGCTTGAAATGTCTGAGTGAAGGGTCGAAACCTCCCCACCAAAACTCTCTACTATGACGTTCAAGGATGAAATTGGTGTTGGTTGAATCGGTGGAAGCATTTTTTGGAAGGGTAATGCAATAGTCAATGTGAACTCTTTTTTTGTTGGTGATAATATTTAGTGCTTATGTGATAGAAGATGCAGCCGTTCTGTACAGTGTACAGTCTACTGAAGCATTTTTTGGAAGGGGGATGCAAGAGTCAATGTGAACTCCTTTTTTGTTGGTGTTAATATTTGATGTTAATGTTATAGAAGATGCAGCCGTTCTAAACAGTGTACAGTCTACTGAAGCATTTTTTGGAAGGGGGATGCAAGAGTCAATGTGAACTCCTTTTTGGTTGGTGTTAATATTTGGTGTTAATGTGATAGAAGATGCAACCATTCTGGATAGTGTACAGTCTACTGAAGCATTTTTTGGAAGCGAGATGAAAGAGTTAATGTGAACTCCTCTTTGGTTGGTGTTAGTATTTGGTGTTAATGTGATAGAAGATATAGCCGTCTGGACAATGTAATCTCCACATGGAAGAGATTTTTTGGATGGGGGATGCACATGTTAATGTCATCATGTCCATTTTATTGGTATTAATATTTGGTGTTAATGTAATTGATAGAAGATGTAGTCGTGATGGGCTTGCACATTTTGTTGAAGCATTTTTTGGAAGGGCACAAGTGTTAAACATACTTTTTCCTTTTATAAAGATCACCCTTTTTTTGGGGTTATATGTTGTTGAGAACTTATCTATGATAATATAATGGTTGTTTGTATTGTCCCGCTAATGATTTTTTATTTTTTTCCACTTTTATTATTGAAAATTATTAGCAAACCCCATCTAGAGCTACACTTAGTAAGTTATAGTATTATAACATAGTCGATATCGACTATGACTGTGTTTTTTATGTTTTAGTTAAATAGTCGATATCGACAATGACAATAGTCGATATCGACTATGACTGTGTTTTTTATGTTTCAGCTAAATAGTCGATATCGACTATGACTGTGTTTTTTATGTTTCAGCTAAATAGTCAATATCGACTATGACTGTGTTTTTTAGGCTTCAGCTAAATAGTCGATATCGACTATTGGTCATATTAAACAAACCAGAGAATGATACATTCCATTGTACTAAACATTGTTCTGAATACATTGGTACATTCCATTCACACATTCAATTAACAACCATACATTAACATACCATTCAATTTCAAATAATGATACATGAAGTTTCACAACATAAATCCAACTGCCCAAAACCATAGAAGTTCCACAACCACTGCCCACAAGTTCCACAATTTCAATTACGAAGTAAAGAAAGAAAGTATCTATGTTTGGCCTCTCCTTCTACTGCCCAAAAAACCTTCCCAAAACTTCTTCTAACCAGTTAAGAAAATTACATCAAACTAGTATGTTCAACAACTAAGGAAGATTCAACCTACTAGCATTCACTTGTCAACTTCTTTTGAATAACTCAATGACAATTCTGCTACGGAAGTAAGGGATGTCAGACTGTGTAAATGTGATAGGACGACAGTGAACACAATGCTCCGCGAATGCCACAATGAAAACTTCGTAGTCATTACAATTGTCTTGATGATGAATGTCTTCCTTAAACAGGATAGTCCATAAAAATGGATTCGTCCAGTGCTTTATTTAAATCGTTGCTGGATACCATGGTACAAATACTGGCTAGTTCATCATCTCTACATGAAAGAGATGTTTGTTAATAAAACACAATGCTACATATATTAATGAAGATGGGTACTACATGAAAGTAATGGGGAAAACATTAGTATAGAGTTTTGGTGGGGAAGGTTTCATCCGACTCATTTCGCAACTTCCACTGATTTAGCCAATACCAATTTCATCCTTGAACGTCATAGTTAAAAGTTTTGGTGGGGAAGGTTTCAGTCATTCACTCAGACATTTCAAAAGCTCAAGAGTTCGGACATCTCAAACACATTTCAAACATCTCAAATAGGAGGAAACCATTCACAACATTACAAGTTCATTGTGTCTTGACCTTACATTTCAAAATATATATACATGAAATATGTTTGAAAATTACAAAAATCAAGAAATGAAAACTCCACTCATGTTCTCTAATTCCTTTCATCCAATATCTCCTAGTGAGCGAAATCAAGGAAGGACAAACCCCACAACAGCAGCAGACTTCTTTCCCATGAGAAAAACAAGAGAAATGAGCGTGAAATTTCCTTCTCCTTTCTCTTCGTCATTTCATCGAACACCTTCATGGGCTTTATTTGAAAACACCTCCAGCTTGATATGGATACAATTAAATGATCGGTTTAAGGACTCCGAACTTGCATTCCATTCCTCGTGGAGATGGAGATGAAAAAGAGCTGATGATGGGCTGCGTGGAGATAAGGGAGATGCGTGAGGGCTACGGATAGGGTGAGATGGAGGTTGATGGGAGGGAGATGAAAAGGATGAAGGAGTGGTGGGTTGGCTGGCCGGAGAGGACAAAGGAGAAGGAGGGAGGGGTCTGCCGTCTGCGTCCTGGGATGGTGAAGATGAGATGAAGGAGATGAGCCGTGATGGGCCACCGCACACCCACCTACATACCCCACCGAGATGGCTCTCCTCCTTTTTCATTTCTTTCTTTCTTTCTTCCTTCCTTCCCCCTCTCCCCCTCTTCTTCTCCTTTCTCCCTGCACTACCCTTTGCCACCCACTGCACTCCACGCCAGTGCACACGTCCTTTCTTTCTTTCTTCCTTCTCCCTCTCTTTCCTTTTTTTTTTATTCTCTTTCTTTCCTCCTCTTCTTTTCTCGTTTCCCCCTCCTTCACTGCTACACTCTGCCGTCACAGCCCCTGCGCACACCTCCATCTCCATGCATCTCATCTGCAGACACCTACCAGCTTTCTCTTTCCTTCTTCCTCCTTCTCAAAGATTATGATTTGAGATCAGTTGCAGAGAGCAAGAGAGAATAAGAGAGAGAGGAAGAGACGAATGAATGTTCAGGCGAGAGCGTCAATATCGACTATAGCGCTAAAAGACAAAAAAGAAAAGAGAAACATCAATTTAGGGCCTATTATGTCTGGCCTTTTCTATTGGGGCCAAATTCATTAATAACCTGTTTTAGAGGATTTTTCCCGTTAAATCCCCTTTTGATAAAGTATATAAAGCTCAAAATATTAATTTGAAAGTGAAAGCATTTCTTTTTGGGCCTCAAGAAAAAACAGGCATATCTACCATAGCAATGTATATACTTATTATTGTATATATTTAAGCCATGGACACACATTATCTAAAGTTTCACTCAAAGGGGATGGATGTGTGATCGGATGGACGGACAAAAAGGGCCGATGGAGATCTTGATGGTAGAGAAGTTTATGAAAGACTTTAGGATAGTCTTTGAGTTGTATAGAGTTTTATGAAAAGAAAAAAAAAAGTCTGAGATTATGTGTAGAGACTTATGGAATACTTTTTAAATATTGTGGATAGGTTTTAGGGTTAGAGTAGATTGGTGTAGAAGTTCAGAGTAGTTATGGAATGTTCTCATCCTTTGGATAAGTGACATGTGAACAGACGTATATATGTTGATGGATTGATATAGATATTGAAGGGTTAGGAAGACTTTGGAAGGTACTTTTAAATTGTGTAGAGATTTATAGAAAATATGAAATTAAATGTAGAGACTTATTGAATAATTCTAAAATATTATGGATAGCTTTTGGATTAGGGCAGAAGTTTAGAGTAGGTTCTAAAATGTTCTAATACGTTCAATGAAGTTTAAGGATGCGAAATAACTAACTCTTTGTTTTAAAAGTATACAACTACGAGGCCGCCCGGGCAAGAGTTGGATTCAACATTGCAACTTATGAGTAGGATAGAATTGAGCTCAAAAAAGGATAGAATTGAAAGGTATTTTTATGAGTCCAGATGTGGGATTGCTTGTGTTATTTCTCTTGATAAATTGTAACACAAAGTGAAAAAATTGAATAAAGACGATTATCACTAATTCGCTACTTGCAAAAGAGGTTCCCGGGTTTTGTATATATGGAAAATATTCATATGCATATCCCTCATCGCGTAACGGTGAGGGACAACATAGTAGGGTTCACCTTATAACACATCTGAATCATCCACACACATGGACCCCCCCTTAAGTACACTGGACTCATTGAATTTTCACATATCCAAATGGATTTGACCGTTGAATCGATGGTCATATTTTTTCCTCTAATATAAAGAAATTTAATTTGTGGGTCACGGATGAAGGGGTTAGAGGCATGGGATTGACCCCAAACTTGATTTCTGGTCTTACTCAAAATGTCTCTTCCCATCCCCCACAAGTCTCATGATCAGTGGGTCCCATTAAGTTTGTCTCTCACCATATGGTGATGGAAGGATGCACAAGAATATCCTCATAAATATATATATATATATGGAGTGCTAAAAAAACGCCCCCTCCAAATTGGGCCCACTGGAATGCATGATGATCATGAAAGTTCATTTGATGGAAAGATCCATGAGGCATATTTATACGCAAAATCTTGAGTCCATAAGATCATCCTAACATTTAAAAACCCATGGCAATAAACCTTAATGGTTTAGAGGTATTTTTTTTATCATGATTCCAATCCAACGGTGAGAAAAAGTTAGATGAGTGTCAGACTTGAACTAGTGACATGGGGGGCTATGTGTGAAAATACTAGATTGACTTAACATGGGCCCCATGATAAAAAATTAAAAAAAAAAGGATGGAAAAAACACCCATTTTCTAAGTCTATAAAACTATGATACGTCATCATCAAGTTAAATGCGGATAAAAAAATTAAAATTCTAAAAATCTCCTTCTCTTCTCCTTCGTTTCCCATGTGAGGTGGCAAAATCTTATTGGACAAGTCAAATGGGACAAAAACTCCCCCCTTTTCTAATGGGGAGTTTTTGAAAATTCCTCATATATATAGCATGCCCCTAAAATCTTATCATTTTAGAGACATCATTTATTTATTTTTTATAATTCTATTCCAATGGTGAGGAAAAGTTGGATAATTGTACTTGTTTATGGATGTAGTATGTGTGAAAAAGATTAGTTTAACTCAAGGTAGGCCTCGTGACATTAAAAAAAATAGTGGAAAAGAGAGCATTCCAGAATTACCCATATATGTAAACTCCCCATTTTAAAAACTTCCTTTTTCACTCCCCTAACTTTTTAGGCCATGGAGCCCATCTCAAGCCAACCCAATCTTTTTACACACACTTACCTCATTATTCTCGCAAGTCCAAATTTGGCACTCATCTAACTTTTTCTCGCTGTTGGATTGAAATTTGAAACCCTATGACACCTCTAAAACCATTAAACTTTAGTTCTATAGATCAAGATGTTTGGATGATCTAATGGGGTTGGAATTTTAAATAGATATCGTTGTAATGTATAAAAGTATGTCAAATTTAAGTTTATACCATTTTTAAATTAAAGATTAATAGTAATGTTAGAAAATTCTAATATAACACCATCATCAATATTATTATTATTATTAAAAATAATTTACCAAATAAGTGGCTATCAAATGGAGTTATGGAGCCTTCTTGGTTTCTCTCATAGTCGAGAATAACAAACAGACCCTTTTAACCAGTCTGTTTCAGTCCCAACTTTGGAAGTTGGCAAAACCTCCTTCTTCTTCTTCTGGTTTTTTTTAGGGTAAATTAGCCAACAATCCCTGTGCACGGTCTTTTAAGGCATCAAGGACAATAATTTTTTCTCTAATGTCTCTAGTCCAAACAGCTAGAGATATTTTAGTGAAAGGTCCTTAATATGGCACGTCATATATTTTCATCACCAATTTGCCCCTTTCTCCCACATTCTTAGGCCAAGTTCTCTCTCATTCTCTGTTATCCCCAAGAACTCTTTCATTTTTCTTCTCTAGGAACGAGGGACTTCACTAGAGAACTCTGCAAATCGAATTCAGCAATCTCCGACTACACCAGCCACAATGGCGACGGCTTGAAAATGAAAACGCGACCAGTCCCGGCCTTCTCCGGCAACGGGTTTTACATAACACAAAAACTCATTGTTGTCTTGCTATTTCTTTGCTTTTTTTGTTTCGTGTAAGTCTATGTCTTGCAATCATAACAATAAAAAATGGGGTCTCTGTCTCTTTCTTGAAAGAATATTGTTGCTATTTGAGTTTTTAAAAATTTATCTAAGTTTTGAAAATAAGTAGTTTGGAATGAGATTTTTTCTATTTCGTTTTACGGGTTGTTTTGTTCTGCTTGTTAGCAGAAGCCTACACATAGCAACATCCTTCTTCTTCTAAAAAGTTATATGAGTTTAGATAATTTATCAGAGTTTCTAAGAAACTCAGATAAATTTGCCAAGAACTCAGACAAATTTCACAAAAACTCTGATAAATTGGACAAAAACTCAGATAAATTTGCCAAAACTCAGATAATTTATCTGAATTTTGGAAAATTTATCTGAGTTTCTGATATAACTCGGACAAATTTTTCTGAGTTTTTGGCAGAACTCAGACAAATTTATCTGAGTTTTGAACAACTTTTGCTCATCAGTTACCTCTAACCTCTCTCCAAACCCATCAGAAAGAGATGGGAAACTCATACGTTCACTAGGGTCCTCTGCAATGCGTTTTATATAGATGGCAGCAGTCTGCTCCATGAATGTATCAGTAGTGATCACAGTAAGCTTATTGCCAACAGAAAAATCCACAGACCTAGCCGGAGAAGCAAAACTAAAAGAGTAAAGCTGAGCTCCGGTATGAACATTCCACAACTTCACAGACTGATCTGCACTTCCTGTTATTAGGCACAAAGAATCCCTTGGTGCACATATACTACACAATAGTACATGAGGAGCATGCATGCAACATAAAACAAATATAAACAACTCAAACAAAAGAGGTGGTAAACAAATCATTATCAAATCTTCCTAGTTAAAAAAGAACCAAAAAAAAAAAAATTAGAATTGCTTTACCCTTTCTCTTAGTACCTTGTCCTTTTAACACTTCATTTCTTTATTTAAGGCCCACAATAGATACAATGGTCAGTAACAAATTCATGTTTTCTTTCTGACTTCATGTAACATTCTAGTATATAAGTTGATTGGATATCATTAATAAACGTAGAAACTGGATGATGAATCACTGTTATTCCAGTGCATAAGAACTAATTTATCTGAGTTTTATCTGGGTTTTGGTAAAACTCAGATAAATTTGTCTGAGTTCTGCTTTTGCCGATGTGTACAGGGGTTTTTTTGCCTTTTTCACTGCATCATCTTTACAAGAGGACTGCAGCCGTTACGAAAAGTTATTGTGGACCTTAGCCTTTAAAATCAAATGTTCAGGGACCTCCGCCCAAAATCCTCTTTTTTTTAACCATTTGGCCTCATCTACATTACTATATGTCATGGGCCATTTTTCGAAGAAAAAAATAAAAAAACAGTGAGGATTCTCTCGTTTGGCCCCACAATTACAGAGTTCCTATTTCTTGTGATGGGGCCCATCTCTTGTTCGAGTTAAGCGTTCAATCCAAAAACATACATGTATATTAGGATGTAATTGAAATCAGACCAATATCTACCATTTGTTGGGAAATAATGTTTTGGGAAAGATTCCATCCAAGGGTCAATAATGTGAATAATATTGTTAGATTGAAGAGGTTGGATTTGGATGGACAAGAGTGGGGCTATCATTAGAAAATTAGTGGCCCTGCCAAGGAGTTAACCTAATATGGCCCAACCAAACCTAATATGGCCCAACCAGAGACACACTAAACAATTGGCAATCAAATCTTTGGATTTTTCTAGAGTCATGTGAAGTTCGGCTATTGGAAGGATTTCTTTTTTTTTTTTTTAGGTGAGCTTGTGCGGGGCAATAGATATCCTCATCTATACAAATCTCACGAGAAATCATTATTCCAAGGGCAATGAGAAATCCTCAAATCTATAAATACCGCACATGTTACCAAACTTGGCCAAATAATGAGTACCCAACTGCCTAAAAGGGTCTTGTTGGAGCTTACAAACGCGCATCTAGCACATTCGAATCTAAGTCATCCAAAGCATGGGACATGCAATGGATGGTTCTCTTGTACTGCCAGCTTTCTTCAAAGAATTTAACCATTAAAGAAAAAAATTCAATGGATGGTTCATGATTCAATAGAAGGAAAGAAAAGAAAAAAAAACAAAGACAAGGCAAAATCTTTTAATCAAGCAGATAAGATTTGTTTCCACAAGAGTTTCTGCTAACATCTTTGTCCCCTCTCCAGCACATGCAACACACCCTCAGCTATGACTGTCTGTCTCTTTCATCTCATTCATTTCCCAACTCTCTATAAAATCTCATTCATTTCAAGTGGAAGCCCTACCACCACAAGTTTCAAATCTTTTGTTAGCCACTAGATGGATGTTGTATTCTCCTGTGTTGGCACGAGTGAAGTGAAGCATGTGTGATAGATTGTATGATGATAGAGAGAGATGCGGCCCACTGCAGTGTAATGTAAGGTTGAGATTTTATTTTATTTTTTTGGACAAACTGTATGATATGTGAGATTAGAGTTGTAACAGTTTTTTGCACTTCGAGCAAATCTTTTTATGTTCTCTGTATGGATCATGTTATTGTTATTTTTACTTATTATTATTATTATTATTATTATTATTATTATATTGTTTGGTAAGGTAGATTTTTATTTTGTAAAGAAAATAAAATACAAAATCAGGGTAAGGAATAATTTCTTGCCAAGAACTAGACTTCATATATTTGCTTTGGGCCTATGAAGTTCAAAAAAAACGGGTTGAGGACAGATAAAGAGCGAAGTTTTTGTATTGAATTACAGTTTCTTCGCACTAAATTTGAAGTATTTTCAGGAAAGAAATAAAGTTATTTTGTATTTGGTAGGGCAAGTGGACCCAACGAATCTAATCACATGTCCTATTTTAAAAAGTAGTGGAGAGAATTCTCCTGAGAACCTGTACTCTACCCATATATTTGCTTTGCCCCAAAGATCATGAGTTCAGATTTTTTTTTTTTTTCCTACCTTACATAAATAGCCCACATTTTCAACTTTTTTTTTTTTGAATAATCTCTGAAATTTAGCTATTAGAAAGATACATTACAACACGATGACAGGGTAGCTGGACCCACCATTGATTGATCCAACATGCTTAAATCATTGGCCTAAATTATAACCAATTGGTATACACCATTGGATTGCTGGGTAGTGAAAGGTGGGCTCTGCATCAGCATGGTATCATTACTAATTTGTAGATAGAAGCCCAACCTAATGATCCATGGCTAATGACCTCGACTGAAAAATCAAGGCCCTGTCTAGATCTTGGAATGGTTCTCCTGTAATCAAGTTTAACTATACCTTAATCTGTAATTCGTTCAAGTCAAAGAACAAAACAACTGTAATTAAAGTGTAACAAGGGTTATCCAGATGTGGATCGCCATTTACACTTAAAAATGAGTAATGTCCACACTTTTTTTTTTTTTCTAATAACATGGGATCCCGTCGACCCGCCTTCGGTTGATCATTGGTAAACCCACAGATACATAGAACTACCCACTAGCCCTATGTATCGGATAAGGGCTTAAGGGATTTGAAGGCTGGACATCCAGTTTAAAATTGGACTTCCTAACTACATGAATATTTTAAGTGTGGGTACACTAAGCAGATCACATCAAAGGATGCCAGCATTAGTAGGTTCCACCTCTAACCTTAGATTCATGGACCCAGCATGATTTCATGGGCATAGGCTGGGTCCATCAATGCCCTATTTGGGCCCAACTTTCTACCACAATGGGTTTTCTAGTTAAGGGGGTTTCTTCCATGCCTATCAATTGGTCACAGTGACCCATTAATATTGGACCTGGACCTGGACCTGAATCTTCGTTTTGAGGTCCAATTTGATTGGATCTTCCAATGGCAGTCAAACTTAATTATCCTATTTCTTCACTCAGGTCAGACCAGAGTTGAAGTTGACCTGACCCATATCCAACACATTCAAGTGCACTTCAACTCAGTTACGCAGCTTAGTAAGTCACAGAGGCAAGTTTGAACACGCCCAAGTTTCTCAGTAACCTTCTAAGTTGGGTTAAAGGCCCCGGATTTCTCCGTGCCATCCATGTCAGCATTTGGTACAGCAACGAATCATCAATGATGGAAAGCTAGGTTTTGGCCCACTTTTCCACCCAAGAGTAGATCCGGAAATCCTCCGTAGTGGGGTTGGAACTCCATGACGCAGAAGAGGAAACCTCCTCTTCCACGGCTCTACACAAACGTACCTTAAATTTGGGCTTGGTTAATGATACAGAAGGCCTAAGGGCAACTTATTGAAGAACTAATTTTTGGGCGAGGTTATGTTTTCATGTTTAGTGGGTGGAAGATGAAAAATCATCCTTCCATGCATGCTTATTTAGCTAACTATGTAACTAAAATGCCATCATCTTCAATCAGAAATCAAAGAAGTATCTATACAGGTCTATCCTGATAAGTTAAGTTAAGCGATACAGGTGAGAAAAATTGGCAATGGGGCTCACTTGATCGTCGCGAAAAATCATTAGATCAATACATCCCTGTCGAATTGAATTGTTATTCACCGTTGGATAAGCTATCACCCAAATCTTGATCTGAATGAGATATATGTGGACCATCCCCAACACAACTGGTGAATTAGTCTGATAGACTATCTTGATGAGATCCCATCTGAGTTTATTCTTCAATTACCTCTTACACACTTTCTTCCACCACCATTTGTGCGAACCACATAAATACACAAACCAGTGTGGAAGGACACTAGCTAATAGTTACACATATTTTGTGTGGATTTCATTTATTTGAATTGTAATTGCTTTATTATTCAAGCACTCAATTTTACAGTGGGACCAACTCCTATTAAAGTAAAATTTTTATAAATGAAAAAAATAAAATCTCTTGAAACAAAGGAACAAACCAATTGAAAAGGATCCAGTATTTTTCCAATAATTATTTTTTTAGGGTGAGCTATAAGTATTGGACAGAGATTGTCTAAGCTATTTTCTTTAAAACAGATGGACATGTGGAATTTTTTTGGGCCCCACTGGCCTTAATAGATACTAGCTAGGATGGTAATTTGATTAGCCATCCATCAAAATCAGATGAATAAGAAGTCATTGTCCATTTCAAATAGAGCCATGAAATGAAGAGCCAGTAGCCTGTCTTCTTTTTATTGAGTGGGCCCAACTGCAAAGTCCCATTTCTATTATTTAGAGAAAGAGGCAACAAAGAACTGAGTCATTGAGATGAGGCCCACAGGCTCTGGTAGGAAATTGCTGCCTCTTTTTTTTTTAATAAATAAAGAATGTAGGACATCCTTATTTTACATGTAAAATTACCAAACGGGCTCTAAGGGTGTGTATACATTTTGACTGGTTTTGATTTTCAATAGATGGGCCATTATCACCTTTCTACCAAGCATGCCTGATTTGATGACACTCCGATGTTTGCAATTAGTGATCTACGCCCTTAATTGTGGCACTTGAAAAACCAATAAGCTTCAATATCTTCTGTTTGATTTTTTGTTGGTGTCCGAGTTGTTTTTCTTTTTTTTTCTTTCTTTCTTTTTTTTTTTTTTTTTTTGGTGTGTTGTAGCTTGTTTGTTGGCTTCATTTTTTAATGAAATCTCTCTTTTTTAAATAAAATAAAATAAAAAAAAGCTTCAATATCCAATCCAATGGCCTTGATTGATCATTAGGTGGGTTTCATTCTAATTTGCAACCCAGAAGGACTCTTCATTTGGTGAAGAGCTACCGGGTAGAAAGGTAATTCAACGTTGACAGCTCATCCTGGCTTTTTTTCTTTTCTTTTCTTTTCTTTTGGAAATAAGCATTTATTCCTTAAAAGGGAAGAGAAACAAACAAAGGAAAGAGGACAAGCACAAAAAACAACACCAAATTTGCCCCTAAATAAGACAATATATAGAAGCCCTTTCCCAACCTTTATCCCGTCTACCAGTGTAGCAAACTTTAGCAAGCATATTCGCCAGCCCATTTAGGATCCTATGAATATAATGAAAGTCTACAAAGCAAAATAAAGAACCCAAGGCTCTAACGTAAAAAAAATGATGGGATTTATGGACCAGTCACGATCTCCCTTTAAAGCTTGCACCACCTCTTTAGCATCCATCAAAATATGAGCCCCACAAAACCGTTTCTCCATGCATTTTCCAACATAGCTAAAATCGCCATTGCTTCAGCTTTGTTTTTAAGATGCGACTTTTGGCCCTCTGATAGCACATGCATCCACAATATTACCATCTAACATCATAACATTTGCGAAGGTGGAGTTCCCCTCCTTAGCCTTATAAGCTGGGTCTGAGAAGATCACTAGATCTTCTTTGTTAGAAATCGCTTTAGGGACCTCAACAAGTTTCTCATGTCTTGTGGGACATTCAAGCATCTTATGTGCTAATCCAATGATCTTTAAGGGATTTGACAATTGGCCTCTATGAAGGAACTCATTCCTAGCTTTCCATCGCACAACATAAAATTTTTATATCGAGATTTATATATAAAAAATGTATAAAATAGTTATGGTTAGGATGGGGTGAGGCCCCTAGCCACATGGGAGATGAAAGATCCAAGTCAAGTCACAATTGCTACAAGAAAATATGCACCCTTTGCATATATCCTTATGGGCATATCTGATAATAGGTGAGGAATCCAGGAAGAATCCACTAATTGAGGATACCTTGCCACCCCTAGAATAGTGGTTTCCCGTGAGGATTTATACGATTGAGGATTTTATTTCGACATCAATGCATATAAATATCTATAGCTGAAAAAAATGGTATCTGTGCATAAACTACATAAACAAGGATTTTGTAATCCCATGGGTAGTGGTACTGTGGCTGTACCTGAAAATCCTCAAAATGATGATTTCCATTGACCCAAATCATAAAAGATTTTTACAATTGCCAAATGTGAAATTTCCTTCATTTCATAATAATGCCAATGTGGGATCCCCAAGGATTTGGTTGTTATACCTTTCGATTTTGATGGATATGAAATGCACAAAAACTAGATAAAAAGTAGAAAATATGAAAAAGTACTGCTCAAAAATCAACCACTTCTATGCTTTTCGCAGGCCCACCCCACTAGTTTTAACATGAATTCTGAGGAATTGAATACCATGTAAAATATTCCTAGCAAAAGAGAATCCATGTAAATAAGTATCTTTGTTATGTGCAAATTCAAAAGGGAATCTCAATTTCTCTCTCTTTGTATGAGACCACGTGCCCCACACGGGTGTTGGGGGGCGGGGGGGTCCTTAAAACTACGACAGACCCTACTTAGGTAGAATCGAACGGCTGTGGGTTAACCAATGGCTGGTATTTTCTAAATAAAATAAAATTAAAAAATATCTTGTATTTTAAAACCTTTTCTCTCTCTTCAACTCACTTTCAAAAAACCTTTTCTCTCTCGACCCACTTCCGGCTCACACCCATCCCCACCATCCATCCAACTTCGCCGGCCATCAGATCTCCATCACACACATTAGATCTCCACCACACACATTAGAAAATACTAGCCATTGGATGCTGTTGGTTAAACCCACAGCCGGTCGATTCTACCTACGGCAGGGTCTGCTGTAGTTTAACAAATAGGATTCTTAAGCCATTTACACCCAAATAGAAACTCTAGAAGACAAGCATCAGTCCACAAATGTCAAATGTATTGCAGCCTGGGCCATATCAATATGAGGACCCACATTGGGAATGCAGTAGCCAGTAGGTGAGGGGAAGACAAAGGCAATGGGGCCAGCCAACCTGGAAGATAAGGTCTTATGGTCTTTCAACCATCTTGTCACCTGGAGAACAAGATCAACAAGTTGCTCAATTTCTATTTAAGGGGAGACATGGGACCCTGTGAAAAGTGAGCAAGCAGGAAGGATCTTGACTGAAAAAAAATATATCAAGGGATTGATAAATTTGGCAATGTCCAAAGCTAAGAGTGCAGATCAATAGCAAGAGGCATGGCTAAAAGATATACCAAATGGAAGAAGGTGATGAGGCAACAAAGGGGAAAGGTCTATATCATGAAAGCGTGCATCTCCATGCTCCTTTCTTGGCACAAATATGCTTAAGAAAGTATCCATGCTGTTGTTCGCTTCTAGTAAGGAATCTTCTTTTTCAATCATTCTGCTTCTATTTTATTAGGAAACTTCTGTTGGACAATGGTCATGCATGTGCTGGTTTTTTCTTGTACCCTTTTGAGTCTCATTGGCCAAGTGCAACTCTAGTACTTGTATGGTGAATTTTTTATCCATAAATGTGAATCAGGACTCCTGTCTACTGTCTAGTGTCTACTGATGATGAAAGAAGCATACATTTGGCTAGCCTCAAGTTATAAATTGTAGTTTTCTTCCTTATCACCTGTACAGACAACTAAAATATTAGAATCAAATCCTCTAAATAAGTAATCTGGTCTTTTGAAAAAGCAAATACTAAGGTGCTACATAAACAGGATGAACCCTTCAAAGTCACTCCTTACACTATAAAAACAGAGCAAAACTTCATTCACTGAACTAGCTATCAAGCAATGGAGTTCAGGACTGCCTCATCTTTTAAGAAAAGAACCCATTCATCATCCAATGATGACATCTGGCTCTCATTACTGCTCAAATTTCTGCTCCGGTCACCCTCTGATAGTTGCTCTTCGCTTGGCATAATCAACGTGTCAGATGACTCGGTCTGCTTGACAACGTAGTCTGGCATTGACCTCTTCAGGGACAAGCTTGATGAAGCTGAGCTCTGGCTTGATGACAATGATCTGCTGACAGGTAAATGCCCATCGATTTTTTCTTTCAGCAACTTTACATCCTCACAAATAACAGCTATTTCCCCCCTGCAAATAAGAAAATAATGAAGATAATGATAAAGGTTCAAAGTCTCCATTATATGGAGCAATCACACTAACTTTTTTCCTATTTTATTCTGTGTATATTGTCATACAACACTTGTTTTAAGACGCATACTAAAAGGTGAACTTTGAATTACTAGCCAAGAAGTCCTCAAATTTTGGTGTGTGACTCTGTGTGTCACAGAGAGAGTGGCCCTCAATTAATCAGATTATAAAAAAAACATCAAATTTAACTTCAGTTTTTTTTTTTTTTTCCTTTTTACCAATGTACTTGTCCATATCCTATCAAAACAATTCACTGAAACTAATTAGGGTTCATTATAATTAAAGAAAATCATACAACAAATTATGATAAAAATCCTCAGTAGCAAATGTATGAATGACAGTGAAAAGGGACAATTATTCATATGCTCAAACTTGGCCTATACAGAATTAAAACTTACTGCAAGGTGTCGACAATCCGGCCTCGATCCATCAAGAACTCGCGCAACTGCAACACAGCCACAAGAATATCAGAACATGCTATCATTGTGTGTTCAATTTTTTCTCTTTATCTAGTTAGTTCTGGGTGCATACTAGGGGAACTTTCTTTTTTCTAAGAATACTAGCGAAAATAGTCCATGCTATCTGCAATAAGAATGATGTTAAATAGAGTTCATATTTTGATTTTAAATTGTTTTAAAAAAATAGTAAAGGTGGTTTTGGTATTTAACATGCATGATTAAAGTTGACCTTCAAGTAATAGGTTTCCCCTTTCTATTTTGGTATAACAGTTTTTTTTTTAATCACATTGGTCTTGCCAACAATATAATACACAGAAGAGAGCCCATGGAAGGTGCTTACTATTGCAACCAGAGGTTGTGGGTTCAACTCATGTTACCAAAAAATATATAGATCCATTTCAAATAATTATAATATACACATGTATAACTTCATAGTCATATTGCTCTAACAGTTCCAAACATGCTGCAAACTGAAGGCGCAATTTTAGTAAATGAAACTCAGACCAGCATTATTCATATGGAGCTAAATGTTGGCTGACAAAAACAATATGACACTGTACCTGCAGCTAAGATGCATGGACGTGTGAAGAGACAAAATTAGATAGAATTATGACTGAAAACGTGAGAGGTCTATGAGTAGCCAGAACAAAAGATAAATGAAAAAGAAAAGGCATTTGAGTTGGAAGGCATGTACAAAGACCACATGGAATACCCTATACAAAGAATTGGTGTTGCAAAGTACAAGGGCATAGAGGGGGAAGAAATGAAGACTTCTAGTGAAGTTGCGCAGAATGGCATGTTAGATTGTGGACAGTCAAGCGGAAATAAAAAACGTACGAAATCTTCCAAACAAAATGGGACAAGGTTTAGATCATGATGAAAACTGAGAAAGAAGAGTTTAGATACTTAATAATTAGGTGTGCAGGCAGTAATCTTACCCTGCTTGTAAGGCAGATTTTACCACATTAATTTCCTTTAGTTTATTAAGAAACATATGGTCTTTTTAAGACATAAAGAAGTAAATACATTTTTTTTTGGTGGTATAAGAGAAATAAACACAATTAAAAACATTAATGTATACAGTTCTTGAAGCCTCTATAATTATCACCTTGGAGTTCTCCTTGGCTTCTTCTTGTAGTCTCTTCGATTCCTCCACCACCTTGTCCATAATAACTACTTGCTCATCAAGAGCCTTACGTGCAGATTCTTCCTTTTCTAGCTTCTCCTTTTCCGCTGCTACCCTTTCTTCTTCTGCAGCAGCCAGTCGCTCTTGCAGAGTCTGTTGCATCTGTCAAATTTGGATGCAATAATTAGACATAAAAGTTGCAGGAACAACATCCACATCCTATCTTGGACTTCAACATTACCGGTCTATCGAAAAAGAACTGTTTCTATACAGGTATGAGAAGATATATAATGTTTAAGATGTTAACAGTTAAACTCAATAATTGCATCATTCGATTGTGGCCAATGTGATACAAGAGCTTGAAAGGACCTCAAGGAGTCGACATTTTGAAAAATACAGAAACTGAAGATTTCTCAAATAATCTGATCGACAAAAAATATCTCTATGACAAGGTTTTGGGTAGAACAGATGTCAATCTACTCGGACACTATGATATCTAGCAACAATATAGCGCAGGGAATGTCAGACATTCCAAACTTGTATGCATGTAGTGTAGTATGTTTGACACTTTCAATACAAGATATTTAAGAATGCCATTACATAAAAGGATTTTGTGTGATACAAACGAATGGACTTTAAGATAAATTTTTATAGGTGTAGATGGATATTATTTGGTGAATCCTAAACACATTGTTATATGCATGCACAACAGTGAAAGGTGACAAAAGGGATCCAAAATAGTAACAGAAAATATTTTCATTTAAAAAGGAAAAAGAAACAGGGAGAGTAACCAGCAATTTACATAGGCATAACCCTATGGAACTGCTGCATGCAGCATTCCAGGAGGGAGAGACAGAATCTTCCAAAACCCTACAAATTGTCATGATTCCCACAACCAGTTTGTCCGAATTATTAGTTCTTGGAGGGTTAAAAAGGTAAATTAGCCCCAAGTTTCAGCACAAGAATGATAGAAGACCAGCATATGGAAGATCATATATCAGAGTGAATGATAGAAAAACCCAGCATATGGAATATAAATGTCGGTGAATGACAGAAAAAACATCATATGGAAGATCACATGTCAGAGTTCAGACCTCATCAATGACTGAGAGAGATTTATCTCTTTCATTTGCCAAATTGAGAAGACGGGATTGGAGCTCCCGTGCTTCAGTGGCAAGAATCGATTTCTCCCCATAAACCTCCCCAGCATGCTGCCAAAATCAGGAAATTATTTCATTTTTTTCTTTTCTCACTGAAACTAAAGAAAGAAATATGTGCAAGAATACACTACCATATCATATGTTTCCCTCGCTTGATTCACCATCTGTTTAAGGTTCTCCACCTCTGTAAGAATATCTAAACAACTCCTAGATGCTTCCTCTTTGGCTTGTTCAGCTGCTTTCTCTTGAATCTCCACCTCTCTCATCTTGTCAAATACGGATTCCATGGCCAAAAGCAGGGTTTTCTGTAGCAATGGTTCAAAATAAGCATTTAAGAGCTGTGGAGTACATAATGGTGTAATGCATATAACAGGAAAGTATCTTAGAAATAATTTTTTCTTTAATAACATAAAATGCCTTCTCAGAAAGTTTCAATCTTGTCACTAGAACATCATGCATTGAGTTATGACATGAAACATCTCAATGATACATATGTAGCTAATCTCATCTGTAATGTATCTCACTTGTCTCATTAGACCGCTTGAACAAGGCACAACTTGATGGGAAGTTTCCACAACGCAGCTATGGAGAGGATACATGGAAAGTTCCCAGGAACTCTCATGTGTGATACCTCAAGCGTAGTCAATCAGTTCCATTAAACTAGAACATATTCAGGTATAGAAGTTAGCAATGTTAAAAGATACCTTGTAATTTTTTGCATCAGAAATGAACTCCCGCAGCAAATCAATGCTAACAACTTGGCCAGATGTGCTAGTTATGGTTGATGGGTAAGATTTGTTTACATTATCATCCATATGAGTTCCAAAGATCAAAGGCTCAACACTACTTGCCAATGAACCAGTTGAGGCTGGTTTTCTACATCCGCTAACAATATTGCTAACATCATTATCTGGCATAGCTCCACTGCACCCATAATCCAGCTTTTCTTTGTTAACAGGCAACTCAAACCCTTGGATAGTCCGCGACTTAAGATCTTCCAGTGAACTGGAGTCTGACAATGGATGGTCTTGATGGTTTTCTCTAGAAATTGATGAAAGAAGATCATAAGCTATGCCTGAATTATCCCCTTTTGGTGAACTGGTACCTGAGCATGAATGATCTTGATGATTTTCTCTATGAATGGATGCAAGAGATTCATAAGATATTTCTTCATTTGAATCTTGGTTGCCAGAATGCAAAGCAACACCAGAGTGACCAGAGACAACAGCAACTTCATGAGTCATAAATCTTGGTACTACGAGTGAAACATACTTTGATGATCCATCCAACAGATCCTTGATTTCATTATATTCAGCAGATGACATATCCTCTCCCTTGTAATCGTCAAGATCATTTACTCGAGCAGTCGAAACTACAGAACCAGCTGCTGCTTCATCAGAGCATGTTGATTTGACAGATAATGTGTCACTCATATGATCAGTACCAGAAGCTTCATCTGAGCATGTCGATTTGACAGATAATGCGTCACTTGTATGATCACTGCCAGAAGCTTTATCCGAGAATGTCAATTTGACAGATAATGTATCACTTATAACATCAGTGCCAGTAGCAGCATTGCAAACTACAGATCTTGTTTCTGAAGAAAGACCTGCATTTTCTTCTTCAACTGCCTCATGATGCCTCAACAGAATGGTCTCCCCTTGCTCATCTACTCATAAAAAATACAATTATGATAAACCACTAATCAATATAACAACCATGAGAAATACCCAACTTTCATAAGCCACTAATGAACCAACAATCCATTATAAAAAAACACAATAAGCTTAAATAAACCTGATCAAAGGTTCACACACACACACACTCAATTACCAGAAGTAGGAAGAACCTCCTGCAGGCTGCTTATAGCTGGGAGTACCTCAAAAAGAATAGCCTCTATAGCTTCAGTAACATCTTTGGAATGTTCAATAGCAACAGCCTTTAATATACGAACATCAACCTGCGCAAAAGAGGTTTGATTTAGCTAAGCCTCAGAACAAATGAAAATAGAAATTGAAACCATAGCTCTAGCCTCCACTCAGTTAATTTGGGACTATTCTTCCAAGTGGTTGTGTGCTTTGAGTGTTGGTAGGGGAAGAAAATGAGGAATCATAGATATACAGCACTCTAGGCAACACCAGTACCATTTGATGGTGATAAGTGCAGTCAGAGAACTAATATCCACAAAATAATCAACACAATTAATGATTGCTTAAGGTACACTATATCAATTAGATGAAAAATGCAATTCTGCAAAAGATTGTATGCAAGCAATGCCCTTTGGCCTTTGCAACACACCAAAGTACGCTCATCAGAATTATGAACCGGGTGACTGGGCCATTTACTGGGTAAGTTTGTAGTAATGTCCTTCGATAACTTCCTCAAGTCTCCCATGAGTATGTCATAAGCTCAGAAGGTTTTACGGTGGATCAGGAAAAAATGTGGGCAGTCCAAAAGTGGCCCACAGTAGTATTCATGAGGTACGGAGTTTCCATAGCTAGAAACCTTCTATAGCCGTTTCATTTTGGAATTTTAGTACAATTGAATTGAAGCAGTAATGACCAAGCATTTAAAGAAAAGGCCTTACAGGCAGCAAATAAAAGCATTGAAGAAATTAAATAGAAGATTAGCGGAGCTCTAGTTTTAGCACTGCCAGACTGTGAGAAAGTATTCCAGGCTGCTAAAGGAGTTGTACTGAGCCAAGAGGGATGATTGCTTTTACACTGAGAAGAATAAGTGTGCCGCAGACTAGATACCTACTCTACCTATGATGTAAAAAATTTATGTCATGGTGCAGGTCCTATGCCACTGTAAGTACTATTTGGTGCAAAAGGAATTTATGTTTTATTCCAACCATGAAGCATTAAATCACTTGAATGGCCATCAAAATAAAATTTGGTCCCCATGCAAAATGAGTGTTGTTCAACAAGAATTAACCTTTGTTAAGCAGAGAGGACACTGTATTGAGTGAAAGTTCGTAGGTCAAAGTAGTCCAAAGCCGGGTTGATGCAGAGCGGGGTACTAGATGCGGGGCGGGTAGAGACGGAGGGTGGAAGGGATGGGTCAGGCTAACGCATGAAAATTGGCCTCGCGCCAAACTCCCCATCACGGGCAAGGAAAAAAGAGAACTTCAGGAAACCCAAAGCACTCAGGAAAATCTTCATTTATCATCCTCTAAATTGCCAAAGAGGCGTTATAGTGCATTAAGAAGAGGGAAAAACTTGGAACTAATACTGGCCATCTAAACACATCAACGGCCAAGAATAAAATATCAACATAAATAACTTAAAACATAAGCAATAAACTAACTAAAATAAAAATAGGCTTGTAGGTGGGCTGGGCCCAAAGAACCAGTCGAGATGGATGGGTTGGGCCCACTGGTGGGTTGACCCATCGGGAACCATGGGTCTACACTGCATCAACTATTGATGCGGAGCAAGGTACCAGGTGTCGGGAGGGTAGAGATGGAGGGCGGAAGGGGTTAGGTTAGGCTTTCGCCCAGATAATTGGCCTCAAGCCAAACTCCACCCATCAAGGGCGAGGAAGAAGAAAACTCAGGAAAACCCTTAAACACTCGAGACATTTCATTAATCATACTCTAAATTGCCAGAGGCATTACAATGCATTACATAAGAAGAAGGAAACACCTAGAACTAATCCAAGCCATCTAAACACATCAACGGCCAAGATTAAAATATCAGCATAAATAGCTTAAAACATAAGCAATAAACACCCTAAATAAAATAAAAATAGGCTTGTGGGTGGGCTGGGCCCAATGAAATGGTCAAGATGGATGGGTTGGGCTCATTGGCTGCCCTGCATCACAAGTAGAGAGAAGGTAATGGAGCAATGCAAGCAATACAATGACCAGATGCTTCAGCATCGCTATTAATTTCCAACACGCTTCAAAGTCTAATGGGCTGTTAAGATCAAAATCAATATCCAAGCCTAGTGTAAAAGTTGACAGAAATGTAACTTAACTGAGAATACAGAACTGCCAGTTGAGGGATAGATTTCCAGTCCAATCAGGCATGAAATTTAAGTTTGTGACTGCTGTTTGGATTCTTGACAATTCTCTATTCTTGAAACTGTCAAACCAAGCCCGAAGAATTGCAAACGGATTTTAAATAACATAACAGAACCAATGTTCTTGTAGTTGTCATTGTTACCTTAAATAACTTGGCCCAAATATAATCTAGATGCAAAAGAATAACAAATCTGATTGCAATATGATAGTCACAAATCCTGTCTTCCAATGCACAGCAGTTACAAAGAAAACCACAAATCTGAATTTGATTACAACAGGGCAATCCAGATTGGCCCTCAAATTGAACTCTAGGTCTTGATCTTCCAATAGAGGGGTGCCAAATCTGCAGCCGTTGCTGTAGATGAAGAGAAGAAATATCCGAGAGAATTTAGGCCTCACGCCAACTTTCACAAAGTGTAGATGGAAAACTCAGAGAAAATCCCTCAATCACACACAATGATCGAAAAAGCGGTTGCTGCAAGCGTAGTGGTCAAAGGCCAAATCGCTACGTAGCGGGTAATATGTAGCAGTTGCGGCAATACATAGCAGTGTAAATTTTTTAAATGTACAAATTTTTTAGAATCTTGTATACCAACCAATATGGCATTTTTTTAGTGATTTGATACCATATAAGGGTAGAGACAAGTTTAGAAAAGGCTATTGAAGAGAAGAAATAGGAAACACGGTGTTTAAAACTAAAATTACTTGGCTCTACTAGGTTATAGACCGTAGCGCCGTTATTTTCAAAATAGCATAACGGCCTCGACCGCTATGGCCGATAATGCGGGTGCTATGCTACGTAGCGGCTACTATTTTGAACCATGATCACACAATCCAATTTTACTTTTAAGTCTCCTATGGTCAATAACGATTACAGCCAATGGCCGCATATATATATATAGGGAGATGCTCCTATGAGAGATATCTCTCACCTTACTGTGAGAGATAAGGTGGGGGCCCTCACATCCATATCCAATGCCAACAACTCAAATGTGAGGGCCCCACCCTTATCTCTCATATAAGGTGAGAGATATCTCTCATAGGAGTACCTCCCATATATATATATATATATATATATATATAAAATAAATTTTACAAGTCATTTTCAGATGTAATTGAAGGCAAAGAAGGAAGATTTCGTGAGACTCTACTTGGTAAACAGGTTGATTGTTCGGGGCGTTCCGTCGTTGTCGTGGGCCCTTCGCTTTCATTACATCAATGTGGAAAACCTCGAGAAATAGCAATAGAAGTTTTTCAGACATTTGTCATTCGTGGTTTAATCAAACGACATATCACTTCTAACATAGGAATTGCTAAAAGTCAAATTTGAGAAAAAGAACCCATTGTATGGGAAATACTTCAAGAAGTTATGCAGGGGCATCCTGTATTGTTGAATAGAGCACCCACCCTGCATAGATTAGGCATACTAATATATATATATGGGAGATGCTCCTATGAGAGATATCTCTCGCCTTATATGAGAGATAAGGGTGGGGCCCTCACATTTGAGTTGTTGGCATTGGATATGGATGTGAGGGCCCCCACCTTATCTCTCATAGTAAGGTGAGCTGTGAAGCACGGACACGTGAAAAAGGGTCTCGAATCCGTATCCCAGGTGTATCTGTGTATCTGGATACAGCATAGATACGGCTGGGATACGCGGAATGCATATCTGATTAAAAAAATTATTTTAAATGTCAAACACGTGCGGGACACGCACACGACACGCACGGGACACGAGCGGGACTCGTTTAAGTGAAAAATAAAAAAAACAGGGGGGAAGAGGAGAAACACGTTTAAGTGAAAAACATGGGAGAGGAGAAGGGAAAAAGAAAGAAAGACGAGAGGAGCCCTAACCTCGCCGGTCGCCATTGCCGTCACCATCACTGTGCCGTCGCCTTCGCTGTGTCGCTGCCATCATCAAACCCTAACCGCGCCAGCCTGCTACATCATCAAACAGCAACCGCTGACGTACAAGAGAACCAGCACTTTTCAGGTTCTTTTATCTTCTTTCTTTCCTTTCGTTTCTTTTTTTCTCTTCCTCTGTATTCTGGTTATTGTTGGGGTTGATGCTATTCTGGTTATTTTAATCTGGGGTTTTTTTTTTTCTTCCCCCTTAAATCATTTGGATTTTAGGGTTTTTTTGTGTGTAATGTGTTTGGATTTTCCTAGTTTTCTTGTTAATTTGATGCTTTGTTTGTTGATCAGAGGTTTGTATTGGCAAGGTTCTGTCTTTGCTTTCGCTGCTGCTGCTGTTTCTTTTTTCTTTTCTTTTTGTGTAATGCATTGATTTGCTGCTGATGCTTTTTTTTTTGCTGTATATTGTATCCCAGCTCCAAGATTAAGTCCTGTATTGGCAAGGTTCTGTCTTTGCTTTCGATTGGCTGCTGCTGTTATTTCTTTTTTTGTGTAATGTGTTGATTTGCTGCTGCTGCTGCTTTTTCTTCTTTTTTTTTCTCGTTTGGCTGGCCACTGAGGACAAGCATAACACTTCCTATAAGTACTGCTTTCTGTCTTGAGTCAAAGCAACTTGTCACCTGCTGACAGTAACCAAATTCTTGAAAAGCTGTCCCCATTCGGCATTCACAAATTATGATTAAATCAATGAAAGTGCATATTTTATGGCTATTTTGATTGAAATAATGTTAGATTTTTATTACAGTCATATAAAAAATATTTTTTTAAAAAAAAATTTCAACGTATCCCCGGCGTATCGTATCCTACTTTTTTGAGAAATGACGTATTTGCGTATCCGTATCGTATCCGTGTCCTGTATCCATGTCCGTGCTTCATAGAAGGTGATATATATATATATGGGAGATGCTCCTATGAGAGCAACTCTCATGGTACTATGAGAGTAAGAGTGGGGACCCTCACATCCATATCCAATGCCAATAGCCTAAATGTGAGGGCCCCCACCCCTTACTCTCATAGTACAGTGAGTAACTCTCACAAGAGCCTCTCTCTCTCTCTCTCTCTCTCTCTCTCTCTCTCTCTCTCTCTATATATATATATATATATATAATATATGGGAAGTGCTACACAGCGCCTGGGCAATTTTAGGAGAAACGCCCCTCCTAGTTGGCCCACTGTGATGCATGATGATCATGGAAGTCCTTTAGATGGAAGGATCTATGTGAGGCCTACCTATATGCAAAATCTTGAGTCCATAAGATCATCCTAACCTTTTGATCCATGGCCCTAAAATTTAAAGGTTTAGAGACATCATTTTATCATGATTTCAATCCAATGGTGAGGAAAAGTTGGATGAGTGTCAAACTTAGACTTGTGACTATTCATGGCGGGGGTAGTGTGCGTGAAAAGGCTAGATTGACTCAACATGGGCCCCATGACCAAAAAAAGAGGGGCGGAAAAAGGGGCGTTTTTAAAGAATTTCCATATATATCTATATATATATATATATATGTCATTTCCAAAAACATCAAAGCCCTAAATCTACTCCTAATTATTCATCCATTCGAAGTAAATCTCAACCCCTTGAAACTAAGGAGAAAGTTCTACAAGCAGACTGAATAGCAACTATATGCAGTCCAGCTTGTGAGGCCACTTAGATGCATGTCTATCAATGGGAGGAGGGCAAATGGAAAGGTCTCCTTATAAATGAAGGGAGTCAAAAAATCGAGCCCCATCAGATTATCCTAGCCCTTGATTTAATAGCTATAAAGTTCAATGCATCTTAACCATAGATCTTTTGAGATTCAAACCAACAGTGATTGAAAGTTCAATGATGCTAAAAATGGGTCTGATGCCAGATCATGAGATGACAAGAGTATCAAAGGCGCACATTGATCAAAGGTGGCCCCAGAGGATTGGACTGCACATGCATTCTCGTCGTAGGAAAATATTTTTCCTTAAACTAATAGCCGCTAGGAGTCCTATGAAAGCTAAAGAATGAAATTGAATCACTCATATCCTTTTGGATTAATACATGAGTGCTTGTAGTGGGTCTCCTGTAGCCCAATCACTTGCTCGCAACACAAAGGGGTGAGGCTATCTTATAGAATGCTCTCCCTAAAAACAAAGGCGGGCCCACTTATAAGCCAGTGGGTGCGGTCGCACCACCCAAACCTGCAAAAAAGCCCATTAAGGCTATGGCTATCTAGCGCATGGCCCTGTAAGACAAAACTTATCGCACCACCCTCTCCGACCCCAAATGAACAAAAGCCCCATATAGGAAAATCCCTCACACTCTCTTGATCCCTTTCGTCTCTTCCTTCCCCTCCAGTATATCCCTCTCTTGACCTCGTCTCTTCCTTCCCCTCCCGATATTGATGCCATGTTGGCCATCTAAAATGAAGTCCGGTGAAATTCTCCTAACTCCAGAAAATCTTGACTCAAAAAAAAAAAAAAAAAAAAAAAAAAAAAAAAAAAAAAAAAAAAAACAATGAGGGAAAATCCTCGATTTATCTCGGTACGATCAGCATAACGAACTGAATAGGACTACCCAGGTGTATTTGGATGTGTATTTGTTTCAATTCGGGCGAAACCAAACAATTCGGAACAAATCCCCCAATTTCAGACAAACAACATCAGATGCCTAAGATTCGCCCGAATCCAAGGCTGATCGTTAAAAACAAAGAGCGACAGAGATTTTAGAGAATTTATTTTTTATAATAAGAAGAAGTTGGGGCAACGGTTGGAATACCTTCTTCATTGAGACTAGAGATTTCCAGCGACTCCTCATTTCCAGCTGCTCAAATGCATGCAGCGGCTGCAACCATTAATCATCCCAACCTCTATAAATCCAAACCCAAAATGTCATCATTAACCAAAAAAATTTCAACTACCTCATCTCCTAGCCCTACTTTGGACTTCATCATTAGGCGAAAAAGGTTTTGAGATCCTGCCTCTCTCTACACTCGTCGAGACCCTTTGCGGTGTGTATCAAAACCTTGGCCGAAGCTCTTCTTTGCTCCAGAAGGAAGGCTCAATCCCGGATCTCGAGTACGCTCATCCAATGCTCATTTGCTCATCATCCACTCCCAATTTTTTCTTCGCTTTCTACTTTTTTCCCATTTCTGCTTTGTTTTCGGTCTTCTTGTGATGGACTATATGCGAAGAGGGTTGTTGTGATGCGAAGAGATCATGCGTGGCCCACTTATATTAGCCGTTGATATAATTGAATCAAGATGCCATTCCTCAAAAACTAATCTCATTCAAGATGCCATTCGTCAGAGAAAAAAAAAACATTCATAGACCCTAGGGTGGCCTAATGTTCAAAATGGCCTAACATTCAGATGCCATTCGCCAGGAAAAAAAAAAAATTTTCATTGAATGGTAATTTCGCCTGGCCTCTTTGGACCAAAAATCTGGTTGGACCCAATGGTCCAAACCTCAAGGGAACACCATCCCTAGGGTCCACACCCAGACGTGGGGACCCGATCTTGCAGCAAGTGGGACACATGGACTCCAAAGCCTAAGTTGACCAATACCCCTAAAACTAGGCAAGTTCCCAAAATGTTCCCAAAAGGTATATCAAATGTAAATTGTACATAATTCTTTTGCAAATTATTAATTGTCCTAGCAAAATATTAACTTATGTAAATTGTAGAGATATGCTCAAAAGGATTGGGAATGTTGCTCCTGACCCAATCAGTTTGGAGAACATTAATACTTTGGCGGATTGGGTTGTTGAAGAAGCACCTCTCTTGACCATGGAGGATGTCAATGGTTGGACGGCTATGGAGCAACCGGCATAAGTGATGGGGGTGATGAAATAGGTGGCCCTATAGGAGAGGATTTGGGAGTAAATGAAGATGATAATGATGATTACAATGATGCATAGTTAGCTGAATTTTTGCTTTATTTTGTGATATTTGAGAGGGATGTATTTGAACCTTATCTTTTTTGCAAATTATATTTGTGATGCTCTCTCTCTCTCTCTCTCTCTCTCTCTCTCTCTCTCTCTCTCTCTCTCTCTCTCTCTCTCTCTCTATATATATATATATATATATATATATGTAATTTTCTTAGATTTTCCGAAACAAATTTCTGAATTGGAAAGAAAAATGTCCGAATCAACCGAAATGTTTCATTTTGGAACCAAAGCGAAAGGCGTCCAAAACGAACTCAACAACTATGCTCAAAAGTCAAGATCTCTCCACCAAGAGGAAGATGATTTTGACCGTGAGTACTAGATTCATGTGGATCAAGTGATGGCCATTGCTGAGACTTACATTGACAGGTTTGACCATTACAAGGAGAACAAAACCCACCCTTGAGCTTTATATTTTTTCCTATTACAAGAATGTTACATGGTCGAGGACAGTTTTCTCCTATATTTAGAGCTAGGCAAAGACTTCCTAGATGAAAACAAGCACTCGTCAGAGGTCTTCATGTTAGTTGGCCCGATTCCCTCTATTTCATTGCTGGCTGCTGTTGCATGATGATTTGAATTGATGATGGCAAATTCTCTTCTTTCACAATTTGCATTCTTTTGAGTGTGGGCTATGTCAAATCACCCTCCCCTCCGCCCTCCCTCTCTCAAGTTTGATTATATGACTATTGAATTATTGACTGAGATTTAACCGGTCCAGAAGTTTATAATGATGGATGATATCTTCTTTATTCTTATAAAAAAGCCACACTACTATTTCTTTATCTTGCAATCAAAATCTTATTAAAGCACAGTTTCGCCCATCAAAACTCATAACTCTATAGGTATACCATCTCATACTAATAAACTCTTTTTCTTAATCTTTAAATAATATTGACTTCACTTCTGCTTTCTCCCACGATCTAATCCCTCCATGAGCAGTGCCCAACCAATGTGCAACTCACGTCTGCCTACAACAGTTATCATTATTTATGAATAGTGCTAATGAAATCCTAATTGCACCAAGATTCCTGCAAAATAGCTGATCAAAAGACTCTGACCAAGTTGGGTCCAATGTACAAAAACCATTCCCCATGACTCAGCTGTAAGAATATAGGAAGAGGAAAATATAAAGTTTTCAGGATCATACAGATTGCTCGCGTTTACAATAAAACCTCTAATTTTTCTAAGGATAGTAATAATGTGCAATTAAAATGCTATACAAATTATATTTAATCCATGTCACTACAGAAGAGGAAAAAGCAATACCTGTGGAAATAGCTCTTGCAGAGAGTGGAAGACCGAATTGAAACCCATATGTTAAAAATAATTGATCTGTCAAAAATAAGAAAGAACAAGTCAAAGTCAGTCATCATCAGAACATCAATACCACCCAGATTATGTTCTCAATGACAATAAACATAATAGAGATCAGAAGCTGCACAGAGATGCACTTCCTGCAGCATCCTGAGGGAAATAGTATAAGAACCACCATTATTGAAAAAAGCCTGTGGCGCAATTGTAAGGTAGTCATTGTCTCAACCAAACAAGGTTGTGGGTTCAAGCCATAAACCACCATTATATCCAATCTCTAAAAGTCCATCTGAATTGAAGATGTACCCATACCAACACGAAATCGATTTATTTCTACTGTATGAGGATGCTAACAAGGCCTCAGTTAAAAATTAGACATAAAAACATGAAATACAGCTCAGTTAAAAATAAAGACAAGGCAAGGTGATGCAGTCGAAGCGACCCACCTTCAATATTGGTTCACTCTGTCACAAATATTACATAATCTATGATCATAACATCACAATTCAACACTATAGAACAATTAAAATCCCAGTCTAATATTTCAAGTCATCTCATAACAGTCAAAACCCTAACTTTAACAGATTTACAACTAAACCCAATGCAAATTTCATGAAATCAGCTCCCTCCCCGTAAGGATGGTAGATAGCTCGAAAGATCCCACCTTTAAACCAGAACAAGCTTTCACGGAAAGTTAGTTTCCACGAATTATTCAATCCAAATCCAAACAAGCCCTAAAAATCCCCTTCTTTACAATAACACGATCGATTCCCTACTTTGCCAGGATCTCAGATCAGATCACTGAAAGCATACTCGCCTTTAGATCTCAATTCCAACCCCACGTTTATTACCAATGATTGGAATCTCGTGTGAAATCTGAAAAATGGAAGATTGAGAGAGAAATCCAATTGAGGGAGAAAGAGAGGAGAGAGAAATCGAATGCAAGTTTGGATTTTTAGGGAAAACGAAGAAAGAGAAATCGTAGCGATGAAATGAAACAGAAACGATATGGAAAAACCCTAGAAATTGATGGGCGTGCATGGAATTTACCTGGAACTGGAACGTATGCTCGTGTCGGGGATTTCTTGGTTGAGAAGGAAATTGACAAAGTGGGAGGGAGGGATTGTGTGGTCTCGGCATAATGGGAATATTTATTAGGATGGTAGGATGATGATGGAGTATACCATGTATTATTCTTTTTGTACAAGTGGGACCCATAGATTCAATATATATAAGTAAATACCTTTAAAAACAAAAAACCAAACGTACATTTGTATAGCGTCCGCGGCCTTGTCTAACTTTCTAATGAACACATTTTAAAAAATTCACTTAGTGCATGTGTATAGAGAAGGTTTCATGTGCTTTTAGGAATTAGTCATCTACTATACAGAATCAAGTGTTACTCAGTCTTTTAAAACTAAAGGCTGATGGACTAGGCTGAGCGGAAAATGCCTTAGATTATCAAAATGCTCATCAGTCTGACCTAGCCCATATAACCCACAGCCAAAACGGGTCAACACATTTAACTCGACCTAGCCCAATACAATTTTAGAAGGTCGGCCCAAGCCTAATCCATTTCAAGTACTTGGATTATGTTTGAATTTCTTGTAGAAAGTAAAAAAGTTCAAAGCAAGAAAATATTAAATATAAAAGAATTTAAATCAATTTAGATATGTGGGGGCAACCCTAACCCAGCCCATTTAAATAGGCAATGTTGGTTATGCAGATGAGCCCTAACTCGATTATATTCTACTATGGGTCGGTCTAGGTTTTGCCTCATCTACTTATAGGCCTGTTTATTGGGGACCCCCTGTTTTTGAGTTGTTGTTAAAAAGTTTGTGCTTTAATGAAATGAACCCAGTCCTCACCAGAATTTGCTTGAGTAATGATCTCAAAATTGGTGATCTAGAGTATCTAATGGGCTCAAAAGTTATGACCAATGTCCAGGTTTAAGGTTGGATTCCTAATTGGGCTGAACTAAGGCCTTGCTTGTCACCTTGGGGTGATATAATATAATAAGAAAATTCAAATTACTATAATAAGAAAAGTAGAAGAAAAAAACCTTGCACATTACATAATTTTAACGCCAAACATCAAACGTAAAATATCAAATATAAGTCTCAAATTACATTTCAATCAATCATTTTAAACTACTAACTCCATACCTCAAGCATTAATTACTTACAATAAATTTAAACTTAAATGCAAATCTACTAATAAAATGGTTCAGAATGCATTTAATTGATCAAAACAAGGTGACTCGGCCGAGTCTCTCCTATATTTGACTTGGTCTTTCATCAAACGAGATGACTAGATAGAGTTAAGAGTCAACCTGCCAAGTTTTCCAACCTTGGTATATGTATCTATATATATTATGTTTATGAATGCAAAACGTGATTATGTTATTGTTTTTTAGTGATATCAATGCAGTAGGTAAAGTTATTTTATAGAAAAAACTCTAATATACTTAATTTCTATTTCTTGCAGTAGGACTGATCTGTGATCAACCCAAATCCTCCCAGGTTATAGGTAAGGTAGCAATGTTAATGGGCCCCCATAGAATGTGGTCATGCTTGGATTAAGGTTGTAGATTGTGCTCTAAATGTGGACCTATTTTTGGCCCAATAGTTAAGTGGGCCTTAGCCTTAGCCTTTGTACACTAAGTAGGATGAGTGACAGCTAAACCACTTCCCTCACCAACTGCACCCAGGGTTTAGTGGAGTTAAGAGCACGATGACTGTGATTGATGAGTCGAAACACAAGAAAATGCTTTTTCAGCCAATCCCCAATCGCTACCTATACATTATGTGACGTCAGCTAATTGCACACTCTGAATTGCTTATTTGGAATGAAGAAAAAAAAAAAAAAACAAAGATGACAATTTATACAGGTAGCGCTTGGGGATAGACCGTAATAACATTTCCCTTTTTTGTTGAAACAAGAATCCGGACTCGTGACAATTCAGCACTTCAAAATCATGCAAATTAGTATTCACCATATTTGATGTGTTGTAAGGTCTAGGCTTTCTAAATCTCACTTTGATGCATTCTTATACTTATTTTTACTATTATAACAACAGCTAAGAGAGAGAATTTTTTTTTTTTTTTTTTATGCTTCACTGCTAAAGCTTTGTAGGAAATGAAGACAAATCTCTGCATGGTGCAATGTTGGTTATGCATGACCCAGACCGTTGATCTGATGGGCCCCATAATGGATGAACTGTGCTATGAGAACTTCCAGATTGCAAGATAAGCAAAAGAGAGGAGATAGGCCATAGCTTCTTTTTTCATCAGTGCTTGAACAAGATTGGATTCAGAATTTTCTTTTTTAATAGTGAAGTGCGTTTAGGATATAAGGTAAAGATGTGGATGGACCATCGCTTTCCTATGACTTAATTTACTAATGTTGCGGGGGTAATCATTTTTTATTAAATCCGGTTATAAAAAATTTAATAATAACAATAATTTCTTACCAAAAGAGATTTGATGCCCATTTATAGATCTTCATCTTTACTCGTAAACCTTAGCCCCTTTGATACCTAGCCATTCAATGCTGGGGAAATAAATGGGTCTCATACTCTCATATCTCCATAGTAAGAAATCTTCTTTATCTTCTTTTTCCTATAGACAATCGTTTTTTTAATTTTTATTTTTTCTACGATTTACAAATAGGCTCTTGTGGTTGTAGTATTTAGTGATACATCATATCCTTCTCATTTTAATACATTCTATGTCTCCAAAATTAGTAGCCTTTAAAACACCATAAGTTTTAATATGAAATGACAATTTGTCCATCTCTTTTTCTTCATGTGCATAATTTCAAAAGCTTGGACATTTTCTCCAAAAGCTTGTAACATTATATTATTATTTTTCTTTAAAGCTGGATAGCGGTTGGGAAAAAAAAAGACTCAATTTTGGCCTTATGAGAAGCCACGCCAGCTTTTTGGGACCTATCTGTGAATATGTCTTTCCAAAAACACATGTGCCTTTTCCACAGAAAAAAAATGCATATGTGCCTTTTCAATAAAATATGTCCCTTCTTGGAGCTCATATGTGAATGTGCCTTTTAAAAAATACATATGTGTCTTTTCAATAAAATGTGTCTCTTGGGCCCATTTGTGTTGATGTGACTCAATTCAAAGGAATGCCATCCAACTCTATAAATTAAGGCGATTTTTAAAGTTTTTATATGATATCGAAAATGAGCATAAATGCATACAAATCATTTGTTTTTAAGATGAAAAATGCATGCTGACACGGATTAAGGGAATAAAGAGGTATAATTTTTATAATTTTTTGGTTGATTTTTTTATTATTTTGTTACAAATAGATTTATATAAAAGGGATATTAGTCTTAATATATTATTAAAGTTGCACGAGACTTTAAAGCAACAACAGCCTCTTCGTGAGGGAACGAGTGTTCTCTTTTGGGGTTGGCATTGACATGAGGCACACTTATATCATCACATCATTCAGAATGTTTTAAACACTTCTATTATCCCTAAAATCTCTCCCTTTATTATACTTATAGAAGTAACTGGATAATAACAAGTTAACATCACCACTATCCAATTACTACAGTCAATGAAGATCCATTCTTGCCATATCATAATATCACAAGGTTTCCTATTAAGATCTCCTAAAAATTCTCTAATATGTACCTAATCTCCCCCTAAAATCTCTCTTATATCTTTCCTTCTCAGTACTCTCTACTTAATCCTACTAGCCTAATAACCCGTTCTCAGCACAGTATCTCCCTGCAAAATAAATAATCACATATTTAAAATAAAAAAGGTACCTCTTTCCGTAGGACAAGTTGGATAAAATAGAAATAAAGAAATTTGAGTAAAAAGGGTATACTTACATAAGAACAACTAAATCACGAGTAGTATAATGGAAAAATGAGTGGGTAGTTACATGAGCAGCTACATAGCCGTCGGTCAAAATTATAACCGAATGTCAAATTGAAGTCAAAACCTATTAGCTTAATATAATTCTCTCCCACCTACGGTTTGTACACTATATCACCAAAAGTTCAATAAATTTGAAACTTATACAGTTATCCATATTCAAGAGGCATGATTTAATAATCTAACTCATTCGGAATGGTTGAGATTTGCATCCATCAAACGCCCTATGATAATTAAACGGGCCACCTAAAAACGAAGTCACATTTATGGTACTTTACACCTTGCAATTCAAGACCAACAATCATTTCTAATCAAGACTATTGATAGGTTTCTCAAAATCCTATAAGTAATTTGGAGGTGGTGGACATGCTAAAATCAATTGTTTTAGCAATAGAGGAATTATATTGTGATAGGGAATATTAGGACATGATGACAGTCCAATCAACTCCAGTTTACTATATTATTCTTCTATTTAATAAATTTATTTTTTGGGTCTTTCTTCTTTATTCATTTGTGATTTGAATACTAAATGTGTGCTCTAATTAATTGAGCTATTGAAATACTATGAGTTGATGGTTTTATTTACAACTCTTCGGGGTTTTTTTCCTGCTTAGAGATGTTTTTTTAGTAGTAGTAGACTGTGTCAGGAGCCTAATAAAGGTCGCAGCTCATACTTCAAAAGTAGGGATGAAGAGGATTTGGATAGTACTCTAACTTCGGCCGAGGATCGAGACAATCCGGAGAAAGAAAAGACTTCAATCTTATTATGTATTATTTTTGCTATTTTTTATAATATCTATATAATTGAATATGTCATTTCTATAAGAAAACATTCACCTGTGCACATGTTCACGTGCATGTGAACCATCTTTTAAATATGGTTATAAATCTTTGTTTTGTTGTTGATTTTAAGTTTTTAAAGATTTTACTGAAAAAATCTCGAAATATAACCATATATCTCGAAAGGTCCTCGCAAATTGTGTAGTACTAATGAAGTCCTTTCGCCAATTTTTTATACTTTTTTATGAGCGACGATAGCATCACCATGCACGACGCATGAGCAACGCTAGCGTCACTCGTCACACTCACCTTTCCCTGCATCTCCCTACACACCCATCTGCTACACCACAGCCGCACCAACACCTCATTTCTCTCTTTCTTCTCTCCCTCACTACACACACTACACCACTCTTTCTGAGGGGCTTCATTTAGTGGTCTCTTTCTGATTAGCCCACAAAAGAACATCAGTTGAAGTGATATACACAAAAGAGAGAGAGAGAGAGAGAGAGAGAGAGAGAGAGAGAGAACTCTTCAAGAAGATAAATTAGTGTCAGATGTCCATCATCCCATATGCCTCTTGAGCAGCAGATTCATCCAATAACCACTTCTCAAACGTGGAAAGAGGGAACTCACTCTCTAAATTTTGTTTGCTTTCAGATTGCAATAAGTCTAAATCAAGCGTACATTTTCCCTTCTTCTCCAGGGTTATGGACTCTGAGGCATCAGGCATCGAAGACTCAAAATTAAGCAGCAGTTCAAGAGCCTCTAGAGACATAATGTCATCGTTAATGTTGCTCTGAGACCCCTCACTGGAGCTGGAGTCGGCGCCAACCTCGTGGTTGGATGAATTCGAGGTAGCCTCCGATCATGTTCGACTAGGCTTTGGCGAATTCCCCATCAAAATGTCACATATCTAATAAAGAAGTGAAACTTCTTTGCTATATTGGGTAGAGAAGTTGAGAGAAGAGATGGGGGAAGGAAGAAAAGAAAAGGAAAGGGAGAGGGACGCGCATAGGTGTGGGTATAGGGGAGGAGAAGAAGGAGAGAAGGAAAGAAGAGAAGGGGGGAAGAAATAAAGAAGAGGAGGAGGCAGTGGGTGTGCAAGGGAGGTAGCAAGGGCGGTGCAGCAGGTGGGTGTGTGCAGGTGGTGGCGGGGGTGCAGGGTGAGTGCAGGTGGGGAGGAAGAGAAAGAGAAGGAAGAAGAGAAAGAAAGGAAAAGAAAAGAAGGGAAGAAGAAGGTGGGGAAGGGCAGAGTGGTGCCGTGTGTGCAGTGAGGGAGAGAGAGAGGGAGAGAAGAAAGAAAGAAGGAGGTGCTGGTGCGGCTGTACTGTAGCAGATTGATGTGAAGGGAGATGCAGGGAAAGGTGGGTGTGATGAGTGACGCTAGCGTCGCCCATGGTGACTCTATCGTCGCTCATAAAAAAGTATAAAAAAATATAAAATACTAGCGAAAGGTCCTCATTAGTGCTCCTCTAAGTTTTTTTTTTTTTATTTTTGAGCCATGAAGTTTAAATGCATTTTATGATCAATTTAAAGAACATGTGCCCCGTCCGATAAATGCTGGGATTATTACTTTTGATATTCTTATAAAAAATCAAGAAGTCTTGTAAGGAATCCAAAAACATTGGGATTTTAAAGGTCATCTAAAAATGTTAAAGATCATTATCGAACTATTATTGTTATTTTGAAATATGTAAAGTCATGTCTCTTTGGAAGTGTCCTTTGGCAAAACTATATAAGATTATGTTGTAGTTGTTTTGTAGTGTGTAAGGCCAGAGTATGTGCGATGAAGGTCTAGGAGATCATCCAAGTATTTGCTGTAGAAAGATCTTGTAGAAGTTTAATTAAATGCATTTTATGATTTATTAATATTTACCATAAAATTTACCATAAACATCTGCAATAAATTTTAAATAACTCACATTCATGTGCTCTCTTTTTATTAATTTTCTAAGAATGATAAAATTATATTTTTTAATATATATTTTCTCTTTCCAATATTATCTCAAGTAATACTCTACGTTGTACATTTTTCTCAGCCTGTGCCTAGCACTTTCATCATCAGCATCATCATCATCATCATTATTATTATAGCTTGAGTGAGAGCACTATATCATTATGAGCCCACCTAATCAGTCCAAATTTTTATCTTACCGTTACTCTCTCTCCTATCTTGCTTCCTCTATAAATATTTTTTTTTATTTTTTAATATTTATATATATAATGATTGTTGCTTTCATATTGGAATATATATTTTTTGTTGTCTTTCACACTAGTTGATAGTTACAATAGTACATTTAGTGGCAGAGAGCAGCCCTGCATAAATCCATTTTTATCAATACGAGGGACATATTATTAATCCATCCTTTTAACTTCGTATGATTGGACATTTTTCTGCAAAAGCTTGTAACAGTGATAGAGAGCAGCCATACATAAATCTATTTTTATCAATATGAGGACCATTTTATTAATCCAAATCGATCTTAATAACAACGAACACCTATATTTATATTTGGCTATAAGTGACCCAATCCATCCATGATCCACCACAAGATTAGTGAAGATTTCAAAATACATAATTAAGCTTCATGTGCATTAAAGAGTTTATGAGGGGAAGACCACCGGGCTTGGGATGAAATAAGAGAAATTCTAAACTCACCCACCTTTTTTTGCTGGGCACCCCCACATTTTTTTTTTAATTGCACATGACGAAAATACCCCTCCCTCTCCTTCCTTCTCTCTCCCTCTCCCTGCTCCCTGCTCCGGTGGCACCCCCAACCTCCTCCCGCGCTGCACCCAGAGCTCGACGCTTGCGACTGGCTATTTCGCCGCCGCTGGCTCCAGCAGCCAATTTCGTCCTCCTCATTTGGGTCACCGTCGTTCTCATCATCCGTGGAGTCGCAGTCAAACGAAGAATCCCTAGAAGGGTGGATGAGTGCGAGAACCGCAAAATTCTTTCGTAGCGCCTGCACGCTGTTGCCGACATTCGAGAGTGGGCAAGAAAGGTTGGTGTCGGGTGAAGCCGAGAACATGCGGAAGAGGCACTCCTTGTAGGATTCGTGGCCGCATTGGAGGAGGAGAGGGACCCCCCTCTTCCCCATCGTATCGCATTCGGGGGCTTTGGTGGCGGGCGAATGGCAGAAAGAGGGGGAGAGGGAGAGGGAGAGGTAGAGGTCGCAGGGATTTTGGGCAGGGGCCGGCAGTGGGCGAGAGGGAGAGGGGGGAGAGGAAGAGAGAAGAAAGGGGGAAGGGGGGAGGGGGGGGAGAGGGGTTGCCGGCGGCAGGCGAGAGAGATAGAGAGTGGGAGAGGGATCCGCGGCATTAGAGGTGGCCGGAGCAAGGAACATGGAAGGAGAGAGGGAGTAAAGATGAGAGATGAGAATAAGAGAGTATTTTAGGTATTTTTGGAAATGTGGGTGAGCTCAGTAAAAGAGGTGAGTGCATTAATAATTTCTCATGAAATAATGTTTTTTTTTTTTTTTTTTGTAAATAATCACATAATTATTTTTGTCTAATGGATGTAGAGGCAAAGTTATCATTTTTATAAAACTTCAATACAAGCCTCATGGTGATTGCCCATTCTCGTTAGGAATACTGACTTTATGAAAGCTATTAAAATGGAAAAATAGGAATATTTCAATGAATGCTCAAACCACAATGGCATATTTACAAATTCTATATATCTTGGGGCCTTTTCTATTAAAAAAATGTTACTTTTTCTCCAACTTTGATTTATTTATACAAGCGGAAACATTAGGTGGACGTATACACTAGGTGATTTTTTTCTTTCTATTCCTCAAAGGTACCAATGGTGGCACTTCTAATTAGCATCTTAGTATAAACTGGACGACGATGCTAGCTGCCACTGCTAGAATGTAGTAAATAGAACTGATTTAGAAGTCATAATTGTCATTTTTATTTCGGACTCCATTTATCTTACCTTCAAAATGAAAAAGTTTCGGCCGATTCGAGATTTTGGCAAAGCTTTTCTAAATCACATTTCAGAAAAATATAAAAATGATATATATTCATATATATATAGAATAATAAATAATAAATATGGTTTTAATCTATTCTAGTAAAAAAATTTGGAAATACATTATAGAAAAATAAAAAAAATACTAAAAATACTAAGTATATATATATAAAGTAAAAAAATTAATTATGTAAAATACCATTTCATCCAAAAAATAACATTTTGCCTATAATCGGCCAAAATTTTAAACAAAAAGTTCTAAATGAGATTTCGTTTCGACCACATGACCAAAACAAAAATAAAAAATAAAAAAAAAAAATTGGCCTTCTCGGCTGAAAGGGTACGAAATCAGTACTTATCAGCATACCCCTTTCTTTTGTTCAAATAGCTAATTTACTTAACCATCCTTTCCTTATTCATTGCTGCCATGTAAAATCTTTAGTTCCCATCTTTTTCAGAAGCATGGTTACACATTAGCAGCACGAGCTGCACGACCCATTAATGGGTCAGTGGTAAATAATTCTGAGATCCCGAGACCTTAGGGCCAGAGCACTAAATCCTGCCGCCCTAAGAATTTTAATGAACCATAAGAGATGAAATAATCGGGCCAATCATAGATGCCCGAAAATTTATGAAGATTGGTTTCTGCACATACTTCTCTGAACTATTGCTCAGGGGATATTAAATTGTAGATGAACCTTTGTAGTCTTCATACTTTATAGACCTATAATTCCTCCAAGTGCGACTGGAAGAATTTGGCATTTAATTGTCAGGAATGTTGAGATTTGACCAATAGAGAGATCAAGAAGCCGCTAAACCAGTCTGGAAATCATTATCCAACGAAACTATATTCAATTAAAAATAACCAAAATGATAGTCCCTTAAAATCTAATTCCACACACTTAATCAACTAGCCGTGTTATCACAACGGAAAAAAAAAGTCTCTCCACAGCGATTCTACATTTTTCAGTATTTATAGAAGTTGATCATCACCTGCATCTCGATTTGAACAAATTACAACTTTTAGAAGGGAGAGTGCCAACGCGGGGACGCCATTCAGTTGCTTTCTATTACTTGTTTTCAACGAGGGGCTCCACAAACTTCAGTTGAATTCTAGTTGAATTAGAATCATCCACAGGTTTCTTTGGGGCTGTGATGGGCTGTTGGCCTTGTTTATTTTGTACTCCCTGAAAAAAAAGAAAAAAGAACAAGATAGGAACTAAATAGGCAGGAGAGAGAACAATATCATAAAGGTTCGATTTGATAATAAATCGTGTCACGAGAATCTCACTGATTGGATAATTGTAACCATTCACAGTATGCAAATAGAGGGTTAAGAAGGTTACAAAGCAATGGTCCACCTTCAAAGGTAGAATTTTGTGGCATTTTCAAAATACCACTGTTACATAAGATCATTGTTCAAAAAATTGAAATTGTATTGCAAATTGTTCAAGGGGATGAATCAAGATGTATCATGAACCATATTGCAAATCATTGGATTCTTTATTTTCTGATAAAAATAAAAATAATAAAACTAATTAAAAAAGTAGGTATTCACAATCCATCCGTTTTCCATCTACAGGAACACAAGTACAATGGCAAATAAGACCTAGGAAAGGATACAATCACATAAAGAACATCATTACACATATTAATATATCATACATGATATGTATGAATAGCTAAATATGTTTAAGATCTCAACATTACTAAGAAAAATAAACAAGTGCAGTGATTTTTATTTGTTCTCTTTAAATAAAAAATAAGAATAAATCCCAAATCACCATCAACCTTATATGATTAGAATGTCCTCTGAAGTTAAAAAAGTGTATGAGGAAAAAAAAAATCAAATGTAAATGCAAAATAATATTCGATACATAGGTCATGTGCTCTAGCCACATTGCCTGTTCTCTAAAACCTCGCTAAAATTACAAAAATTCTTAAAGAGATTTCATTAATCACTATATAACCTTTAAAATTAGAAATGGTGACAAAGTAAAATAAAAATAATAAAAGAGAAATAATACTAAAATTAACCTCTTAGCTCTAGCTATTCTCGCTCAGACAAATTGCTTGTATCGTAAGATTCAATAAAACAAGCATTAAATCGTAAGATTCACACCTGTCATGTAAGATTCATCGATAAATGAGATTCGTTACATAGATATGAATCTTTTTCCTTAGGAAGTTTGGATTTGACATGGATAGTGTCAATCCAGCCCAAGCAAGCCCAGGCCCATTCTGGGCCCAGACTGTATATATTACTTAGTCAAAGCCTTTTAGTTTGTAAAACAGTTTTTTAGGATCTGATTAGTGATACTTGCATGTAATCAGGGATTTCATCCCCTTTATAATGAGAAGAACAGTCGACCAAGAAGGTCACTGCATTCAGCACATCTCTTCAGAATTCTTTCCATCTCTCTAAATGATATGGTATCAGAGCCTTGATATCTAGATCATCCACTCCCATCCGGTGTGGCCCACCTGAGATCTTCTTCATCAACTCAGCGGAACCAGACCATGTTGGTCGACTGGAATTGCCTGTATTTATGGTGATTTTTCAGGAATTTATTTCCCATCAGAAGTAGGTTTTCCATCGCAATTTCTGGTTCGTCAGATTTCTCAATCTGATTTCATCTCGGCCGTCTAAAATCAAGGATCTTGGTTATTTTTGGCTGAATCTTCTTCCCTCACTTGCGAAAATATGCTGTGGCTTCATCCCCGACCTCTGATCTGTCCTATGATGATCTGGTGGGGCTTCCGTTTATGGAATCATACTGACAGAATGGTCGTCAGTCAGTTTTAGTGCAGATCTGTGCACTGTTTCGATTGCACCTTCTCTATTTGTGCATCTTCTTCATTATCAGACACATATTCTTCACTGGAAGACATTTTCTGCCACCTGATCGTCTGTGATCATCTCTGATCATCTCCGATCAGCCGTGGCCCACCTGCGATCATCGACATCATATCAGCGGAAGCAGCTCATCTTGGTCGCCTGGGTCTCTTCTTATTTCTGGACATTTTTTCAAGATTTATGGATCATCAGAGGTAGGCCTTCTACTATTTTTTGTGGAAATTCAGTTTTATCAACTTGTTTTCATCTCAGCCGTCCAGAATTTTGGATTCCTGTTGGTTCTGGCTGGGACCACTTCCATTAGGTGCGAAAATATTCCACCCTTCCATCCCCACCCTTTGATCTGGCTATTGATCAGTTGCTGGGGAACACGTGGGAATCTACCCACTGAACGACGGGACGACGTGCACTCTGTTGTGCATTTTTTTTGTTCTGGCTATTGCTTATGCTACAGTACTGTGCTGTGTGATATCTGCCTGCTGCCTGGAGAAAATTGCATTTTCTTCTCAATATAGCTACTGTGAGACGTTTTATCTGGTCCGGCTGTTCTCTGTTCTTGTTCATTCCGGTGTGAAGTTTTTGTTGTCTGCTCATCATGGACAAATCTGACATTAAAATGATTAGATTTGATGGAAACAATTATAACTCCTGGGCCTTCCAATTTCAAATTTACTTAGAAGGCAAGGAACTCTGGTCATATATTGATGGATCTGAACTTATACCGGCAGAAGATGAAAAAAAAGATTTTAGCTTGGAAAACTAAAGATGCTAAAATCAAAACCTGGTTGTTAGGCTCGGTTGAGCACCATTTTATCCTCAACCTCCGCCCTTGCAAAACTGCCAGGGAAATGTGGGATTATCTTAAGAAGATCTATCAACAAGGCAATGCTGCCCGTCAATTTCAATTGGAACTTGACATTTCTCAATTCACTCAAGGCACCCAGTCTATTCAGGAGTATTACAACGGTTTTCGACGACTGTGGTCAGAATATGATGAGATTAAGTTTGCCAAGGTGTCTGATGCACTCCTACCTGAACTCCTTCCCTTACAACAAAGTAGCCATCGGGATCAGTTTCTGATGAAACTTCGTCGGGAGTTTGAGACAGTTCGCTCTAACTTAATGAGCAGGGCTTCTCTTCCCAGCTTGGATGACTGTCTTCAGGAGCTTCTGCGGGAAGAACAACGTCTGGTCACGAAAACTAGTTTGGAACAACAGGGTTCAAATGAGGCTCCGCTTGCCTATGTAGCTACCACCAGACCATCTCCCCGGGATATCAGTAAAGTTCAGTGCCATAACTGCAGGAAATATGGTCACTATGCAAATCAATGCAAGGCAAAAATTTGCCGATATTGTAAGGCAACTGGTCATGTTATTGAAGAATGCCGGAAGAAGAATCGCAATTCTACTTCCCGCAATTATGTGCAGTCAGGCCCTGGTACTTCCACCGTGTCGTCAGCTCCCACTGCTTATACAATAACCACTCCACCATATGCATCATCGGACTTCAGTGGTTCTCTGCAGTATGATTCATCCTCACAGCCTGGTTCCTCATCACAATCTGCGTCTCCAGCTCCTCTCACCCCTGAGATGGTTAACCAAATGATCATCAATGCATTGGCATCCATGAACATCACAGGTACTGATTCCTCTCTTTCCAATACATGGTACTTAGATTCTGGTGCAAGTAACCATATGACCTCTTCACCCATAACATTACAGAATGTCGTTCCTTACACTGGTCATCTCACTGTTCAAGCTGCCAACGGAGATCATCTCCCTATCACCTCTGTTGGTGATACCCCTGGCCCTTTACCCTTAACCAATGTTTTAGTTTCTCCTCATCTTGCTACCAATTTGGTTTCTGTGGGTCAACTTGTTGAAAATAATTGCAATGTCTCCTTTTCTTCTTCTGGTTGTGTTGTGCAGGACCAGGAGTCGGGGGAAGTGATCGCGAGGGGGCCTAAGCGTGGCAGACTTTTTCCCTTACCAATGTCTTCCGTTATTGAGAATAAAACTTTGCATCAATTCTTTTGTTTTTTTATTCAGAATAATTCTCGATTGTGGCATAATAGACTTGGTCATCCGAATGCTTCTACAATGTCTACTTTATTTCAATCTGGATTAATAAATAAACCTGTTGACTCTGCTTCTTTTGAATGTGATAGTTGTAAATTAGGAAAGAGTAAAACTTTACCTTTTCCACACTCCACCACAGGGAGCACTGCATGTTTTGACTTGATTCACAGTGATGTTTGGGGCATTGCTCCGACCCTTTCCCATAGTCATTTCAAGTACTTTGTAACATTCATTGATGACGACAGCAGATTTACTTGGATTTATTTATTACATTCGAAGTCTGATGTTCTTAATGCATTTAAATTTTTTGTTAACTATGTTGAAAACCAATTCTCTAAATGCATTAAAACTTTGCGATCAGACTCAGGGGGGGAGTATGTTTCCAAGGATTTTCAATCCTTTTTAAACAATAAAGGAATTATTTCTCAACGTACATGTCCGTATACTCCACAACAAAATGGAGTCGCAGAACGGAAAAACAGGCATCTTCTTGATGTAACTCGAACTCTTCTGATTGAATCATCCGTTCCCCCTCGTTTTTGGATTGAAGCTCTCACCACGGCTGTCTATCTCATTAACCGCCTTCCATCACATACCATTGCTCATTTAACGCCTCATTTTAAATTGTTTGGTCATCATCCTGTGTTTGATCACCTACATACATTTGGTTGTGTTTGCTTTGTTCATCTACCTCCCACAGAGAGAACGAAACTCACAGCACAATCTCGCAGGTGTGCTTTTTTGGGTTATGCTACTAATCAAAAAGGTTTTGTTTGTTATGATCCCATTGGTCGTCGTATCAGGGTTTCTCGAAATGTTGTTTTCTTTGAAAATCAATATTTCTTCCAAACTCACATAGATTGTCCTCACCCCTCTTCACCAGCTCTCTTACCAGGTTTTTCGGATCAAACCTCTGTTACTAGGTTTAATCCTGCTTTTGTATACCACCGACGGGATAAACCTCCCATTGCAGATGGCCCTCCCCCTGATCCTCCACCGACAACTGGTTCCACGCCTACTCCTGCTTTACGTCGCTCCTCCAGAAATTCTAGACCGCCTGAGCGGTATGGCTTTACCCATACTTCTTTGATGACTACTCTCTCTTCTATCCCTATCCCAAGTTCTTATTTGCAGGCTGTCCAACAAGATTGCTGGAACCAGGCCATGAAGGAGGAATTAGATGCATTGGCTCTGAATCACACATGGGATATTGTGGAGTGTCCTACGGCAGTTAAGCCTATTGGTTGCAAATGGATCTACTCGATCAAACTTAAATCTGATGGGTCCTTGGATAGACACAAAGCTAGACTTGTGGCACTTGGAAACAGACAGGAGTATGGCATTGACTACGAGGATACATTTGCACCTGTGGCAAAGATGACCTCTGTTCGGTTACTTCTTGCCATTGCTGCATCTCAGTCTTGGCCATTATACCAAATGGATGTCAAAAATGCATTTCTCCATGGGGATTTGCACGAAGAAGTCTATATGCGTATACCACAAGGCGTCCCCTCTCCCTCCAAGAGGTCTGTCTGTCGGTTGCGGAAATCACTTTATGGTCTCAAGCAAGCTCCTCGGGCATGGTTCGAAACATTCAGGGGTCGATTATGCGAAAGTGGGTTTACTCAGAGCCCTTATGATCCATCTCTCTTTCTATGCCACACATCTACAGGGGTTACTGTACTTTTGGTGTATGTTGACGATATTATTATCACTGGCACGGATGATGGTATGATCAAATCTCTCCAAGCTTCCCTCCGGACTTACTTTCATATGAAAGATTTGGGTCCTTTGCATTATTTCTTGGGCTTAGAGGTGCATCAATCTCCCAAAGGTCTTTTTGTTAATCAACACAAATATACTTCAGACCTTATCGAGTTGGCTGGCCTCCATGATTCTTCGCCTGTTGATACACCCGTCGAGGTAAATCTCAAGCTGAGTAAAACTGATGGAGACCTTCTTCCTGATCCTCATACATATCAGCGCCTGGTGGGCAGTCTTGTCTATCTCACCATCACTAGACCTGACATTTCCTATGCTGTTAATCTGGTGAGCCAGTTCATGACCGCTCCTCGACACCTTCATTTGACAGCTGTGAAGCGCATTATCCGTTATCTGCTAAGCACTGTCTCTCGTGGCTTATATTATCCAAAGGATAATCCTCTTCATCTAACTGCTTATGCGGATGCTGACTGGGCAGGCTGTCAAGACACACGTCGTTCTACTACTGGTTGGTGCATGTACCTTGGCAATTCACTCATTTCTTGGAAATGCAAGAAACAAGCAAGTGTATCCAGATCTTCCACAGAAGCTGAATATAGGGCGATGTCTTCTGCTTGTTCTGAAGTCTTATGGCTACGGGGCCTTCTTTCAGAACTTGGATTCACTCAAACCTCTCCTACTCCATTGCATGCCGACAATACTGGGGCTATCCGGATCACTGAAAATCCAGTATTCCATGAACGCACCAAGCATATTGAAGTTGACTGCCACTTTATTCGGGATGAATTTAAGCGGGATGTCATTACTCTACCTCATGTCCCTACAGAGTTTCAGTTTGCAGATATCTTCACAAAGGGACTTCCTCGGCCTCGACATCAATTTCTTGTTTCCAAATTGTTGCTTTATGACTCCCCAGCATCAATTTGAGGGGGGGTGTCAATCCAGCCCAAGCAAGCCCAGGCCCATTCTGGGCCCAGACTGTATATATTACTTAGTCAAAGCCTTTTAGTTTGTAAAACAGTTTTTTAGGATCTGATTAGTGATACTTGCATGTAATCAGGGATTTCATCCCCTTTATAATGAGAAGAACAGTCGACCAAGAAGGTCACTGCATTCAGCACATCTCTTCAGAATTCTTTCCATCTCTCTAAATGATAGATAGTAGGATTCAAGATATGAGTTGTAGGATTCTAACAACAATGCTTGTGGTAATGTGTTAAACAATGAATGAGGTCATCTACCAATACCTTTTGGACAGTCAACCTCCGATATGATGGAGCCCTTGCCACTGAGGAAGCAGCCGCGGCTGCAGCCACACGTATTCTGAAGATTCACAAAATATTGGCAATTACTTTATGATGAATGGGCAACTTGTCATTAGCAATTAAAGAGCATTGACTCGGGTAATTGATCTCCATACCTTTTATGAACATCAACATACTCATCCGTCTCATCTACAATCTCCTCCTGCAATGGAAAATGAAGTACGCAACTATTAGAAAACTGTAAATAAAAGTTCAATAGTAAACAAAGTAGGCCTCCTAGCATCTTAAACAAGACAGTAGGTGCACAACATGGATATTCAGGATAAAAAACAAATATGACAGGATATGCAGTCAGAATAAAGTGATTATTTGGATGTCTTCCAAATTGTAGCAGTTTGAATATTTTGGTGGGATGATGGTCAACACATCAAGTGAGCCAATGATTCACAGCCTTTTCCTACTCCCAACTCACAATTAAAAACAATTTGTGCCTAGAGAGAGAGATTAATCTTGTGATTTCTGATTTCCATGCAATCAAATGGACAGCACTACGGATATCCACTGTGCCAAATTCTTCAAACCAATTGTAACTAGGGATGCATGCACAAGTCACTCAAAAATTAAGAACACAAATCAGAGCATTGAATTACTTACTTGTAGGAGTTCTTCAAATACATCCTCTAGTGTAATGATACCAATGACCTCACCATCATCGATGTCCTCCATCAAACGAGACACCACACTGTTAGCTGCATCATTTTGTTGCAAAGATGGTGGCCTATTTACATTGAGCTGCCTATTTGTTCCCTTCTCAATGTCAACAATACTTTCTGATTTCTCTTCAGGTGTAGGTAACAACAAAGGAGTAGTTAATGTGGCTTCCACATTTCCTGATTTGTTTTCAACTGCTTTTTCTCCATCATCAGCAGTCTGAGAGTTCTTAGTTTTCCCTTTAGCCTTAACCACAGCTGCCATATGACTACTTCCCTTTTGGAATTCATTCAATATATCATAGAGAGGCATATCCGCTGGAACCCTGGTAAAGTTCATTCTATGAATATAGAGTTCTTGAATCTTGGATAAGTTCAAATATAGAAGAAATTAGAGGGCCATGACTCCAGTTCCAACAAATGCACAGTTAGATGAGTTCTTGTGCGAGGGTCTGTTTCAATGGATGAGATTCCAAAGCATTAATATGAGGCAACCCATCATTAATGGTTCCCATAAAACTCTCCCAAATTAAGTGAACATAGCTACTGTCCCTATACCTTTTGTCGGCCTTTTAGCCAAGATCAAGTGTAGATACTGTTCCTTTCAGCTAAGATTAGGTTCGACCTAAGTGGGTCCCTCATATCAATGATTTAGAATCATCAATAACTTGATTTCAGAAAATCATGAGTTTAATTAGATGATCCATACTGGCATTTGCAAAATTTCCACTTCATTAAGGCTCAGAAGTCAGAACCCTAAAATTCCTCTTAACGAGGGGGGAGGGTGGGGCACACCGTGGGATTCTCCGAATGGAAACAGCACTGACTGGAGTCTCTGTCTCTGCACGTACTGTTAAAAGACTTTTCACCTAATTCAGAAACCCAAATAGCACAGCTCTGAATTAAAAAGACGAAAGAATAAGAAACATATTTTAAAAGATATATGGAATAAAGTGTAGAGCTTTGCTTATATGCACCTACCAATAGAAGGCCAATAATATTCTTTGGATTCCCAGAATAGACTGGAACACGGCTGTGGCCCCGAGCAAGAATTTTTCCAATTGCTTCCCTGGTATAAGAAAAGGATTGAATTCATAGCTACAACCATGTCAAACACTTCTGAAGTAAAAAAAAAAAAAAAAAACATAATTGTATAGAAAATTGTATCCATACAAGCAGTGATCATGCAATTTTAACGTACCAAAACTGGCTATTATGGGGGTCACCTTAAAGAGCTAATTTTATGCAGTATATATTTAAAATATAATAATGTTGAAATTTGAAAATAATAGCTGCCTTCGAAGGAGGGCACACTGATGAAAATCAGTCACAGACATGGCTACATTGATCACTGATCATCTTGATCAAGGCAAGGGGTTTGAGTCACAAAAAATTGTGTGTGCATTATTTGCTGGATGATATCAACTACCAATGGACTCATCCTAGATAAGGCCCAGGTGTTCTAAGATTGCATGGAGAAGACAATAGTAGTAGATTGTGGTGGATCATGTGGCTGCTCCTGCAGAGGAGTATATGCCCAAGTTCATCAAGAAAAGGGGAGGAAAATCTAATCCATAATAGGAGCAGGTTCATAGAGAATTCACTGGTCCACATGTTGCATCACCATTGCACCAGATACAAGTTACAACCAAGCTCAAACGAGAATATTCTGAATTTCAATTACTTTCCTTCTATTTATTGGTTTTATCATTTCTTTTAAAATCACTCATGGTACATTTACTTTTACTTAAACCACTGTAAGGCTAAGATTAACATCTACGGCAATAGAATAAGAGCAATATACTGCCTAGATTGTAAGAATTCCAATTTATTTCAAACATTCACAAGCAATTATAATGCACCATCTGACCCTTTGTTTACTGGTTTTTCCCTAACATTCGACTGGTCCAATGTCTGGGACCTGTTTCCCCTTATTTCTTGCATTGGACATGATCTCCAAGGCCATATCTAGCCATGTTCTCGAGTTTTCGTGGTAGTTTTGCCACGCATTCTATTCTATTTGCTGTTTGACGGATCTGATTGTGGATAAGATTCGATTAAGAACTTGTATTTTTTAAGAGTGTCTTCTTCTCCATAGTTTGCACTTGCTCAAGTGTGGGCTACTTTACCATTATTACACTACAAAGAATCAAGATATAACATAATGGTCAATATATATATATATTCCTTTTTTTAATGTTATCAATATATATATTCCATTAATAGTAAAACTTACCAGTCCAATTTCGAATTGACATCTAAAGAAAATGTGGACTCAATAGGTGTCATCGCCTCTTCTGCCGTCTACTTGCAACATAAGAAATTCAGTACACTAAATCAGTTCCAGAAATCATAAGGGCTGTTAGAATTTAAGACAAGTAACATGCAAAGAAGCAGGAAGCAATGTTGCTACCAGTACTTGAAAACCATCTACTAGGTATTTTGGAACATTTGCTACCAGAAAGGCCAGTCAAACTCTTACACATAGATATATACAAAATACCTTTTATTGTTTCGAATAAGATGGGAGAGGTCAGGTAAGTCTGTTTCCCAATAAGGTAGCCAAGTCTCATCCCTGAAAAGTAAGGCCCATGCCTGAATCATGGATCCTCAGAGTCAAGCTCAGGATTCAGGTCCATACCAAAGCAGATGCATAGCCAGTTGCAACTGTACCTTTTGAATTGTATATCATCTTTTGATCAAAAACCGAACTTGGCCGGACAACCTTATCATGGTTCAAAATCGCGGTACCGTCACCGTCATGGTCAAACCCGAATACCGATATGAAGCGGCGTTAGGTCATGGTCCATCACGGAGTGAATTCTTTTTGACCCCCCAAAAAAATAATATCCAAAAAATTCCAAAATATTGGAAAATGCTAGAAAACAATGTTTTCTTTCATTAGTACACACTATAGACCAAAATATCGGTCCTCTAAAGTCATAATATCCTGTATTTCTGTTTAGTCTTTAATTATTAAACATCCAAGTTTTAATATTTACACTCTGCCCATCCTTGTAATTTAGAAATCTATTAATGTAGCCATACTGTCCTATCCAAAATAAAACCCAAACCCTTCATAATAATAATCACCCCTTTTAATTGGCTATGTGAAAATTTTCGCACCAACTAGATTTGGGCCACTGTCAAGTTAACCATGTAATATTATTTTAAAATGATATATTTTTTTCTTAATATTTTATTAACATGTGATCAATTTGATAATAGGCCCAACTCTTATTGGAGTAGTATTTATCAAGGCTCATTCAACTATTGAAGCATTTATTTTAGTGGTTTAGAGTTTCACTAGGTTAGAGGGTTACAAACTTGAAATTAAAATAATCGTCTACAAAAAATTTGCAGGCTCCACAATGGTGACCACCGATTGAAAATCAAGATATAAAGAACCTTTTTTTTTTTCAAATTTTGTTTTTTTAGGACCCTCAATCAAGATTCGAATCATTCATGATGTTTAAAAGGCCCAAAACGGCTGGGAGATCAAATTTCAGTCGTTGATTCATCACGGATTTTACGATATTTGCAAAAAATATCCATACCAATAGATGACCATTTGTGGACTTCAGTGGGCACCATTCGCACAATCTGAACTGTTCAACCTCTTTAGAAGGCCAAAAACAGCCAAGGGGTCAAATTTGTCAGATTGATTCATCATGGCCTAGGACCACAGTTTGCTCCTGGAGGTTGAGGATTCGAAACTGCACTACTACACTGGGGCCACAGGGGATTTACCTAGCTCCCCCCGACCCCTAGCTCAAAGGGCTGGGACACCGTCCGTTATAAAAAAAAAAAAAAAAATCATCATGGATCATGACAAAATTGCGAAAAACTCCCAATCGTTGATATGCCATAGTGCAAAAAAGGTTTTTTTTGCATTCTTCTTTTTTTTAGTTTTTTTATTCTGCGGGCCCCTAAATCACAATCCTAACTGTTCATCATCTCCCAAAAGCCAAAATCGGCTAGGAGGTTGACTCATCATGGATTTTGAGATATTTGCGAAAAAATCCACTCCAGACTATAAAAACCATTTTTTTAATTCTTGTGGGCCCCATTTGCATGATTTGAACCATTCAACATCTCTAAGAGGCCAACAACGATTGGGGGGGTGAATTTTTAGGGCTTGATTCACCACGGATTGAGAAGATTTTGTGAAAAATGTGACCGTTGGATGCGGTATACGGGTATAGTGTAGATGGTAGGATTCTATGGTGTTTACCAAATGTGGAATGCGATTTTCCTCCCCTCAGAAATCCTCATTGATGATCATGGTTTAAAATATCAGCCGATAACGGTTCGTATCGTATCGGCCCTCATCGTTACGATATTTTACAGGGAATTGGTTTCAGAATCAGATCGCCAAAATATCACGTAAATATCAGTCGATACGGCCGATATTTTGAAAATATTGGTCAAAGTCTCAATATTGGCCGATACTTTCTAAGAAGCCCTATTCCTTAATGACCTCTTCAATGGAAGGAAAATAAAGAGGAAGGAAGAGCTCATTTCATACACAGAAAGAGAGAGATAGATTGAGATGGTTCAAAGAACAAGAAAAAACAGAGAGATCGAGAGATTTCTACTTTTCTAGCAGCAGTGAGGGAAAAAAAAGGGGGGAAAAAAAGAAAAAAAAAAGAAAGGGAAAGAGGGAAATAGCGGTGTACATGGATTGGAGCTCCCTGCTGCATGCACACATGCGCACTGCCCCTTCTTCATCTTCCCTTCTTTCCCCTTCTCCCCTTCTTTCCCCTTCTCCTTTGAGTTCCATGCTGTCACATAAAGAGGGTTTCAGTAAACCCACTTCCCTGATCCCTCTCGTTACATGAAAGGGGTGAATGCCCTTTCGTGTTTTTTACCCTTTTTTTGTCCGTCCTATCTATATTCTCATCTTACGCAATATTTGTGGGATCTATGATGATGTGCCCACCTATTAATAATCTAAGCCACTTAAAATAAAAGACCCTCCAATATGGGTTTCGATCAAATTTCATTCCAAAAATTGGGCTCACTATTAGATTGATCAAGTATGAATTCTTTCTTATGCCTAGCCAATATTGATCTCCTATTAGAGTAAATAGTTAGGTCCCATACAAGAGGTGGGCATTTTTTTTTTTAACCAATTTTAGATCTTTAACAGGTGAGCCCTAATATGGAGCTCATGAAGAACTTTTTTGCTCACTCTAATAGAAGGTAGGGCCATCCATTATTGAGGTGAAATAAGACCAATCCAAAAATTGGGCTCATCTATTATTTGAGCGAAATTTGGCTGAGTTTTTTGTGGGCCTATATATTGAAAGAGAACTTTAAGATTCATCCATCTGAAAGGAATAAAGGATCAAATCAATCTTGCACCCACCTAAAGTCATTAAATGGAGCACAAGTCATAATTCTCATTGAATTTTATTCATATGTGATGTTTCAACTTAATTTAGTATACACATGAAAATATATTTAATTGTGAACAAAATTTAGTTAGTTTTATGTAAAACAGTGGTCAGGATGTTATGACTTAGGGGAACCAGTTTTTTTCTTTATAGTTATTACTAATTGGAAAAAATATTGTTTATAGTATTTTACAATATTCTGAATTTTTTGGATATTTTTTTCAAATTTTTCTAGGGCAAAAAAAAAATTCACACCGCGACGACTATGGCGGACTGCGAACCACGACCAATACCAAGACCGTACTGGTTTTTTTGGGTAGGCCAATACATCGATTTTAATCCATGTTGAGGATAGCCTGGTTCCAGGGGAATGAATGAATCCTCTATAGAGAATCCCTCTCTCATGCAAGGATGCTATCCAAACGTCCCCTTAATGTTTAAGAAAGTACAATCCTACTAGGAAAGGGGAAGTCCAGCCCTTTCTTTAATAAATATGTAATCCCTCCATTAGGGTTTAGGAGAGACAACTTATCATAATTCCATAAAAAAGATTGTTATGGGTTTCCCTATGGTTGTGAGTGTTTCTCTTTGAGTGAACGGTGCTCAAGTGTGTTGAATTCCGAGAGGGATTCAGCAAACCCCCGTCTATGGAGTTGGTCCTCACTTGAATCTGTCTAGGATTTGGCAAACTCCCTCATGGAGTTTGTCTACATTCATTCCATATTCACTCACAGATCCTGAGCTGCATCACCTAGTCTATCTCACTATTACTGGGTTCGATATTCCTTTTGTTGCTCATACAGTCAACCAATTTGTTTTTGCTCCTACTACAATCCATTGGACCGCCGTCTTGTGCATTCCTCTAAGTATCTTCAGCCTACCTTGACACAAGGAGTGATCTGTCCATCATCCAGCTCACTCACCATTACTGCTTCTTCAGATTCTAATTGGGCAGGGGATATCAATGATTGTTGCTCTACTACAAGAAATTGCATTTTCCTTGGAAATACTCTCATTTCCTAGAAAAGTAAGAAGTAATCTGTTATCTCTCGCTCTTTTGCCGAAGCCAAATATCGTGCTCTTGTTGCCACTTTTGTTGAAATCATTTGGCTTTGTCATTTTTTCCATCAATTGGGCATCCACCTTTTACAACCCACTCCCCTTTACTGTGACAGCAAGAGTGCTCACCATATTACCATTCAAAAAAAAAAAGGATTGCTCGACGTATTGCCCACAATGATGTTTTTCATGAATGCACCAAACACATTGAGATTGATTGTCATTTTGTTTGATAACACATTCTTTTACACACCATGGCTTGCTAATTTCTTCACCAAATTTCATTCGGCTCAATGATTCAATCATCTTGTTTGCAAGCTCTCGATGTTTCTCCTCAGCCTATTGTGAGCTTCAAGGGGGGTGTGAAGACACATAAAAAACCTGGACCTCAATGGGCCTTGAGTCAAATGGGCCCATGTAACTATTTGTACTTATCCTTGATTGTAGAGAATTATGGGAATCTACTTATCTCTTTGTTGTGAAAAGGCTTATCGAGCCAAACTACATGCGATGGAAGCCTATATAAAGAATGGTCGGGTGATCTCAATGCTCAAGAGCACAACGACTATTTCCAAAATCTGCATCCTTCCCCTCATTTATGCATAAGAGGTTATAAATAAAATTTGCACAAAGAATTGGTGAGGAAATGGCACAGACCAACAGAAACTGGAATGGAGTAGAAGAAACATGCTTGACCTTGGAGTAAATGAATTGGAGTGAGAAGTAGGACAGACAAAACTGATCCCAAAAATACTGGATAATGCTCTGATGAATCTGGAAATTTTTTCCAAAACCTACTTAAATGAATCAAACAAATCTTATTGATTTTCTTTCAGACTTATTGCTGGTTTCCTAGTGATCCAAGTGGCAGAAGCAGGCGTGAATGGGGCAGGGGTGACTAAGGAATGAACAATAACAAGTTACGACAAGATTCAAGAACCCAACTATGTGAAGGAAATATAAATAGGAGATTCCTGCAACAATACAGCTTACTGACAAAGAAACATCAAATTCAGAAACCTATTATGATCAAGCAAAGAAAAAAAAAACAATGGTTAAAAACCTAAAAAACTCTAATGTAGAGATAGATAATTGATACAAGTTTTCCACAACTTTGCCAATTTTTTCTATCATAAATTCTACACTACAAGTGTTTGACTTCTAAAATTTGTAACTGAAAACAGATAAACAAACTGTTCTCTTAGAATGTCATGGTTTGTTGACCCTTCATCAACTTCGGGTGGCTTATATTTTTTCTACTGTTTAATAATATAAATCTTTTCAAATAAGAGGCTAAATAATAAAAGCTAAAATGTAATACATTGTAAACAATGTGGTCACTGACATGCCTTTTCAGTCAAATCGAGTGCTCCACTTATAATGGTTGTCTCATCATGGGTGAGCTCGCCCCCCTTACCTGCCTAAAATAATAATGAAAAAAAAGAAGTAATGTTACAAAGGATTTATTCCAAGAAAATGTCTATACATTTGGTACTTCTAACATTTCTAGCTGCAATTAGACTGATCACCTAGAAATATCTCTCACATATCTGCTACAGTTTCATTCAGAAAGACTTACCTCTTTGCCGTGTATAGAAACAAGGACTTTCAATTGAGCCCGCCTGAATAGTGCAGATTCATTATGTCCAAGTACACAATCAAGAAGCTGAAATAACTTAAACAAATTAGAGATGGGTACAGATATGTCTCTTCAAATGCTAAGTATTATCTTTCGAATGAATAAGGAGGCAAGAATGTCAAGATAAATAACATACACTCGTGCCTCTTAGCAGCAGAGTTGAAACATACAAGCAAAAGAGTTAGAAATCACTGCTGAAAAAAAAGAGAAAAAGGTTTCACAATGTATGGATAGTACTGCTCAAGGTCATCACAAATTCCAACAAGTGTATCTAAGTGTTAAGGAGTAGCATGAATTTACAAGGCTACAACATTCCATGAAAAATATTGAGAAGATCATAGTATGGCATTCAGTGGCAAAATACTGCATATGCCCACAAGGTGCGTCAGCGTCCTCATCAAGTAAAGATACAGACAAAAGCTTCCTCCTATCTAAGAGATACAAATTTTAGCTATGCATTGACCTACCCAGTCACATTTCTGATATTCACATTTGAATTAATACTCAAAACTAGAATATACAAGCTCCCAATTACTCCCCAAAAAAAGGAACAAATAAAAAGCTCAAAATAATGAAGAAAATCCCCATGTGGTCCTAGGAGTTAGGAGAAAAACTGTTATTTTCCATTCTATGAATAAAATTTTAACAGAAAAACCGCAAGGATCAAGGAGAATATTAGAGGTAGTACATAGTACACCAACAAAAATAGGACCATTGGGAATATATTATCCACTAAACACTGAGCTAGAAAAACTAGCATCATCAAATGGACATTTGGGTTAGACTTAAGAAGGATTAAAAAAAAACCAAATGCACACATATGACCATAGCTCTGTGATCATGTCAGATTGCTTCCTTGGACTTGGATTTTCTCCCATAACCCTAACTTCACCAATTGAAGGAAAAGATGTGAGGCTACAGCATTAATCTTCATTTATAATTTATTTGGATTGCTTGAAACAAATGAATTTTTATTCTCGAGAAGAAATTCTTTAATTGATCTGCATCTAGTTTGTACCTATTAATCATAGAAAAATGTCATGGATTAAACACCGGATTTGCTAAAATATCTATGACCTCATTTACACTCCTAGAAAATGTAAACTCTCTAACCTCCCTCATTATAAAGCAAATTTCCATGGTATCATCTGAGTGTCATGCAGCCATAAGAAATCATTTAATGAACCCTCCTCAATAACAAGATGACCTGAAATTTTTCATTGCCTTCATGGCCTCAAGGGTGTCATATTTCATTTGAATCTTTAATCCCATCGATTTTGAATACATTAAATCACACCCCCCCACCACCCCCCCCCCCCCCCCCCCCCCCCCAAAACCCCCAAAAAAAAAAAAAAAAAAAACTTTTCCAATAAAACCAAAAAATAAAAACAGAAAAAAAATCCCAATCCAACCACATGCACAAACACAAAATGATTTGGTGCTTACCTGTTTCTGACAAACTGGCTTCTACACAACATTGGATTGATCATGCAAAAACACATGAACCAACACTTTATTTAAGGGCTAAAAACTGTCAAATGGCCCCCATTTTCTGTCCACCATTGAGCCATCCATGAAACTTTTCCATTTCCCCTTACACCATCACGCGGCATGCATGCAAGAGAGCTGCACTGTTATTTTCAAAATAGTGATCGGGCCTCTCTTCATATTTCAAATAACTGATAAGACCACCCCCACCCCCCACATCATCCCCCCCCCCCCCCCCCCCATAATAATACCAGGGAAACCCATTTTCTGTCCACAATTGAGCCATCCATGAAACTTTCCATTTCCCCTTACACCATCACGTGGCATGCATGCACGAGAGCTGCACTGTTATTTTCAAAATAGTGATCGGGCCTCTCTTCATATTTCAAATAACTGATAAGAAACCTCCCCGCCCCCCCCCCCCCCCCCCCCCCCCCCCCACAATACCAGGGAAACACAGCTTCCCTCTTACCACCCTATTGTCATTGAACTTGTAGTCTGTCATTCAACTACTAGTTATTAATTCTCTCAAGCTTCAACAAATTTCTCCATTTGTACTAGTGTCATTGTCTCTGACAGACATATAAAGATTGTTGCATTGTCATCACATAATTTTGATTCAATGATACATCCAAATCAACCATTGAAAAAAGTTATTGTTTTAAATTCATTAAAAAAATGATATATCAGCCTAGCATGAAGTTAACATAAAATAATATCAAACACAAGGGTTCAGCAAGGTAAACTACAGACAACTAAGATAAAACAAAGAAATCTAACTTATTAAAATAGATCTAAGAAAAAAAAAATCAGTAATAATAACAGTGATACTCAATGCAAAGATAAGAAATAATGGCACAAGAAGTAAAACAGATCACGAACACAGATCAACATATTCTAAGATTCACTATATAACAAAGAAATCTAGCAGAAGCTTTGAGCAGGATGGTGTTGAAGGCAGGAAATCAGAATCTCATCAGTGGATTCAGGGTAGCCAAAAAGGCTCCTGCTATCTCTCACTCGCAGTTTGCGGATGACACCCTCATTTTCTGTGAAGCCAATGAAGATCAAATAAAAAACGTCAAAGCCATCCTTTATTGCCTTGAAGCAGTGTCGGGTTTAAAGATCAATTTCTTCAAAAGTGAACTGATTGGTATAAGAGTAGAGGAGTCTCTCTTGAGCCAATATGCAAAAACTCTTGGATGCAAAGTGGGATCCTTCCCGGCGACCTATCTAGGTCTTCTTGACTAGGAAGCACGGACACCTCTCCGGGGCCGTCGTGTCCGTGTCCGACACGGACACGCTCCGGACACGTGTCGGACACGCTAAAAAGAGTATCTTATTTATTGTTTTATATTTTATATTCCGGACACGTTGGGGGCACGCTCGGACACGTTGGGGACACGCTTGGGACACACTGGGACACGTTAGGGACACGCTGGCCTCTTTTAATTAGAAAAAAAACTAAAATTAGAGTAAAAAAGAGAAGAAAACGGGGCTGTTTGTAAAAAGTCATAACTTAAGAGGAAAGGAAAAGGGGGCTCTTTTAATTCGTCCATCCAACTCCAGCCCTAAACGAAAGAGAAAAAACCCCATTCGTCCGTCTAGTCCTAACGAAAGAAGAAGAAAAAGAAGATATGCTATGTCGGCGTGTCCATGTCCATGTATATGATTAGATATGATTAGATTTATTATTATTATTATTATTATTAAATATTAACGTGTCTCTGACGTGTCCGTGTCCTACTTTTTTGAGAAATGTCGTGTCGGCGTGTCCGTGCCGTGTCGTGTCGTGTCTGTGTCCCGTGTCCGTGCTTCTTAGTTCCTTGATGTAGGGGGCAAGCTAACAAAGTGGTATGGGGTCCTGTGGTGGAAAAAGTGGAAAGAAAGTTGTCTACTTGGAAAGCCAGTTACTTGTCTTTGGGAGGAAGGATAACCCTCATCAAAGCAGTGATGGGAAATCTCCCTATCTACTTCATGTCGATTCTAAAATGCCCAATCACTGTAAGTAACATGATAGAGAAGCTACAAAGGGATTTTCTATGGCATGGAAATAGTACTAAAAAGAAATTCCATTTAATAGACTGGGTGTGAGTGTGTACATCAAAATTGGAAGGAGGACTTGGCATCAGATTGTTAAGGAAAATGAACCATGCTTTACTAGGAAAATGGCTTTGGAGGCTAGGGGACGAGTCGGAAGGTCTATGGAGGTTGGTCGTGTTGGAAACATATGGAAATTAGAGGGATGGTTGGGAGGTTCAAGGTGCGGCCTATAAGTACTCGGCAATGTGGAAAGGCATAATCTCTAGCAGCGAAAAGTTTATGCAGAACATCAGAATATCAGATACCATGTTTGCTCGGGGAAGAAAATTGTTTTTTGGAAAGACACATGGATAGGAGAGGAGCCTTTAGCGTCTAAGTTTCCAGACCTGTTCAATTGTGCTCGAGACAAGCAAGCAAAGGTGGAAAACTATATGTATCGTTCTGGCATGAGTGGACAGATCACGTGGAGCCCGACGTTCAGAAGGAATCTGAAGGAGAATGAGGAGATTCAATTTCTGTCTTTTAAGGGATATTCATTTTCCCGAGGACATGGAAGACACAAGGATTTGGAAAGCGTCAAAAAATGGGTCTTTCTCTGTCTTTTCTTTCTATGCGGCATTATCGGCAATAGTAGAGAGCAAAAGATTGCTCTTCGAAGTAGAGAGCCAAAGTAGTTTGGCAAGCATATGGAGGATCAAGGCTCCACCCTGGGTAGTGGCTTTTGGATGGATTGCTCTCCGAAGAAGAATCCTAACTCTAGATAATCTAAGGAAACGAGGAAAGATTGTTGTTAACGGTTGTCAAATGTGTTTAGAGGATGTGGAAACGGTAAGCCATCTTCTTTTAAGGTGCAGCTATGCGATGAAAATTTGGAACTCTGTTATAAATTGGTTCGAATGCAAATGGGCTATGCCGAAGACGCTTCAACACCTTTTTGAGTGGTGGATTTCTCCGATTGGGTCTAAGAAAGGAAAGGAGTTATGGAAGCTTTCTTTTTTAGCAGTCATTTCGCATAAATGGAAGGAGAGAAATGTTCGGAGGAAATCTTAGTGGTAAGATTAAATTCTCAGTAGGACAATGGGTGCAGATCAATCCTGCTTTCAAAGACTATCCCATTGATCAAATTATGTTCAATTGGAAGGAGATAGCTTTCTCGTAAACAGGGGTTAGGGCAGTCCTAGTATCCTTAGTCTTTTGGTTCCCTTGTAGCTGAGTAGTTTGTTTTGTTTGGGATTTCAAAGGTTGTACTTTTGCTTGTTTTTTCCTTTCTCCAGATCAGTATAATCCTTTTGTACTGATTTCTTTTCTGTTTTAATGAAAGTTACCATTCAAAAAAAAAAAAAAAACAACAAAGAAATCTAATTATGCCCGTGTTGTGTGTGAATGAGTGCCAACAGAGAAATGTCTGTGAAGTGGAAGCCTTCAAAATTAAGTTACTAGGAACTCTCAAAGGTACCCAACTAGAAACTTGATCGCAACCAGTTAAAAGTGCAAATCTGTTTCCATTTATCATACTTAGCCAGCTAAAAGAAAATACGATAATACCTTCCCTCACAGATTTTTAAAATTCAACTGTTGCGTATAAAAATTACCTTCCCAACAGGATAAGCTATTGGATAGCAAACTATCATCAAAATACGCACGAGCCATACAAAATTTGCACCCACAGCAAGTCCATACCTTGTACATATGGATTGTGGAATAACCTGAGAATGATACAAAAGGGTAAGACAGAAAATGATTCAATTACACACCAAGAAACATAACAAAGTCTGAACTCCAAAATCAAATCATAAAATAATTTTCGAAAGTCCATGTACCTCTCCGAAAGCTAAAACAAAGGTTACTGACAATATAACAGCAACAAACGGATGGAATAACTTATCCAGACATATAGGAAGGGCCTGCAGATAGAAGAATCAGACAGTCAATATCAGCATGCACTTAAGGTAAAATGTAATATTGGAACGAAAAGGTTGGCAGAATAAGAGGCCAACATAATGAATATATCAAAATTTGATTAGAAGTAGTTAAAAAAATTTACAGTTATCCCTCAAGTATAAATGATAAATAAATAGGTTTGTCTCTGTAGCAAAGCTAACAGCAATGAGGCAGGTTTAATTTTTGAGTGTATTTGGACATCCAGAGCTGGTTCAAAATTCTCAAACCAACCACTTATTCGCACGAACTCAGGTTGATCCCAATCATTGCGACTGTTGGATTAAATCACCGAAAACTACATTTATAAACCATTGGACTTTGGGGACATAAGATCAATGGGCATTATTATCTGATGCTGCACATCACTAATCCATTTTGCTTACTACAACCCGCATCATGCATCCAGGTGGGCCCCACCAAATGGCTTTTACAACCCCATATATCTACATAAAATAAATGATCAGGTGAGCTACACAGATCATGATATTATCATCAGTTTTAGATGGGGCCCACCTGTAATAACATCTACTTCCTATCACCCACTACAACTCCCCCCCAAAAAAAAAAAAAAAACCACCAAAAAGAAGAAGTCGAAGTGAATTGGCACCACACTTTCATATGGACTATATCCACCATTAGATTTTCAAAAAAATAAATAAAAATAAGGCATGTCTAGTGTTCGTCTTTGAGCCGATGAAATCAAGTGTCCAAAAAGTCAGATGACAACCCTTTTTTTTTTGGCCCAACTTTATCCATGATAAGACTTCCCTATCCCAACAATTGGCATGCATATATGGAAAACAAAAATCTATATTAGTAAGAGCAAGGCAGTAAGCCAACAAAAAGGAAAAGGATTTTATTTTAACAAATCAATCCGCACACAAGCACCTTGTGGTTGTAGAACTAAAATCATTATCTTCAACATCATCTTAGCCTTAAATAGAGTACTAACTGTACGCATTGCATATTCAAATTTATATAACAAGGATAAATAGTTAAAGAAGAAACCAAGTAAAAAAAACTGTACCTCCATCGCACAAGCATTGCATAAAAGCAAAGTCACAAGAAGTTGATGCTGCTTTTGAACAACTGGAAGTATGACAGCTGCAAAATACAGTTTATCCCCCCCCCCCCCCCACAAAAAAAAAAGGAGAGAAAGAAACCATCAGGCATGATGTTCTGGCTCTTATCAGCATAAACATAAAAATTAGCACCACACTCCACCACATGGAAATGGTAATATGTGCTAGTCTTCAACTTAAAAAGTAAGGTGTGCTCGGAACCTGGCATGAAATAATGCATGTAAACTTTCTTTGACAACTTGCATCGTGCAAGATCTAAAGCCTTGACCAAGTTTAACACCATATTTTCCCGATACAAAAAACTAGACCATAGAGACACAATTGAAATCCATGTTAACAATAAAATGCAGCTTATGACAAGTCTACTAAAATCATGTAACTGAACTTCTTTAATCAAAATAAAGAACCCACATTATCCATCAGAATTCCATAGTTTGGAATACAGTCCAAATCTGAAACATCCAACTTTGGAGACCAAAAGTTCTATAGGAAAAACATAAAACTAACAAAAAATCGCCAACAGCCACTTGTAAAAAGAAAAGGAAAATGCCCAAAATTTCTAATAAGTTCACCAATGCCCCCAAAACATATCAATCATCAGTCATAACACTGCAACCTTGGGCCCGTTTGTCACTTTACTAGAATAGTAAAAGTTAAGTAAAGCCTCCATTTTTTAGACAAGATGTCACATCAAAAGCACTTTAATTTAAAATTCTCTCCATTTATTTTTAAAAAAAAGTCAAAAGGCAACCACCTTTATCCACTAAATGACAAAAAAACTCCACTTTTCTATACAAAAAGTCAAAAAGATTCCATACCAAACAATTAAAAATAAAATAACATCGTAACTCACTTATATTTTATTTCCTCTTGATTTGATGCTTTACTTCGCTTCATTTCACTTGATTTTAAAAGTAAAATTACCAAACGGGCTAGGCACATCAATAATCTACATATGCCTCCTATAATGGGATTTAATCCAATTAAAACCATTCAAAGTGTATCATATGACACAAAAATGCTCCTAACCATCTGATGAGTAATCAAACCAATCATCACTTTAAACACAGTTCTCTATGCATAAACCGAAAATCAAACCTGACCTTCCAATCAGTGGCCACCAAACACAGTTGAACAGGCACAAGTGATCAAACTTAAGTAGGTCAATAATAGGATGGTCTGATGATCTGATCATAAGGTGATAATGTTTTAGAGAATGGCTACCTACACACTACAAATGACTCTCTGCACACTGCATTTGAAAAAAAAAAAAACAAAATTTTTTTTTTTCCTAAACTACCCTCGCCCTGATTCGTTCGGCGACACAGGGCCGAACGAATCGAGTTTTTCGGCGACACAGGGCCAAGCAAATCCCGAACGAATCAGATTTGCCGATTTCAATGGCAATTTTTTTTTTTTTTTACATCCAAAGCATTTGATTCTTCTCCATTTGCTTGTCCACCGTGAGAGGGAGAGAGGATGGGGAGAGGGTGACCGGGCGGTGGTCGGTGATGAGCGGGGAGAGGGAAATAGAGAGGGAGAAGGAGAAGGAGAGTGGGCGGGCAGCGGGCCGCGACGAGCAGGGAGAGGGAAAGAGAGGGAAATAGAGAGGGAAATGGAGAGGAAGAGAGAGAGGAGAGGAAGGGGAGAGGGTGGGCGGGCGGGCGGTGGACAACGTGGAGAAGGGAGAGAGAGGGAAGGAGAGGGCGAGGGTAGTTTAGGAATTTTTTGTTTTTGTATTTTTTTTTTTTAAATGAAGTGTGTAGAGAGGACTTTGTAGTGTGTAGGTAGTCACTCTCAATGTTTTATCCAGAAGCAAACTGACCGGATTTGAAAGCCTTAAATGAAGAAAAACTGTAATACTGAAATGGAATCCAAAAATATCCAAACCCTTCAAATCAAATCAGATGACACAAAATCGATCCTAACTGTCTCATCTGCACTTCAGCAGCTAGCCATCAAATCAAATGTAGATAGCTAAAGTGGGACAAATAATCACCACTCCAAACTCCCTAATTGACACAGAAATCACAAAAAAAAAGTCTTGCCATGCAATCACTAGCCATCAAACAAACGGCTGAAAAACAATAATCGATCACACTAAGGCATAGTGAGAAATAAGATAATCCGATCACTTCAAAGTTCAATCTTTTTTCCCCATCGAAAGCCCAACCGATCCAATTTAGAACCATAAATGAAGAAATTAGAAAACTAAAAACTAGAATCCAATCCGAGCCGTCGAAATCCTATCAGATGACACACAATCCATCACAACACTCCGATTGGCAACCAAATCGGTCACCACTCCAAACTCAAGTCATTGGCGCGCAAACCAAAAGGTCAAACATAAACCTCCGATCAGCGGCCATCAAATAAACAGCAAGAAAAACAAACCACAATAAGATGATTCAATCGCTTCAAAGTATAAACTTTTTCTCATCCCGACCGAATTTGAAAGCGCTAAATGAAGAAAAATGGAAATCCAACCCAACCAAACCATTCAAGTCGCATCAGATCACACAAAAAATAAAAAAATAAAAAAAAATCGGTTATAGCACTCCGATCACCACTCCAAATTCAGTGATCGACGCACAAACAGCTAAACAGCAACAACAAAATGATCCGATGACTTCAAGTTAAACGCATGAATCTTGTCTAATCCTAGCCCTAACTAATCGAATGCGAAAGCAGTAAAGTAAAGTAAAAATAAAAAATAAAAAAAAGGAGAGGATCGAACAGACCTGCCTGCTTCTTCTCGATGGAAGTTCCGCTGCGCTGGAGGATCTCGAGGTCGACGAGACCGAGAGACATGAGTCCGAGGGTGAGTCCGGACATGATTCCGGCGAAGAGGACGAGGAAGCAGGAAACTCCGGCGTACGTGAACAGCCAGAAGGTTCCGAACTCGACGTTCCCCTCATCTACGAACAGATCCTGGGATGAATACGAACTTCGAGCGATCGCTAGGGCATTGATCGCCATCATCATCTTCATCGTCATCGTGATTGATCTTTCCTTCTTTTTAATTTGATCTTTGTTCGATTGCTGCTCGAAGATTAGCTTGAAGAACTAGAGATTCATTGCTTGATTGATGCTATAAGAAGAACAGAGCTTTGAGAGATTGCAGAGAGAGAGACGATTTCATTTGTCCAAAGGAGGAAGAAGAAGCAGAAGAAGCGTTTTCTTCGCTGTGCAAAAGAGACCAATGAAACTCACACGATATTGGAGAGAGAGAGAGAGAGAGAGAGAGAGAGGAGAGAGTATAAATATACGTTGATAAACGCCAAAGAACATGTAGTGGTGTACGATGGGTTTTTTCGCCAATATGCATTGCGTACACTTGTATTTCTGGTCAATTTCCCAAAATTCTTGTTTTGTTCGGTGGGAGCCACTTGTGTTAAATGAATCCAGGCCATTCGCTTTCACCCAACCTGGAAAATTGACATCGATTTCAATTTGACATTAATCCGGAGATTAACCAACCACCTTTGAATTTAATCACAAGAATAAATACACTTGTTTATTTGGTTTTCATGAAATTGAATTGACGGGATTTCAGGGTGGAAACATAGACAGGGTTTACTTTCTTAAGATTTGGATTACAAAAGGTATTAAAATTTGAGATTTCAGGATTAAATACAAATATTAGTGTAAGGCAAGATTTTTATACGGGAAGAGAGATTTTGATCAAATGATAAATGAGGTCATTTGAAGCATACCGCAAGGTATGGCAACATCGGGACCCCTTTGAATTAAAGACTTTAGATCATGATGCCCTCATGTGGGAAAGTTTGTGGGATAAATTTTCTTTTGGCTTATTTGTTCGCATTATAATATATAGGATAATGAATATATAGATTTTGTGCTATAAGTGGTTAAAAACAAAGATAATAGGTGTCTCCCCTCGTATTACCTATAATCTGTATCCCATGCAGTTGGATAAGTGGATAACTAATTTGGAGCTTGTCTTTTGCTTGTGGGGGTGAAATGAGGTTCACAAACATGTCATGTGGCTTACTTGTGCCTTAGAGAATGGGTAGCATGGGCTACCCCTTTGCATTCACAGCAAATGATTCAAATTCTTTTCAAATCTGCATCCATGACTGTAACAAGTCACAAGGATTTAGTCTTGGAAAATCCTCTTCCACACTCTCATTTTGTGGTGATAATTTTCCTAGGATCATCTCAATGGGAAAGTTCTAAAAATAAAAAAATAAAAAGGAAAATGAAAATGAAAAGAAAAAAAAATGCAAAATTACCCACCCTTCAAATTTTGCATGGGTAATTATAAATTATTCATCTAGGCATCACATATTTGTTGTTCCTGTAATCTAAGGCAATGAAAAAAGCAATTTGAGTGCATAGAGAGAGAATATCTATTTTAGTCATATGGCTAATAATGTATAGTGAAGCTGGTTTATTATCAAATTTACCTTCATCCAACTGCTCTGCCAAGATTCCGACCTAATCTTAATTCAGTCGCTGCTCAACAGGCTGGCTAGTTTTGACCAAACATGAGCTAAACATATCTACAAAAGCGCAATGAGAATATGACCATGTGCTTGTTGAGAGTGATCAGTGATCACTAGATGCATACTCCCACTTAAGCAGGGTTGAAAACAAATCTCCAACCACCAGAAGGAGTCCAATGGCGGACACATAATTTTTATTTGGGTGGTGCGGGAAATGGTAAATTTAAGAAGTTAAATAAAAAAAAATTAAGATATTATTTTAAAAACTTCTTAAATCTTGTGGGTATAGTTGCACTGGCGTCATTAGGGGTGTAAGAAAATAGAAAAACCGTCTAACCGAACCACGGTTAATAACTGTGTTTCACGGTTCGGTTACGGTTACAGTTATTAAAATAAAAAAACCGTGCTTCACGGTTCGACGGTTTGATTATGGTTCTTGTCTCAACTCACGATTATTAACCTAACTGAACCGTTTCGCTAATAAGAAAAAAAGCCTAATGACCTTAATGAAAATTACTTTTTTTTTACACTAATATATTATGCCATTCGCCAACTATGTTTTTTTTTTTTTTTTTTTTTTGCACAGTAGGTTTGATTGGTCGTTTGATTGGTCAATGGCAAAATTTTTACAAATTTTTTTAAGTAACAATTAACCATAATCAAGCGGTTAACCACGATTCAGTTTTTTAATGTTCAATTAGGGTCCGTTTGGTAATTTACTTTTAAAATAAAGTGGAGTGAAGTGAAATGAAAAGAATGAATAAAATATAAGTTTTGTATGGAGAAATGGAGTTTTTTATTTTTTAGTGAGTAAATATAGTTGTTTTTTTATTTAAAAAAAAAAAATGAATGGAGTTTTGGTAAAAAATACTTTCAATGAGATGTTTAAGTTGACTTGACTTCACTCGACTATATTAATAAAATTAACGAACGACCCTTATCATTTTCAAAAGCCAAAAACCGTAAAACTCGGTTTGATTAACGAAATGAACAGTTCACCGTTAAGTGTGGGTCCGCGAACCGCCAATGACGTGACTTAAACTTTGAGGCATTAATCTTGTCTCAGCCTTTGGGTTCAAATCCGGGTCCAGTACAGCCTTTACACAAACACCCACTTATCAAGTGTATAATATATTTATATTACAAAGGCTCGGGTGCGGACCCCTCTTCAAAAGACAATGCTGTCGGCTTCCTTTTTATAGGCACATCTCTTATACCTACTGTCCTCCCATGAATAGATACACATGTCCAAATTTGAAACTCTTCCTAATGTTACTCATTGTTAGATTGTAATCATAATAAAAAAATATCTTTTAAAATCATTGAACTTAATTAAGAGCTTTAGATTAAAGAGGTAGGATCATCTAACACAAACAAAGAAGGAGAAACGGTTAAGTATGCCCCATATGATATTTATAAAGAACATAAAAAGTACAGTCCTAGATGATCCTCTCATCATTGTGGGGGCAGAAAAGCACATATCAAATCTTCGCCTTTAAAATAAATTGAGCAGACAAAATCAAATTCAAAATTGTCAATTAAAACCAATTCGCTTCATATATAAAATAATAGAGATGAAGCTTTTTACATATATGTAGGTCACCTTTGTATCTATTGATCATCACCTCCACCGGGCTGGATTCGAAGTTGGGTCATTGTGTATTTGAACTTAGAGTCATCAAACATACTATATATTCTCAATTATCATAGATGCTATTAGATGTAATCTATATATGTATATATAAGCGGTCTATATTATACTCTAAATCAATATTATTATTATTATTATCAGTTACAAAGCTTACTTTAGGTAAAAACATCTCTAGCCAGTAAACCCTTTGATATTTTTATTTGGAACCTGCCAATGCGAATGGGCAATGCTAGGTTTTGGAAGTTTTTAAGCAAAAGATTTTTCAAAGTGTTGGAGTTGGACCATCTCTCATGGATGCCTTTGTCCTTTTCATCATAAAAAAAAACAATACACTCCTCCCAATTCCAAAGGTTCGAGGAAGGTGGGCGAATCATCCGGGAGGTCAAATCCTCGTGAGACGTACGGTAACGTGATTAGAGGGTCTTTTGATTTTCTTTCTTTATCTACCATATTCCCCACTTTTCCTTGGAAAAGATATAGAGAAAGTAGGGGATGCACTGAGACCCATCTTGGAAGTGGGTACGTAGGGTTGTAACCGGTCCATTTCAGTCCGATTTATGGTGGATTCGGAACCGAAATTGTCAAGGAAAAGGTAAATCGGATCCAAATCCAAAACCGTTTTGAAACCGATTTCTTGGATCTAGAACCGGAACTAGAACCATATATGGAATGAGTTTGGATCCGGATCTAAGTCTAAGTAGAGAATAATATTAAAAAAAACAAAACATGATTTTTAGGATAAATTTTCAAAAATTGAGTAATTTATCGGGTATAGGGTCACAGGTCCGAACCAAGGTGGAACAGGACCCGGACTCATTTACTTATCGGGGCCTAAATAAGGACCCAAACCCAATTTTTAACGGCTTGAAACTTCTGAATAATCAGAGAGTCGGGGACCCATTTACATCCCCATAGGTATCCCTTCATTTATGGAAGAAGAGTCCCCCCATCTAGGTCCATTTCAGGGGCTGGTGGGGCCCAAAGTGGCCCATCTAACTCAAATGGTGATTTATATCATCTTCATGATAATATAAATAGTGTAGTGTGGGGCCCACTTGGGGCCCATTTGATTCATTCGACCAAGACATTATTGCCACCACTCCGTTGAATGTCATAGAATGATATTGACCGTTGCATTAACAACGTGAAAATGCGAAGTTCTAAAATCATTAAATTTGAGGACAATCACCAAAAGATTTAAATTTTAAAATGATAGGATGGACTTTCAAATCACAAGTGGGTGGGTCCCATCAAGGCCTTTCGATCCTCCCTCTTTCATTAAATAGGCCCCGCATTTTTATTTTTTTTTAGAATAAGATTTCAAATTTGGGTGAGTGGCATTTTTAAAAAGGCCTGGATTGAAGGGCAGGCAACCCACATTGGCAAAATCGTTCCTTATCTGTGTGTGCATGTGCACGCACGGCAGTGGGGTTGGGTGGGGAGAGGAAGGTTTGTATCTGCACCCTGGCTAAATTTGGCTTAGCTCAGGTTGGTTTCTGATCAACCCTAGAGCCCAGATCAGCACTCAATATTCACACCTGAAGAACTTAGTCCCCATCAATGTCCACAACTCAAGAAAAGAGAGAGGAGTTTAAAATCATATAAAATAGCAGGGACATCCAAACATTCACCCTATCCGAAAGAGAGGAGCATGAGTTATTTTTCATGGCTGAAGGTCTTCAATCCCAATTAAGTTATACAGCTGAGTTGCAGCATACCCATCCAAATGCAAGGTATGTGGGCCCGTTTCTTTAGCAGAATGTGGGGTTATAATTTGTCATGTTGGGAATTCAAAGACAATCATGTGTCGGCTGTCCATTGAAATTTTTGGATGCAGCTTTTATCGTTAGAATTCTGAATTTCAGTCTCTTGAAAAGTCAGAAATAACCTTTGGTTCTCTCGGAATTCCGATCTATTTTGCATTTTTTGATGGTCCAATGGAGAGGAGGATCTATAAACTCCACCCAGGGGATAGAACTTACAAACTATCCAATAGAATTCTTGGAATCCTACTAAAGATATAGGCCCTTCCACATAATTCTTAACTAGAATTTGTGATGTTGGAAGTTCATAAATATAATGTGATTGCTTGTCCCTTTGGGATTCGAAATGGCATATTTCGTTGCAAAAATTTCAGATTTCAGCCACCTGAAAAGTCTCATTATAGCCGTTGAAATTTTCAGAATTCCAACCTCCTTCCCATTGCACATTATCCATCCAAGAGGAGGATTTAGGAACTCAAACAAGGGGACAATTTTGGAAAATTCACAAACCCTCCATACTTGAAATTCGGCTAAAGCATCAGTCCCAAAGTGTCTTTAGTTGAGCATTTGAATAATAGTTTGGTTGTTCCAGATCTTACTGCAACTGTAACCACTGCAGCATTAATTTCACAAGTGATACACAAAAATGGGATATGAAAACGAGTTTTACACATATGAAGGTTTCATGTAACAATATAACTGTTTCATATGCAAATGTTACATATATGTGAAACACATGGGTAAGTGAGTGCATCCAACAATTGTTGAAGTGTTTAGATGTATTTGTGGTTTTCACATGAATCTCAAAATCTATGAAGGTTCATGATGTGAAACTAAATATCTTGATGATGCTTATCATTGATATGAGAATATTAAATGGCTTGCAATAATGAATTAGGGGCCAACAAAAGTGCAAAAAATCAGATTTATAGGTTAAGTTTTTATTTTTTATTTTTTAGGTCTTTCCCAATTGCTTAAAATCTATGAACATTTATGATATGAATTTAGACGTCTATGGTTTATTAGATCCTTAGTAACCGAAACCTCTCCTCTCCTCTCCTCCCCGATCCTGCTCCGAAAATGTGAATCAGCATTTTCGGAGCGGATTCGTCTTCGGAACACGGATCAACCGAATATGAAGTGAACCGTGCATATTTTTTATTTTATGTATATTTTCTTTTTCTGTAAGCTTGACAATTATCTTTTAAATGAATAAACTTCTTCTAACTTATTAATTACTGTCTATTTTATGTCATCAAATTGCTAAGTTAATTTTTTTTCTCCATTTTTTATACTTGAATATATGGATAAGATATATTTGTGTCCATTAGTTAATTGTTTATAAACTCATAAGCACTATGTTGTATAGGTGCTCCGGAGACGCTCCGGACATATAATTATTTTAAAATTTAGTGTTTCGGCACTCCCACTCCTAGCTCTAGGCACTTAGATTAGATCTATAAAGAAGAAAAATGACTCGGATTACCAAATCGGGGCCCACAAAGGTGCAGACGGGAGTCTGATCCCACAATCCGCACCATGTGGAAGCTCTATTGCATGTGTACCAACATCACCTCCTTATTTACATCCGTAAACGGTTACCACCTCCTCAAATATGTTTAGGAGCTGAAAATGGCCTTATTTATACAACATTTAGACACCTTATTTGCACACGTGATGCATGAATGAATGCAAACAAACATAATCATACATAAATGTTTCACATGTACATATGTAAATGAAAGCAAACAAACAACCCCCCTAGTCTTAAAAAAGAAGGCCCCTAAGCCTGATGCGGATTGTGGCTGCAACCCAGACTTAGGGCACACTAAGATGCACTTTAAGTAGCCCAATATTAATATAATCCTTAAAATAAAATGATCAAACATTAGTTAGTCAAAATTGGAATTATGATACATAACATCTTCAGTCAATCAAAAGATGCATGAATGGAAATGAAAATACAAATAAACATGAGATAAAAACAACTTTTTAGATCCTCCAAAGACACATACAAGGCAATACAAACAAATGGGTGAACCAAAGGATAGAACAAAGAAGCAAACTAGCTCCATGGATCATCCCATCCTTTCGGGCCCTCTCTTGTAACGAAGTCTATGATAGCCTGGACTGCCTCTTCAACCCTGTTAGATAAAGAGTGGTTCCCATATTCAATCTCTACTTTATCTGCTCCGCCCATAGCTTTGCACAATCTGCATGAGACCACCCATTCAAATATTTTTAAAACACAAGACTTTTCAATTTTCATATGCAGAGAATGCATGAGAGAAAGACTTTTCATATGCAGAGAATGCATTAGAGAGAGATAGAGAGAGAGAGAGAGAGAGAGAGACCTTTCAACCAAGGCCTTCTTATCAACATATTCCGGCACATACTCATCTGCCATGGAGAAAATAACCTGCAAATGAACTATCAGTTAAGTTGCAGTGAATGGCATTAGCAACTAGAGGTAAAGTGGTAAACAAAAGATTTTAATATCTAGGATTAAGATAGCATATTATATTACTTCTTGTGCATACATGATGTATATAGATGCAATAGGTATAATTTGTGATTTTCAATTTTATAGCATTCTGAGCATTTCTCAAAGCAATGTCATGATTTACATTACAGATTGGAAAAAAAAAACAGCACTAATCCATTATAAACAAAAATGATAAAGATATAACTCAAACGTAAAGCCTTGGAAAAGAGAGTGCTGGCGCAAAAATACCATGTCTGATACTTAATAGTGTGTAAATGTGTCTCCATGTATCCATGGCGTGGCCGTCATAGTCATACCCATACCATATTTGCGTACTAGAGATTGCTACTTTCATTAGAGTCCACTGTTGGAAATGGGTAACGACCATTTCCTCTACTGAAGCAAATGTACAGCAATGTCAACCAATTCCATATGGATGTGAGACTCTTGGTTTGGTGATCCAGACTCAATGCATGATGCACCCATACTGAAGATATCCCATTATGGTTCTCACCACTAATAGTGTCTCCATAATCTGTTACCCGATGATAACCTATGATGTCCAGATACAGATATGGATATGGATACTGATACGGAGATCGGGAAAACAACTTCTCACTTTTAAAAATCTGGGACACAGATACGAAAACAAGTGTCCTAATTTTTTTCTTTACATCACTTTTGAATCAATAAAATTATCATTGTTTTCGTCCCTTTCTAGTATTTTTTTTATGTTGAGAAATTAAAATATTAAAGGAACCATATGAAATAAAGGACTTTATAAGTAGGATATGTTAAACTTGTTTCCTATAAGTATCGGTACAATATCAGGTACGAATACAAGTATTGTATCGGTCCAATGCAGATACGTTGGGCTTCTACAAGTATCTGGGTTTCATAGATGATAACAACTCTTTATGGGTGATCTACCAAAAGGTTAATAATAGAATTCAGCAAGCAACTACAAAGAGGCTGTCGCATGAACAGCTAGCATCTTTCAACCTGAATATGTATATATTGATCGGTAACAAAGATTATATTAAGACGGATTACAAGAGACAGGTTAAACCAATCCAAAAGATTGGAGAGCAATGGCATAAAAGAATTATACCGCCAGAAGCATCCATCCCTAGTTTGGCCATAGCATCCACCACATCGTTGGCTGACAACAAAACATGCCTAAAATCCACCATAACCAAAGAAGCCAGCAATTTAATATCACTAGTGTATGAAATTTCGAAGGCCCCACAACGGAAAGAGAAACCAAAGCAATGGGATTAGACGAATTGCTCTCAGCCACTAACCTGTCTTGAGAGAACTGCATAACCATCCGAAGCACCTCTAATATAGCCTGCACTTCACTTCATTCAACTCTTTAACAACTACATGCTTAGAGACCGACAAAAAGACTTTCCCTTAAATATTTTGAAACACGCCTATACATGTCATCCCTGGCTTTCCCTTAACTGCTCCATCAGCATTGAACATCAAGACTCCCTCTGAGAGAGGAGTCCACCTCATTGATTTCCTCACCCTATAAGGACCATAGGGATAACACCATCTAATCTTAGGGCGTGTTTGGATGTGTGGTGAAGTGAGGTGAGGTGAGGTGAAGCATCAAATCAAGAGAAAATAAAATATAAGGTGTTATGATGATGTTTTGTTTTTAGTTGTTTGGTATAGAATCTTTTTGATTTTTTGTATAGAAAAGTGGAATTCTTTTGTCTTTTAGTGGAAAAAGGAGGTTGTTTTTTTTACTTTTTTTGAAAAAGATGGAGGGAATGTTGAAATTGTGTACTTTTGATATGACCCTTGTCAATTCTTGTCTGGATTCACTTCACTTCACTTTACTTTAACTTAGTTAAGTGCCAAACACGCCCGGTTGTCCAACTTACTCCTAGGAGAAGGCAATCCTCAAAACATCCTAGGAAAGATTTCCTCAATGGACATCTTCGTCTATATGAGACATCATCCACAATGGGCCCATCCTCAACACATCCATCATGGTTGGGATCACACAATGTGTCTTGCAACCCACAATCCAGTAGACACTCTAAAAAGAAGCCCCATGTATAATTTAGTCTCCATTTCGCCTACCATGTTTCTCTTAAATGTACTTCATTGTAGGAAAATACAAAAGATGTTTAGACCCTTTTGGGACCATTTGGCATCATTCTCGTACTGTTCTTGGTTCTGTGCTAAGATTGGGCTTCACAGAAATTGTTTGGCAATATTACATTAGATAGTTCTGCTGATAATGGGCTGTACAAAACTTGTTAGATTTTCTGTCAATAATGTTATCGTAAGAAAAATCAAGTTAACCATGTTTTTGCAATGCTCTCGAATTTAAATCTATTATAGATACATATACATCCATGTTATCTACTTAAAAAAAAAAAAAAAAAAATTAATCATTAAAACTATTGTACATCCATGTCACATGCATCTGTTAAATTAAACATAAATCACTCTCCCAATACAACAACCCAATGACAATATTAAGAGTTATGAACCATTGTAGCCACACATACTATTATAATTATTATAACCTCCTTAATTTATCACTACATTCATGCTTATGAACCATTGTAGCTTACTCAACTCTTTTGCCACTGTTTTCTTCTAACTGCTAAAAATGCATATGTAGTTTCATTGTGTTATGGCACTGCTATAGTTTGTGCTGAAATCTCACTGGAACCAAAGTGAGAAGTAACTGTCCCAAATTTGATGAGTGCTTCAGAAAGGGCTCTTTGAGTGAGAAAGGCCACCGATGAGTAACTACTTGCAAATGGGAATGGTCATTGCTTACATGTAGGTTGATAAATTAGGAAACAGTAGTTTAACTAAGCAAAGAATTTCTACTTCCATGCTTAAAAGACCATCAAAGAGGCTCTAGTCCCACCATCACCATACCATGAGAAGAGTACCTCTACCTCAGATGATGCAAGCATTTGAATGACAGATTGTTATGATCAGAGCTTTAGATTCAAGTACCTGTTTTTAATGGTTAGGATCCTTTTTAATAAACTAGAATACTACTCTCTACATCTTGAAGTGGGTCTTACATATGGGGACAAAGTGGGTCTTACAGATGGGGACAAAAAAAACTTAAAATGATCCATTGACTGTTGCTCCAGAGTATCTTCTGGACGGTATGCTTAACTAAATCTAGTGTATGGTACTTAACCACATCTTATTTCTTCTAGCCATCACCATCAAGAGCCCATCAACGATAACATATTCAATCGTCCCCATCAAGAAACCCATATTTAACCGTCAGGGAACCCAATCCAACCATTAATCTAATAGACAGACCCCCTTAGTGGAATGCTCTATTCCTACAATCAGTGGCCTACAAACACATGTTTAAGAACAACATAGCAACAGGTAGGTTAAAATAAAGTTCCAAAAAACAAAGAATTATAGTTTGGAAACTTGGAGAGTCCCCCTCGCTTTCACTCCATAAAGGGACCAATAGATCAATGGATTAACTGAACACAAGAATAGTTAACCTCTCAGATATAGAAATGAGTACCTGAACAAAATCTACAATTATTGATGTCCCCAGCTTTGTTCAGGTGGTAAAGTACATAGTGTAGTGTTCGTGGGTGCATGAGTTTGAGTCTCTTGTAAAGCAAAACTTAAAAAAAAAAAAAAGGCACAATTGCTTGCTGATACTTAGGAAAAGATAAGTTCTCTTTGTTAAAAACAGACAATTGAATGTGCTCCAGTGGGTTGGTCAAATGTGCATCTCAATGACAAAAAAGAAGATTCTGATCCACGTATCCATGTTAGAAGAACAAGTATTTCAACATTATAAGTTTCTTCAATCCATAACTCAAATAGTAACATCAAGTTTGAGGATTTAGAAACAGAATTACCTGGCAAGGTGTATTTGACATATGGCCAAGTCTCAATCTCAACTGATCATCACTAAGATCTGAACTGAACATGTCGTCATCCCCCATGTATGCACAAAGCGAGTGGTACCTTGAAGATTCTCAATATTTTAGTAATGCAATTTAAAAAAAAAAAGGGTAAAATTAAAAACAAGAAGAAAACTAAATGACCAATTACAAGAAGATCTATATGAATCTTTTTCATTAAGCAAATCTTCAACTGAAATTCAGTAGCGGCATAGAGTATTACACCAAGGATGAAAATATCGGTAGCTACGCCCGCCGCCAAACCGATACGAAGTGGGCGATACGTAGCGTATCGGAGATACGTATCGGCATAGCGGTGCGATTTTAAAAAATCGCCAAAAAAATCTGAAAAAATTCCAGAAAATCCAGAAAATTGTAAAATGAAAGAAAATATGGTTCTTTTGCAAAAGTAAGTAAGAAAAGGGGGCGTATCGGTGCCCTCAATATATGATGTCCTGTATCGCTGTATAAATAGAAAATAATAGTAATGATTAGTTTTTTCACATGTATTCATGTTTCTTTGTCATGTTAACTTAAAAAGTAATGAAAAGCTCATTAAAAAAAAATTAGAACATGAAATAAAGGCATAAGAATTAAGAAGACTTAAGAGTTAAGAGTTAGGTCATTACTCATTAGTGAACAACTGAACATTGAACAATCAAATATAAATACTTCAACATTCAAGGTTCACGTATGATGCCCAGATACGGCACAGACATGGTAGGGACATGCCATGGACATGACAATGACACGGATTTTACCCGTAAAAAGTGAAGTATCGGATACGATAATACGATATTTTGCTCATTTTGAAGTATCCATGCATCATAGACCATCATTGCTTAGAATATCACATTTCTGAGTTGTATTTTGAAATGTATATATATTTTTTTAAATTTTATGTTAAAGAAAAATTTGATCAGAGCCCTATTTCCTATCAGAATAAAATTAATTTGGGCCACTGTGTCCTATTAGAGCGTAATTTGATTAGAGTCCTATTTCCTATTAAAATGAAATTTGGTTGAGCCCTATTTCCTATTAGAGAAAATTTTGCTAGAGCCTATCTTCGATTAGTGTGAAATTGGCCATGGCCCTATTTCCGGTTAGAGGGAAATTTGATTGGTCTCTGACTCTCTGTGTCTAATTAGAGTAGAATTTTGCTAAGCCCCTAATTTTTATTTATTTGGCTAAGCCATGATTTTTTTTTATTTTAATATTTAGGACCCATTGTGGAGCCCACCAATGGTAATAACATTGGATGCATCAGCTTTAGTTTTTTCTGAGGGCCAATTGAGTTTTATTTATAACTTAGATAAGGTGAGCCACTGTGGGCCCATTTAATCTTTAGTTACACCTTTCAGAAGTTGAGCCCAGTGTGGGCCCATTTTTATTTACCCTACTAGCTAAATAAAGAAGGGACCGAAAGAGGCTTTGTTGCCCTACTTCCTTCTCCCGAAACAGAAGGATCCAGAAAACAGGAAGAAAGAAAAGAAGAAGAGGGGAAGGAAAAGAGAAGAAAGAAAAGAAGAAGAAGAAGAAAAGGAGGAGGAGGAGAAAAGCGGTGCTGCGCTGCCGCTGCTGCTGCTGCCGTTGCTCCTGCCGTGCTGCTGCTGCTGCTCCTGTGCTGCCGCTGCTGCTCCTGTGCTGCCGCTGCTGCTGCCATGCTGCCGTTGCTCCTGCCGTGCTGCTGCTGCTGCTCCTGTGCTGCCGCTGCTGCTCCCATGCTGCCGCTGCTTTGCTTCCAGTTCCAGGTATGTTTCTCCATCTACTGTCTTTTCTTTTCTTTTTTTTTTCATTTCATCATCTTCAGGTCAAACAGAGTTTTCCTTTTTTTTTTCTTTAACATTTCAGTTTTGCATGCTACTAAGGAAAAAGAAACAGGTTGGTATTTTCCCTTTTTTTCATTGCCTTTTTTTCTACAACAATGTCCGATCTCTCTGGGACTCTCTGTTTTTATTTTTTATTTTTTGGGCAGACGAGTCGTAGTGGCCGCCACACCTGTATCGGCCGATACGCTTGAGTATCGGCCGATACGGGCCGCCACGGGTGCGATATCCCGTGGCGGCCGATAATCTCTTCATGGCGTATCGGTACCGGCCGATACGCCCGATATATCGGCCGATACGAAGATATTTTCATCCTTGTATTATACTAATGTTTCACCAAAAATAAATGACAACAGACAATTAACAAAAACAAGAAACAAGTCCATACAGAGGCAAATGATGTCCCCAATGAGTTGGCAAGAGGAGTTCATCAATCTTCTATTATTTAACATTTGATGTTTCTTCTGAATTTGCTTCCTTGTCTCAAGTAAAACTTTGTTACTGCTCAAAATAAATTAAAAAGCTAAACAGTGGCACATCCTCAGTTAACAATAAACCTCACATTACTGAAAATCATACACAGCTGATGCAGCCTGATGGGCTGCCACAGATATGCTTTTGGATCATGGGCCAGTCGAAGGCTCAATGGGCCCAACAGTTTTTTAGCGCAGGAAGCTCAAGCCCAATTAGTAAGCAGTAATCCATGGACCCTTGCACAACCAATGAAAATACATTTTATACTGTGCGTTTTTTGCTTTATTATCTTTAGATAAATAATGGTCTTACTTGGAGTAGTTAGGTTGTTGCCTGACTAAGGGAGGATAGGTAGAGGCTGTCTAGATAATTTATCTAAGACTAAGGGGTGGTAGGATAGGCCACATCATATATGATATTATCCCTCAAAATGTGTTTTCTCTCTTCTTAGGCACTCAATTGGATGAGAAATATTGTCAACGCCCCCCCCGCCCCCGCGCATGGCATTCTCTCTCTATTTGTGTTGTTGTGTTGAATCTCTAATGGTGTGCTATGAAGCACGGACACGGATATGAAACGATATGGATACGCAGATACACCATTTTTCAAAAAAGTAGGATAGGATACGTCGGGGATACGTTGAAAATTTAAAAAAAAAAATATTTTTTATATGACTATGTAACAAAAATCTAACATTATTTCAATCAAAATAGCCATAAAATATGCACTTTCATTGATTTAATCATAATTTGTGAATGCCGAATGGGGACAGCTTTTCAAGAATTTGGTTACTGTCAGCAGGTGACAAGTTGCTTTGACTCAAGACAGAAAGCAGTACTTATAGGAAGTGTTATGCTTGTCCTCAGTGGCCAGCCAAAAAAGAAAAAAAAAAAAAAAAGCAGCAGCAGCAGCAGCAAATCAACACATTACACAAGAAAAGAAATAACAGCAGCCAATCGAAAGCAAAGACAGAACCTTGCCAATACAGGACTTAATCTTGGAGCTGGGATACAATATACAGCCAAAAAAAAAAAAAAGCATCAGCAGCAAATCAACACATTACACAAAAAACAAAAGAAACAGCAGCAGCAGTGAAAGCAAAGACAGAACCTTGCCAATACAAACCTCTGATCAACAAACAAAGCATCAAATCAACAAGACGACCAGGAAAATCCAAACACATTACACACACAAAAAAACCCTAAAATCCAAATGATTTAAGGGGGAAGAAAAAAAAAACCCAGATTAAAATAACCAGAATAGCATCAACCCCAACAAAAAACTAGAATACAGAGGAAGAGAAAAAAAAAGAAACGAAAGGAAAGAAAGAAGATAAAAGAACCTGGAAAGTGCTGGTTCTCTTGAAGGTTATTGATGCAGCGGCGAAGGTGGTGGAGATGAGGGCGACGAGGCTGCAGCGGCACAGCGCAGGTTAGGGATTGATGACAGCAGCGGCACAGCACAGGTTCAATACGTCAGCAGTTGCTGTTTGATGATGTAGCAGGCTGGCACGGTTAGGGTCTGATGATGGCAGCGGCACAGCGAAGGCGACGGCACAGTGATGGTGACGGCAATGGCGACCGGCGAAGTTAGGGTTCCTCTCGTCTTTCTTTCTTTCCTAATCTTCTATTTCTTTTTCCCTTCTCCTCCTCTCCCACGTTTTTCACTTAAACATGTTTCTCCTCTTCCCCCCTGTTTTTTTATTTTTCACTTAAACGAGTCCCGCTTGTATCCCGTGCGTGTCGCGTGCATGTCCCACACATGTCTGACACTTAAAATATTTTTTTTAATCAGATACGCATTCCGCGTACCCCAGACGTATCTATGTCGTATTCGGGCATATCCGTGTCCGATACGCCTGGGATACGGATTTGAGGCCCTTTTTCATGTGTCCGTGCTTCACAGATGGTGTGAAACCTAGATACATGAACGCACTTGTTCCCTTACGGCATGTTTGGTAACAGGTGAGGAATCCACAAATTTGACGATTCCTCACGGCCACAGATTTGAGGATTCCTCTGAGGATTTGTACAACTGAGAATTTTATATCAATAGCAGCATGCGTCGGTGCCTAATGTATAGCTGAGAAAAAGTGGGATCAGTGTGTAAATCCACAAAATTGATGATTCTCAAATTCTATGGGGGGAGGTGGACCTAAAAATCCTCAAAAAATAAGGATTTCCAGTCGCTCAAATCCTCAAGGATTTCAATTGCCAAATATGGATTTTCCAAATCCTTGGGGAAAACCGTTGAGGAAGCCTTGAGGATTTGGACCCAAACATGACCTTATAATAAGGGCTTGTTTGGGTAATTCACTTGTAAAGTGAAGCCTCAAATCAATAGAGAATAAAATATAAGGGGGTCTAATCATAATGTGATGGCTTTTTGTCTTTAGTGGCCTGATAACGAATCTTTTTTTACTTTTATTTTTATTATAAAAAGTAGATGCTTTTTTTTGTCATTTAGTGGCTTGAGAAGGTTGCTTTTTGACTCTTTTTTTTAAAAGAAGGGGGGAATTTTGATTTTTTGTACTTTTGATATGACCCCTCATCTTTTCATGTCTTTTAAATGGAGGCTCCACTTCACTTTACAGGTTCAGCTTGGAGAGTAATTGTTGGTTCCTCCTCCTTCTTGTTGCGTCAACACTCAACACTCAACAAGATCGAGTTGGGTACTGTTGACAGAAACTGCAACCCCATAACTACCAAAAGTACCATTGGGTAAGTGAGAAGATAGTAGTTGTCACTTGTCAGAATCCTAAGCAACATGGTCAAGCACCTCTCCCAAATGTAAGCATGTAACGAAATTGCATGACCCCTAAATTATTCAATCCACAAATTAAATAAAATTATATGACCTCAAAATTATTCAAGCCACAAATTAAAATGTCAAACAAAGTTTTTCTTAATTCAATTAACTTTCCCTCATTGAAAATGCCATCCCAAACAAAATTCTAAATTTCTAATGGTGTCTTATGGCAATCCGTAAGCCATAATTTAGAATAGAATGGGTGAAAATTGTGAAAGAAGAAACCTTGTCAGCGATTAAAAAAAGAAAGAGGAAAGGAACATGATATAGGAAATATATGGAAACAGAGAAGTTGTATTTTTCTTTAGCTTAATTTCAGTTTTTTTTTGGTGGGGATAGGTAACATGACTTGAACCTACAACCACATGGTGTCAACAATGAGCTCCTTCCAACAGTGCTACTGGAAATTAATTTAAATAATAAATATAACCAAAAACAAAAGAACAATGTAGAGAATTTCATCCTCATCATCTTTAGCCTTATCCCACTAACCAATTACTCATGGGAGAAGAGTACTTTTTTTTTTCTTGTGATATGGGTTATGCGGGTTGACTGTGACCCGACCCGTTTAATTATGAATCAGCTTTTCTTGACCCGTGACAAACCCATATATATTGCGGGTCAGGCTTAGCATGTCAACTGGCGTTTGAGATAAAAAAGCACTTTTGGTGATCACCACTTGCCTGGGGTTCATCGAACTATTGATAGTAATTAGTTGTGCACTTTCAGACTTTCAATGCGTTATATTCAAAGAACCCATATGGAAAACCCAAAACTTAAGATAATGTCCAAATATTCAGTTAGGATAAGAACTAAGAAGAGATCCAGCACTCAGTAGCATACAGAGATATGCCTTGTATTCTGGGAATTTTTTTCTTCTGTGTTGCAGAGCGCTTATCCAGACCATCCCCAAAGGCGGGACCCCCTGAATTTTGTGGAACCTGCTGTGAAGACAGCGGTGGTCATTCTCTGACTGGAACTTAAATGAAACTGATCAGATCAACAACTCTGGATTTCATGCATGAGGGAACATGAACCAGCATCAACAAAAATATATGGCTTCTTTCAAGTTTAAGCAGAATTTAGATGGAGAAGGAATGTAGGGAAAATCTATCAATACTCACTAGAAACCAGTGAATAAAAGCTACCCACAAAAGAAACAAAATGAAAATGTAACTTGAAAGTGTCAACCTAGAGGGAAGTTAATCCCGCTCAACACAGATTTTACAAGAAACATGGAAATTTTCAGACAAAAAATACATGCCAATAATTCATAAAGAAAAAAAGATTAAGCGCACAAAAAATTATAAAAGCAGCCGAACCATCCAAATGTGCTTGACCATTTCCTAAGTTCCTAACAACAACTCACTTAGTGATAAATTTTGTGAAGAAGATGGTTCTAGAGTAACGTGTAATAATTTGCAGCTAAACAAGCCATAGTTTTTATTATTGCATAGACTAATAAGACAAAAATTTCCATGCTTTGCGCACCTATAGGCAGTTATTGGGGCATCTGGATTTGCTTCCCTGGGCAGTAAATCCATTGCACGGCCTTCACTTATCATGGTTGCTGCCAAGTCTATCATTTCTGCTGTTTCAGGAAGAGTTGCTCTGTATTCACGGTCACTAACTGGAGCCTGGATTACATCACTTAATTCAGAGTAATTAAGGAAGGTACAAGCAGCTGTGGAGCAAGCAAATCATAGAAATGTGTAGAACTGACAGATTTTTCTACTCAAATAAAATAACAAAGAACATGAATGACTTTTAGCAGGCATATATTCCTTTAAAAGGATCATAGGCTATGATGCACAAATACGGCATGGATACATCAAGGACACACCATAGACATGGATTTTACACATAAAAAGTGAAGTATTAGATACGATACGACACGATACGTGGCCCATTTTGAAGTATCCATGCATCATAGATAATAGGTGTTTGACTTTGATCTCTGTGAGAACTACAATTAAAATACACAGAAATTTAATTACGACCATTACCATACTTAATAATAAAAGCAATGAGAACAATGTAAACACAAGTGATTAAGAAAGAAATCCCCGCAATCTTTCCCTACTTAATTCTAACAATGGTTATCAGAAAAAAAAAAAAAATCTAACAATGAAGAGGATGAACAATGCCAACTTCAATTATAAGAAACTACAATGGCTCTTTATTTAGGCACAAGAATCAACGAAGAACTGTAAATGACTCCTCCAGGTTCCTCTCATTCTTCATTTTTATATTCAACTGGCCCATTGCTATTCGCTTCAGCATTGCATGTGCATATTGTCAATCATGCATATGGTATTATGCCATCCACTGAACCCCCTGATATGCTTTGTCTTGTTAATTGTTTGACACATAGGTTTACTTATGGTTTTGAAGGCCTCTTTGATTGATTGCCCAAGTGGGCCCTAATTAATGAACATACAAGATCTTCCAAAACACTCTCTACAGTAATATCCCAAAGTGGCACTGATATGTGAGTCACATTAAAAGTGTGTTCTCCCATTATTATGGAACTAATTAGATAAAGACAAAATAATCCTTATTAGTCATGAGCCAGATAGCATATAATATGACATGTTTAATCCTTCAGTCTTTAGAATTCATGTGAAATCCTCGCAACTTATATGTCACCAAACACTGAAAGCAGAACCTTTTACAGAGAGAAAAGATCTTATGAGGCCACATTCTAGCTTGTGCTCTATTTAGAAGTATATCCTACCAAGTTAACAAATACACAGGCAATATAAGCCTTTAGTTATCATTAACTAACACCTTGTGTGTTGTTTCAGAATAAACAATCTTTAACAGTTTTCACAAATTCACTTCATCGTACACTAGGTGCAAGAGAATATGGACAATTGAATACATATCTAACTTGCACACCAACTATGCATGCTACATGCCTACATATAAAGAAGTTTTGCAATGTAAAGATGGAAACATAGAGATTTCCCAAACTAGTAATCAGGCAGGTTTCTCATCATGTGAGCTGCAACATTTACAAACAAACCATTTAGGACTTTTTCTCCAATCATCCATTTCTTATTAGTAGACTAAACTTCATTTCTGACCAGTTCATCTCTAGTACAAAGTAGGCAATTTGCACTGCTTGATGCACGACATGTGTGCCATGCTGGCATGTTTGACCACACAAGGATCGCCACTGGTACAACTCATGTGCACCAAGCAGGCCTCTATCAATGATTTAGATGTAAAAAATTGAAAACTGGCATTTGCTTAAGCCAAGCAAATGTAATATAATAGAAGCACTCGTCGTATACAAGACTCTGAATGTATAAGTACCAAGAGAAACATTATCAGGAAGAAAGGACCTGCAAAATGGCAGCACGAACAGCTCTTGAGCATGCCGCATTTGTACGCATGTAGTGCACAATAATCTGAAATTGTACGTGTTGGTTAGTTTTTCTAGAAGTGCATCTGATAAGTGCCCACAAGCTGGAAACTTGGAATTCTCATAACGGTTTGCTAACAACTGAATTACTCGCCTGGCAACCAGTACTGTGACCAAGCAGAACCACACCCTCAGAGTTTTCTTTATTAATCAAATAGCCTATTAGCTGATCAAGCTCCATGGAGTCCTTATGCAGTGTAAGAATAACAAGAAATTAGTGAAAAAAGTACAGCATAAAGAAAATAAATGAACCCAATGATGCTACAGCAGATCAAATACTACTCAGCAATAACGTTTGCACACAGCAGAGATGTAACCAAAATGGCTCAGATATGTTTTTATTAATAATGGTCTTATTACTACTGTCAAATGGATGATTATCTGTTCCAATATGCAAAGAGGTGATTCAAGGTTCAAGAACCCTATCATTTAAACAAAAAAAGGTTCAAGAACCCTATTTGAGTGGGATACTGTTATCTAGGGGCGGATCCAGGACTTCTAATCTGGGGGAGCTGCACTTAAGTTATACTAAAAAAATAGCAATAATGTCTCACAAAAAACTATAAAAAATAGCAACAATGTCCCACCAAAGATAGCAACAATGGGCGCTTGATAATGCAACATTATAACCTAAGATAGTAAATAATCATCAATATACAATACATAAGACCGGTTTTAATTTTTTTTTCCTAAGTTTTTTTTTTCTTTTCATTTTCAACTCACAATGAAGTGATGAATAAATAAAGTTACAGAGGTACTGTAAATGGGAAACCCAATCCCATAACGTGGCAGGCTGACAGCTTCTAGTAACACAAAGAGCAAATCTTTCTCCACAACCACAAAGAATCAAGATGAAGAATAGAAAGAAATTACAAAACCTCCATTTCAGAAAACCATAAAAAAAGAACAAAAAACCAGAAAATGAACAAACCCATGTAATAAAAATACCCCAAATTCGTACTTGAGATCCAGAAGGCACACAACCACAAAGAATCAAGATGAAGAATAGAAAGAAACTACAAAACCTCCATTTCAGAAAACCATAAAAGAAGAACAAAAAACCAGAAAATGAATAAACACATGTAATAAAAACACCCCAAATTCGTACCTGAGATCCGGAGGGCACAACCACAAAAAATCAAGATGAAGAATAGAAAGAAACTACAAAACCTCCATTTCAGAAAACCATAGAAGAAGAAGAAAAAATCAGAAAATGTGAAAAACTAGTTTTTTTTTTTTTTTTGGCTGAAAGCTGGGGTGGGCTGCAGCCACCCCAGCGCCCCCCCCCCCCCCCTAGATCTGCCCCTGCTGTTATCCTATCACAAGCAAAATCAAACCCGAAGACTCCAAAGAAAAGGCAGAGAGTTCGTTCTCAAATAAGGATGAGCAAGTCTCAAATTAAACAGCAGTTTTAAATTATTATGAATTTAAATTTTAAAATAAAATTTAAACTAAAAATTGAAGATAAACATAAAAATTCTAATTGTAATCTACATACGAGAGCAAGAGTGAGAAAGAGAGTTTTAATTGCAAGATATCAATGGACAACCAAAATAATGTGTTCTACAGGGTTACATTAAATAAGGATAAAATGTAAACAATTACTAAAAAAATGTCACATCAAACCACGAGTCAATGAACCAGAGCGGAAATATTGGAAATCCAAATAAAATCGTTTTAGATTCTCACACCAACATATGTTTTAATTAAGTCCGTCCTTTCCATTTTTAAAATAAATAATAAGCCTACAGCATACGTAGAATAAAGAAGTTCAATTAAAATTAATAATACTAAAAAACTTCTTTATTCACAAGACAGACAAAGGAATTTCCATGCCTAAACATCAATAGCTTTTGACATGATCTTCCAAAAAGCAATTGAGTGGGAGTAAAATTGTACCTGTTTCAAGCTGGAGGTGCCATATCCAATATAGGAAGAAGTTAACAAAGGTTGCACCAAAGACCATTTCTCATTTTCCAGTGCAATTGATAGAGGCACCAAATACCTACAAAATAGTGAAATATTCCAGCTAAGAGGATAGAAATCAAATTATTCACCAATTTTGACAAGACCTTTAAAAAATTGAGTATACAAATTACAAATCAATTTATTTTTTAATGTATACTAACATATATCGAAGCATAAGCATTTGAAGATATAAGTATGAGGAGATTGATGAAGATGTCGAACATAGGATAAAAGCGAGAGGTTGAAGTGGAGAGTTGCTTCTAGAGTGCTTTGTGACTAACAAATGCCAACAAGACTGAAGGGAAAATTTTATAGGACAGCAATTAGACCAGCTATGGCATATGGGGCAGAATGCTAGCAAATCAATAAGCAACATATGCACAAAATGGATATAGCAAAGATGAGAATGTTGAGGTGGATGTGTGGTAAAACTAGGAAGGATAAAATTAAAAATGAGCACTTTCGAGAGCATTTAGGAGTAGCAACAATAGTGGATAAAATTAGAGAAACATGTTTGAGATGGTTTGGGCATGTCCAATGTGACAAACTCACGATCACAGACTTTTCACAGAAAAGAGTTTTGAATATACTCTCAAGATTGTATTAATTTGTGTGTCTTCTCTTGGAGAATGATCACCAATATATAGGAATATACATGCCTTAATCAAGGCTCTTTACATAGGAAACCAACTAATTACACTAATCACTAATCTAAGTTAGGAAAGCAATCAATTAAGATAATATGTACAACTGTGTAATCTTTAACCAAACCAAGGCACGCAAGACAATCATGCTGGATTGGATCATGCTGGACTGGATCTAATTATGGGCCTAGGCCTTGTTTAACACCCCCCCTCAAATTGATGTGGGAGAATCAACAAGCATCAATTTGTCAACCAAGAACTGATGGCGTGGTCGTGGAAGACCTTTGGTGAGAATATCAGCAATTTGAAGTTCAGTGGAGACATGCGGTAGGCTGATGACATCACGTTTAAGTTCATCACGGATAAAGTGACAATCAACCTCGATGTGTTTAGTGCGTTCATGAAAAATCGGATTTTCAATAATCCGAATTGCACTTGTATTATCTGCATAGAGAGGGGTAGCTCCTTCTGCGGGAAATCCAATGTCGGAGAGCAGACCACGGAGCCAAAGGATTTCGGAGCACGCAGCAGACATAGCTCGGTACTCAGCCTCGGTAGAAGATTTGGAAACTTTGTCATGTTTCTTGCATTTCTAGGAAATCAAACTATTACCCAAAAACATGCACCATCCTGTAGTCGATCTACGAGTATCCAGACAACCAGCCCAATCAGCATCTGAATAAGCTCTAAGTGAAAGAGGATTGTTTGATGGAAAAAACAACCCGTGAGTCGGTGTGCGAATAAGGTACCGAATGATGCGACGAACAGCCGCCAGATGAAGGTGACGAGGAGCAGTCATGAACTGACTCATTAGGTTAACTGCAAAGGAGATATCAGGACGGGTGATAGTGAGGTAGATCAAGCTACCCACTAACCGGCGATACGCGGTAGGATCTGGAAAAAGGTCACCCTCCTCTTTACTGAGTTTGACATTCAGTTCAACTGCCGTATCTACTGGAGTGGAGGAAGTTAGTCCAGCCAAGTCAATGAGATCAACCGTGTATTTGTGCTGATTGAGAACTATTCCTTTAGGCGATTGATGAACTTCAAGACCGAGGAAATAGTGTAAAGGGCCGAGATCCTTCATTTGAAACGACCGATGAAGAGAAGCTTGAAGGTCATGAATCATTTGTGCATTGGGACCAGTAATGACAATGTCATCAACGTAGACCAGTAGCACAGTAATCCCGGAAGGAGCATGATGTAAGAACATAGAAGGATCATACTGGCTCGGATGAAAATCCAAGCGGAAAAGAACATCCTGAAATTTCTCAAACCATGCGCGAGGAGCTTGCTTCAAACCATAGAGAGAGCGACGGAGCTTAGCAACCATACCCTTCCCAGAAGAGGACCCCGGAGGCAGACGCATATAAACATCCTCTTTGAGATCACCATGAAGAAACGCATTTTTGACATCCATTTGATAGAGAGGCCAGGACTGAGATGCAGCAACAACAAGGATTATGCGTACAGTGGTCATCTTGGCGACGGGAGCAAAAGTTTCATCATAATCAATGCCATATTCCTGCCGATTTCCGAGAGCAACAAGGCGCGCCTTATATCGATCTAGAGTGCCATCTGACTTTAACTTGAGAGAGAAGATCCACTTGCAACCAATAGGTTTGACACCCACAGGAGAGGGGACAATATCCCACGTATGATTTTTCTCTAAAGTAGCCAATTCATCGTGCATAGCCTGGTTCCAACATTTGTCCTGCACAGCCTGAGAATAGGATTGGGGAATGGAAGAAGAGGACAAAGTGGCCATAAAGGAAGTATGGGAGAACCCATAGCGGTCGGGTGGTACCGAAATGCGAGTGGTGCGACACAACGGGGGGGGGGGGACCAGATGCGGGAGGAAGATCTGGAGGGGAATCCCTGGGAGGCGCGTCTGTGTTCCGTCTGTGATACACAAAATTAGGATTAAATCGAACAATAGATGTGTCGTCAGAAAAACCAGGTAAGGAAGCTAATGAGGAGTCGTCCGGAGGATCAAGGTGTTTTTGGAAAAAAATACTCATTTTCAAAAAACACGACATTCCTAGAGGTACGGATGCGACGAATGTGTGGATCATAGCACAGGAACCCTTTCTGGAAGGGTGCATAGCCTAAAAAAACACACTGAGCGGATTGAGCTATAAGTTTGGTCCGTTCAGACGGAGGCAAATGCACAAAGCAAACGGAACCAAAAACATGAAGATCATCATAAGATGGAGATGTCTTGTAGAGATGATAATATGGGCTCTGATTGTCAATCGAAGAGGATGGCATACGATTAATGAGATGAGCTGCATTAGCCAAAGCCTCAACCCAAAAACGGGTAGGAACTGATGATTCAAGGAGAAGGGAACGAGTGACATCAAGGAGATGTCTATTTTTCCTTTCAGCGACTCCATTCTGCTGTGGAGTATAAGGACAAGTTCTTTGAGAAATAATACCTTTGGTTTGCAAAAACTGTTGAAAATCAGAGGACATATATTCCCCGCCTGAATCAGATCGCAAGATTTTAATGCAGGTGGAAAATTGATTTTCAACATAAGCCAGAAAAATTTTAAAAACATGAAAAACATCAGATTTGGAATGCAGAAAGTAAACCCACGTGAACCGACTCAAATCATCAATAAAAGTCACAAAGTATTTATAGCGAGCATGAGAAAGAGCTGGAGCAATTCCCCATACATCGCTATGAACCAAATCAAAACATTGAGTGCTGTGTGAAGTGGAAATAGAAAAAGGAAGGGTTTGCTTTTTCCCAAGTTGCAAGTAGCACAATCAAAAGGCACACAAGAAGAGAAACCAGTAGTTTTATTTATTAAACCAGAATTGAACATCAGGGACAAGGCCTTTGAATTAGGGTGTCCAAGTCTTTTATGCCACAATTGGCACTTATCTCTAATGGAAAGACAAAACACATCATTGTCAAATTTATTCCTAGAAAGTTTTTGAAAAGTCCAGCGGAAACAAGCGTCCACACTTAGGCCCCCTCGCGATCTCCTTCCCGGACAGCTGGTCCTGCACAACACAACCAGAAGAAGAAAAAGAGATATTACAATTATTTTCAACAAGCTGCCCGACTGACAAAAGGTTGAAGGTTAAATTTGGACACAGATAAACATTTTTCAATGGAATGGGACCAGAGATGTCACCGACAGCAGTAATGGGAACATGGCCCCCATTAGCAGTTTGGATTTGAAGAGGGTCATTGTAGCTTTGCACGTTGGAGAGTGGTGTACAGGAAGACGTCATATGATTAGACGCCCCGGAATCAAGAAACCAAGTAGAAGGAGGGGATGTACCTGAGAGACCAAAAGCAGAGAGGGCATTGACAATCATCTGTTGAACCATTTCAGGAGTGAGAGAGGATGAGGGACCAGGCTGTGAGGGCGCAGATGTAGGAGTAGGCATAACCGAAGAAGCAACATACGCATGCGGAGGCTGATACTGTGGAGTCTGAGGCTGTGGTGATGGACGTTGGGGTCGGCGGCGACATTCAGAGATGATATGTCCCGACTTTTTACAGTAACTGCAGACCTTCTGTTTGCATTGAGTTACAATGTGCCCAAATTTTTGACAACTGTAACATTGCGTTTTGCTCAAGTCGCGCGGCGGAGGCTGAGAAGTTTTATTAGCCGAGAACGCAACTAAATAGGTCTCAGTCGTTTGTTGCGCTATATGAGCCGAGGTCGCAATGTGCTGTTCCTCGCGTAATAGTTCATTGAAGCATACATCCAAGGAAGGTAATGGCGTCCAATTCATCAGGGCAGATCTGACACTTTCATATTCATTCCGTAGTTTCATCAAAAACTGATCCCTTTGACTAGAGGCCTGAAGATCACGAATCACGATCAGAACGTCGGGAGCCACATCTGCATACTTAATACTATCGTATTCCGACCATAGGGTTCGGAATCCTGAATAGTAGTCTTAGATTGACAATGTCCCTTGTGCATATTCAGCAATCGCACATTCCAGATGAAATTGACGTGCTGAATTATCTTGATGGTACACTTATTTCAGATATCCCCACATGTCTTTAGCAGTGGGATAAGGTTTGAGGTTCATTATCAGATGTGGTTCGACGGAACCCAGTATCCATGTTTTTATTTTTACATCTTTAGTAAGCCAGGCGGATATCTTCTCATCTTCCTTGGATTTAGGGTCAGATCCAGAAATATAACCCATAATTCCTTAGCCTCAAGGTAAATCTGGAACTGAAACGACCAGGCAGGATAATTTTTTCCCGTGAATCGGATCAAGGTAACCTCAGATTTTTCCATCTTCAATCTTGATTACAAAGAAAATCCAATAACAGTGAAGAGATGTAAGCTAAATTGTGATAACAACTGTGCTTGTGTGAAGAAATCAAGATCCGATCAATCAGAGATGATAAAAAATCAACACATAACATAAAAAGGCCAAAAAAACACCCCAGCCAACCTTGATTTTGGCTGCTGATCTTCTATGTGGGCCCCACAGATAGATCTGGACAATGATCAGAGCACTGATCTGAAGAAGTCCAGTAATTTGCTTCCTACTGGAAAAAGAATGATCCAATTCTGCTGAGAATCCAAGAGATTGGACGGTCTAGATGAAAACAGTATTGAAAACTGAAAAATCTCGAGAATGAGAAAAAATCCAATCTGGAGGTGCTGAAAAATCCTGAAAAAATCGCCAATATTCTTAGGAATACCAGTCGACCAGTGTGGGATGGTTTCTGGAAGTTGATCTGATGATCTATGGTGGGCCACGCAGAGGATCGATCTACTAACGTCGCTGGAAGTCGCTGGAGTTGCTGGAGTTGCTCTGATGATCATAAAATCTTGAAAAAATCACCAAAAAGTTGGATAAATCTAGTTGACCAGGATGGAAGGGATTTCCAGAGAGGCTGATGACGATCTGAAGTGGGCCACGTCTTGATCTGAGATGATCTATGACGATCAGGGATGATAGCTTATTCCCTGGATACTATGCAAGATAAAAACAAGGTTTTCTTGAACTTTGCTCTGATACCATGACAAACTCACGATCACAGACTTTTCACAGAAAAGAGTTTTGAATAGACTCTCAAGATTGTATTAATTTGTGTCTTCTCTTGGAGAATGATCACCAATATATAGGAATATACATGCCTTAATCAAGGCTCTTTACATAGGAAACCAACTAATTACACTAATCACTAATCTAAGTTAGGAAAGCAATCAATTAAGATAATATGTACAACTGTGTAATCTTTGACCAAACCAAGGCACGCAAGACAATCATGCTGGACTAGATCTAATTATGGGCCTGGGCCTTGTTTAACACAATGTAGGCCGGCAACGACGCTGGTAAGGAAAAGTTTAACTATCAAGGTTGATTGCCCACCAAGGGAAAGGGGTAGGCCAAAGAGAATGTGGATGGAGGTTGTAAAAATAGATATGAAGAAGTATAACTTATCTGAGAATTTAGCTCAAAATAAATCGGGATGGAGAAATAGAATTCATTCATGTAGCCGACCCAACATGCTTGGGACAAGGCTTTGATGACGATGATGGAACATTTGAAGATATGAAAACTATTTTGACAAGACAGGTCCAAACAAGCCAAAAAAGTGAGAGATGAGCAAGAGTGAAGGCACACTCGTTGTACACCTAAATACCCCATGGTCCATGTGTGGGTTCCACTGATATGGTGTGGTCGCATATCCCATGCAAGGGAAGTACAACCACAGCCTTGTGGAGGCTGGTTGCTCAATTTTGGCAATATTTTTATCTGGAAAATACCATTAAAGATGAATGACAAGTTATTTAGAGAATATTGTCACAATATAGCCCACATATACATACATACTGACATATCATATATATATATATATGGGGTCAGCTCTCCTAAGTTGAAGCTTAGTTTATCCTAAGCTGAAACGGTGCTAGTCCCACAAATCAAAGTCGATTATCGTTGTTTTTTGCATGATGATTGTCTCCAAAACCAAGATAAATCCAATTAGAACTGGATTTTCCAGTTCAATCATGCAAAAAATAGATATAATCAACTTTGATTGATGGGACCGGCACTATTCTAACTTAGGATAAGCTAAGCTTCAGCTTAGGAGAGTCATGCTCTCTCTCTCTCTCTCTCTCTCTCTATATATATATATATATATATATATATATGAATGGTAAATACTGTTGATGTCTGTGATGGCTTCATGTTGCTCTAAAACTCACTTAAGCAGTAGGGGTTTCTAGACATTTTACCTTAAAACATCTAAAGTCTTATCCAATGGTTTAGACTTTAGAGCTTCACACTTTTGTTCTAAAGTACATACAAGCAATATCAAGGTCTGGATGTCTCATCGGCAGCCTCAACGTATTTTCTGCCTTCTCTAAACTTGGGTTCTGTAGAAACTACTTGTTTATTAAGATTCTGTTTGTGAAACGACTCTGATCACACATTTACATGTGAGTTCTTCCCTTATTTCTCCTACTTGATTCTTTTGTTTCATTTGGTGATAAGAAGATCCAAACCATGCTCTTTGTTTGAGCTAGATCGAGTCAAATTATCACTGTTCTAAAAGATACCAATAAATAATTATCACTGCTCACAATATAGCCCACATATACATATATAATGACTTGAACCCACAACCCTCAAGGTTTCAACAGTAAGCATCTTCCACAGTGAAAGACCCCAAATAACTGAAACCCAAATATATTGATAACATAATGAACACAACCATATAGAACAATATCAACATACTCCGTTGCTAATAATCCATCTGTGAGTCCCCCAACAAAAATTACTTGTTGTTTGAAGTCGCCAGTATTGAACGCAACCTGCACAAACAGATCCACTAAAATTTGACATAGGGGAATCAACATTAAGAAAAGAACATGAAAAAAAGGATATATATATATATAGCAGGAAAACATGAATCATATCATCATCATCATTGAAGCCTTATTCCATCTATTTGGGGTTAGCTGAGATCTTATTCCATCTATTTGGGGTTAGCTGAGATTTTATATCATCATCATCATTGAAGCCTTATTCCATCTATTTGACATAGGGGAATCAACATTAAGAAAAGAAGATGAAAAAAAGGATATATATATATAGCAGGAAAACATGAAATCATATCATCATCATCATCGAAGCCTTATTCCATCTATTTGGGGTTAGCTGAGATCTTGGGTGACAGAGAAAAGCCATATGATAAGACCTATTCCTTCAAAACCCACTTACATTTTTTGAGAGATAAAGTTCCTTATTGTAAATTAAACTTAAAAGTTAGAGCTTTTATTTTGAACTTAATTAATTAGATTAGAGCTTCCAAACAACGCCTTAATAAAACAAAGGAAGGAAACAAAACAAAAGAAGGCTTACGAATGACAATGAGTGATTGGCCTCATTCGAACCATAACCAATGCATCCAAATCCAATTGCCAATAAATTCTATCTCCCACGTAAACTTTTTTTTTCCATCGGTAACAAAAATGAACTTATTAAGATAGAAGGAACACCATTACAAAACTAAAAGAGCAACAAAAAAAAAAAACGTATAAAAGCACTAAACCCCCACAACACCATTACATAATATGGGCCACCCAAGGAGAAACACTATCAAACCCTTGTATAGCCAGAACATCCGCCAAGGAATTGGCCGTCCTAATCGCATGACAAAAAGACATCTGAAAGGGAGGACAACTCTTTTATCTCATTAAAGAAAAACTGGAATCTCCAACGCCTTGGACCTATAAGAGAGGCCCACATCACAGCATTTACTGAGTCGCCTTTTGCAATCAATCTAGCATGGAAGTGGCTCTTAAACAATAGTAGAGCTTTCAAAATCGCCAACACCTTGCACCCATTGTGATGCAGGCCCTAGGGTTAGGGCTTGCGTAGATGCCGAAGCACATGTCAAGGACACTTCAAATTATCTCCGCAAAGATTTCTAACATGAGGAAAACCTCTTCAAGGGAAAATCCCAATTTTTATTCAATTCCAAATCTGAGATTATCATCTCTACAATGCAATATAAATAGGTAAAGTAAACTTAGGGCCTAAGAAAACCTAATCTAATAATAGAAACTATCCTAATCAAACTAGGAAACCAAATAATTAGAATGTTAATCCTAATTACAATAAAATTAGGAAACTACTAAATAAATAAATATCCTAAAACTATGTTGGGTGGGACCATTGGTGGAGTGGTAGCAGCCCGTTCTGCATCATTCCCCCTAAATTGAAAGAAGAGTTCGACCTTGAACTCGGGTCTTCTTCAAGTTGCCTCTGTATATATGATGTACGTAAAGCACTTCCTTTGTAGCATGGGCCCTTGATTTCTTTTTCGGTGAGTCCGGTTTCTTGGCATGGAGAGTAACTTCTGAAGGTATACGTGTTATTGCGCATCCCATGAGTGTCATTCTTGTCATACATCCATGGGCGACCCAATAGGATATCTCCACTGTCCATTGGTAGCACATTGCACCAAATTGTATCTTTGTAATCATCACCAACTGCAAAAGTAACCTGACATGTATGTCGCACTTGCGCTTCATCACCTGTCATTAGCCATTTAACAAAGTAGGGACGATTGTGCTTGTAAACCTTCAACTTCAAGCGATCAACAAGAGTTTGAGAGATAATATTCTCATAACTTCTGCCATCAATCACAACTGTACAATTTTTCCCATGTATTGTACTTGTGGAACGGAAAATATTATCCCGCAACCATTTCTTTTCAACAGTGGGCAAAGACTCTTGTTGCACCAAGAGAAGTGCACCATCTGTTTCAGCTGCAATTTCCTCCACTTCATCGGATTCTTCACTTTTAGGATCATCTTTTGTTTCCAGCTCTTCCTGTGCACCTTCCATTAAATTTATTATTTTGGGGCATTCAAATGCATGGAGACCCTTTTGCTTACAATGAAAACATTGAACTTGTTCTGATCTTCAAACTTGGAGGAAAACTTTTCTGAGGAGCCGGCACTTGGATTGAAATCTAGTTTTGCGGGAGTCTTTTGTGCAGGCCATTTAGACACACTAAACTTTCTAGCCTGATAATTAGTAATGTCTTCCGCTTTGATCGCATGTAGGATGATCTCAACAACATTATCAAAATTCTTGAATGTAAGGATATGTTGTATGTCAATGCGCAACCCATGAAAATATCGATCAACCAACACATCATCATCCTCCTTCAAGCCACAACAAGCTTGCATGGTTAGGAACTCCTCAGAATATTCAATAATAGTTTTGGAACCTTGTTTCAAATCTTGAAAACTTGAACGAAGATCTCTTGAATAATTCACAAGGAGGAATTTTTGCTTCAACAAAATCTTCATCTCGATCCATGTGTCAACGGGGTCAATATTTTGATTTCTTTTCTTTTGCAACTCGTCCCACCATATCACAGCATAATTGCGAAATCGAGTTGCCAACAGTGTAACCTTATGACCATCCGTCATGGGCTTGTGCGCAAAAATATTTTCAACGCACACTAACCTATCCATGAATTCATCTGATTTCAATTTTCCATCATATTCGAGAATCATGAGTTTAATACCCAAATCACAATCAGCATTGACTGCATGTGGATATCATTGATTCCGATTATGTCCTCCATCTATTCGATGATTATCCTCACGCTGATTAGTTTCCAAATTGGTTAATCGGGTTTCAATCCTTGTAAGAGTCTCTTGCATTTGAACCATCGTTGTAGTATGTTGATTAACATTGAACGATAATTCTACAATGGTTCCCCTCAAACCATCATCATTACTGGAGGAAGACTCCACTTCTACATGCTTCTTGGGAGGCATTTTTTTTTAATGCAAAAATAAATCTTATGACGGACCTGATGTGTAGATTTGCCTTCCACAATCACGCTGGTGAAAACGAATATGAAATTGGACGGTGGATGAGCCTAATATCGCAAAAAGAAGTCTCAGCCATTGATTTTTTTTTTCAAATATAGCACCGATTAAAGATAAAATGAGAGAAAATCGATTGGGATGGTTCGGCCAAGTTAGAAGGCGCCCAACGGAGGCACCTGTTAAAATGTGTGAAAGCATGGAGATTGCCCGGAGTAGGAGAAGGAGAGGGAGACCCAAGAGAAGTTGGAAAGAAACTATTAAACATGACCTTGCCTATATGGATCTAACGGAGGACATGGCTCTAAACAAATTTGATTGGCGTCGTCAAATCCATATAGCCGACCCCACCTAGTGGGAAAAGGCTTGGTTTAGTTTGGTTTGGTTTGGGTTTGTAATTCTTTGCTGATGAGGAGTGGTGTTGGTTGGGTTGAAACATAAGTGGGTTGGATCCACCTGAACTAAACCTGAAAGTGACCTGGAACTGGGCCCAAAGAATAAAACAAAAGGGGTGGAAGTGACCTGGAAGGCTTTTGTTTCGTCCAAACAGTGAGAGGGATTGGGAGACGAAGCTTCGTCCAAACTCGGAGAGGGAGGGACTCTGGCGACAGCGCTGATGGTGGGGCGGCAACGATGGTGACAACGACGGCAGCTCTTCTTCCCTTCTTTTCTTCTTCTTCTTTCTTTTTTGCTATGCTCTGTCTATCCTTCTGCTCTTCTTCTCTTCTTTTCTTCTTTTTTTTTTTTTCTTTTTGTGTTGGGGTTCGAAACTAAAAGAGTGTTGAGATTGGGCTGGGTTGGGCAGATTTGGGATCTGAGATGGAGACGGAGGTTGAGATTGGGGGTTTTGGAAGGGTTCTAGAAGGGCTCGATTGGTTGTGGGGTCCAGGGATTGCGTGGCAGGGTTTGGAAGAGACGGAGAGGAAGATGGAGCGAATGATGGTACCGGGATGGAGTGGGGATGATGGGGAGGTAGTGGTGAGGGTTCTGGTTGGGTATTGACGAGTGGAGTAAAACACTGGATATGGGTGCTATGGACAGGATAGGCTTCGATCGGTGACCGGAGGATGATCGGAGCATTGTGGATCTCCGCTCGGATACCAACTGATGTAGGCCTTAGGGTTAGGGCTTACGTAGATGCCGAAGCATATGTCAAAGACACTTCAAATTATCTCTGTAGAGATTTCTAACACAAGGAAAACCTCTCCAAGAGAAAATCCCAATTTTTATTCAATTCCAAATCTGAGATTATCATCTCTACAATGCAATATAAATAGGCAAAGTAAACTTAGGGCCTAAGAAAACCTAATCTAATTTTAGAAACTATCATAATCAAACTAGGAAACCAAATAATTAGAATGCTAATCCTAATTACAAAAAATTAGAAAACTACTAAAAAAATAAATATCCTAAAACTATATTGGGTGGGACCATTGGTGGAGTGGTAGCCCGTTCTGTATCACATTGGATTCCTCAATTCCCACATTCTAAGAGAACATAAGCAAAACCTCACCCCTGGAGTTCCAAAGAACACCCTCAATACCTGCTGGGCCTAGCTAGCTCCTAGCCGCTCCGAAGAACACCACGTAAAACTTATAGCTTTGAATTTTAGAATCTGATTGTCAAGGGCTCAGGTGCACACATGTAGGGCAGTGAAGAACCCAATGGCGTGGACATGGGGTGCAAGTGCAACCGAGTGGTTAATCAAGGGGATTTGAAACCGAGTGGTTAATCAAGGGGATTTGAAACCGAGTGATTAATCAAGGGGATTTGCAACTGAGTGCCTGATCAAGGGGATCTGCAGAGTCTGTTTGCCCATTGGCAATGTAGTATTGTGGTGCACAGGACTTGCACAGTCCATGTCTGTACTTCTTAATCCTCCGGTTCCATTACTTTCATAAATCATAAGAAACTGCAAGAGTTTGTCTTGGTGCTCCCAAAGGTCATATTGACACCTAGCGAAAATTTCTGCTGCCAAAACATTTTGGACCAAAGATAGCAAATAATTTTTAAAAAATCTAGAAAGTTTAGAGGCCAGCTCATAGTGAAGAAAACAATGATCCAGGGCCCCAGCTGCTACTTGGATATGATTGGCAAGTTCAGAACCTGATTTCATCAACCTGTTTGGGTTGTCAAGAATCAATGTTCTGTTTACAATAACTGCCTAATATAGAAATCTTTAATCCTTGGAGTGGCCACATTACCCATATTGTCAAAGATTGGCCATATTACCCATATTGTGATACTTTTTTTCTCGTGAAAGTGCAAAACTTGGATCTCATGAGTGAATGAAAAGTGATATCAAAAGATTAACTCTCATCTGAGAATCATTTCTATGTTCTTCCATGTCTTGAAAAACACCATACACCTTGTTTCACTTGGTAACTTCTACTATTGGGATCTCTCCTTTTTTTTTCCGGGATTCTAAATTTTTAAATAGGTACCTCAACAACTTAATGTCCCGACCCACGTTCTCATTGACAATGTCATAGAATTCATTAACCAAAGCCTTTTTATTGGAGCTTTACAGAATAAAGTAATGTTAAGTTCGCCGTCAGGGCACTTTTTTCCTCACAATATAAAATTCAATCCCCCTTTCCCACTTTGAGTTTGACTAGGAGAATTTTGGTCGTCCTTTGGCCTTAACATTTCCTACCCGAGTTATCTATCTCCATAAGTCCATATGACAATTTTGATTGCACATTGGCCTGAACATTTCCTACTAAACTTATCTGTCACCGTAATTGGACCCCTTTTTTCTAACCAAAAACTATCCAGTAAAAAACACTCATTAACTTGTCCTTCATTACTCTTTTCCATTGGTGACTTCATTTCAATACCAAAACATGACCGCCATTTTGCTAGTAATGCCCAATTCTTCTACTTTATGCATTTAAATCCAAAGCCAAAAAACCCCTTCCAATCCACTACCATTTAAATAATGTTTTTTCCTTCACAAAGAAAGTCTCCTACAGTTTTCTCAACCATTTTGCCTCCAAATTCCAAATTCTTACCATATGATACATGAGTTTCTATACTTAACAAAATATCATCATCAATCATCAACATCAAGGCCTTATGTTATCAATGAAAAGCACTCTAATAAAAGAGTTCTAAAACTCCTCAATCAGAGGAAGAACATCAGCAACAAGAGGAACGACAGAAAAACATAAAGCAAAATGCTAAAACTAGCAAACTCACCTATAAACTGCAAAGAACAAGAATTTAAAACCTCTTTATCCATCATCCTTTCCCCGTGTTTTTTCCTAGTGTATAAGATCTAGATATGCATAAGATTTTTCTTCGCAAATGATGTAGTAAAAAGAAAGCATGACAAATACCTAGAACATCATAATCTTAAAAGGGTGCCCATTTGTTTAATTGGTATTAAGTTCCTATTATTCATTAAGCAATACCTGTCTATCAAAGGGGCTAACAAGTGAATGATTAAAGGAAAAGATCAACAAGGTGCCATCAAACAATCTCTCCTTTGGTTAGAAATGATTACCCACCCATCCCACCCATCAATCTATTAAATCAAATCATAGGAAAGTAGTTTTCTCCATCTTAGACTCTTCACTTCTCACCTCTTTAACACACCATCATCTTAGCCTTATCCATCAATTAGGGTTGGTTAAATGTGTTATATTCAATAACAAGCAAAGAAAACACTCTCGCCTTCAATCAAAACCCCCTCAACGATGAATTCTAGGCAATCCCAACTAAGCAAACAAACCCAAAACCGAGAAATGAGGCATTTGGGTACCCAAGACACTAACTTTTAGGATTGAGAAGTTTCCGCCCGGAAAATTCGACTTGAAAGTCAAAACCAAGAAGTGGGTCATTTGGGTACTGAACCCAAATCGATAACTGGAGAATTGGGATTACCAATCGATGCAACTATGCCCCCAAATCGCGACCATCAGCGGCTCCTCTTGTGAACTTGGCCATAAAACACCTCTTATTTGTCCCCACTCCACACGCGCCACAAATCAAACACATCTTAAGCTTAAGCATTCTCACCCCAATCTACAAAAGGAGAGGGAGGAAGGGAGAGATACCTGGGCGGGTTTGGAACCGTACTTGAAGAGAGAGCCATGGAGCTGGTTCTTGAGAGATCCGGACCTGGGTCTGTTGGCAGCGATCTGATCGGCGGCACTGTTGGTCTTGGGATTGAAAGAGCGACCACGAACAATGCCAGAGAGCCACGAAGAAGAAGAAGACGAAGAAGAACTCATGAGGGAAGATGATGTTGATGAAGAAGATCGCTGCTCTTCTTCTTCAATCCATCCCAACTTCATATCAATAATTGCAATTACATAGAAGAGATTTTTCCTTTTTTGTAGTAGTAGTAGTAGAAATAGCAGATGAGAGTTGGAAGGGGTTTTATTCTAAAGACAGTAGGAGAGAAGGGTTAAACGCATAATACTTCCTACTTCCTTGACAATGTAGGAGCAATGATTTTATTTTTATTTATTTATTTATTTTCATTTTTTCTGGTGAAATATGGAGATCTCTTTTGTGGGCCCACTTTGCACCATCTCTCTCCTCTTGTTTTTCGGATGGATCAGGTATCTCCATGGTTCAAAATCGCAGTATCGGCTGGCCCTAAGAACCTCACTCACTTTGTGAGTTTTTCTTAGTCCAAAAGAATCTAAGAAAGTATCCAAACATTTCAAGACATTATAAAATCTTGTAAAATAATATTATTTTTTCCATTAGTAACGACTATAAATCAAATTATCAGTCCCCTAGGTCATGACATGTCTTATTTGAAATTATATCAATTTTGTTTACAATTAAATAGATTTAGATATATATATACACACACACCAAACTAAGTTTGAATATTATTGAATTTTAAAATAAAATATAATCATGAAAAGGTAACCCATTACTAAAACCCCCAATATATAGAACCAGTATCAAAATGTGTAGAATTAATAGAATGAAACATATCACGACAAAAAGAGGGCATGAAAACATCATTTCTAAGCTATTTCTCAACAAATAAAAAAAATACTAACTTTGGTAGAACTGTATGTGATTTTTCCTTACTAAATTCACAAAAAATATGTGTTTTTGATGGGTTAAGAGAGGTGAAAGTGTTGAGAAGGAAGAAGCGCATTTGGAGGAAATTGGTTGAAATGGGAAGAGAGTTAGAAAAATAGGAAAAGGGGTTTTAGGATTATTGGTGGATAAATTGAGATTATTGGATGATATATTGGGCGAGACCGATGAATTAGGGATATTTTCGCAAAATGATACCGATAGCGATAATGATCAAGTTATTGATTCCTTATCAGCCAATTTTTTCAACCATGGATATCTCTGAGGCCTTTGACCCAACAGGAGTGGTGCCCGTTAAATCCACACACATGCTCACTAAGCAAATTTAGGTTAAGCTTCGAACACGATACATGAGGTGGTGCAAATCCATGTTTTCTGTGTCTTCACCAACTCCCATATCCATACTTTGCACAATTTTCTATTGTCGGATGATTTTGCATCCCAAGTAAAAAGGATATAATATCACCCCGATCGAAGAGATGCACATGATTAGATTTGAAAGGAAAATTCATAAAGCATACTCCACCCACCCCAATGGAAATCGATTCGAAGTTTGCGCCCGCCCCCCCCCCCCCCCCCCTCGGCCCCCCAATGGACATTGATTCGAAGTTTGCCCCCATTTGAATGAACTTGACCATTAAATTGATTGTGCACTCATTTGAATGGTGAAAGCTTTTGTGGGCCATTAATCAAGCAAGAGCCGGAGGGAAAGCGGGTCGAGTGTGGGTAATTACCCCCACTCAGTTATCTTTTCATGTTTAATAATAAGAGAAAATATAGGAGTGAATTCAGACATTTTTATTTTATGCCCTTTCGCCTTTTTATTTCAACGTTTTCATGTCTAATAATAAGAGAACTTTAAGAACAACAAGGGTATTATTGTCTTAATAAGTGCATTATTGATCTTTTCTATTTCTAAAAGATAGAATCTTATGGCATTGTCCAATTCTTATGGTATTATCTGCATTTTAATGGTATTATTTTGAGTTTTTTTGTAAATACCCCTCTAGGGTTTACAGAATTTGTAAATAGGCTCATATGGTTTCAATATTTGCATATACCCCCCTGCTTTTTCCTTTTAATACATTCCATGTCCCCAAAATCACTAATCATAATGAGAATAGGTGACCACTAAAATATCCGTGTTGAATTTTTTTTTTTATAAAAATGATAATTTTGCCCTTAAATTCATTAAACAAAGATAAGTATGTCATTATTTATAAAAACACCATTATTTTTATCCCACGTCCCAATTGTCTCTCTCAAATTCTCTAATGCACATAAAGCCTAATAATGTATTTGAAACTCTCAACAATCTAATAGGGGGTTGTGCATGAATTGGTTCAATTATATAACCAATTATAGGAACAAGGGTTGATTGTCATTGTGATCGATTTAGATTTAATGAAATGGGCTCCATGTTGATTAAAAAATGGATTTATGTAGGATTACTCTCTCCCACTAAATATACTGTAGTAATTAGGGATGGCAATGGGTCAGGTTTAAACAACGCCCCGCCCCGCCCCTATTAGGGCCAGGTTTGTTATTGATTTTCTTAGAACTGGGCGGGTTTGATTTTTGTTGATGTAACCCGCCCCGCCTCATATATATATAATTTATATTTGTTTATTAGTAAAAGTATAAATAAAATTCATATGGTACAAGTGATGTTGGGGGCATTAACTTAAAGCATTTTTTAAAATAAGATTATGTGTTTGAATTCTACCATACTATTTCCCATGCATTTATATATTTAAAGATTTTTAAGCTTTAAATTTGACCTAACCCTCGTCTAAAAGGGGTGGGTATGGTATCACATGCCACTGACACGTCACGGGGTGGGTTGGGTTTAGATGAGTCACTCTAATAGTAATTGTTAATGTTACAAGATTTAAAAAATAAATAAATCCAAGCTTTTGAACTTATGTATCATATATGGATAAAGAGATGGGCAAAAGTGTCATTTTACTCTAAAAACTAATGGTGACAGCAAGGCTACTAATTTTGGGACATGGTAGGAATTAAATTGAAAAGGCAGGGAGGTATATACAAATATTGAAACCACAAGGCCTTATTTACAGATCCTAAGAACCTTAGGGGGGTATATGCAAAAACCTCTATTATTTTTCTCCATCTCTACACAATGTCTCATCCCACATCTAACCATATGGATAGAGAACATTTAATGAAGCTCTTGAGTGGAGCTCACTTAATAAATTTAAACAGGCTCGTAATGTGGGTCATCTAGGGCCGATGCTCTTGAGTGTGGCATACTTTGGAAAATCATTGGTTTATAAGTGGTTATGCGGATGTTGAACAATAGGATAGAGAAGGGTGGCCAAGTGAGGTAAGAAAAAGGTGATAGTGATAATAATAAAAAAAAGTGAAGTAAAAAGGTAAAGTAATATAAATTCATTGGTTAGCCAATGACCGTGTTTAGAGTCAAGGGAATTTTGGTCATTAAATCGGGGCTTACATAGGGGCTAAGAAAGCAGAGATTATATATACAATGTAATCCGTAACTCTAAACTCTGAAGAGAGTGAGTCATTGCTCTTTTGTCGTGGACGTAAGCATAACTTCGAACCATATAAAATTTATGTTTCTCTCTTGTGTGGCATGATTGTCTGATAGCAGGTTTCGAGCTTCCACATGCACGCGCAAAACACTTACTATCAAACACAAGGCTGAGGAGCTGGAGTTTTCCCAACATGGGTTTTCTTTAGAAAGTCTCATTTATCAAACAAGAGGCACTAATGTTAACTTAGCTAGTCAATTAATGAGAATTATTTGTCGATGAAAAAAAAAAAGGAAAGCTAAGTTTCCTTAAAGCATGCACCAAGGCCATGCTTTTGTGCCCTATTCCCATAGAAGTGGAAAAGAAGAGTGGAAGATTTTCTACACCGATTCCTCTTATAATGTTTGATGCAGCGCCTTTTTGTCACTGTGGGAGAGATGATCTTGTATTCCTACTCCAATAGGAAATTAAATTCCATTCTATAAAAAAAAAAAACCTTTTCTTTTCATTTCCACACGAGAAAGGGCCACACCAAATGATGGAGGCGTGGGCTAAATGGAAAATCAAAACAACTTTCTCTCTCTCTCTCCTCTATTGAACTCCTCTATTGAAAAAAATCAATTCGTTTTTTTTTTTTTCCTTTTCCACAAGTAAAACTTGTCATACCAAATCACAGAAGAGTGGTTTATGTGGAAAACCAAAATAATTTTTCTCTCTATCACAAAATCCTTTTGTTATACAAAAGTTCCATAACGGCGCAATTGTCTTGCGCAACAGAAAAGCGATTTTGCGAAATTCCTTTTTCCTCTTCTAGGGAACATGAACTATTATTATAATAATAATAGCTCTCTTTGGAATAGAAACAGTTGTATATTGTATATCTACTTTGTATGCCCCAGTAATTATGATAGAAATGAAAAATAAAGAGCTGTGAACTTCACCTTTACAAGTCTTTGTCACACTACATAGGAAGCTGATACACAGGAATTCATGGTTAAATGAACTCCACCTTTAAGATTATATCAAAGAGGTGTGGGATGAAGTGTTATACTATTATTAACATGAACCCTAAGATCCTGAACATCATGATAATCACATGTAGGATTTAATCTTAAATAAATTGAAGAGTACCTCCAGACATCCTGATGCAGAGAGCTTTCCGATCTTGTTGTCTGGTGCTGTTGTTGAGATTCGTCGAAGAAAAGGTTAGGTGAATGATTTCGGTTTCTCTCTCCTTGCCTATAAACCATAATGTGTTGAGTTTTTTTTTTTTTTTGTAGCCTTTGTGATGGACGAAAGGCTTTATTTTATAGGTGGAGAGAGGACCGAATTTCCAATTAGGGTCTCCTTAGATTTAATCTCAATCGTCCATCAAGGTAGAGAATATTATGGAATATATCTCATTAAATTTTTGAGTAATTAATAGCATATATCCTATGAAAACAGAATTCCTATAATGACCACATTTCGGGAAAGGTAAGGACGTGTGGTCCAAGTAATGGACCTAAAAGTAATTTCCTTACAGTCTCCCACTTGGTCAATAGAAAGATCCATTAATGTTTTCATTTTAGGAATCATAAGGCACGCATTATATGCTAAACACTGCTTTATTCGGTTATCATAAGTGTATTGGCTAATTCGGTTGTCAATGGGAGTCATGGCGTGCACATATTATTTTGCAACATGTTTACTTCCATGTATTACGTCATCTATAACCTTTATAACTAGACCATAATAGGAGATTTACGTAATGGTCTCATAATGTCTTTGTTTAAAGACTCTTTCTGTTTATCATTTATCAAAACATAAATATGTACACAATGGAAAAACAGAAATAGTAGATGTAGAGCTGCATTAAGAGCTCAATAATTGTCAAATACAAGTACAGAAATAAATGGTAGAAAATTATAATTAAGAACTATCTTCAAGACCCATGCTTTTAGTATGTCCCTAAGGGTCCGTTTGGGAAGGGAGGAGGGGAGGGAAAATTTGAGGGGGAAGGAAAATGAAGGAGAGGGGAGGGAAAATTAATTTTCCCTCCTCTTGTTTGGAAAGTAAAAAAGTAAGGGGAAGGAAAGTGAAAAAGTATAATTTTATTTTTAGTGAGGTACAGAGAAAAAGACTATTTTACCCTTGCTCTTGAAAAAAATTCAAATAAAGTCTATGGGCATTTTAGTCATTTGGTCACTCCATCCTCACTTTCCCCTCATTTTCCCCCCTGTTTTGGGGGGAAATTTTTTGAGAGAAAAAGTACAATTTTTCCAACCATTTCCTCCTCCCCCATTTTCCCTCCCCCCTTCCCAAACACCCCCAAAAAGCACTTTCCCTCCTTTTTTTCCGCCCCCCCATTCCTCCCCCCCTCCCAAACAGATCGTAAAAGGTCTTTGGAGGTAGTAGTCCTTTCGTAAATATGTCTGCGACCATAAAATCTGTACGTATAGACTCAATGACAAATTTCTGTAATCTAACATCTTGCTTCAATGATAGATATTTAAAGTCCATGTGCAGTGGCGGATCCAGGATTCAAAATCACTGGGGGCACGATTAAGTAGTAGGGGGCCCGGGGGCAACGCCCTCGGAATTTTTTTTTGGGTTATTTATATGATTGCAAATGATTTTTTCTTCTTTTTTTCTTCATGCTTGAGAAAAAACAATACACAAAAATGTAGTGGACCTTTTACATACACTATCAGTAACTAATACACAGAAAGGTGCATTCAAAGACAGATAGTTTGTAGATTTCCACTGCATTGCAAATCATGCCTAACAAGGACAAATAGTGTGTAAATTTACCCCAAACCTTTTATATGGAACAAATATAATATAATAATTTCAAGCAATAAAACAAAACATATTTATTTATCACAATTGGTCTCTACGAGTTTTCATGTTCTGAAAAAGTTTTATTACAATATCATTAGTAATTGTTCCAAGCAACTCTTTTTCTATAAAACATACAAGACAATCATTCATAAATTGGTCACTCATTCGATTGCGCAAATCTGTCTTGACAATGTTCATTCCTGAAAAGCATCTTTCAACACTTGCTGTTGCAATAGGCAAAACCAAAGCTAACTTCAAAAGTCGATACACCAAAGGAAAACATAGATGTTTCTTTGTTTGCACTAGTAATCTAGAGAGATCGCTGAGTCCCTTCAACTGACTAAATTTGTCATCTATGCATACATCTGCAATGTATGTCTCAAGTTGATTATCAAGAGCCATGCATTCAATGAGAGAGAAGTCATTGGGATAAAATTGAGCCAACTTTATCAACTTTGATGTATCAAAATGATCAAAAGCATCACTTGGATTCAAGCAAGCAACACAAAGAAGCAACTCAGAATTAACCTCATTGAATCGATCATTAAGCTCCAAAAGTTGCTTATCCACAACCGTATAAAAGCATTCCACACGGTAATGAAATTCATTAGTAGTGTTGCTTTTACGTCAGGGATGATATGGATCGACATACTCTTCCTCCATATTCAAAATTTCAACTTTGTGTTCATTACAAAAAGTCATAATCTTGCCAAGGAGACATTCCCATCCATGATCCCTTAAATTTTGCAGCCGCCCTTTAGCCACTTTCACAAGTGCAATAGCATTCAAAATGTCTTCATCTTTCCTTTGCAAAGCTAATGATAACTCATTTGTGATCCCCAACATAGTTAGCATCAATTGCAAATTGAAAACAAAATCAAATGATTGTAAATATCTCAGAAGACCACGTGATTGAGCTTTTTTTGATGAATCTGAAGCGTCACATGAAACAACTTCAAGAACTTCAATAACGGAGGAGAACAAAGCAACCAAGTTCAAAAGTGATTTATAATGAGACCCCCAACGTGTATCCCCGGCCCTCTTAAGACTTAGCTCTTGATTCAATCCCTTCCCAGTCTGAATATCACTTATTCCTTGTGCAATTTTTTCTGCTTGTTTTTGCCGAATCATGTCTTTACGCTTGCAAGAGGCTCCAACAACATTCATCAAAGTAGATATCATATTAAAAAAGTCGGCAATATCAACATGCTTTTTAGCAACAGCAACAAGAGCTAGTTGAAGTTGATGTGCAAAACAATGAACATAATAAGCTGACTCATTCTCATTCATAATTAAAGTTTTCAAACCATTGAATTCACCCTTCATATTACTTGCTCCGTCATAGCCTTGACCTCTAACTTTCTTCAAACTCAAACCATAATCAGCAAATAAAGAATCAATGGCAGATTTTAGAGACAAAGCTGAAGTCTCCATCACATGAACAACACCAATGAACCTCTCTTTAACAATTCCATAAGAGTCAACAAATCGCAAAACCACAGCTATTTGTTCTTTGTCAGACACATCGCTAGATTCATCCACCATTAATGCAAAAAAATCATCTCTAATTTCTTCAGTGATATTTTTCACTATTTGTTGTGCAAAACAATGAACAATATCTTTTTGAATACCTGGAGCAACCATTTGATGATTTCGAGGAGCATTTCCCAGCACAACCTTACGTACAGACTCATTTTGCTCAGCAGTGTACTTAACCATTTCAAGAAAATTCCCCCTATTTTTAGACTCTTCAGACTCATCATGGCCACGAAAGGGTAGCCCTTGGTGCAACAAAAATCTACAAGCATCAACCGAAGCATTTAATCGAATCCGATATTTATTTCGTATACTTTTAGACTGTTTATGAAGAACAACCGCTATGGATTGTTCTTGCTTCATTAGGTCGTCACATTTCTTCAATGATAGATTGTGAGCACTATTAACCACACCAACATGAGAGGCTAGCCTCTCTGTTTTATTCCAAGAAGAAAAGCCCTCAGTTACAAATGCCTCACTACCACCTTGTTTGCCAAAATGATCTCTAAACAAGTAGCAACACAAGCAATAGCCTTTGTCTTCTTTTATGCTATACTCTAACCAATTAGCATATTGATCAAACCAAGCAGGAGTAAATCGACGCCATTTATTTCCAATCATTTTTTTGGGAAAGTCATGGCCCACGGGTTGACAAGGACCTTTTAGTAAATAAGCTCTCCTAATTTCATCAATTTGATTTGGATGATATTCAGAAATCTTTTTTCTTTCCGTAGGATCCGAAGGGAGGCTATTCAAATCCACTATTTTTGGGATTGATGAAGAAGATTGTTGAGGAGTATTAGATGCATTGCCGCTTGAACTTCTGATTACACTTTCATGTGATAGTTTTCTTGTAAAAAATCTCTCCATATTGACAACACAACCACACTACAAAATGAAATAAACAAACAATACAATCTGTATTCAAATAAACTAATAATAAAATTAAGTAATCAAATAAACTAATATGTAATAAACTAATCAAATAAACTAACAATAGTCAACACAAATATAGGCAGAGATAAGGCACATACCTTTGTATTCACGGAGCTTTTATGCTTTGTTTGCCTGTTTTGACTTTTGAGATCTGTTGGGGTTTTTGTTTTTTCTTCTTCAGGAACATGTACGGTTCAGTGCATCACTCGTTTGAGAGTGGTGCGGCAAATGATGATTTGCAGGGGTCTATTGATGGGACCAGTCTTTCTGTTGATGCTTGCTTGGTGCTCTCCACGGACCCCAACTCCGTCTCCAAGCCGAGGCTGAGATGGACGGCTGAGCTCCATGAGCGGTTCGTTGATGCGGTCACACAGCTTGGTGGCCAGAGGCAGATGGAGTATATATCCACTGAGTTACAGAGTCGATGAAGATGAAGGTGAAGGATAGATGGAGAGGGCAGACTGCCTTTGTCTCCTCTGCCTTTGGTGCCCTAGTAAAAGATAGATGTGTATAAAGAATGGGCTGATAAGTGATAACTTTTCATTGGGGGCCTGCTTCAATGTCACTGGGGGCCCAAAAATTCATCGGGGGTGGGCCTCACCAAAATTACAAGTAAAACTTAGAAACCCACCGGGGGCCCAGGCCCCCAGTGGATATATACTCCATCCGCCTCTGTCCATGTGTTTGGCTCCCTTAGATATCCTGTCATGCTTGGAGAAGAAGGTTGCAGCGCCATTGTCATAGTAAAGAGTTAATGGCTTAGAGATGAAACTCAAAGCTCCAAACTGAGAGATAAAATTACGCAACCATGTTCCCTGAATTGCAGCCTCATAACATGCCACATATTCAGCCATCATGATGGATGTGTAAAGCAACTCGGATTTCTGGTTTTTCCATGATATTGCACCTCCACATAAGAGATACACATAGCCAAGTGTGTAAAGTCTGGTGTCAGGACATCCAGCAAAATCTGAATCTGAATGACCAGTCACTTGTAGGTGACTTGATTTTCTGTATGTGAGCATATAATTCATTATTCCCTTGAGGTATCTCAGTACTTTCTTTGCAGCTTTCCAATGAGTGATTCCTGGGTTACTTTGAAATCTACTCAGCATACCTACAGCATGACTAATGCCAGGTCTAGTACAGACCTGTGCATACATCAAACTCCCTACAAGAGAAGCATAAGGATATTTTTCCATTTCTTTGCGTTCCAATTCGTTCTGTGGACACTGCGTAAGATCAAGCTTGTCTCCTTTATACAGTGGAACAGGACTAGAGGAAAATGTCATCATGCCAAATCTCTCTAGAACTTTGCCAATATATACTTGCTGAGACAATCCCAAAATACCAAGTGACCTGTCACAGAATATTTCTATTCCTATCATATAGGAAGCCTCACCCATATCTTTCATTTCAAAGTTCTTAAAGAGATAATCCTTTGTTTCATGTAAGTGACCAAGGTCGCTACTAGCCAGTAATATGTCATCAACATACATAACCAAAAATATGAACTTACTCTCACTGATCTTGAGGTATATGCAAGGGTCACCTATGTTTTCTTTGAAATCGAAGGCAATAATGATTTCATGAAACTTTAGGTACCATTGCCTCGAAGCTTGTTTCAGTCCATATATTAATTTCTTAAGTTTACAGACCATGTCTTCCTGACCTTCAATTATGAAGCCTTCAAGTTGACGCATGTAGACTTCTTCTTCCAAGTCTCCATTAAGAAAGGCAGTTTTCACATCCATTTGATGTAAGTCGAAGTCATAATGAGCTACTAATGCCATGACAATTCTAAAAAGAATCATTCCTGGACGCAGGGAAAAAGTCTCAGTATAATCAATGCATTCTTTCTGATTAAAACCTTTGGCAACAAGTCTGGCTTTATGTCCTTCAATATTGCCTTTGCAGTCGCGTTTGGTCTTGAAGACCCATTTACAACCAACTGGTTTGTGTCCTGGAGGTAATTGAACAACTTTTCATACTTGATTTTCATCCATAGATTTCAACTCATCCTTCATGGCATCAATCAATTTACTATAATTAACATCCTTAATGGCTTGTGAATAAGAAACCGGGTCTTTAATTGTCTCTTTTTCATATTCTACTTGGTAAAGCATGTAATCATCGGAAATAGCTGATCTCTTTTTTCTTTGAGACCTTCTTAATACTGGTTCCTCTGGTGTTTCATCCATATGTTCATTGGTGACAATCTCATTATGGAGTTGTTGATCATTTATTGGGTTTTCTTCATTGTTAAATGGTTCAACAACGAGAGGATTTCCAACATCTTTCGAAATAGAGGGTAAAGGGATAGGTACCCTGATTTCCTGAATGATCACATCTGGAGGTTTATTACTCCCACTGATTTCGCCATTCTCAAAGAATCTAACATTACCGGTTTCAACAATTCTCGTACTATGGTTAGGGCAGTAAAACATAAATCCTTTGGACTTTTCTGGGTAACCTATAAAGTAACTACTGATCGTTTTAAGGTCCAATTTCTTTTCATGTGGATTGTAGACTCTAGCATCAGTTGAGCAACCCCAAATTTGGAGATGTCTTAAACTAGGTTTTCATCATTTCCACAGTTCAAAAGGTGTCTTTGGAACTACCTTACTGGGAACTCTGTTCAAGATATAAATAGTTGTGCGTAAAGCATCCATCCACAATGATATAGGTAAGTTGGCATGACTCATCATGGATCTAACCATTTCCATGTATATACGATTTCGCCTTTCAGCTACACCATTCTGCCACGGAGAACCAGGCATTGTGTATTGGGCAACAATTCCAAACTTTTGGAGAAGTTTTGCAAAAGGTCCAGGATGTTGTCCTGTTTCGTCATACCTACCATAAAACTCACCACCTCTATCTGACCTTATGATTTTCACTTTTCTGTCTAGTTGCCTTTCGACTTCAGTAATGAACACTTGTACAGCATTCACAGACTGAGATTTGTCATGCAACAAGTATAAATAACAGTAACGTGAGTAATCATCAGTAAAGGTAATGAAGTACTTTTCTCCCCCAAAGGTTGGAACATCAAAGGGTCCGCAAATGTCTGTATGAATTATTTCAAGAAGCTGAGTACTTCTTGTGGCTCCTTTCTTTGTGTGTTGTGTTGTTTTACTTTTAATACAATCCACACACACTTTAATATTAGTAAAATTTAGATCCGGAGGGACACCATCTTTTACTAATCGTATGATTGTCACTGGATATGTGACCGAGTCTTTTATGCCACAAGAAATAAGAGTCGTTTTTAGATGACTTTCGTTTTGTTTCCTTAGAATGCAGGGTAAGATGGGTTTCAGTAAATGGACTATCAAGATGAAACTTGTATAGCCCATCAATCAAAATTCCAGAACCAATGCGACTAGAATTTTTAAATAAACTGAAATTACCATTTCCTACTTCAAACGAGTAACCAACTTTATCAAGTGCACTTACAAAAACCAAATTACAGAAAATAGACGGAACATAAAGAGTTTGGCATAAGTCTAACTGATAACCGCTATCTAAAACAAGACGAAAAGTTCCAATAGCTTCAACTGGAGCTTTGTCTTTGTTTCCCATAAAAAGGAAGTTCTCACTTGGGTTTATGGTTTGGATCGTAAGGAATCCCTGCATTGAATTGGAAACATGAACATTAGCACCAGTGTCAATTCACCAAGTATCAGAAGAAACAAAGTAAGATTTGATTCGAAATAACTTACGAAACCCATAGGGTTACCTTTCTTTTCGAACCATTCTTTACGTTTAATGCAGTCTGCCTAAAAATGTCCAGGTTTCTTGCAAAATTTGCATACGTCTTCCTTCTTTTTCTTCTTGGGGTTCTGACTAGCCTCATTAGATCTGGGAGGTGGCCTTTTCTAGCCTGAATTATGCTTTCTCCCAACTTTGTGTCCAGCTCATTGAATGAGATAAGCTGATTTACTACCTTGTTGATTCAGCCTGACCTTCTCTTGAACCAGTTTGTTAGCCAATTCATTCACTGTCCACTTGTCCGTAATAGTGTTGTAGTGAATTTGGAAAGGCCCGTACTAAGGAGGTAAACTGTTTAGGATAAATTGGACGAGAAAAGCCTCATCCACTAATAGTCCCAAATTCTTGAGTTTAACTGCAAGGTTGGTCATCTCAATACCAAATCAATACAAATAGACTCACAATCCTTACAAATATAAACTCTCAATTAAAATCACACCTTTAATTAATGAAGATGTTGAATCTATTACAGAACATCCATCTGGAAAAGTAACAATAAATTTTGCCAATACACCAAGATCACACTTTCCATCCACAAAAAGATCAATCCCTTCAGACGCTGGATCTTATAAATCAGCCTCTTCTAATTTTCATCAAACATCTATTCCCACATCACCCCCAATACATCCTACAGGCATAGCTTTCCCTGTTTATTCAGACGCAAAAGATGAAGATATACAATCAGTAAAATTAACTGAATCCGATTTTAATGCATCAATTAATACAATTTCCTTAATTCATGAATCTAATGAAGTAATACATGATTTCAAAATTGATAAACAATTCCTTCAACAAGATTTATTAAAACATCCAAAGACAAAATGGTTTTTTACCAAATTCTCTAAATTTGAGAGATCTCAAGTAAAAGAATTATGGTATGAACAAATGAATCAAGAACGGCGAAATATCCCTTTCTTTGATTGGCTTTCGTCAAAAATAAATAAAAAAGGAACTGTAATGATGACTATTAATAAATCCATAGAAACATGGGAAACCGAGAAAGGTAAAGTTGAATCGGTTCAACCCCCTTTAGAAACTATAAAGCACAAAGAAACAAATAATTCTTTAAAACATAGTCTACTGCATCCTACTCACAATCTAGTTCCTAAAGAGTCAACTACTACATTAAATACATTAAATACAACTACTATAAACAAATCCTTCTCTACAGACTCCACCTCGAAAACATCAATTTTTCAAACTCATCTCGAAGAAAACATCTCTGATCCAGAATACATTAATAAAGAAGAACATAATGAATTACATCCTTCCTATTCCTCGATAAATGTATTAAGTGCTCAAGACAAATTTATCATTGATGCTACTACTCTAAAACGAGTTCTTGAAGTAAAATCCTTAGAACAAAATTATAATCTTAATTTTCAACCTGTTTCTATACTCTCAGATCTTGGAAAAATCAATCAAATAAATCTACTCATCTCTAATAAAGAAAAATATATTGAAAATCTTAAAAATGACATTTATCTCTGTCGAATTGAAGATCAGTTAAAATCAAACTCATCTGAAAATAAAATTAATAGTTTCCAAACCTCTCTAATAAAAGAATGTTGTTCTGAGATACCTTCTGCCTTTTGGCATAGAAAAAAGCATTTAGTATCCTTACCATATATTTCTACTTTTAATGAAAGAGATATTCCTACTAAAGCAAGACCATCACAAATGAGTCCTAGACTCTTAGAATTATGTGATAAAGAAATTAAAGATTTACTTCAAAAGAAATTAATCCGCAAATCACATTCTCCCTGGAGTTGTGCAGCCTTTTATGTTGAAAATGCTCCTGAAAAGGAAAGAGGGGCTCCTCGCCTCGTCATCAATTATAAACCATTAAATAAAGTTCTTCAATCAATCATATATCCAATTCCTAATAAACAAGATCTTATTACTCGTTTATATGAAGCCTTTATATTTTCAAAATTTGATCTCAAATCAGGATTTTGGCAGATACAGGTCGAAGAAAAAGATCGTTATAAAACCGCCTTTACTGTTCCTTTCGGCCATTATGAATGGAATGTCATGCCTTTTGGGCTAAAAAATGCTCCTTCAGCCTTTCAAGAAATGATGAATGAAATATTTCACCCTAATAAAAATTTCTCAATTGTTTACATTGATGATATTTTAATCTTTTCTAAATCTATTGATGATCACTGGAAACATTTAAAGACTTTCAAATGGATCATAAAGAAAAATGGCTTAGTCCTTTCTCAAAGAAAAATAAAACTTTTTCAAACAGAAATACAATTTCTTGGTTATAAAATATCAAACAAAATGATAACTCCTGTTGAACGAGTAATCAAATTTGCTAACAATTTCCCTGATGAAATCACAGATAAAAAAAAATTACAACGATTTTTAGGATGTCTTAACTATGTATCTGATTTCTATCAAAACCTCTCTAAAGAAAGAAATCTTTTACAAAAATGCTTAAAAAATTCAGCCGAACAATGGACTCCTCAACATACAGAAGCAATACAAAAAATAAAACAAAAAGTGAAAACATTACCATGCTTAAATATTTCAAATCCAGATTTATTTAAAATAATCCAAACAGATGCTTCAGAAATAGGATTTGGAGGAATCCTACTTCAAAGAACCGCACAATCAAAGGAACAAATTATTAGATTTTATTCTGGCACTTGGAATACTACTCAACAAAATTACTCTACAATAAAGAAAGAAGTCCTTGCCATAGTCTCATGCATACTCAAATTTCAAAGTGATATTTTGAATAAAAAATTCCTCTTACGAATTGATTGCAAATCTGCAAAAGAAGTCTTGGAAAATGATGTCAAAAACCTTGCATCAAAACAAATTTTTGCTCGTTGGCAAGCTTTACTTGCTATTTTTTATTTTGAAATTGAATATATAAAAGGTTCTTCAAATTCTCTTCCCGATTTTCTATCTCGTGAATTTTTACAGGGTAGAAACAAGGTGAGCAAAGATGCATCCAAGAGGAAAAGGAAAAAATCCAGTCATTGATACAATAAATATTCTTTCCAACAATAAATTCAATGCCTTAAATCCTTCTCCCATGCTGCAAGCACCCTATCGTTCCAGTCCTTTCAAAAAATCTCAATACATAAAGATCTTTGAATTCGCTCTTTTCTTCCTTGATGATAAACTTCATGCCAACCTTACCATTGATCAAATTCTCTCAAAACTCTATCGAAAAAATTGCCATTTTGTTCCAAAAGCCCCCAATATTTCTCACAAGTACTATGAAGCAATTCTAATTCAGTCAAAAAGTGCAATCATCACTCATGAAGATAGAGATGGAGAACATGCCTTTTCAAAAATAAAGATTATGCATATTCATACTATCACTGATTGGGCCGACAATCTATTCTCACCAAAAACTGTCACCAATCCCAATGGGAGCTCTTGGCCCTATGACTATTATGACTATATGAATGCTTGGGAATATACTTTATTATATCAGAATTCAAAACGATCTCATTCTTGGTACATTAGCTTTTCATCCAAATGCAATCAAAATATTCCTTGTTGGTTCTGGCATAATTGGTGGCTCCGTTTTGGCGCCCAATCCTGCATCCTTCCAGAAGCTTTATTAAGTTATTATCAAGCATTTGAATCTCAATCCAGTTTTGAAATTACTGAACCCTCATATTCCTTCTTAAAATTTATTTCTTCATCCACTATTCCATGGATTTTCCGATGGGAATATGGTAAATCCCAAGAAATGAAGCCATCATGTTTTGTTCGTATTTCCTATATTAAATGGTGGGATAAGTTTGATATTTCTCAATTTCTCAATAAATCTCATCATTCCTCTCCTCAAGCTTCTCTTATTATACAACCCAATACAGCTATTCCTCAAATCAAGAAGCAGATCACTCCTAATCCAAAGTTATCAAAGAGCTTCAAAGATGCTGTTCATGGTACAACCTCATCTCCTGCAACTCAAATCAATACTCAGCAGCATATGGATCTTCTCAAAGAAATTCAGCGTATGCAGAATGAAATTTTATTTCTCAGAAATCCCCTTATGAATAAATATGGAGGATTCGTTCAAGAAGTATCTTCTTCTCATGGTTCCGTCAATAAAGATGATTCTGATGCAACACTGCCACCGTCTGGAGCAGCAGATGAATTCTAAAATAAAGAAATATTTGTCTACATTCAGCTCGGTCAAATGCATCTCATGCAAATTCCAATGCGGATCTCGCCATCAAATGCAGCCTTCATCTACCTCCATGCAGAATTAATTCAGCAATACAGATGTCCGAAATGCAGTTTTCCCACAGATGCGGTCTTCAATGCAGTCAGCACAGCTATCCCCATGCAGCCATGTGTCCTGCAAACAATAAAGCCCATTCATCTCCTTCTTCAATTCTTAGCCTATATAAAGTCAAACCATAAATGCATGTCCTTATCATGTATTTATAAACAATACATGTCATTCTCATGTGCTTCACTTACATAAAGGTCTTCCGAATGCTTTCATTTGAAATAATATAAAAAATTCAAAAAAGTCCACTTTTGTGAGCTATGGATTACTATTCTTTATAAAGTATTCCATAGACCACTATTCCTAATAAAGCAAAGTCAACAATAGTGGAATTCAATACAGCCTCAAGTCCCTGCAGTCTCCGCAGCCTCAGCTGAGCATACAGTATATCCTGCCCTCTGCAGCAAATACAGCGGTAAATTTCTCAGCCGACTGTCAGACGCATGTAGTAGCAAATTCAATGACGTCCGTCAGCAATAAAGTCATCTCACTCATGCAGCAGCAACAGTAATGCATATTATATGCAACAGTGATGCAGTACAAATGACGTATACATCTTATCCCATTGCGGATCTCAAATACATTTCAAATGTAATTCAGTATGAAGGTCTATAAATAGGGATTGTGAGCCCTTATCTCACATCATCTAATCCTAACACTTGTAAATCTTCCGCTTTCTTTCCCTTCTTTTAATCTAGTCTTACTGAGAGTTTACTGGTTCGATCCCGGTCGAGTCTATTTGGTATCAGAGCCATCCCTGTCTTCTCTTATTGTAAGAATATTTTATCAATGAAGTATCAATTCCTTTATCCATTTTGATAGCTCTTTAAGCTTTCAATTATTTCAATTTATTTGCAAAATTTTGCATGCATCATGTCTCTTTCCTTCTTTGGTTATTTGTTTGTTGTTTGCATATTAGAATCGAATCTATGTTAGTTAGTTGCATTTCTGAATTTTGATCTAACTTGACTAGATAGAGTTAATTGGTTGTTGTTGCTAAAAGGAGTGATTTGGGTCCGAGGCCCCCTTGTCGCGTCGCCTTTGTTGCCCGTTAGCCAGGAGAGCGTTTAGGGCTTTGTGGCGTAAACCGTTGACAGGCCACCAATCATTCTGATTAGTGATTATAATTAATTAATGATGTCTGGAATTTTTAGATCATTCGGAAGAAATTCATCTTCTAACACAGCTTCTAATTCTTCTTCTGCATCATCATCCATCATGCCAATAATCAATAAAATTTCAATTAAAAATCTTGAAGAAATAAGTTTTGATGATTTAGAAAAATCAATCCAAGATTGGACAATACCTAAAGTCTCTTTAAAAGAAATTTATAAAGAAGGATCTTTCATACAAAAATCAAATTATGTAATAAAGACGGTTGAAGAAACCCTCTCAATACAGCAAAATGAAGAAAATCTACAGGTCATTCCTGCAGAAAAAATTGAAATCCATAAAGCAAAATACAAATACATGCATATCGCACTTGTTCAAGTTGCCATAAAGCCATTAACCAGACTTGGTTTAAATACATCATGTCTCGCATATGTTCGAGATAGAAGACATAACTCATTCAGAGATTCCCTAATAGGGATGGTAGAAGCCAGTCTTCATGACGGCCCTGCCTTTTTTAATTGTTTCCCCAATTACACCGTATCACTCAGTGATCCCGGTGCTCATGAAGCCATCACTCTAGGAATACATACAAAAGGATTCAATATGAAACCTCAATCACAAAATGTTGCAATAGTATACAGAATTTATTATAAAGCAATGAATACAATTGTCCCTGAAATTGCATATTCATCTCAAATCAAAGGAGTAACCACCTTATTCCTTACAAATTTTCGAAATAAAGCCACCACCCCCAAACTCATCACATGGGAAGATGTAAATCTTTCTGGAAAATGGGAGCTTGATGAAGCTCAATTAATCACACCTTTAATTAATGAAGATGTTGAATCTATTACAGAACATCCATCTGGAAAAGTAACAATAAATTTTGCCAATACACCAAGATCATACTTTTCATCCACAAAAAGATCAATCTCTTCAGACGCTGGATCTTATAAATCAGCCTCTTCTAATTTTCATCAAACATCTATTCCCACATCACCCCCAATACATCCTACAGGCATAGCTTTCCCTGTTTATTCAGACGTAAAAGATGAAGATATACAATCAGTAAAATTAACTGAATCCGATTTTAATGCCTCAATCAATACAATCTCCTTAATTCATGAATCTAATAAAGAAATACATGATTTCAAAATTAATAAACAATTCCTTCAACAAGATTTATTAAAACATCCAAAGACAAAATGGTTTTTTACCAAATTCTCTATATTTGAACGATCTCAAGTAAAAGAATTATGGTATGAACAAATGAATCAAGAACGGCGAAATATCCCTTTCTTTGATTGGCTTTCGTCAAAAATAAATAAAAAAGGAACTGTAATGATGACAATTAATAAATCCACACAAACATGGGAAACCGAGAAAGGTAAAGTTGAATCGGTTCACCCCCCTTTAGAAACAATAAAGCATAAAGAAATCACTGCCACTCCATTTAAAAATGCTATACCAACTTCTAAACCCCTTACTGTTGAACATATATCTCATCTAGTTGAACAAAGTAACTTTACAAATCTCTATTTACAGACTATTGGTTCACAAACTCAAAGAATTGAAAATACTATATCTCAACACGAATCAACTTCTTCAGCTTCATATAAAATATCCAGAGATGTCCCTTCATTATGTTCAGATTTTATTACAAAATTGACTTTAGACAAAAAGCCATTAAAACTTCCTGCTGACTTTCAAAATGACATTTCTTTACGAATCAATCCTTTTGATAAAGGTAAATCCATAAATGAAGGAACCTCAATAAATGCAGTCATTGTAGGAGCATCAAATCAAATGTCTTCAACCACTCCTACTGACACTTCTACTGATGATTCCGACGATCAATTTATTCCTCAAATTAATAGAATTTACAATCCCAAAACTCATACATCAAAAACAAAAAATTATTACAGTAGACCCACTCCAATGAATATCCAATTTGAAGAAATTCCTTATATAGCAAATTGTAAATATGATGGTAGTTCATTAGTCGAATGGAATATTGATGGACTTACTGAATATGGAATTCTTAATATTCTGCGAAATATGATCCTATATACAAATGCAGGCATGATCTATGGCAATACACAAGCTGAAATTATTAAATCAATTATAATAGGATTTACTGGCCAACTTCATGGCTGGTGGGAATATTATCTAACCCCAATCCAAAAAACTAGTATCCTAAATTCTGTTAAACTAACTGAAGAAGGTAAACCCCTTCTTAATACCAATAATCAGCCAATTTCTAATGCCGTTGAAACACTAATTCATAATATTCTAATCAATTTCTCTGGAAATGTTAGTGATCAAATAGAAAAATACAGAGAACAATTAATCAATCTTCGATGTCGAACTTTATCTGATTTCAGATGGTATAAAGATGTCTTTTTATCCCTTGTTTTTCAATTATTCAATTCTAATGAAGATTTCTGGAAAGAAAAATTTATTTCTGGCCTTCCAACTAATTTTGCAGAAAAAGTAAAAAATGTTCTAAGAGAACAAAATAATGGAAGATTAAATTATGCTAACTATACATATGGTGATTTAATTCAAAAAAATTCTCGTGTTGGTATGTCTATTTGCAGTGATATGAAAATTAAAGCTGATTTACACAAACAAAAGAAAATAGGTAAACAAGAATTAGGGGATTTTTGCTATCAATTTGGCTATGAACCCCTACAAAATCCATCCAATCGAGTTTATCAACCTAAACATCGGTCTAAAAAGAAAAGATATCATGAAAAATCATATCGATCCTATAAAAATTACAAAAAATATAAAAAAGGAAAACATGAAAAACACAATTCAAAGAAGCGAAAATCCAGCTCGTCCCCAAATCATAAAACTAATAAATCTGATTACACATGCTATAAATGCGGCAAAGAAGGACATTTTGCAAATAACTGTTTTAATAAAGATTCAAAAAAGAAAATCAATGAATTAGATTATCATTCTCATAATTCCGAAAATAATAAAGATATTTGTATATGTTGCGAAAGCGAAGATAGTTCTTATGATTCTTCCTCCTCATCTTCTTATTTCTCAATTAATGTTTTAAATGCTCAAGATGAATTACTTCTGGAATTAATAGAAAACATTTCCTCTGAAGAAGAAAAGAGAAAATACTATAGAAAAATGCTTGAAGATAAATCTACTGACAAAACCTCTAAGAAACATAAAGATTTTCAATCACTCTCCATGAAAGATATTCTTTCCCAAAAACCCAGCTCTTCAAAACCCTTAACCCTTCAAGATCTTCATAATGAAGTTAATGAAACAAAACATGAAATTGCAAAATTAAAAGAAGAAGCAACCCAGGAAATTGCTAAATTAAAAACAAGAATTGAAATCCTTGAATTAGGTAAAGAATTCATATGCATTACTGTTAATAGCATATGTTAATAATAATCATCTTACATCAAATACTTTCAATTTAGTCCCACTTGGTAGAACATTTTTAAATGAAGTGTTCCTTACAAATATAAAAAAGATGAACAATGCTTTCTTTCATCCTATGCTAAACACACACACACACACACACACACACACACATAGATAGATAGATATAGATATAGATATAGATATAGATATAGATGAATTTTGTGAAAATTAAACAGTAATGCCATTCATTGGATACCCATCCAGTTGCAGATAAGCAATTTCTTAGAAAGATAATACCACCAAACACCAAAGCCTAAAGAGGTTACAAACACTTGAATTCTTAACTCTTTCTATTGATTAAAGTCATAGCTCTACATACAATCTGTGTAGTATCTATCCATCACCCAAGAAAATACAGCAGCTCCAGTAAGGAAATAACAAATGAATTGAATGATAAGGATGGAGAAAATGTACACTTGACAGTTATCTCCATATGTTTTCTAGTTTTCTGCACCTTTTGTTTCTCCACACTCAACGACCCTCAAGACTGAACCTATCCCCCAGTCTCCCGCCAAGACCAATGGCTACTTTTAAAATTTCAAATCAGCACTGTATTGTGTTACCCCTTCACTCTTCTGCACAGATTGCATTAAGTAGCACATGCCCCAGCATCAAATCAACAAAATACTGATGCCCAATCTCTCCATCCCTCCACCTCGCCTTGGCCGGTGCCCGCCCGTAGTGCACCCCATCATTGCATCTATTGTCGTAATGCCAGGGGAATGTCATGTCGAAATTGTCAATTACCCCAGTCACCAATCCCCTGTCTCTCAGCTTCTCCAACAACACCAGATTGAATGCCTCCATCTTGCTTGGATTGAATGCCAGGGCCCTCGCATACCCGCCTGTTGCAATGGTCGTCCGGTAGAAGAGCCTTGGCATCCTCCCCTTCTGTCGAATTGGTGCTAAAGTCTCCTCCCAAAACTTTGCCGCATACTCTGCCCCTTCTGAAAATGCTCTTATGCTCCTCCAATGGATCCCATCATGAAGGCCAGAGTTCAGAATCATGGTGTCAGGTACCGTTGATTCGGAGAAATATTGCTTCAAGAGATCTCGGAAACCATCATTCCGAAGTGAATTTAGACCTTCGTAGTTCTTTGTCTCATTCCAATGGCCATTGAAAATGCTTGTAATTCTTACTGACTGGGAAGGATTCTTTGGGTTTGTGAAATTAGTGTCAAATCGTCGTGGAACTGAGTGGATTTCAGGCAATCCAAGGACAAAATTGAGCAGGTTACGGATTGAATCAACATGGTTCGAATCACCCCAGAAGAAAATCCATCGATTCTGTAAGCACTGCCAAGCAGAGTCGGCAGTAAAGATTTTAAATGCACAGTGAGCAGAGTAGACCCAACCATTGCTCTCCAGTAATCCCAAAGAACCATTGCACCAGGGATTCTTGCAACGGAAACCAGCGTCTAGACACCGATAACGACCATCTTGATCAATGTTACAGTGATCGTTCTTGCCATGTCGAGTCCACCTCCCAGACCAGATATCCCTTGAAAATTCAGATGCACCACATATATGCAATTCTGGTAATGGAGAAGAGCCTTTAATAAATTTGATTGGTATGTTCCTCAGCTCTTTACGAAATGCCAATCGCTGTGTGGAGAATTTCAACCCTTGAAAGCTTCTGAAGAGGAGGACAACAGTGAGATTAAACTCACCCGCAAAATCAGGATGGATTTGGAGGGAGAAGGTGTATGAGCCATTCTCAAGGTCTTTCACAGGCGGGCGAGATTTCCATGACTCCCCAGACAAGTCTGTCTCAAAGTAATCCCCCCCAGAGCAGCGAGCATTGCCAGCATCATCATAGGCAGAGAAAACAAATTCATGGATGCCTCCAGTAGTTAATTCAATGGAATCTCGGCCATCAAGTTCAGGAATTTTGATATCTGTCGATCGAGAGTCGAGGCAGGGTTGGCCTCCTGGGGACAGCCATCTGGCAAGGAGGTTGGAAGTGAAGTTGCGCTCCATTATAACGGAAATCCAACTTGTTGAGGCAGAAGTATGGGTTAAATTCTGATGGGGTGAGTTGGGGATGTGAGTCAAATTCTGAGAAGACAATGAAGAAGGTGATTGCAAGGGGTGGGAAAGATTCTTAGATGGCAATGAAGAAGGTGATTGTAAGGGGTGGGCAGGATTCTGAGAGAACAATGCAGTTGAGGTGTTCTGGGTCACACTTAGAGGGGCTGATAAGGGAATGACACTGGTATTGTGGGTTAGATTTTGAGCAGAAGGTGAGGACAAGGAAGTGGTGGTACTGGTGGTGGCTGCATTGGATTTATGGCTAAGATTTTTAGATGAAAATGAAGAGATGGTGGTGATGAGGGGGATACTGATATTGTCCTGTCTTTGAAAAGCCCTGAAGGTGCAGCTACCTATGGCCCAGATGAGGACCATGGATATGAAAAGAGATGCAGTTAGAGTAGGAAGGCCTTTGTATAGCCATGACTTCAGCCGGAGAAGTTGTGAAGTGCAAATAGGCACTGCTCCTTTCTCTCCCATCTGAAAAAATGAAACAGAAGAATAAGCTAGATTATACATGTAGGTTGCAGCTCAGCCATGTTTAGACATATATCCCAATCACCTTGGGATGTAGCTATAACCAATCAAAGGATGAATGAAACTGCAACAAATTCAGGTGAGAGGATGAAGTTCTGGTTTTCAACTAGAGTAGGTAATACGATAAAGTAGTGATCAGGAATTTTTAATTACAACTTCAATATATTTATCAATCACCAAATCCATCATATTGTCAATCTTTCTGTGGGGCCAACTTCTATTGGAGTAAAAATTGGAAACTACTACGTCAGTTTTATTCATTTTGAACTACTCGGATTTTCAATAAGTGGAATTCCCCTATAGGTTAACCCCTTCAACTGAAGAATTACCTAAATTAGAGACTCAGATGATCCAGAAGACTCTTTTAAATGTGGGACTAGCAAAACATTAAAGCACCAGCAATATAATTCATAATGTAAAAAAATGTACAGACTTTTAAAATTAGTAAGAATTCTAGAATATGATATTTTCTTTAGAAATATACTGAGATGGAAAAGATTTCTAAGAAATTTAAAATATGATAGTTTCATATAGGGGTTGGTTTGGCAGTGAGTTGGTCAGGGCGATAATGGGTTGCTGGACTTTGACCCGGGCAGGTTTGGGCTTTGAGTTTGCTCGACTCACTAAGCCTCGTTTGCCTTTTAACTTAGATATTACTTTGCAAATCTTTCAATGCAAAGTTACAAAAGCATCGGTGATATAAATACAAACCATTCGTCGTTATCACTAAACTGGAAAAATATTACTGTTGTTGTCGTCTTTGTCATCTCAAGAAACAATTATCCTTGTCACCATCACTTTAAACAACTCTAAAAAACAATCACAGGAAATCTCCTTTTCATTTGATTGATTGACTGACATGACTTTCATCTATTGGGTCCCACTTAAATGGCTATATAGGTGGTTAGGTAAAATAATTCATAAATGGGTACCAAATATATAGGTGGATAGTTGGATCTAGTTGGACACACATAAATACTTTGATGACTCCCATACAGATGCACAAATCTAAGGCTCCTATATTCAAAATAGCAGCCACTCATAGTGTATGTTGAAGGAAATTGTGTATGCTAGTCAATATGGGTTGGGTCGGGTTAATCCACTGCTGGTGCCGGTTGGGATGACCTGACCCATTCCAAATACAGGTCTGATATACCCCACTAAATGTAGATTGATGTTAGTTGCTAAAATTAGTGTTAACCATCAAATATGTTGGAGACCAAGCACCGTCCCTTGGGCTCGTGATCAAATGGTTGATCCTAATAATGATTAAACAGCCATTTTACTGTTACAATTATTGTAATCAGTGCACATTAACAATCTAAGGTGGACCCCACTGAATGGGGATTAATGTTACTTTCTAAAGTCAGTGGCAACCAACCCCAACATCAACATAATGTTTCTACCAAATTTTTTTCAATGCTAACCAACCATCTATTAGGTGGCAATCACAGTCCGGCCAGCTGGTTTCGACCTTTTGGAATGAGAAAAAAAAAGGGTGTTTTCCCATTGGGTCACAATTGCCCGCCGGTGAGCGAGGTAAAGACATTTCCCAAGAAACTCTCCATTACACAGATTATGGGCATGTTTCCTTATTAGAATTCCCGACGCAAATTTTAGTGGTTAGGATTTTTGAGACCTGTCATTTTTCAAATCTCTCGGTTCTTGTTAAGAATTCATGAATTCCAGCACATGAAATGTCCCAATTAGCTTTGGAGAATTCAGAAATTTCACCACCTTTGTATTTTGGTGAACTTTCTGGATGCTCAAGTCAATTCCACCTTGTTTAAGAATTTCCCAACAAGAATTCCTAGAATTTTATTAAAGAAACTTTTATTTAATTATTCTTTGTATTTCAATTAGGGATGTAAATGGATACTCGATTTTCCGATTACCAGGAGGTTCCGACCAGTTAAAAATCGGGTATGAGTCCTTATTTAGGCCCGGATAAGTAAATGAGTTCGGGTCCGGTTCTATCTTGATTCGGACCTATGGAGCCGAAACCTGCCATATTACAAATCATGTTTTTTTAATAGCATACTCTATCTAAAATCGGACCCAGATCCAGACCCGTTCCATATATAGTTTTAGTTTCGAAACCAAAAAAATCAATTTCGAAAGGGTTCTTGTTCGAATCCTAATCCACCTTCTCCTTAAAGTTCTGTTCGAATCCTAATCCACCTTCTCCTTAAAGTTCTGGTTCCGAAATCAACCCGTCTAGGACCCTAATTTCAATGCTTGTTTTCAATAAACCAATAAAGTTATTGAATTATTCTTTATAGTACAATGCCCTTTTCCAATAATCTAATAAATTATTGCAATATCAAAATAATTTTTTCCCAATATTGAAAGAGAAAGCAGTATTTTAGAATTCCTGGAAATAAGGACTTTCGACCCGCAGATATCAACACTAATGATGAAACAAATGAACGGTCCTGATTGATTAGACAGATATTCTATTGTCACAATTATTGTAAACGGTGCGCATTAAAAAAAAAAGGCCCAGGAGCAGCCGAGCGATAATTGCAAGTTGCAACCCCTAATCTTGAAACACGTGCCCCCTTCTTTTGTATTTCAAAAGCAACAAACCAGAAAAGCTGAAAAATCAAAGGGTGTAAGGCGTAAAAAGTAAAAACCAAAATTAGCTGTCGGAACTTACCTGTTTGTTGGAAGACGAACGCGGATTCCAAAACTACCCTCCTCTTCCAAAAACGAAGCAGGTGAAAAGATGAGAAGAATCAAGGAAACGCTACTTGCTTTCTTTTCGTTTTTTTTTCTACTTTAAGAAGAAGATGAAGAAGGCACTGACATGATCTCAGCTATCAGATTCTATTTTCCCTGAAAACTCTTGCAGCATTCTAACTTTCCACAACTTTGAAACAAAAATCTTCAAACTCCAAACACTTGCTCCAGGAGATTAGCTTTCCCAGATCTTGGAATATTCACAAAATGTGTAAGGACTCCTTCAGGAAAAGCTTTGAATGTTGGAGAGTTAGAGCTTTTGAGAGGGATAAAAACACAAGCAATAGCGTTTTTGGAAGCTCCTCTGAGAGTTGCAATGGAGTCTGAGAGTTGCAATGGAGGAAGAAGAAGAAGAAGAAGAAGAAGAAGAGGAGATGTGATTAGAAAGAGATATCACAGGACAGGAGGGTTTTATTTTTTGGCCTTTGCTTTTTTGGGGAGGGAAATGTCCAAAAGATCCTCTCTGGCAATGAAACGACCGTTGTGGGACCATGAAACTGACAGGTGGGGGCCGTTACTTATTATAGTTCAATGTCCCATCAATGCTGCTGTGGCCCACCTTGGATCATGTACAATGAACGGAGAGAATAATACCATGATGATTTATTGCTATTATAGAATAAAGACGATCTGGTGGGGCCACAATCACAAATATTGGTGAAGTTTTATATCCATGACACAGGATATATATCATGAAGATAACAAATAATATCTAAATATAAATGGAGAAATTACAAATTAATTCATAAGATGTGTTTGTTTGCAAGAATCTTAAGAAAATTTCTCTGTTTGGAGAATTTGTCATAGCAATGTCATTTGTTATGTGGATTTTTATGAGTTTTTTTTTTTATGCTTTTTTTTTTCTATAAATTCTTCAAATTGATGATGAAGTGCATTTGCAGGATTTGATGAATTTATAATTTTTTTTCCTAGAGAAATCATCTCGGCTTCAGCTAAATAAATTCCCCATAGGAAATTGTTTGTTCCAATATTTTATATTGGTTTGGTAACTACGTGATTTTATTTAATATGATTTTTTTTTCTGATAAATTGCACACTGTGCAAAATATCGAAAAAGGAGAAATGCTCTTGTTAGAGGGGGCTCTCACGGTAGAAGTAGCACGTAGGGGTTTATAAATAGGGTTGTTAAAATGTCACATGATCCGTTAACACGACATGAACTCACATGATATTAAGGGGTTCGGGTGAGCTCTTAATGAATTCGGGTCGTTAACAGGTCAAACTCGTTAACAGGTCGTGTACGGATTAAACTAGTACCCCATTAACAACCCGCGTAACCCATTAAAATAATTTTACTTCCTAAATGTAACTAGAATTAATTTATATTCATAAAGAAGAAATTAAAATTTATTGTTTTATAGTGGAGTTTTAGGCGGGATCCACTTGAAATCCTCACTTATAGTTTTATGTGGTTTATATATTTTTCTCCTTCTATTTTTATATAATTTTTTTTAATTTCCGAAATGACTTAATTACTTAATAGGTAAATGAGTTCGGTCATGTAACTCGTTAAATTAATGGGTGGTGTTTGGGTTGGATTTTTTGATCCTTTAAGTTAACGGGTCGTGTGCAGATTAAGGTGATTTTAACTTGAATTTGTTAACACGACGCGATTGACATCCCTACATCTAAGGCCCAATTGATCATGAAACAAGGGCCATGGAAAGAGCCATTTTGGACCGCCGCAGATGTCAAGTTAGGGGTCAGTTATGTCTCGAACTCTTTCGTCATCGCTCACAAGTTTAAGAACTTTATATATGAAAAAAATGGGACCCTCAATCCAATAATCCCATCCATTTAAATCAGTGCAAATCCAATAAATTTGATTCGATTCAAAGGATCAAATGCGTGTGAATGGCTCGGATTGATAATAGGTGGGCCCCACATGTTAATTTAGAGCCCCCTTCGCAGGATCGGCAAAGATTTCAAAATTTGTCACCATATTTTTGTGAAGCTACGGTGTCATGAGGAATGTGCCCGTTGCCGCCACCGACACTGCACCAGATCCAACTGAGGGGGTAGTTTCGTCATTTAATTGGAATAAATGTCGTAACGAAAATGAATGTTCGTCTCGAACAGCTCAGAGCGTACCCCTCGCTTCCACGTGTTCGGATATTAGTGGCTGAGGGATACCGGTTTTTGGTATATCGCCCGTAGAAGTATTAGACGGACAATACCACATATGTCGGTGATACCGATCTGTCGTCCAGGAAAGTATGATAAGATCCCTCTAATTTCAGTTAAACTACAAAACAGACCCTGCATATGTTAATAATAAAGTCAAAAGTGTTTCAACAGTTCCAAGTAGCTTTTAAGGCATGCAATCATCATAAGACAGGACCTGGTTGTAAATAATAATATTAAGTAATCGGTGATGTAACGGAAGTTAGGGCTCCATGTCCTCTATCATTGTTTTTTTGGCACCACGTGGCAATGTGTCAATCAATCATAGTGGAGTCGGCACCTTACGTTAATCATGGTGGGCCATCCTGATCTTGTACAGTGAAAGATCACGTCCGTCCAATCATGGCCACTTTAAGTGGCCTATGAAACTGGATCATGATTCATGCACTTCTTATCTCAGCCTTATCTCATGATGTATTATCATCTTAAATATACATGCTAAACATATTATAGTTTGGTAGCCTTGGGCCTTGGCACATTCTAAATATATTAACATTTATTGCCATTAGGTACAATAATTTTCAATGTCCCAAACATTGAGATAGGCAAATGTGCACTCTAAAATGGTATATCATTATGCTGTTATCGGTTAGCAATTAATGATGGTTCAATTTAAAACTAATGATCATCAATTCACAAGGTATTGATTAGAGTGAAATCATGGCTTCCAATCACAGTGGCTTAGAGTTTGGATGCTTCAATATTACAAAGTACTGTTTCATGATTTAAATATGAAAAATATTCAAGTTATTAGAACTTTTTTGAGGGGCCAAACTAGCAACTCATCCAAACCTAGCAACTAATAGGGAACTCCCTGATAGTCACTAATTCCAAAGATTCGCACACATCCGAATTGACTGAACGGTTGGATTGAGGGTTGAATATTTTTTTGAATATGAAGCCATTAAACTTGTGGGCCACGAGATGAAGGTGTTAGGGGCATGAGTTTGGAGTCAAACTTGTTACTTGGGGTGGTCTCACATAGATCTTTCCATTTTCAAATGGGGCCCACAATTATATGAGAACTAGTTCTCACCTGAATATTACCGTTTATATATTGGCAGGTATATAACAATAATTTTTAAATGATTGATGTGGGAAAGTGTGTATATATATTATAAAATTAATATGAAATATAAGTATTATGGCAGTGGTCTAGTGCATACACATCTAGGGCCAGATGGGACATAGGGGTATTCAAAGATTTGAGTGGGCTCTATCTCCCTATCATATCTTCCTACTAAGTTTGGAGCCAACTCGATAATCCTATCACCTTCATCCGGCCCGAATGTTTCAACGGCTAAAATAGATGTGTTGTTGAATTGTGGGCCCAATCCATTCAGACGCGTGCAAACTCGATGGATCCGATGTAATTTAGAAGTCCCCTGTGTTTGGTCCATTTAGATGGACCCACAATGGGCTCCATGCTCTGATGCCCACCATGTGCCTGGTGTGTACCTGAGCACCAGTCATCAGCATGATTTTGAGCATTAGGAAGTCCATGGGGAAACTACTTGAGATGTGCATGCATTATTGGGCCCTTTGTTGATGGGTCCTAGCAGGTATTCTTGGAATATTAATGATCCTTCAATGCACCCAAAAAAAGAGAGGAAACAAAGATAAATGAAGAGTTGAGCAAAAATAAACAATGATTCAAAATTAAAATATAACTATGGTGCACTCACTAGCAAACCTAACACTTTAGCATCTTTAATGGACCTCATAATGAGTTGATTTAATCTCTCATGAATGAGTGGGCCATCTAGTTGAGCTTTCAATTGTATTGACTAGGGATCATAATATCAAGCCCATGGCCAACCCAAATGCTTCAAAAGCAAACCAACTTGAGAAAGCAAAGCATGATTTTAATGAAACAAAAAATCCTGCAGGGGCTCTTGAGGTTCTTAATAAATAAAGAAGGCATTTTCTGAAAAATAGTCTATAAAACTCCATCACCGGACATCAATTAAATCAAATTCCAAGGGCCCTTGTGGATGATAAGTGAAAATTCCTCACTAATGAAAGATATTTAGACAGGCCCAGTGGATGTAATCATCTACTTATTTGTTTGAAATTTGAAAAATGGTCATTTTTTCTATGTTGGGTCTCCGTCTATGCTGGAGCTTTGTTTTATAAGTGGTACTTAAACTTAACAATACTGGATTAATTATTGGACACTCATGTAAAACTAAGGTGCCAACACCACTCAACTAAGAGTGTGTTCGCGAGTTTTGAAAAATAGTTGATTCAAATAGTTTATTTGAAAATAAAGCCTTTTCAATTAAACCTTTATACACACCGTTTGCTATCCTAGATTCAATTAGACCTTGATAGACCTAATCTTCCCTTGCAATAAAAAAAAAAAAAAAATCGCCATTGAAATTCTGCCTATAAGTACCATCAAGAAGAAAGAAAACAATCATTAAGAAGAAAATAGTGCAACGTATTACTACATTGCCAAATTTTTTTATTAATAAAATCTGAGTAGATAAAAAACGCAGAAACTATTTTTTGATAATACAATTAAAAATAAAAAATTTACATATCCCAAATTTTCAGCAATTATATTTGTAAACTCTTAATACCATAAATAAGAAATAAATAAAAGTTTAGAAACAAATATTGTGATCCAGCACTTACCTGGTCCTTGGTTAGCACACCACTCACTTTAATTACCATCATCAAGAAGGAATTTGAGAAATGAGTTTAAATGTAAAATGCAATATATTATATTGAATGTGTGAGAAGAAACATGATGGAAACATACATTCAAGGCTTGGATATTGGAGAATAAAATGAGAATTGTAGAGTGAATGTGCATAAGAGATAGACATGACATGAGAGGTTTTTTAAGGACTTGATGTGAGAGACATTTTATGGAGGAGATTAGCTTAATATAATTATGGAGTCTTTGTAGAAACAAAGAGATATTGTTTCATCCAATCCGCATTTGCCAACTGTGTAAAATCTCTTGGTTTTTTCATTGGAAGAAAACAACTGAGAGAGTGCATTAGCTGGCATAAGATTTTAGACAATTGGCAAGTGCGGATTGAATGAAACATAATCTCCATGTTTTTATCAAACAGGGATCCAAACTCATAATTATGATAGGTGATTATAAGAGATAGTCATATAGGTAGTGTGTGATACATTTGAGGGAGAAAGCTGTGTGGGTGAGTTGGGATGATATGGTAAAGGATAACATCATGACATGGACGGTGCTACACATTAGATTGAAAAGAGTCTGGCATGTAGGTAACGCAGTCCATGATTTGGATAACTACAATTTTTTATAGTGATAGTCATTTCAGATTTAAGCAAGTGGGGCACATGATTGCATCATAGCCATTAGATATGTGTGGTAGTGCTTCATTAATGTCTTGATTATCGTTGATGTTTTAGCTTATAGTGATATAGAAATTGTGTGAGGGTTTATTGTGATTAAATGGGTCCACGTGCTTGAAAGTTGCAAGTTTAATGAAAATAAAGGTTAAAATTTTGTAATTTTTAAAAGTAGACCTACGTACCATGATTTCTAAGGGTCCATTTGGGAAGGGAGGAGGGGAGGGGAGGGAAAATTTGAAGGGGAAGGAAAATGAAGGGGAGGGGAGGGAGAATTAATTTTTCCTCCTCTTATTTGGGAAGTAAAAAAGTAAGGGGAAGGAAAGTGAAAAAGTATAATTTTGTTTGTTTATGAGGTATAGAGATAAAGACCATTTTACCCTTGTTTTTGAAAAAAATTCAAATAGAATCTAAGGGCAATTTAGTCATTTCATCACTCCATCCTCACTTTCCCCTCTGTTTTGGGGGGAAAATTTTTGAGAGAAAAAGTACAATTTTCCCTCCATTTCCCCCTCTCCCATTTTCCCTCCCCCATTCTTCCCAAACAGCCCCAAAAACCACTTTCCCTCATCCCCCCCCCCCCCCCCCCCCAAACAGACCCTAAGAGTGGTCCCAATATCTTTATTTTATTCCTATAAGGTAGATTCCACCTTGCGGTTTCTAGAAAAGGTTGCCACTGTGTATCACAATTCTCAAGGAGGGTCCAAAGCTATAATTTCCAGGGTGGATCTCATAGTGTAATTTCTACATATGGGCTCCACATACAATAAACTTTCTAAAGGTGAGCCTCGTATTATGGGGTCGCATATTATAATTTCTAAAAGCACCCCCCCCCCCCCCCCACCACACAAACTAATTCTTACCTGTGACTTCTAAAAATGACTCTAATCCAAAGAGCATTTCTTAAGATCTCATCCAAAGAGCATTTCATCAATCCAATGGTCCATATCACATTTTCTATGGGATCTATAAGTTCAAAACGAAGCCTCTCAAATTTCAAGTTCAAAATTCTCAACAATTGCATTTTATCTTTGAAGCCTAAGTAATAGGAAAGAGTATCCTAATAAGAAACGCTAGAGTTTAGGAATAAGTATATTTATAGAGAACGAGTGATTTTATAATTGATTCCTTATTGCTTTATTTGGTCAGTTAGTCCAAGTTAGAGAAATTTCAAGATGAGAGATGAATATTAGTTGATTTAGAAAAGTTAAAAAATTGATAGAGATAAATTAGGGCAATTTAGGAGAGGAAGATTAGATCTATCAAGGCCCAAAGTGATGTTACACGTCAAAGCAATGCATTTTTTTTTTAGTCTGGGTTGCCTATTTCATTGAAACAAGGAGATATTGTTTCATTCTATCAACGTTTGTTAGCTGTATAAAATCTCATTCCAACTAATGCACCCTCTCAATTGCTTCATTGGAATGAAAAAAAGAAAAGAAGAGATTTTATACAGCTGGCGAATGTTGATAGAATGAAACAATATCTCTGAGTTTCAACAAAATAGGGAATTCATTATGTGTATGCATATTTTCTTAAAAGAAGTACTCTTGTGCTACTGATGTGGAGCCTTCAGAGTTTGTCATTTTATATCTACTACTCTCTCTATCTCTCTCTTTTATTCATGAATCAAGAGACCCAATTTGGATTTAGTCCCTACGTAAAACCAACGACTTTATTGCGTGTGGATGAACACTGTATATGAACTTCTTTACAATTAGTTATGTTCTAATATGGAATTTTTTCTCATGATTATTACATGAATGAGTTTATTGTTCACCTCTTAATCTATATATTTTTATAAATTAATATTTAATTTAAAAATTATTTTAATTTATTATTAAATTTACATGACAATTCACTCTTTCATTCTACATGCTTTAGGGTGACAAGAATTTAGTATATTACGACTCTATAGACATGATGTGATGACTTGTCCATTGTATATTTGTAAATACCATGTTTCTTTATTATAATTCTAAAATTTCAGCCATCTAAAAAGCCTCACATGACCTTTGGAATTTATAGAATTTCACATGTACTTTTTGATATAAATTTTGAAAGCTTGAGTACAAAGAAGGATTCATAAATTCCATTTTACATCTTCTCTAAGAATTAAGTTTTGCCTCTTATAATTGAAAAAAAAAATGCATATATAACTACTCCCACTGCAAAGGAGGTGCTAAAAATTATGATATTGCCCTTAAAATGTAGGATATCCTACAACTACAAGGGTAGGATATTCCATAAAAAACTTGTATTTCCTATTGATTCTTGAGAATTTTACCTAAAAAAGGACCCTACACGGCCACTAACCAAAAGAGGTATCAATAGTATATATAGCACGGAAGTGGTCCCCTTCCTTTTTTTTTTTTTTTAATGATTGAAACATGCGACGTCGTCGTCGTCACATTCAACTCATAAAACTCCCCCGAAACTCCACTTCCCCATTTTCCCCTTTTGCTTGTTCTTACTTTTTGTCTTGTTCTCCCGTAGTGGCTCTTGTGGCGGCGGGCCTGTTGCTTCTTCTTCTCGACGATTGAAATGTGCTCCCGTAGTGACTCTTGTGGCGGCGACCCTATTGCTCCTTCTTCTCAATGATTGAAACGTGCTCCCATAGTGGCTCTTGTGGCGGCGGCCCTGTTGCTCATTGTTCTTCCTTTTTGTCTTCTGAAGTTTTGTGGTTGAAAGGCCCTGATTTGCCTTTCTTGTTGCTGTTGGTGCTCTCTTAGTTCCACTGCTATGAGTTTTTTCTGGATGACAGGTGTTGTAGAGTTTTTTCTTAAAAATGTCAATTGGTTGTGTAGCTGCTACCGTTCTCTGTTCCTTCTAGTTTGGGGTGTTTTATTTTGCAACGCTCTTTTTCCAGTCAACGTGTTGGGAGCAGTTTAGATTTTTTTTGCCATTGTTGGGCTTGCCTTTTTTATATCCTATTTATGGTCTTTTTTTTTCCCTCTTTTTGTCCTATGGCATTCTTCCCTTTATATGTTATGGAAATTTATGACAAGATAGAAACTTGTAATTCTTCTAGATCTTGCAGTGCATTCGCACATCAAAATAATACAAACATCATTTTTTTTCCGATTGCAATGGTCAGTGACGACGTCGTTGTTTCACAGAAGTTAGTACAAAAAATTATATGTGACTGTACAACAACGTCGTCGTTTAACAGAAGCTAATGGAAGAAAATGTGTGTGACTATACAACAACGTATATATAGAACATTAGCGACAACGTCGATACTAACTCTTGATATTAAGTGACGACGTCGTCGCTTGTTGAAAAAAGGCAAAAAAAATAAAAAAATTGGCGGAAATATCACTTTCGTGCCATATATATTATTGGTACCACTTCTTATTAGTGGCCATCTAGAATTCTTTTTTGGGTAAATTTCTCTTAATTCTTTAACCTCTACTTCATGAACAAAATGAGTTTTAGTGCAACCAATCTTTTTCACTGTTCTTCCTTTCACCTTTTTATCTTTCTACTGACATTATAGAGGAAAGTATCCTTCTCCATTCTCCCGCTTTCATTCTTTGCAGGTTTGTTGACAGAGAAGCTATGGCTAATATCTTTCCACTCCTTTTAGTTTTTCAACGGATGAGATAGGCCTACATAACTCTTGTGACGAGACATGAATGAACTGGATAATAAGAAATGTTATTCTAAGAGCTCGGTTTCTATAACAAGCAAGCATGATGTAGAGAAAAAGAAAAATATTCACACATTCAAATGGCAAGATAGTAACTTCACAACATCATTTCATCTGCAAAATAATTTTGCAGGCATTTGGCAATGACAATAGTTGAGAGCCAAAAAAATCAGGTTTTAGTAGAGCTGTATGATCAAAATCCCAATTTCCATTCTAAGTTTACTCTACCTTTACCTTCCTGTTTTTTCTGCAAGTCCACATTGAACCTTTCCCTGTTCACCTTTAGTAATATTTTATTGGAACCCATTTGAACATGATTGGTTTGAAATTCGAATTTGAACAACAGGCCACCATCTTCTCTTGACTCCAATCAGTGGCCACAGACAAACGGTCCTGATCGTTTCATCAGCATTACTTTTGGTATAATCTTTATCCACAATCATACAATATCCACAATCATATAAGAAAGAAATGAGGGGAAGAGATCGAGAGAGAGATATGGGATGTTGTCACAGCCACCCTGTTTTTAGGAGGAGCTAAATCTAGAAAGCAAAGGAGGGGATTGAGAGAATAAGATCATCTTCGAAGCGGGGGATTTCGTGTGTGTGTGTGTGTGTGAGAGAGAGAGAGAGAGAGAGAGAGAGAGAGAGAGAGAGAGAGAGAGAGAGAGAGAGAGAGAGAGAGGAGACGGAGAGGAGATTTTGCAGGCGACCGCGTCGAAAGCTGTTCATGGCTTTTTCGTGTCGCTCCGCCTTCAACATCCTCCTCATCCTTCTCCTCCTCGCCGGCATAGTTGCAGCTTGTCTCACTCTCCCCATCGAAAAGGTACGATCTTTCCTTCTCCTGAAAAAAATATGCTATGGGTCTTTTTATGGTTCTGGGTTACTTTGATTCTTGGGTTAGTGGAATGCCCTCTTTTTAACATTTTGGTTGTTGGTTGTTTGATTTTAAGGCATTTGGGTTCATGGGCTGTTGAGAATACGAGTTTATTCTGGTGGGTCTGTTGAGTTTTGGTGTTTGGATACTTGGGTTTTTCGAATTATGCCATTTTCTTATGTGGGGTGTTGGATTGTTAGGGTTTGGGATTATGGGGTGGCTGAGAACTTGATTTTTCGTTGTTTTTTTTTGGTTGTTTTTATTCTTGGATCGATGGATTGAATGGTCTCTTCTCGACATTTTGTTTGGTTGTTTGATTTTGTAGCATTTGGATTCATGGGGTGTTGAGAGTTTGTGTTTATTTTAGTGGTGGGTATGTTGAATTTTGGGGTTTCAAAACTTGGGTTGTTGGAGGACTGGGATTATGGAATTTCTGGAATTTTGATTTGTCTTTGTGCTTGGTTGTTCTTCTTTCGTTGTTTTTCGGTTTTATGAACCTGTGAAGTTTTCTTACAACAGTCGTATTGCAATATATGATGCATAAAGAGGAGAGTTTTATTATAAGAAAAAGGAGATGGTTTTACATCTTCTTTGCCCATATCCTAAATTCCTGATTCCATGGAAACGCTTCTAAACAGATTCTGAAGGATTTTTTGGTTTGGATAGAACAGAATCTTGGACCTTGGGGCCCTCTCGTGTTGTAAGTGTACAATACAATACTTGTTAGCTGTTTGAATTCACTTCACCACTTTGTTGGAACTGCGTTTTAATTGTTCCATTGCATACTATTGGTCATATACTTACTATTTACTTGCTGCCTCTTGTTCCCTGTTTATTTCCTTTTCGTCTAGAGATTATTATCCATATCTGCCCTCCATTTTGTCTAAATACCAGACAAAGATATTGTATGGTTTTCTTATGAACATCACAGTATCAGTACTGAATATTTTAATATCTCAATGTTTAGCAAAAGGCATAAATGTTTAGCAAAAGGCAGAAACCTTGCAAATTTGGGCATACCGGCTTCTGCTCAAATGCAATCTTACGGTGCGCTCATTGAGTTTCCAAATGAAAAGGAAAATCCATTTTAAGACCCAGATTGCGTTCCCATTTAATATTGTGATACTAACTTGGAGCTTAGAGCTTAAAATTCCAAGTTTCAGCATTGCTATATTGGGTGGAAAATGAAAACTTTGCATGACTTTGCCTTTTGCACTAATACATCTGTAATAATTAATTATGAGATGGAAGTTTTGAGGACACTTCTTTGACATTACCATTGAAGAAATCCCCCTTTCTCTTAAAGGGTGGTTTCTGAAACCAAGTACTCTTTAAATTCTGTTATTTGGCTCTCTTGCAGAACTCTCTACATGGAATCCTCATCCTTCGGAAATTCCTTTCACCTTTTCTTTTGGCTTGCCTTTTGAAAATGAAACCTTCTTGGAAGAAAAGGTAAATAAATACGAGTAAAGGAAGTAAAAATTCTCAATCTCCAGAACTGAATATTGAGGACTAAGGAGAGTTCTGAGAATCCAATTGTTCCCTAAAAGCAACATCCACTTTTGGTGGGACTCAGGAGCATAGCATCTTGTGTGACTCGATTAACGATATTAGGAATGAATTTGCTCCCACCAATAATTTACTGCCACTTTCCTTGGACAAAGGGGTGTTCAAGGACTACGTTTGTAAGATAGCCCATTTATGGATTCTCATTCCCTATCATTCTGTATGTATTTCGTACATGGAAACATCACAGTTAGTACCCTCATCTACTCAATTTCTTCTTGCACTCAGGACTAGAGAGTCAGTAGATTATATGTGCATGATTTGAATAAGTTGTACCATTAAACAAACCTCCTGTTCTTTCCTCTTTTCTGGTAGGCAACATGATTGGAAGTCTGGAACTCTCAACCTCATGGTTGCAACAATGGTCATCTTTCATCTGTTGTTCTTCAGGCTCCTGTCATATCATTTCATAGTTAGAAGTTAGAACGTTAAAATTCTAAGGAACATTGTTAAGCAATCCAGTCCGAGTCATCAAGATAAGGGTCGTTGACCCACTCAATGAAGAACAAATGATTCTTCATTGAGTGGGTCAACGACCCTTATTTTGATGACTAGGATTGGACTGTCATTGAGTGGGTCAACAGCCCTTATATCCTGATGACTAGGATTGGATTGTGTAACAAACATGAAATGGAATGTTGTTTCACTTGGAGATTCGAAGACTAAAATGCCATATAACAATGTTGAGAAGTTCTTTATTTAAATAATTAAAACTCTAAAATAGCAAAGGAACAATTGGATTGTTGCAAACTGAGATGCCATTTTTATGAGATTTAAAATGAATGGTACTCATTATGTAACTAGACTATCTAAATATATGAGTGCCAGTGTATATTAATGAGAATGATATTAGTAATTACCTGCTTGTTCTTGTTGTGCTGGGAGTTACTCTCTCCAGTTAAAGCTCTCTCAATACCCTATTCTTAATGGTGCAGTCCACCTATTAACCCTGCGGTGGGTTATAATCTATCTTGTACTGTGTCATTGAGGATCTTGGAATTACAAGTTCACAACCAATTTTCTAATCCAGTCCAATTATCTCAAATCACCCTAATTTTTCATCGACAGCCCTATATCCAATGTGTTATAAGTTCCAGTTCTTTTGTTCCAAAAGTCCTGGGTTTTTAGCAGTCAGTGACACATGTTGATTGTATCTTTATTTTATCTAAATTTGAGTCCGTTTCCAATGATTAATTGAAGCATTCTGCTAATATTCAGTTGGGGATGCTCATTCATGCGGACAAATGCTTTTGACGTATAAACACTGCACTGATACACCCTTGCTCTGATCTTTGTTGTAATATGTGCAGGGCTGTTTCATACATCCCTTTGACAGTCTTAGCAGTTCCAGCATCAGTACTTACTGTAAGTATAAAATTCCTTATATTAATTTAAGAAGACAGTCAAAAGTACTTTGTCCAAGAAGGGCAAGTACAGGATTAGTTTGTTTTGGCGAGGCTTAAGTTATTATAGTTAGGGGGGGTTGTCTATTTTCTTTCGACCTTGTTTGTATGGAGCGGTGATGCCCAAATACGATGAGGATTACACCATGTAAATGCTGAGACATGGATTTTGACATAAAGATACGTATCAAATACAATATGATGTTGACATGTTCCCTGTTTGAAGTATCCAGCATTGTAGGTGCGGTGCCCTTTTCTGTAGTATGGGTTCTTTGGTGATCTCATTTTTTAGGAAATGAGTTACTTTAAAAGCCCTTCTGCATTTTGTGAGGAAAGTGCCCCTTTTGCACACCCATCCAGCCACACACGTTAATATGCACACAAGCATACACATTAAAGTATGAAAACCCAAAGATAGAAAAAATGGCACGGCGTGGAACTGACGATATGCTGAGAAATGTTGCACCAGACTATGGAAAATAAGAGATGCATGGAGACCATTTTTATAGTGCTTCCATGCGAACAACCCTGTCTGTAGCCCTTGCTACTATAAATGAATGAATGAAACCATAATGAGGGATCTTTAACGATCCAACCGTTGCAATAAAGTAATAAAACGGTAATGAAATTCATTCCATTTTGAAACTGCAGATGTCCTTGCAGTAAAACCAGACCTTACCAATTGGTAAGTGCCATTTGTGTTACAATTTTTAATGTTTGCTCTTACTCCCTCACAACAGGAGAACTGATTCAGTGAACTAATAAGTAACTAGTTTATGCTTTTACCTTTAAATTAAAAAAATAGTGTTATCCTGTTTTCTTCTAATTTCACTGTGGGTGTTTAAAATCCAAATCTCGTAGAGTGAAAACTGTACAGGATAACCATGTTGCTATTGCCACAAGTTAACTGATAGGTTATCCTTCCCGATCGCAGATAAATGAAGAGATTAAACCCATTTTGCTAATATTAAGGTTTTGTCTTTTATTAGGGTAAGTTGTTTTTTTATATAAACGTGTATTATCTTTTCATGTTCCAGCTTGGAGGTGGTTACCTCTTTGGGTTGCCCATAGGCTTCATTGCTGATTCTATTGGTGCTACCATTGGTGCAGTGGCTGCATTCTATCTTGGTAGAACAGTAAGTCCGTAGATACTGAATGTTTGTTATTTATCATTATTATTCACACCACCTGTGTAAAACTATGCTATGCATACAAGATGTTTTGTTTCCCTCTTATATTTATTTATTTTTTTGCCTAGTTGTCAGTTCTGACTGTTTTGTTCTGTGTGAGTAGAGATACCCACATAAACTTTTCAGTCCAAATTCTCACTTGATTTTGGCTGAACTGGGATTTTCCGGAGCACACATGTTTGTGCTGGAATGGTCCTATTTTTTTTTTTGGTTCCCTATTTTCCCCTGTTTGGTGCCCCTGGAGATAACCTTGTTGTAAAGGTTTGGGAGGAGGAAAACTCTCCTTCCACTCTAATGCATTTACCTGAACTTGAAAAACCATTTTTGGTTAATATTTGTGGCTGTGATGACTTCTAACATCTTTTCAAAACTAAAACAACTAGTTGATTTCAATCCTTTTCATGCATCTGTAGAGAAAGATGAGAAACCTAAGCTAATTTGGTTGAGATTTCAATGCATGTAGAAGTACAGAATTGCAGGGTAAGTTCTATAGAATCATTAATATCTTTTTTGATGTTAATTTTTTTTTTTAAATTTCTACTATTTATCTTTTTTCCTATTTAAAAATTTTAATTTTCTTTTGGGCCTGTTTCTTTCACAGTATTTCTGATGGGAATTTGTGATGTTGGGAATTTATAGAAATGATGTGATGGCTTGTCCCCTTGGCATTGAAATGACACGTTTCTTTACTATAATTTCAAATTCCAGCCACTTGAAAAAGTCTTTAATAGCTTTTCGAATATTTAGAATTCCAACCTCCTTGGCATTGCAATTCCTCCACCCGAGAGGAGGGTTTAGGAATTCCAACCAAGGGACAGTTTTTGGGGAATTTGCAAATTCTCCAGACATGAATTCTGTTAAAGAAACAGACCCTTTGTGTCTTTCCCAGTGGGTGAAATGGCTACCAAAATGTATGTCTAGTATCACTTGCAAAAGTGAGGATTGTTGGTTTTGTTACGAACATATGCACGATAAATGTGCTAATTGATGTCATTGCATTTTGCAGTTCTGTATATTCATATCCATAAATTGGTTGGATGATTTTCATTTTTTGGCTGTGCATTCTCAATTTCCAATATGAACTTTTATACAATTTTTCCAACTATGTTTCATCCTGGTTACTATCTTAAATGAATTCTTTTTTGATCGGTTAAAATCTTAAATGATGGCAACCCATTTGCAGATACATGACATGCTTCTAGATCAATCCAAACCCATCATAAATGGGCTCCCCATTTTGGGTGTTTAGTTGTCTAGTTATGACACTCATTGGATGTACATGCTGTCGAATGTACAACTTATACCATGCTAGTAGTGCTTTTATGCTTCTGCAGTCACTGACTGGTATAGGCACATTCATGATCCAATTGCCATTTTGTGTTACAAGAAGCTGGGAGCTTTGTTCTTAACGAGAAATCAGTTTTTTTTGTTTAACCTTCGAGTTTCCATATGGCCTTAGTTAAGTAGTAATAACCGTTGCAGAAGCTTTTGTGACTTCATTATCTGGTACAGATTGGGAGGTCATACGTTATTTCTAAGTTGAAAGATTATCCGCAGTTTCAGGCAGTTGCTGTTGCAACTCAGAGATCTGGCTTCAAGGTTCGAGTTTCTTTTATGGACTTCCCAACACATTTCTTTTGAAGATGCCTTTATTTAATTCCTAGGTATATTGTGTTTTCCTTGCACTGCAGATTGTTCTGCTGCTTCGGCTTGTTCCCCTACTTCCTTTTAACATGTTAAATTACCTCCTGTCTGTGACTCCCGTTGGCATAGGAGAATATATTGTGGCCTCCTGGTTGGGAATGATGGTATGTTCTCCACTTATACATTGTATGATTTTTAAGGTGGTCATTTGGGTAGTGATGGAACTTGTTCTAGTTACTCATGTAAATATTTGAGAAACTAGTTTACTCATGCGATTAATCCCCCTATTGGCCAATTAGACATTTATAACTATAATTTATTAATGGTTATTAAACATTTATACATGATTGTCATATTTCATGCTTTGTATTTGTTCATCTGTTTGTTTCCATTTCTAAAATAGGATTTTTTCCCAGTTCTACCAGAGTATTGGAGCAAAGAGCTACTAGAATTAGTATTGAACATTAAATCTTCTCTTTGCATTTAGAGTTTTGGTTCAGTAGCACAATTAGTGTATGTTTGAGCAGAGCATCCAGGAGAGAGCGATTTAGTTGCCCTGTCGATATTTTCCAGGGTTTTCATTTTCTTAGGGAAAGCATTTTCTACAATATTTGTAAAACTCAGATTTGGACAAAAGTTGGAGAACAAGTTTTTGCAGTTCTACACAAGGTTGAACCCCATTTCACAGCATGAATCTTTTCTGCTTTGAAATGAAACTGTTGAAAATGGAGTCTTTGGCCTTCATTTTCGCAAGAATTGAAATCACAGTGGCAATAAAATGTAGAGGAAAACTTTCGTGTACAAGCACATAACCTTAGTGTCCTGTAGCCAACAGAGTATTTACTTATCTGGCGGTTTCACATCATCTGAAACTTCCAACAACTTAGTCTCAGCTTTTGTTGCTATTTTGACTGAAATTATAACATCAAATCAATTTCATTTGAAGGACAAACCATGGAAAACGTTGATTCATAAAAACTACTGATTAAAGTACAGAAATTGACTCTCTCTCTCTCTCTCTTTATTTATTTTTGAATGGTGACTCTCTTTTTTTTTTTTTTTCCCAAATCAATTTCATTTAACTGGATAAACCATGGAAAACATTGATTCATAAAAACTACTGATTCAAGTACAGAAATTGACTTTCTTTTTTTCTTTTTCTCTTTTCGCCATACAAGTTCCATAAATTATTTTAAAAAAGAGAAACAATTTGCCTTTTTGGAGTGCCTGGATATGGGACACCAATCATAAGTATGGGCATGTTAGTGCAGGAGAAACAATATTTAGCCAGGCAAAAGTTCAATCCTATTGATTTATTAACTTCTTATGGTTACATTAGTGAATGATACTTTACATCTGACAATACACATATGTCTAACACATGGAAAAAAGGACATTAATAAAAAAAAATCCCTCTCGTAATGGCCTCCTTGGGCTTTAGCTTAGATCTTAATCATTCACTCCAACTTGGAGGCTTGGCCTTTGGAAGACCAACTTGGAGACCTCGCCTTTTGAAGAGCTTTTGTGAGCATAGCTGCTTATTGATCCTTTCAATCTTGTAATAGTGTGGTTATCACTTTTAAGGTTCTCCTACATGAAATGACAATATACTTTCTACCAAAGGAAAAACATGATTATTGAAGTGAGATATAACTTAGTTATATTTGGCTGAAATGCTATTATATATGGTTTATTTCTCAAATGCAAACGTTTAGATTAAGTTTGTGATATTGATGCTTCATGATCTATCCTTTCTTTATCACTAAAAAAAAGTGAAAGCTCTCGCAGTAACTTTTAACCAGTGAATTCTGACTCTACCCTAATGAATTATCTTCATCCGGAAAAAAAAAACTATGGTACAGTTGAATAGTTTTCTAGTAAAAAGCTTTATTTTCCTTTTCTTAAATATTCATGATTTCTATTTGCACATCTAAGAATTTTTAACGCCAATCCAGTAAACTGGACGACCTTATGACCAAAAAATAGCTCCCTTTCTAAGATTTTCCTTGGCATTTTTTGTTAAAAAAAAAAAAGATTTGTAGTTGGCTACTCTCAAATCCTAAAGCATTTTTATAAATGTAAATTTTCTTATTTCCTTATTGTTACACTGTGCCATGATATATCAATAATTACATGGTAGTTTCTTGAGCATTATGTTCTCAATGAAATGCTAATGTGAGCTTGCTACTTGCTTCTTCAGCCAATAACCCTTGCACTGGTATACATTGGAACTACTTTGAAGGATCTTTCTGATGTTACACATGGGTGGAGCGATAGGTCATCAGCTAGTTGGGTAAGCTGTGTTGCCTTTTGGTGTTTTCCAATAGTAATAGCAGGTCAATAACAATAACCATCACCACAACTACTACAATTTACAGTTAGTAATAATTACAAAGCTGTTATTTGAGACTTCCTTTAATCATTATGAATAAGTTATACTAATATATATATATATATAAGTACTAAAATTATTAGAAATATCAGTTTTAATGTTTCTAAGCCTTGTGGGCTTCACATTTTTGACAGTTCATTATTCTCATTTTTTTTATACCTCTGTTGCACTACTGGTCAGGAGTGATACTTTTAACTTGAGGACCCAAGGATTGTGTGAAACTAAGGTGCCAACACCACTCAACCATAAGTGTCTTGGCCATTGTTCTCAGTTATTATGCTGCATAATGGTTGTCACTATTATAGACGATAGCATGGCTTGGTTGTTCTAAAGGTGAAAACAGTGTCTTTTGAGCTTATGACCAATTTCATGAATTCCCTTGACTTGTTCTTCAAATAGTTTACTTTTGATTTCGATGATTATAGGGGGAGTGAGACAGAGTCGATCCAACCCTAGGCAACTTGTTAAAAGGCTTCTTGCATTTGTTTCTATCCTTTCCATATTTTCTAGATCTGTCTTGATCTTGGCAAAAATTAATTCACCTTCTGGAACTTATGGGATGTCTAGGTTGGGAGAAGGATGGGAACATGGAGGTAAGTCCTTCATTCAGTTCAACACATGGGACCCATTGTTTTGAGGACTGCATATGTTGATGCATCCCTGGTTGCCAGCCTGGGTACTCATACTGCTGCATGAGGTGTGTTTTGTTGTTATGGTTTCTTTCAGAGCAGAAATGAACTTTCCATACAAAAGTTGATGGGAAGAGCAAACTGACAGAATGCATCCATGTGGCTATGTGTTCATCAGCTCATGCTTGCCAATTGCCATAGTACATAAGAATAGGATGTAGTTCCCCTCAAGGCTCAAACTATCCTCTTTCTCAGGACCATTGATGCTGTTTTGTCCAATTATAAGTTACTAATTGTAGTCTCTGGGGGACGAGAGAAATCCATGTTTTATTTTATATTCTGACGTGCTTCTCTGCCCTTGATGCAGGTTGTACTTATTTTGGGAGTTGTGGTATCTGGTGAGTTGTGCTTGGCTGACAGCTAGTAGCTTTTGTTGTGATTTTCCTTTCTCAAGTTAAACCAATCTAATTCTTTCTGCTGTCGTATAAAAATGATAAGAGTATGCCTGACCTACAGTTCAAAAAATTTGGTTTTAGTTTAGTTGGGCTAAATTTGTGGAAGATCAGGTTGTTTTGTGGTGGTGTTTTTTTTTGTTGGTTGGGTTGGGGCTTGGTTTTCTGTGTGAGTGAAGTGGAGTGGGTGGCCGAAGAAAGGAAGGTTCACAACTTATAGTGCATCCTTTCACTGGATCATCGGCCAACTCTGCTATAAACACATATATGTTACTCTGAAAAATTGTCAACATTTTGTAAAAATAGTTTCCGTTTATCTCTTTGCTTTTTCTGAAGTGGAGGAAATGAAAAAAAAATCTGCCCCGATTTGGGTAAAATTTGGAATAAATGGTGTTCCTGAAATCCCCCAAATTCAAGAAAACCCTGTGCCACTGAAGTAGAAAGGAGCAGATGCATCTTAAGAGTAGAAATACCGATGAAATGCTTCCTCTTATTTTTCTTGTGTGCAGTGATTTTGATGATATGTGTTACCAAAGTGGCGAAGACAGCTTTGGATAAGGCATTAGCTGAAAACATGGAGGTTGAGGGCATCATAGGTTCACCACAACCACCCATCCTATCCAACGCTCCTTTGGATCTTCACCAGCCTCTCATCCTCAAGATTGAGTCCTCTTGAAGCAATCATGAGAATTGGATTTCTCCAACCCATGTAAATTCTCTTCTGGTCATCTTCTTCTTCAGTTCCCATATTTATGTTTTTAACACTAGGGGGGAACTGTTACATGCTTCTCAATTTTCCATTTTATGTAATCAGGGCTGACTTGTGGTTTTCTTTTATATATATATATATATTTTATTTGGGCGGGGGGTTGCAATTTAAGAGACAAGGATGTATGTTGGAGGTTTGACTTTTTTATTTATTGGTGAGTTTGGAGTCATTGCCTTATTTTGGGACTTGTTCTGCTCCTACTTGTGGATCACTATTCTGAAGTAAATTCTAAGGGTCAATTAGGATTTAGTTGGTTTTGCATTTTGCAACCCCTCAATCACATGCTTATTATAAACTGGAGCTCATTTCTTTAATCACTGTGTACATGTATTTGATGATGATGATGATGCATTTGGGTAATCTGAGTTACCTGTATTCATGTAGCAATCAATTGTTTTGTTTGTGGTCTCATTCATTTTTGGAACCATACTGCCTTATATGGATATAGATCACTGTGATTGTGGAAAACGGTCACAGTGGAAAACACCATTTTCCACAATCTCACTTTCTTTATGACTATCTGTTGGAGACCTTGCGAGGTTGGTGCACTGTCCTGTGGGACATCACCCAGAGTCCACAATACCGGTCCCTCAGGTGACAGCTCAAACTAGTGCAATGTCGAATGCCAAGACCTTAAAACCTTGAGTTGTGTTGTTCCTCTTCCATCATCAATTGGTTTTGGTCAGAATGGTAGCTCTAAGGGGTGTACAATCCTCCACTATCTTTACTGCTACATGATTAACTATCAAAAGGGCATAGCAATTGGGAGTGGTTTATAATCCGATCAAATAAAGTTTGCTACGGTTGCTAAATCTCTTTTTCACATTACCAAGTTCACATTAAGGCTCTCCCAAAGCTAGCCATGCAACTCACTTCCTACCAAGGTAGACCATGGAAGTTCTAGTTACCCGGTTACCAAAGGATCATTTCTCCAAGCACACATGAACATGGCTTAAGAAATCTAACCCAAAGACCTGTCTCTTGAAGAAAAAGAAAAACCCAAAACCATGTAAATTATATATATATTAAAGTAAAGGTGGAGGTGGGCTGTGAGGGGGCTCCACCTCATCACCCAATTATTCACCTTTCAGAAAATCACATAAGAGCTTTGAGTTTAATGTGGGCCAATCCAATTCTCTCCCTCTAATACTTCCCTAAAATCTCTTATTTTCCTAAAATCTCTCATTCTAATACTTTCTGAAATCTCGCATCCTATCACTCCATCTATATTTTCCTAAGTTTTTTCTTGATCATCTCTATATCTAAAATATCTATGATTTGGTAATCATCCTGTGGATAGGATTGAATAATGGCTGAAATTTCAAATGATGTCACTTTGATAGTAAAAACTGCCTTAAAAAAAAAAGCCAGTAAATGAGACCCACTTCTCAAATTAAAAGGGTCCCATCCAAACCCACTTCTCAAATGTCCCCGAAAAGCTGCCTCGGGAACACAGGATAGGCATTTTTTATTGAACAAAGTAGCACAAAAGAAAGGTCAGAAAGCAATGTTCTGGTATGTCTTTGACATAGTTGTCATTTATCAATTCCGCTGCAATGGGAAATTTGTTTTACTGCTGGATTTAGGCCATTTCTGTGTTCCACTTCGTAAAGGCAGAACAAATCATTAAAAATACAAATTCTCAGTTTAGAGTAACCATTTCTATCATTTATCATTTCGCATTGCACATCACTGCGAACAATGTTCCATTTAGATTTGGGGCGTGGCAATGCACTGCACACATATATTTGCCTGTAAATATTTAGTAAATTTTTTATTTTTTAAAAAAAAACCAAAAAAATATAAATATCACATTTATTCAAATAGAAATAGAGGGTATCCTTATGTTATTATTTTGTGATATGGGTCAGGGATTGTAGATTGAATACTGATTTCATTTTTTTTAATAAAAAAAAAAAAACTACTATGTGGCTCTTTCAAATATTTTAACCATTAGTCCCAAAATCTATCAAGAACTGTTAGATTGATCTCGAGAATTTTATGGCCGTTGATGGACGGACGTTTGTTATGCTGATGCAAGCTTTGAGACCATGATTTTGTGTAGTATTGGATTTCAAGCTGAGGAGCCCACCAAGCAATGTCTAGATACCCTCTTTTGTATTAAGATGTTGGGGGATGCGAAGCAACCCCCACGCCGCCCACACCAATACACGCAAATCTACACTAATTAATACAAAATTTAATAAATGTTTGCCACTATATATTCTAACAAATTTTGAATTTATAAGTAGAAATTAAGGGTTAAAGAAGTCTAATTAAATCATCGCAACTAATTATTATGTACGAATCAAAACTCAATCAAAGGTAAGTACAATACAACTGAGATTGTACGTAAGATCTCATATAATGTTTGTGGGCTTTATTAGTTTTTTTTTTCATAATGTGAAAATCATATTATTATCCATTATATTGGTCATTTTCATTCCTTTGAGTTTTTTTGGATTTTGTTATTCAAAGAGATTATCATCACATTTTATGAATTTCATTGGGGTTTTTTTATACATTATTTTTTACCCAAAGAGAGCAAGATCTTATTTTTATTAATTTGTTAGGGTTTTTTTTTCCCAAATCCACTAGCATATGATTTTTCTTTCTGTTTCTATGGATTTTCTTTTAAAAGATAAAGATATTATATTTAATGGATTTTATAATCCATCATAATATAATTCCTTTCATCTATTCTTTATAATATATTATTTTAGATTTACTTTTTATTAATTATATTTAAAAACTCTTAAATTTTTATATATCTTCAATTTTGGCCCAGGGCTTTGTTGCTAGTTCTTATTTGAAACTAATCCCATTCATTCCCTTTGACAATTCACTGTCAACATCTTATAAAAAACCTAAACTGAGAACAAGTTAAAAATAATTTTATCAATGGCCCACTTGGACTAAACCCAAAGGGTAATCCCGCATCCAGTTGTAGATCAAGATATGATGAAACATGGTTTCTGAAATTGTCTCCTTGAATTAGGCAAGTTTGTCAAATGTGTCAAGGTTAACTCTGCAATAAGCCTAAACCCATTTTGTTTTTTGGTAAAAGTAAACCCACTTTGTGTTGGACTGGGTATAGGGCTATATGCTGTAAGTTAGTGGGCTGGAAATGGTATAGTTTTTGCCCAACGTCTGGTTGATCCAATTTCAGGCCTATTTATATGACTTGGAGATTCAGACAAGTGCAACATGCTTATACATAGATATATAGGTTTTTATATGTATAGCATATGCTAGATATAGACCAAATGCATGTTTACAATTATGAATCATGCAAAATTGAAGTAATTGTGGACGAAGTTTTTTTCAGGCCAGGTTTCAGATTTTAAAACTCCATGTTTTGGGCCTTAATTGGGCTTAGGTTTGACCACATTGACTTTACGTCTGGTCTCAATCATCTGGGCTGGGCCTGAGTTGTAAATAGAGTTCGATCTGTGGCCTATTCACAGTTTATTAGATGTGGGCCAGGCTTGTACTATCAAATAATGCTAAAACTAACAATTATAGTCAATTCATGTTGTTTAGGCAGGTCCCAATTGTAAACAAGCTGTATTTTGACCTGAAACAAGTTTTAACACTGATTGGAATCACGTTAGGTATATAGAGCTAGGGCCAGATTAGCCTATTCAGCCCATGTTGGGCTTTAGTTGGATTTGGGCCCAAGTTTCGCAAGCCAACCGGGTCATGTTGTTCCTCAGCCCAACCCCTCCTGCCCCATTTGACTATCATTTCTTCAGACCAAGAAAATATTGATTTTCATTGTGTAGACCCATCCGGTATGGGTGGACATTCCCAATCTAACCTGAAATTGGTTTTGTCTTTTGGCCTATAAATAATGGTCAGTTTGTGATTATATATATCAACAACAGCTAGTATTCCTTGCAAGGAGATTTCTGTTAGCAGCTCACATCTTAAACTTTGGGAGATATTTTCCAAACAATAGACCCTGCGTTGGAGTCATTCTAAAATAAGGTATGTTGATTACAAGTCTACACCAATTTATGAGGTACTTTAATTAGTGATTTAGATTTGGTGCACATGAAGGTGGACACTTTCATCAAGTGAAATAAAAAGGGTTTGCAGGTTTTACTATTTTTTGCTTTTTACCCCCTTTATGTAAAGCTGAGGCAATTGTGATAAAAGGTGATTATCAACAACTGAAAATAGAGGAGAGAGGAAGGGAGGGAGAGAAAGAGGGCTGGCTGGCTCAGTGGTAAAGGGTAGATGCTTCTTCTTCTTCTTCCTCATATTTTATTTTTCTATTTTAAGTAGTCAGGCCTGCTCCTGGTAAACAAGGTGCACCTAAAATGAAAATGATTAGATATTGTATGGCATTTAATTTGACCTTAATAGACCACAACATGATTGTCACCCTTGTCTAATTGCTCTCATAAGAAATTATCATGTAAAATGATTTTAGTTAACTAATTGATATATAGTACATCTGAAGGTGTGGAGTTTTGATCTTAGTGCCTAGAATCTCCTCTCAACCCACGCGGATCGGCGCTTTCAGAGTGGATCCGTTTTTGGAGCGTGGTTCGATCATTTTTGGAGTGCGGTTCGACCATCCTCGGAGCGTGGTTCGATTGAATACGGAGTGAATCGTGTAGAATTTTGATTTTTTGTGAATTTTTTTTTCTGTAAGATTGATATTTATCTTTCGAATGAAGAAAATCCTTTTGACTTATTAATTATTGTTCATTTTATGTGATAAAATTGCAAAGTTAATTTTTTTTTCTATTTTTTATGCTTGAATATTTAGATAATATATATTTGTGTCAATTAGTTAATTATTTATAAACCCACAAACATGATGTTGTATAAGTGTTCCAGTAGCGTTCTCCCGCTCCCGCTCCCGCTCCCCTTCACGCTTTGGGCGCATAGGTTTTACGTAGAAAAGTAGTGGGCCCCACATTAGAATTCCCACTGTTCATATTCATGACAAGAGGACAACAACTATTCAGCTTCTTTATTAGCATTACTGTATTTTGGGAGACCCGTTCTGACAGCTCTACCTCACCCTCTTCTCAGTTATTAATCTAACAGAAAAGTCTCATGAGTCTCAAGGCCATCTCTGTTCAGCGTAGAGAAAGGGGAATGCTAGGTTTCTACCGGGCCCCACCTAGACTCATCTCAATCACAGAAGGTAGGGATGATGAGAAGGCTATGAATATGAAGTGGAGTAGAGGTTAATTTGCTAATCATCCTAACCCTTATTTTGTAGGGTCTCAAAGTTCAATGGTATTTTAAGTGTAAATTGAGATTGATGTCAATCAAAGGGGTTGTTGTGCTTGACTCTAATAAATATTCAATTCATGCACTCACATACACATGCATAGCACAAATTTCCTAACTATGAAGGCGACCATCTGGTTGCATCCTCGGTCGTCCTTGTAGAAATCGAGATGCCTCGTCCTTTAACTACGACTGAGTTGAGATAAATTACAAAGGATTGTGGTAAAAAGGTAAATACTTTTTTTTTAGTCAATCTTGAATGGTTTATGGTGACAGAGTTTCCAAAACTCAGTGAGTCTTGGCATATTCAATTCTTGTAATAATGAAATAAAAGGAGTTAAAAGTAATGAAATAAAAGGAGTTAAAAGTTACAAGATAGTAAAGGCCTTAATAAATGCCATTTAATTTTGGTTCAGTTAATAAAGGTTGGATTCAACAGAAAACAAGAGAAGAACAGCAAAAAGAGGCTCGATACAAAACGCCCTTATCTCAAGGTCCCTACCCCACAAAAAGTCCTAGTTCATAGATTAGCTCAACTTTGCAAGCAGATGAGCAGCGGCTTCCTAGGACTAACAACAAAATTAACATGATTAAAATCAGAAACTAAAGCTACAATATCCAAAACAATAGGGTTAATGCCCCAATTGAACCCTCCATTAATTATATTTTGTTAACTAAAGATTTGATACATGTTAACCCATGGATCCAATGTCAATACTTTTGTATCACCCAACCCAGGGTTAAAAGTTCCACTTACATAGGCTACATGTTAACCCATGGATCCAATGTCAATACTTTTGTATCACCCAACACAGGGTTAAAAGTTCCACTTACATAGGCTGAAAAATAAAACCAACCCCTTGTTGGGAATTATTGAGATGGGTTAGAAATTATCAGAAAAACATAATTTGAGTAAAATCTTTAAAATAAAAAAAAATGACAAATAGGGGTTTGTTTGGTAGAGTTTTTGTGTTGTATTTCTATTTTGAGAATTGGTTGTGTTGCAGTGGTAATGTGGTAAGATAGGTTTCATATGATATATAATTTTCATGAGAGAGAAAAATGAGTGTTGAGTTCATGAATTTGCACATTTACGCATCATTTTATGATGAATTAGAGATTTAATTGGGTGAATTGCATCATTATTCATCTAATTTGATCATTTCATGCATTTTCACATAGGAGTCTGAATTTTGATACTTTTCGTACATTTTCTGCATTAACTTAGATTGTTTTGCAAATTTTCTCCGAAGAGTCTCAGTTGGAGTAGAACTCTGTCCGGATGGGTCCCGCTTCAATATGGGCTCTTTAGTATTTAATGTGTTAAATTAGAATGTGCAGAAAATGAGAATTGCAGACCTCTGTCACATAGCATATTTTCAAGCACATAGTCATCTTGGGCCCTGCATGGCTAAATTGAAGCCTGAAAAGAAGTAAATTGAAGAATTCACCACGTGGACCCCACACACAAGCTATATGCAAATCAACCAAAAGAAGGGTCCACTCATCATGTCAGTTGAAGAATCCTAACTACAGTAGAAGACTTTTCATAGGGCTCATTGTTCAAGCAAATGAAATGTCCCACATGGCAGAGTTTACAGTAGTTGCAAATTTGAAAATATTAATGGATAACTCAAATAGTATAAATTATGATTGGAACAAAAGAAGAAGAGTTTGAATCATCCACATCTGATGTTCTTTCGAAATGAAAGTTGTGCAGAGATAGAATCCATTGCAAATCAAACTTTAGAAGTTAATCTCGTTTTTCTTAGGATAACTCATCTTCAAATGGCCATAACTTTCAATCTGACCGTCAGATCAATGAAATTTACCTACAGTTGGAAAACTTATTCAGAGTAGATATCCGTAGAGCCTAAGAACGAGCAAATCGGAGCTATATTGACAGAGTTATGGGCCCAGATATTTTCATGTTCATTTTTAGACGGAATTGTAATTAAATTCACACCGTTGATAATCAATTACTGCACATCCCTTGTGGGACCCCATTAGAAGATTAGCCAAGCCACCCAGAGGTTTTCAGAAGCTTCCACCTCATTCAAATTCAAAAAGGATAAAAGATATACCTTATCAATGAAGAAAAATCAAATCTGCAGAGAATGTGTCCAAATTCAATGTTTCTGATAGATAACCGGAGAAATAAAAGGAACCAAAAGTAGCATACGAGAAAAACTCCCTCCCCTTGGACGTTCATAATCATTCTCTCTTTCTCTTATTTCTGTAATTAATATAATTTAAGAGTTATTTTTGGGTATTTTAGAGCACTGTTCCAGAAATTAGGATTTTTAGAAAAGAGATTTATGAGAGACCATTGTACAAGGAGATGCTATCAATGAAATTACTTATGGAGTTCTTTTCGATGGCTCGCTAGATTTCTGGATTGGAGCACATAGATGAAGCTAAGTAGATCTTTAATCTAATCTATGTGATTCTTCTATTACTTTCTTGTCTCTTTTATATGTATGCTATATTAGAATAATAGATCTGTCTTCATGCTTTAGGAAACCTCTATTTTGATTTCTAGTGAAAATAGTTTGATGATTTATATTTATTTTGATAGATTATGCTTAGGGCTGAAATCCTTTGATAGTTTATGCTTAATTTGATGAGTCATGCTTATGATTTTTCATTCTTTTATGAGGTGAAGGAGGTTTTGGGTTGTAACCTTATTCTTTTTATTAAAAATTGATTTTTACGAAAGACAAATCATCCAGATCTAAAACATTGATTTGTTTATGATCTGAGGTAATTTTTTAGACAAATAGTAGAATAATTGCATGAATGGATTAATTATCTTGCTTAGTGAATTCTGGATGCTCTGATCTGTTTTATATATTTGATTGGTTTGTGTTTCTGATTTTTTATAGTTTTTTTTTCTTGGATCTCAATTACTTATTAATCTTTGATTAAAAAAAACCAGATTTTAAATTTTAACTTAGTAGTGCTCCTTGTAGGATTCGACCTGTACTTGCCACTCTCATAAAAGGACAGCTGTGCACTTGCAGTATTAAAAAATTGAATTTAAATTCACATCAATGAGACATGGTTAAGGTTCAATGAAAAAATGAAGGAGAAATCAATTAAATTTAATAGCATGTCTCATATATAAAAGTGTGAACTTAGTTCAATTAAGAACTTAGTTCAATAGTTATAGTTCCTGTTTATTTCTTTTTAATTGTTCATTAATAATAGCCATAAAAGCCAACAAATTCCATAAAAGTGTGAACATGAGATGATGCAAGATTTGTGTTACCTTTCCAAGCACCCTTTTTTTTTTTTTATTGTTTTGTTTCTTTCCAAAAAAAAGTTTATATTCATTTATCCAATTCCCCACCTTTTTGTTGTTTCTTGTAGTTCACTAGATTGATGTTATCATTATGTATTTTACTTCATCAACAGTTATTATGATATTATTAACTATGTTACAACCAGGTGTATTATGTGGAAACTGCTAACTTATTATTATTATTATATTTTTTTGGTAGAAACATCTGGCTGGTGTTTAGGTATGTTAGTAAGGGGCATTCGGATGGGTGCTTGTAAATCTTACTTTATGGCCTTAAATCCATAATCTTTTTTTATAATGTGATAGGTCTTTTTTTTTTTTTTTTTTTTTTTCCAAATTTGGAGGCCTAAAATGTCTAATTTACCATTTTATCAAAATCATAACTCATGATTAGTAGGATATGCCATTAATAATGGTCAACTAGCATTTAATTGGCCACAATGAATGAAATCTTATTAATGAGATTTTCAGTAATGATTAAGAAAACACTTCAACCAAATTTTCTCCAAATATCTGTCTTCTGAAAAAATATCCTCCAAATGAAAAAAAAAAAAAAACCAACATGAGTTTTAAGTTGTGCTTTATCTTGTTGTAATTCTATAGGATCGCAAACGAAACAACTACCATGAAGGTTAAGGCATTCTTCCATTAAGGAGTTTCACATCAACATACATGGGGGTTGTAGTATTAGTTTTAGGGTTTTTTTTTCAAAAAACAACGGTAATGTAATAAAAAAAAAAAACTGCAAGAAACATGTTGTAAACTTGTCTGGGTAATTCACTTGTAAGCAGTGGCGGACCCAGGATTTTGGTTTGAGGGGTGCGAACCTTAATAGATAGTTTGATTTTTGGGGCAAATCGAGGATTTTTATGTGGATTTTGAGGGTGGACCCATAATTTTTATTGAATTTTTTGAAGCGCACAATGGTTTAACGGGTGCGACCGCACCCGCGTGGTTGTGCCTAGGTCCGCCCCTGCTTGTAAGGTAAAGTGAAGTGGATCCTCAAATCAAGAAAAAATAAAATATGAGAGATCTAATCATAATGTTATACCTTTTGTCTTTAACGGCTTGATAATGAATTTTTTTTACTGTCTTTTTTTTTTTATATAAAGTAAATGGCTTTTATAATTAGTAATTGTATCTTTTAAATATACTCATGTCATCAAAACCGTTGGTGATATCAATTGTTGTTATTTTAGAAAAGTATATGAATCATGTGAATCCTCGCATTCAATTATTTATCATTTTAAGGTGAAAATATGTCTTAAGGAGTCCATACACATACACATACACATACACAAACACATACACATATACATACACATACACCCCACTAAACTGGATTCCGAATTAAAGGTACTCATGAAAAATCTCTCACTACTTGAACGATACAAGGATTCCCGTGTGACCAAATCCTCCCTTTTTTTTTTTTTAAAGAAATCCGAACTGTCCGAACAGGCCTGGTTCAGATGCAAATGGTGCCTACAATGTTGTGGTCCACCCCAAACCTGTCCATGTATAATTAGTTTATTATGGCGGTCGCTATCGTTGTTTGTAATACGAAATATGATGCCACAGAGATAGATCTAATTGCCGCTCAGACAGACTTGGAATGCCAAGCATCCAGTCAAATGGATCAGCCTCCAGTTTATTTCTTAGAACATGAACCCCAAAGCCAAGTACACAACCTTATACCATCTGAGTTAACCTTATACCATCTGAGTTATATTTAGCATATCCTTACCACGATGAGGATTTTTAAATCCTTAGTTATAAGAAGAGGATTAAGCGTTCTAATGTTTTCTTCAAGCAATTTGGTAAAAGGTGTAATAATGTTAGTTAATGCAGTAGGGCCGTCAATTGGGTCGTGTTAACGAATTTGAGTTGTGGGTCAAACGAATTCGGATTAGAATCACCTCAACCTGAACACGACCCATTAAGAAAACGGGTTAAAAAACCAAACACGAACCCAATTCGTTTATCTAACGGGTCATACGACACGACCCATTAACACATTAATTTTGAAAAAAATATTCATTAATCACTTTATCCTCTGTAAATTTACTAAAAGACCCCTCATACAGTCAAACCTTGTTATAATTTAAATAAATACATCTTCTAATTAACTATAGTATATTTTTTTCTAAATCATGGAGCCATACTTTATGTTTTAAGGCTAGGTCCATTTTTTAAATAACTGTTGTATCTCTTCTGATTGAGTGCCTCTTCCACTGAATAAAAATTAAGTCACCCACACTTCGATTTTTTGCATGGTAATGTGATGCACACTTGGCAGCATGACTCTTTGGCGGGTTGTATTGGGTCGTAATGGGTTATCGGGTTTATTCATTAATGACCCATTAATTTAAAAGGTTAACGGGTTTGACTCATTAATGACCCGAATCCATTAAGGGGTTACCCAAGCCCGTTAATAACGTATGGATTCGTATTCTGTTAACTGATAGTGTGACATTTTGACAGACAACCCAGCTACTGGGGTCACATGGAGAGAACTAGAGGAAGGAATTGGAAAAGGAACCAAAAGAAAGAACAATATATAGAATGCTAAAAAAATAAAGATAAAAAGGCCTCTGAGTCTGAACTACAGCTATACAAGGAAGCAGCTGCATTTTACTGTCTGCCCACCGCCTCTTTCTGGCAATCAGCCCTGTAAACTAAAGTGACCATCTCCTTTATCTTTTCTTATTGTTCTGAGCCCACATCTTCCTTTAATTTGTCTTTGGTAGAAAAACCACCAAGGAAAGATCTCTTTCTGAGTTTTGGGTTCTTCTCTTCTTTGTTTAAGCTCTCTTTGGTCTTTCTCACTTCTCCCATTCTCCTTCTCTTTCTCTCTCTCTCTGTTGTTGTGTTTCTAGGACTTCTCTTTTGGGGTGTAAGTGTTAGCAATGAGTAAAGAAGCAGACATCAACGTTGTGAAGATTCCGGTACCTTTCTTCCCTACCCTTCCCTTCTTCCATGCTCAAGATGTTGAATGACTTTATTTTTTTTTGTTTTAGTTACAAAACTACCCTCGATCCATAACAAGCTTTCTACTTTTCTTTTCTTAGGTGCAGACATGTGTTCTTAAAGTTAACATAGACTGTCTTGGATGCAAGCAGACGGTGAAGAAACTGCTTCGGAAGATTGAAGGTAATTTTTTTTTCTTTTTTTCTTTTTTAACTTCTTGCTGTCATTTCTTAATTGTCATGGGTTTCCTTCTTTTGATTTTTTTGGACTTCATTTTTTTTTTTTTTTTGACAAAACAATCTCCAATGGAAATTTTTTGTTGGGTTTTTAGGGGTGTATTCCATCAACATAGATGCAGAACAGGGGAAGGTGACAGTTGCAGGGAATGTACACCCAAATACTCTCATAAAAAAGCTTCAAAAAAAGGGCAAACATGCAGAGCTATGGCCCTCAAAGGGTGGGAATCCTCAGCTCCAAGCCCTGCATATTGACAATGGAGAAGGTCCCAAAGGTGGGAAACCTCAAAAGGGTGGAAAAGATCTAAAGGGCCAGCAGCAGCAGCAGCAGCCGCAACAGCAACAGCTGCTACAGAAGATTAAAGGGTTGAAAGATATGAAGCTGCCTCAGTTGAAGGACCTGAAGCTGCCCACCAAGACCAAGAAATCTGTCAAGTTCAACTTGCCTGAGGATGATGGTGATGTTACTGATGATGGGTCTGATTATGACTGTGATTATGATGACATGGAATATGATGATGGGTTTGATGGTGATGATTTTGATATGGACCCCAATGAGGTCAAGGCCCATCTGAAGAAGGCTGCCATGAACCAGCAGAATCCTAAAAATGGCAAGAAAGGTGGTGCTGGAGATGTGCAAGTGCAGAACAAGGCCATGGTTGGAAATACTGATGCTAAAGATGGCAATGGTGGAAAGAAGGGGGGCCAAAGTCAAGGTGGGGGTAAAAATGGTGGGGCCCAGGATCACAAAAATGGAGGTAATGGGGGCACTGGTAATAACAAGGTTGCCACTAATGGCACTAATGGTGGGAACAATAGTGCTGCTTCTGGTGGTAAGAAAGGAGGTGGCGGTGGCAAGAATGATCACATGGGCCATCCAATGCCCAACAACATGAGCCATGGATTTCATGGGATGAATCTAAGTGGTGGTGGTGGTGCCAATGTGGGTCAAATGGGAAATATGCCAATGGGTCAGATGGGGAATATTCCGGTGCAGGGGCTACCAGCAATGAATGCAGCCGGGTACTTTCAAGGAGCAGGGCCGGAATTCCCCGCCGGAAATCCATACAACCAGCAACAATATATTGCTGCAATGATGCAGCAGCAGCAGGCAATGATGCAGCAGCGGCAGAACGGAATGTATGCCCGGCCGCCGCCTTATCCAGTCTCATACATGCCCAATCCACCGGCGGGGGAGTCTTACACCAACTTATTCAGTGATGAGAACGCCAATGCCTGCATGATCATGTGACCGGAATATTCCGCCGGAGACACCCATGAGCTTGCGTTCTTGATAGTTCGTTTGTCATTGAGGCTATGGCAGATTTGGAAGGTTTGTTACAAGTACATGGAAATGGGCCACTTGAAAATTTTCTTTCCCATCCTAAGGTATAGATAGTGTTATGTCTTATTGATATCCATATAGGGACATCTAATTGCTCAGACGTTAGATGTTAAAAATGTGATGAGAGTAGAGAGCTTCTAGTTTTAGCTTTATAGATATGTATCAATATATGTTGATTAGTTAGGAAATAATATATATGGCAGCAAGCCTAATTCAAGTGCTCCTTGAGTTTGAACTAGTGTAATGAGATTGCGAAGCTGTCTGTTTTGGATTGAGCAGTTGAATGGAACTTGTGCTGATTGTGTTTTTGTGAAATGTGGAGATTGTTATAGCTTTGGATGCTGTTTGTTACTGCGCTCTTTTACTCTTGGGCCACTAACTTTGTTGGAGATTAGTTAGTATTTGCTTATTATAAATGTAGTATTTTCATTTGACGAAAGTTACGGTGAAATTATGGAAACACAAGTGATTCTTGAAATTCTTTAGCCTTCTCCTTGGATTCTAAGGATTGCATTGTCTTGTGTGTGTTCCATGCTCTTATAAGACAATTGGTTTTTCTCAAATTGCATAGTGAAGCTAGGATATATATGATTTGAATACTTGTACCTGGCAACAAATTTTTTGTATGGGATATTTTTGTTGTCAAGTTGCATCTGCATTGTGGCTAAAGCAGTTTAAACGACATCGAATTCCTATAATTTCTAAGTAATGCTTCACTATCAAAGCTGATTATCTGCACTCTGCAGGGGGACTGTCAAAAGGAAATGATCCCCACTATAGGAAGTTGAATCAAATGAAAGTGAGTGATGGATCTGATTGAGTCACTCTTAAACCCTTCACTCTTAACACCTTGAATACTCTTTACCTCTTCATGTCCCACAAAAAAAAAAAAAAACACTCTTTACCTCTTCCAGACTCTTCCATTGCCTTCTTTACTGGAAAGTTCTAGAAATTCCTTTCTTTCTGAGCTGATAGAGCTGATTACAATAGGGATGCAGACTGCCTACTTTTAATTGGGTTTAGTGTCTGATACCTTCAACCCTGATATTCATACCCGACTGTCCTGATTGTATTTAAATCGTAGTTTGAATTTATATCTACAATTTAAATGACAAATCTATACTAAACAATATATCTTTATAAACTCATTATTATTACTATACTAGATTTCTTTGTTGGGGTCATATCTCGAGCTCATGACCTAATGTTGTAAACCATAAAGAGAAGGTAGAGATTGGCATTACAACACATGGGTCTATCATCTCAGTATTTGGGTATGCTGACCTAACCCATCTTGTTTGGTAACTCCACTAGTAAAGTAAAATGAGGCGAAGCCTTCATTTAAGTGATATGAAAAGAAAAGGGGGTCATATCAAAAGAACAAAAATTCAAAACCCACCCCCCTCCTGTTTTTTTGACAAGAAAAAAAATAAAAATAAAAAATCTTAGGCTACTGAATTATAAAAAGTCTTACTTCTTTCACAAATAAAGTAAAAAAGATTCATTATCAAGCTATTAAAGATAAAAAGGCATCACATTATGATTAGACCCCCTTAGATTTTTATTCTTTCTTGATTTGAGATGGAGGCTTTACTTCACTTTAACTTTACTAATAAATTGGCAAACACGTCCAACAAGTAAAGTTACCAAATAGGCTTGGGTCCGAACATGATCTCAGCCCAGTGTCTTTGGGTCCTTGAATTTGGGCTTTTATGATTTTTCCTGAAATAAGTGACACTGTTGTGATTCATGAAAAATATTGTTGGGTCTGGGGCATTTTGTCCATCAGTGGTGTGGGCCTCACATATGCAGAATAATTTACCATCATGGTTGGCATGGGTGTATCGGATAGCTTGTTGATGAATGGATGGAGATGCATGCATTGAAAATATTAAACTGAAGAAAATGCTTACATATGTCTGAGTGGGCCATCTTGGTTCCATGAGAAAAATTTTAGAGAGAGAGAGAGAGAGAGATTGTAAAAAAAAGAACAAAGAATTCTTTTTTCTAGTACCAAACCTTATTGTGAGCCTGTTTGTGCAATCATTGAACGTCTATGATGGTTTGGAGATCCTTATCTTATCATGTGTTCCACTAGAAACCCTAATGCTCCAAATTGTCTTTCTTATAATTAAGGGATTTTGATCATACAAGATATAAAAGACCATGAATTCATCAAAATGGTGTTGACTAAAGCTATATCTCAAATGTGGTTATAGTACATGGCCCCAAATTCTTTTTTCAATTATATCCATTTTGTACAATATTGCATAATCTGTGCGATATCGCACAAACTGAAGGTGAAAATAATCGATTTTCCTCTTACATTTTCTTCCACTCCGATCTCCTAAAACATTAAATCTCCATTACTTCCAGCGACTTTCTTCGTTCCTAGTACTTTCTCCTCCATTACTTCCAGCGACTTTCTTCGTTCCTAATACTTTCTCCATCGTTAAAAAAAGGTTTTCAATAGGTTTTCTCCGTTGCTTTTCCATTTATCCAAAAGTAACTCAAGGTTTATCCACAACTTTTTTTCCATTTTCTTTTCTATTGGTCACTGTTGTGTTGTGATAACTTTATCCTGAGGACAAGGGATGAGTCCACAATATCAAAACCTTGTATAACTTTGGGATCTATGTACCATTTTTGGGAATCGCTTCTCAGGAATCATCTTTAGGTGAAGAGATTGAAAGACTACACTTTTTTTAAAAATTTTTAACGATCAAGAAAATAGTAGAAATTGGAAGGCCACAGGAAAAAAAAAAAAGTTTAGTACTTTAGGAGATGGAAACGGAGTTAAATATAAAAGGGAGATCGAACCATTTTTCTTATATCATATAGATTGTACAATATCGCACAAAATATATAGAACTAAAAAAAAATAGAATTTGAGATCCTAGATGCATGGTAAACCCCATTTTGAAAACTCATGTCTTTTATATCCCGTATAGGAAGGGAGTGGATGTTATCTTTCTCCTGGCAGAAGTTCAGCGCCACCCTTCACAAACTACAAATGTACCACTTTATGTACGGTAAGAATCTGGTGCCCTTGCATGGGTACATGAGATGCCGCAAGTAATCATCCAAAAAGTGTGGCCCAGGGAAAAGGAACCCCTCTTTGGTCCACAATCTGGGGCTGACGCATGGGAAAGAAATTTTTTTCTTTTGTATGGAGGAGATGATGTGTCATTGATTTGACATTTCTCCCTCATGTGGCACCCCGTTGAGTTTGGACCAAACAGAGGATCCATTTCCGTGGCCCACAGGCCAATCTTTGGTCACTTTTACTGTGCAGAGGACCGGTGCCTATAAACCAACGGTTTAGACTGTTCAATCAAAATTTTTTTTTTTTTTTTGTTGCTCTTCATAAGTAAGCTTTGGTGATGGTACATTATCTGACACTCTGCCACATGGTGTTAGATTATTGGAAATGGATCCCCAGTTTGGACCAATGAGGGGTGCCACATGGGGAAAGGTGTCACATCCCATCTAAAAAAAAAAAAAATCTATCTCCTAAAAACAAACTCATTTCCCCATGTGGCACCCCATGATTGGACCAAACAGGGGATCCAAACCCTATTTGATGCAAACAGGTGATCAAGATCCTAGATTATTGATGCAAGGAAGGGGGTGGAGGAATTGATTGATCTGAACATAAAATAGTGTAAATGGATTGGATTTGGTGGAAATTTAGATCAAATCTTGGGTCTAAGATATAATTTTTTCAAAATTATGAATCAAGATCTAATCCATACACATCGGTCCATGGGTTTCACTTTCACCAGCCAATCACGGTGGACTTGTGGGTTCGAATGGTCTCCCTAAAACATAACCATGCGAAGGAGTCTCTAGTTCCTCAAAGCCTCTTATTAGAAGAAACTAATAATCCGAGCCACACAAAATGAATGCTTGCTTGCTCTATACAAAGGGCATGCATTTATTTTGAGTGGCTATATTCTACATTGTGTTCTACTGTGACGACTCAAGATTTCTCAAATCCTCATACGTGGTGGAATTGAGAGGGTGTGAAGAGGTCGGATTGATCATTTTGGATCCCCTATAGGCAAGGCCATTTTCCGATACTTTGTGGAGGATGTAGACATTAGAAAGTTGTAATAATATAACTTGAATTTAGCCACGACATCAAGTTTAAATTTTGACTTGGATATTGGCATTCATTGATTTGGCCTAGCTCATGGTCGCAATCATGCAGCCTGTGTTGGACTGATTTTCAACAAGTTCTACTCCTTTGAAACTAGGCGAAGCCAAATAGGCTAGTAAATCAAATAGACCATACCTCCTTACATCTTAGGACTGATTATGGAAAATAATTTACATGATGAAACCATTATAAGTTGGATGGTTAATTTTCTGCCTCTTGCTAAATCTAGTGAGAGCCATCAATTCAACAGTATGAATGATTAAATGATTTATTGTCATTCTTATTATTTCATTTTAGCTTGATTACTGCAGTGTTACAAGAAGTAATATTTCAGTATGATGTGACACCCCTAGTCACTGCTGTGAGGTTGGTGCCATGCAACATATCTATTAGTGGTTTGGCAATCCAATCATGTATTAATATTCAAGAATTTAAATTCTCAATTATGTGTTGTGTAACATTGATTAGTTTCTAGTCATGAAGAAAAATGATTGATATTATAAGGATAATGATAAAAAAATCTCATGAAACAAAACTCCAAATCTATTTAAGGTCCATTTGTTTAATTCCTAAATTTTATATGCGGTACTTTCCATCGAATGAGAAAATCTATTTAAGGTCCATTTGTTTAATTCCTAAATTTCATATGCGGTACTTTCCATCGAATGAGCTAAAGTGAAGGATTAAAAATAAAAAGAAGTTCATGTGGGTCACAATGGCCTGTTATAGTTTCATGTAATTGAATTCTTAAGAAGTGATAAATAACAAAGTTAATATAAGAAATGGCCATATGATAGATAATGAGTCAAAGGTACATGAAAAATGAATACCCATCCATTATACTAGTAATTCGAATCTTAGGAAAATCATTGTCACGTCTCAGCTCCATCTTATATCCTTCAATCCTCTCATCGTCACCCTTCACCTCTTTTTATAATCTTTTGTTGGAGCTCATTTGACAATTAATTACTATACATTCTGCGTGGGGACCATCTCGTAGACCGAACCCCGTTCGGTTTCGGCAGAGCATGTCCATATCGGCCTCGGATATAGACCCTACATTACTTCGGTTTCGGCACCAACTGCTAGTATCGGGAAAGTGGTAATCAGTTCGGCCACGTCACCCTATTCGGTCTCGGTTACACAGAGTTATGCAATCACATCCGTTGGCCATAACCCTGTCAGGACAGGGCCCAAGAAAGGGATTTGATAGGACCTCAGCCGCCAACAGATTAGGCCCAATGTCACTCGCATTAAATACAGTGTGGGCTGATCGGACCCTCATTAAATGTAATGGGGGCTGTGATCGGACCCTCATTAATGGCTATGCGGGCTGACGAGACCCTAGTCGCATCATGAGGCCCACTGGCACAGGCACCAACACAATCTCTCATATAAGGCAACAGACCATCACCAAAAAGGGTATGTATTCTCTTACATGCAATCACACTCCTCCTCCTTCTTCTCCGATCACTGCTAACTTAAGCATCGGAGAGCCCTCTGCCCCAGCCAGGGTCCTTTGACCGCTCTCTTCTTCCCTTTCAGGTCCACCAGACACCTGCCAGACACGCAGCTCCTCCTCCGGTTCTTTGAGTAAGTCCCTGGAGGCATCCTAATCTTGTGAGTATATTTTTCTGCACTTACAATTGGCGCCGTCTGTGGGAAACGATTTCTACAATCTTCCCTATCACCATGACGAGGAGAGCTGCGAAAGGCGGAGAAACATCCAAGGCAAGGCGTGCGGGACCGTCCTCTGACCTCCTCCCTGCTAAGAAGAGGTCCGGGAAGGAACCAGTTGCAGAGGATGACGTCGAGCGTGGCCTCGTCCGAATCAACGTTCAGGAGCGTGATCCTCGCTTGGAGTCTGCTCTCCGGAGGAGAAACTCTCAGCAGCAGCCCGAGGGAGGCCTCCTGATGGGTCGAAATCGGCGGAGCAAGTCTCCAGTGGTTGATGGACCACGTCCTTCTGATTAGATAGAGGATGCTGAGGATGCTGAGGACGTTGAGGATGAAGAATATAATCCTAGTGATGACTTCGATTCCACCCTTGAGGAGATCAGAGCGCAGAATGAGGCCATCAAGGAGAGGGATGCTCTGATCCTCCGGCTCCAGCAGCAGCTGGAAAGAGCTACGGGTTCAGCAGGATATCAGCAGCACTCTCAGCAGCAGCATCAGCAGTCACGGCAGCAGCAGCGGTCGCTACAACAACGCTCATAGCGACAGCACGAGAGGAGGATGTCTCGTGGCAGGCGCCCCGACTCCCCCGATAAGGACTTGAGGGACCATCTGAATAAGAAAAGGCGCGACCGAACTCGAGACGAAGGCTCGAGCGCTAGCCATAGCTACTCGAGGAAGGCATCAGAAACCATTCCGGAGAGCAGGTATCATGATCAGGAGTGGTTGGACGCGCGCATAAAGGAAACGGTCCAGCGCAATCTGGAGGTGGCTGGTCTCGGCTGAGACCAAAAGGATGTTTGCTGCGACTCCATCGATCTCGGCGCGTCTCCTTTCTCTCGCGATATCAGGAAGTACCCCCTGCCAAAGAAGTTCACCGTCCCGAGGTTCGTCACTTACGACGGGACCTCGGACCCGGCTACACATCTCAGGCACTTCTCCCAGAGGATGTCTGTCTGGGGAGACGAGGGCCATCTGAACTGTCGAGTCTTCTCCTCCAGTTTGGGTGACCTCCCCCTGAAGTGGTTCTGTGCGCTCCCGGAGGGGTCCATTTCGAGTTGGCAGCAACTCCAGCAGTCCTTTATGAAGAAGTTCCAGGCCTACAGGATCCTGCCGAAGACAGATGCAGATGTCATGGCCCTGAAGATGAAGCAGGGAGAGAATGTCACCCAGTTCGCGAAGCGGTTCTGGACGACCTACAGCCAGATTGAAGACTCCAAGGACGAAGTGGCCGTCTTCGCATTTCAGAATGCCCTACTGCCAGACAGTGACCTTCGCAAAGATCTAGCCAGGAACCCGGTATCCTCTATAACAGCGCTCATGTCCATCGTCAACCGCTACATCGCCCAAGAGGACGACCAGGTCCGAGCTCGGGAAAACCATGGGGCTGCGCAGAAGAACCGAAGTGAAAGGCCTTCCAAGGAAGAGAGGGGACCGTCCCGAAGAGACGAGCCCCGAAGAGATGATTCAGAGAGACGCCGGGCGCCAGCTAGCTCCGCAAGGGCTCAGGCGTTCACCTCGGCAAGAGGCAAAAGGCCCAGGCTGTCCGAAGATGCATATCGGGCAGTTAACACGATCTTCAAGGAGCCTATCCACCGAATCATGTACAAGATTAAGTCCCGGCCGTACTTCAGCTGGCCAGAGCCCATGAGGGGCGATTCTTCTTTCCGGGATCAGACCAGGTTTTGTGCGTACCACAAGGAGAGCGGCCACAAAACTGAGGAATGCAGGATATTGCGGTCGCATTTGGAAAAGCTCGTCCAGGAGGGACACTTGCAGGAGTTCGTCAAGGCGGACACCAGGGCCGACACCCGAGCCCCGCGCCGAGACGAAAGAGGCCGCGACAGCGATGGGTCGGAGAAGATCATTAACGTCATCCATTTAGCTCCCCCGCCGAAGAGGAGTAACCGAGCTCGCGCCGAGGCCATGCAGGCCTCTCACAGTAAGCAAGTCAGGGCCGCCGAACTCGGCTCGGCTCCGAAGAGGGCTCGGAGGGAGCGGCTCGAAATCAGGTTTACGGATGCGGACCTGGAAGGGGTACAGCTTCCCCACAATGACCCGCTGATCGTCACCCTGAAGTTTGATTGCTCTAAGCAAGGCGTGAAGAATTGCACCGTGAAGAAGGTCCTCGTCGACCCCGGTAGTTCTTCCGAGGTCCTCTATTTCGATAGCTTCCGGAGGATGGGACTGACGGAGAAGGATCTGCAGGAGGCCCGAATTCCCCTCATTGGCTTCAGCGCCAAGCCGGTGTACCCCAAGGGAAAGGTGACGTTCAAGGTCGAGGCCGGCGGTGCGTCTGTTGAGACAACCTTCATGGTGATTGACGCACCCTCGCCTTACAATGCTATAGTGGGCAGGTCTTGGCTTCATAGTCTGGAGGCAGTCCCTTCCACTCTCCACCAGAAGTTGAAATTTCCTTGGGAGGGAAAGAATGGCCAAGTTGCAATCGTCACTGTCAGAGGAGATCAGCAAGCAGCCAAGCAATGCCTGACAGCCGTGGTATCCAGAGAGCGAGAGCCCAGGGAAGTTAATATGGCCGAGATGGAGAAGAGGCTGGAGCAGAAGCTGGATGAGATCGGCCAGGACCCAGAGAAGAAAAGCGTGGATGACCTGACCGAAATCAGGCTTGATTCACAAGATCCGGAACGGTTCTTCTTGCTCGGCAGTCAGCTCGGAGAGCCAGAGAAGACCGAGCTGGTCCAGTTCCTGGTGAAGAATAAAGAAGCCTTCGCCTGGACGCCTCAAGAGATGCCCGGCATCGACCCGGAGGTAATATGCCATAAATTGAATGTTGATCCTAACTATAAACCGGTGGTGCAGAAAGCCCGCAGGACTGGGGTGCCACAAACCGAAGCCGTAGTCGAGGAGGTGGATAAACTGCTCGATGCCGGCGCCATTAGAGAAGTCCAATACCCGAATTGGCTAGCCAATACTGTGGTCGTCAGAAAGAAGACTGGCAAGTGGAGGGTGTGCGTCGACTTTACCGACCTCAACAAGGCCTGTCCCAAGGACAACTTTCCCCTCCCAAAGATCGATCAGATGATCGATGCCACAGCCGGACACGACAGGATGAGCTTCCTCGATGCATATCGCGGCTACCACCAGATTCCGTTATATGGGCCGGATGAAGAGAAGACAACTTTTATCACACCCAGAGGGACTTATTGTTATAAGGTGATGCCGTTTGGGTTGAAGAATGCAGGAGCCACCTACCAGCGACTTGTCACCAAGATGTTCCACGATCAGCTCGGCAAGACTGTGGAAGTTTACATCGACGACATGGTGGTCAAGTCCAAGCAAGCCCGTAACCATTTGGCAGACCTAGCTGGAGTTTTCGCCACTTTGAAGAGGTTCAAGCTCAAGCTCAATGCCTCCAAGTGCGCCTTTGGTGTCGGCTCGGGCAAATTCTTGGGAAGCCTGGTCACACGTAGGGGAATTGAGGCAAATCCAGATCAGATCTCGGCTATCCTCAGGGTGCAGAGTCCCACCTCGGCTAAGGAGGTCCAAAAGCTAACCGGAATGACAGCCGCACTAAATCGGTTCATCAGCAGATCCTTAGATAAGTGCCGGCCTTTCTTTCAGCTTCTTAGGAAGAATTTTACATTTCAATGGACTCCAGAATGCGACCAAGCGTTGCAGGAGCTTAAGGCCTACCTTTCTTCACCCCCTCTATTGTCAACTCCAGTCCACGGAGAGTTTTTGTATTTATACCTGGCGGTCTCGGATCATGCAGTGAGCTCGGTCCTCCTTCGAGAAGAGGATAGGGTCCAAAAACCCATCTATTATACGAGCAAGACCTTGATTGATGCTGAGACCAGGTACTTGCCTCTAAAGAAGCCCGCGCTGGCACTCGTTAGCGCCTCGCGGAAGCTCTCTCATTACTTTCAAACACATACCATAGTGGTTGTTACAGAACATCTACTTAAATCTGTTTTCAGAAAAGCTGACTTTTCAGGAAGAATTTCAAGATGGGCTGTCGAACTAGGGCAGTATGAAATTCAGTATCAGCCCAGGACAGCGATCAAGGCTCAGGTTCTGACAGATTTCCTTGCCGAGTTTGACTCGAGTTCGGTACCAAGCCAGCTCGGCACCGAACTAGGGGGCAGGGAGCATGAGGCGCCCACGGGCTCTGAACAATCACAATGCCAAGCCCTCGCCCCAGTTTGGAAAGTTTTCGTTGATGGATCTTCCACTTCAAGGAGAGCCGGAGCAGGAGTTGTTCTCCAATCGCAAGAAGGACTAGTCATTGAGCAGGCTCTAACCCTGGATTTCAAGGCGTCGAACAATGAAGCCGAGTACGAAGCCCTTTTAGCCGGATTAAACAGCGCCAAAATCCTCGGAACTCAACAGCTGGTGGTCTTCAGTGATTCACAGTTGGTGGCAAACCAGCTGACTGGGGACTATCAAGCTCGCGACGACCGGATGGCTGCGTATTTAGCTCTGGCAAAAAAGTTGCTCTCTCAGTTCAAAGCGGCCGAAATCAAACAGATAGGCAGAGAAGCAAACTCCCATGCAGATGCTCTTGCAAATTTGGCCAGCGCTGTCGAAGCAGGAAGAAAAAGAACCATCGAAATGGAGTCCTTGGCCGCACCCAGCATCGAGCTCCATCCACCTCGGGAAGTGTCGTGTAGTGACCTCGGCCCGAGTTGGATGGACCCCATCATCGCCTACCTCAAGGACGACAAGCTACCCGAAGGCAGCAGCGAAGCCCATCGAATAAGACTGAAAGCAGCACGGTTCTGGCTGTCTCCCGAAGTCAAGCTCTACAGGAAGTCGTTCTCGGGCCCGTACCTCTAGTGTGTGCACCCAAGCAAAGTTGAAGATCTTCTCTTTGAAATGCATGAAGGGATCTGCGGAAGCCATATTGGAGGAAAGTCACTAGCTTACCGGGCTATCAGCCAGGGTTACTGGTGGCCATATATGCAGAAGGATGCGCAGGTGTACGCGAAGAAATGCGAGAAGTGCCAGAAATTCTCCCACTCTTTCCATCAACCGGCGCAGGACCTTAGCCCGCTTTCCAGTCCATGGCCATTCGCCCCGTGGGGGCTCGACATAGTGGGACCGCTCCACCGAACTCCCGGAAATAAAAGATGGCTGATAGTGGCCACGGATTACTTCACCAAATGGATCGAAGCGGAGCCGCTGTCCTCCATCACGGAGTAGGATTCCAAAAATTTCGTCTGGAAAAACATCGTCACCAGGTTCGGCATCCCCAGAATTTTGATCTCGGATAACGGGACCCAGTTCGATTCCAACCTCTTCAGAAGCTTCTGCGAGGAGCACGGCATCCGCAATCGCTACTCCACCCTGGCCTACCCGCATAGTAATGGTCAGGCGGAAATTTCCAATAAGGTAGTGCTCGACGGGCTGAAGAAACGGCTTGACAGAGCGAAAGGAAGATGGGTAGAAGAACTCCCGAGTGTCCTATGGGCCTACCGAAGGACCCCAAGGCGGTCCACTTCGGCGACACCTTTTTCCCTAGCCTACGGAATGGAGGCCGTCATTCCCTTAGAAATTGGCCTCCCTACTCTAAGGACCGAACTCTTCGACCAGGGCCGAAATGAGACCCATCTAGCTGTGGAACTGGACCTGGCCGATGAGCGAAGAGAAGCGGCAGCAGTTCGGCTTACAGCCTATCAGCGGCAACTGGCCAGAGGCTACAATCAGAAGGTTAGGGAGAGGAAATTCTTAGTGGGAGAGCTGGTCCTTAAGAAGACACTCCTGGGGGACAAGGACCCGAATCAGGGCAAGCTGGGGCCGAATTGGCGTGGACCGTTCAAAGTGACTTCTACTGCTGGGCAGTCAGCTTATCGACTTGAAGACATAGCAGGAAAACAGCTACCGAGACCATGGAACGCGTCTCACCTCAAGAAGTTCTATTTCTGAAATACTTGTACATTTGTATTTAGAAGAATTCAATGAAAAGAGTTCACATTTGAAAGAACGGGGCATCCTGTGTCATTACTTCGGCCACGGCCAATGATGAGATCGTCTCGGGTCGGCTACGGGCCACCCAGGCGTGAAGCCTTCGGGCCAATGATGAGATCGTCTCGGGTCGGCTACATGCCACCCAGGCATGAAGCCTTCGGGCCAATGATGAGATCGTCTCGGGTCGGCTATATGCCACCCAGGCGTGAAGCTTTCGGGCCAATGATGAGATCGTCTCGGGTCGGCTACGTGCCACCCAGGCGTGAAGCCTTCGGGCCAATGATGAGATCGTCTCGGGTCGGCTACGCTCCACCCAGGCGTGAAGCCTTCGGGCCAATGATGAGATCGTCTCGGGTCGGCTACGTGCCACCCAGGCGTGAAGCCTGCGGGCCAATGACGAGATCGTCTCGGGTCGGCTACGTGCCACCCAGGCGTGAAGCCTCCGGGCCAATGTTGAAGATCGCATTGGGTCGGTCACGGGCCACCCGGACGCGAAGTCTCTACGGTCGACTATGAAGTCGTTTCTTTCCGAAACGAATCACCTTGGCGTCGAGCTATTTCAGCCGTTGCCGATATCGCTCGTTGAAGTTGGGCGTTACTTGGGCAAGAATCTACTTCGGCTTAATCATCCATGGGTTCGCCCCAATTGCCGAACTGAATGGGATCGGTAGGGATAACGATGGCCTTAAGGTTCAGGCGTCACTATACCTAATTCCTAAACTAGCCAGTCTCGCCGAACCTATACACTTGAGAAGCAGAAGCACACATTCCCATACAGGTAGCAAACCACAAGCAAAATGGAATGCAAAAGAGACAAACTTCATTTGAGAAACAAAGGAATTTCATTGATAGACTAATGGTGTACAAAGTTTCGATTACAATACTACAAAGGCAAAACGAAACAAAAAGGAGATTACATCTTTCATATGAAGGAGAACAAAAACAAAGTTCAGGACGACCCAGCCTCGGTGTCTTCGATGATGACCACTGCAGCATCGGCTGTCGTGACGGCTTCGGAGGAGCCCGGAGCCACGTCGGCAGAGTCCTCTGGCGGGGCAGGAGCAGAAGCTTCCGGAGGTGGGGAAGTAGGAGTCTCCGGTGGTGGGGAGGTGACAGTCTCGGCAGGAGCTGGGGGCCTAAACTCAGGAGGGTTCAGATATAACGGGTAGTCTTCTTGGACCCCCATCTTCCTAAGCGCGGCCCGGCAGCCGAGATGAAACTATTGCCGGCTCAGCTCCTTAATCTGGGCGGTGTAACTCCTCCCAGCATCTTCGGTCCCCTCGAGGAAAGCGGCATCGATCTCTGCCTGTTTCGCCGCAAGGAGTTCCTCCCTCGCTGCTTTCTCTCGCTCCAGTTCGGCCGCCAGCTCAGCCGACCTCCTCGTCTCGGCGATGAGCCTCTCCTGTGAGGTTATTGATTCTGCTTTCGCTTGGGAGAGCTCACACACCGCCGAGACGACCTGGGCATCCAGCTCGGCCCTTTTGGCCTCAACTTCCTTTAACTCCTCGCTTCTGGCCGACAAGGCAGCTTCGGCCTGCTCTTTCTCCTCCGCCAAGCGGTTCAGTCGAGCATCTTCCTCCGCGATCCTGTTTACGACCAGCGGAAGCCTTTGGACAGCCTGCAAGAGACGGACGAAATTTAGCACCGCGCACAGAGAACCTAGTGTAAATCGTTATTCAAAAATTCAACACTTACCAGGAGGGAGTGCTGCAACGTTCTCATGAGTAGCTGAGAACTGTCCTCTGCCTGGTGCCTCTCCACATCCTTGGGAAGCGCACAGGCTCGGCAGAGAGTCGTGATCACGGCCGAGTTTCCGACGACCTTGTCCCCGACGTTAAGCGGTCTCCCCGGCCACAGTTCGAGGTCGGGCTTGAAGGCCTCTGGTTCGACTGAGACTATATCGCGAGGCGATTCGGAGCGCCGATCCAGCAGAGCCTCATCCCGAATTGGCTCCTCTGCTCTGGCCCTCTCCCTTACGGCCTCGATTTGCCGCGGCCGATCTCCACGGACCGGGGATTTCCCCTTGGCCCTCTTTCTGGGCCTCTCCCTCTCTTCAGCAGCGGGTTGGGCCTCCGAGACCGTCGGAACGATGGAGGTGCAAGGGGGAGGATCAGCGCTGGGGGCGGCCCTCTGCTCGCCGAACAGGGCCTCTGCCAGGCTTCGGGGCTGGTAAGTTGGCCGACGCCTCTCCATCTCTTCGTCGTTTGGGGGATTCTCAATCTCCCTTACGGGATTGCTTTCGGCACCAGCAGCCGACGAAGAAGCCTCAGCGCCCGAAGCGACCCTGCTCGCGTTCTCGGCTAGGGCAAGAACAATCTCTCCAGGTTGACCCGATTTCCGCGTATAGGACGCGTACTTTGGCTCGTACCCTAGCAAAGAGAAGGCCGCTCTGTTGTAGTGGCCTCGGTACGGGTAGATTTTATTCAGCCAATCTTTGTTCCTCTGCCAACAATCAAGGTGAGCGTCTCGCTTTCGCTGGTAGAGGCCTGCAAAGGAAAGGAAAAGAAAAAGATCAGAACGGAGCTGGTAAGGACGCAAATCGCAATCCAAAACCCGGTAAAGGGGACAGGGCGTTACTCGGCGGCGTCCCGAAGGTCCGTGGAACCTGGACTCTCCACGCAGTCTCGGATTCGGCCCCTCCGAACTCCTAATTGCCGGAGACGAACAGTCGATCATCTCCAGCGTATTTATTCGAGTCCTCCAAGGCCGTGATGAGGGGGGAACACTTAGCTTTGACCCGGAGATAATAAGTGTTGCCGTCTCGGGTCTTGCAGAGATCATAAACATCTTCGATGTCATGGACGCCGAGATCGAGTCCTAGGATCTTGTTCAGTTCGGCGACGCCCATGATGATCTTGAAACCGTTGGGCATCAATTGGCACGGGCAGAGATTCCATGCCCGGAGGCAGGACCTCAGAAGAGGATGAAGGGGGAATCTGACCCCACCTTCAATAATGGCAACGAGGGGGAATGACATCCAGCCCTGGCTAAAAACGTAGCCGGATGACCTGTCGGAGGCTTTCACCCGGACGTCCTCCGGGATCTGGAAAGTCCTCTTGAGCTCTGCCAGGGCCGAATGAGAGTCAATCCAATGACTGAAAGCCCCCATTCCTAAGTCTAAGAAACCCTAACAAAGCTCTAAAGAAGGGGGCAGACAGCGGAAAAGGTGGAGGACAGGGGAAATCCTAGAATGAACTAGGTCAGAAATGTAAACAAAAGGAGAGAATCAGAGTAAAGACACTCATAGGCTGACGAAGATGGGGCCGGACAACGGTGTATCACAGAGCGAATCGGTGGTTCCTTACTGGTTCTAGCAGAAGAAGTTCTAGCAGAGGATGTTTTAGCAGGATCCACAGGCGAAAATGGCCAAGAGAAACGCCAAAATGAATTTAAAGGACAGGGATGGGCGTCATCCCGGAATTCGAAGCGAGACGCGTGCGAGGTGTCGCCTCGGCTTGCATCGCACGTCGCCTCAAAATGACAAGGAGGCCTTTCGAACGATGACGCGTGGCGCTGATGGTCCGTCTTCCCATACTAATCATAGCCTCCGCATTTATAACTCTCTTTATTGCCTCGGGCGATCGAAACGATGGCGGCGCCTGACGCCAAACCGTCAGAACCCTTGGCTGGAAGGCGCCTGCGAGGTAAATGCCAAACGGCTTCGGAAGACCACTCCAGCTCTCAACCTCAAAGCTCGGGTAGCCCAAGAGGTCAAGAGCTGGGGGGCTATTGTGTGGGGACCATCTTGTAGACCGAACCCCGTTCGGTTTCGGCAGAGCATGTCCATATCGGCCTCGGATATAGACCCTGCATTACTTCGGTTTCGGCACCAGCTGCTAGTATCGGGAAAGTGGTAATCAGTTCGGCCACGTCACCCTATTCGGTCTCGGTTACACAGAGTTATGCAATCACATCCGTTGGCCATAACCCTGTCAGGACAGGGCCCAAGAAAGGGATTTGATAGGACCTCAGCCGCCAACAGATCAGGCCCAATGTCACTCGCATTAAATACAGTGTGAGCTGATCGGACCCTCATTAAATGTAATGGGGGCTGTGATCGGACCCTCATTAATGGCTATGTGGGCTGACGAGACCCTAGTCGCATCATGAGGCCCACTGGCACAGGCACCAACACAATCTCTCATATAAGGCAACAGACCATCACCAAAAAGGGTATGTATTCTCTTACATGCAATCACACTCCTCCTCCTTCTTCTCCGATCACTGCTAACTTAAGCATCGGAGAGCCCTGTGCTGCCCCAGCCAGTGTCCTTTGACCGCTCTCTTCTCCCCTTTCAAGTCCACCAGACACCTGCCAGACACACAACTCCTCCTCCGGTTCTTTGAGTAAGTCCCTGGAGGCATCCTAATCTTGTGAGTATATTTTTCTGCACTTACACATTCATTAAAAAAAGAATGGATTCTAATAAAACTTCCTTTCACACGAAGTGATTTTCGGTCATCATCATCTTAATCTTTTCTTATTTATTTTGACTCCTTCGCGTCTTTGCTACTCTTCCATTGAAACTCCTAAGCTACAAAAGCTTGTTTGTGTAATGCACTGTAAGATCTCCATTTCCTATTGAGAGTTGCATTGAACAAAATAGCATACTACATAACAAAAATGGGAGTTCTGTTTCCTTGCACAAACGTGACCTAAATTTAAAAGAATGTGATAGTAATCATGATAAGACTTAAAAGAACTTAAAATTATAATAGCAATAGTTTACTTGCATTTTGAAATAAAATATTCTCCAAAAACAGAGAAAAACTATGGAACTACTCTATATTTATAGAGATTTCATGGTACATAGGCTTCGTCCTCGAAATCTATGCACAACGGAAAGTCCCCAACTTTTGCAACTTGCAGTTTTTTAAAAATTTCAGACCACTTGGTTGGAATGATGACCTTGAGCTTCTCAGCCATAAACAATTCAAGAAAACTTTTCCTACTTTCCCTGGAGTACAAAACTGCGGCCAAGGTGATGTAGTGTTTGATACCCTGGTTGAGTGCAATGGAATGTACACATTTACAGAATAATTGCACACTGTCAAAGGTTGTAATATGTAATGAACAATATGCAATTAAAGAAATTAAAAGGGAAACAAAAGGATATGTAACCTGATTTTAATTAGATAAAAGTTTTCATATTATCGCGGTTATATTCAGAGTAGGGATGGCAATGAGTTGGGTAAAATGAGTGACTCGCATCAATTTATTCTCATTATGGGTGAATTTGATATTTTCTTCTTCTGCGGTTGAGCAGGGTATTTATTTAAAGAGTATAACCTCAGTTCAGTTGAGTTTGTGGTGGGTTTTGATTTTTGCAGCCTGGAGTATATTTTAATAGGCTATTACACATGTATGCCTTGTAGTATTTATTATAGAGCATGTTTAATATCACAAATCATGAATTCATCATAGATTGAGTCCAGTGTATTTCAACTTCTCTTCATACAAGCATGAAAGTGTTAAATCATGAACAAGTGATCAACTGGATGGTAGACCTTGATTTAACTATAGTGTAAATTGGTTCACTAGTAAGGTGGCAGGATTATCTTGAGCTTTAGGATTTATTTAGATGGTGGACCAATGGAGTGATTTCTTTTCTGTTTCCTCATTTGATGCAGATTCCATCTTTATCTCCTCTGCCCTGTGAGCCCAGTCTTCATGATAAGGATAACCACTGCCAGCTGCCTCTGGAATGGTGAGCTTATTGCCATGAGAATGATGCATCATACCTTGACTACAGTAATAATTCTCAACCCCAAGTACGAACAAGCACGAGTCATCACCACGTGTGATACCATCACAAGAATATCATCACATAGAGATGGGACAGTTGCTGTTTGTAACTTTGTGATGTGTTCTGCTACAGATGGCACACACCCACAAAAATCCAATCAAACCCCATTATTCATCTGCCATAAAAGCCATGGCTCTCATTGCATAATTTCAAAACCTTGCTGGTTTGGTCATTGAGAAAGATTGCTGGGAACTGCAGAAAGTTGGCTTCATTATTTATTTTGAGGTGGAGAGGAGAATGGATGGAAAAGCTGAGTGAAGCATTGAATTGATGAATGAGGACAGAGACGTCTAACGACAGCACTTCCCTCTCCTTTTTTCTTTAACATTAACTTTCTCCAAGTTGACTGAATTGAATGCTTTAGTATAATGATGACACCTTGCTAATAATGCTCCCATTTGTAAGTGCTCCAAAAACTCACCCAAGTGACATGAATATCCATTCTAGGACTAAGAGTGGGGGGAATGTGACCCAAGTTCGATGATCGATGATCCAACCTGAACATTATTATAGGGAGGGGTGCCTTGACAAAAATGAAGGAATTGATACATAGGAATATGTTTGTTAAAGTAGGGCTGTCAATATGCTACATGACTCGTTAACACGACATGAACCTACACGGTATTAACGGATTCGAGTGGAGGTCTTAATGAGTTTGGGTTGTTAATGGGTCAAATCCGTTAACACGTTAAGTTAATGGGTCGTGTAAACTCGTTAACACGTTAAGTTAATGGTTCGTAGACGAATTAAACAAGTAACCCGTTAACAACCCGCTTAACCTGATAAAACTTTTTAAGTTCCTAAGTGTAGTTAGAATTAATTTATATTCATAAAGAAAAAATTGAGATTTATTGTTTTATAGTGGGGTTTTAGGTGAGATCTACTCGAACACTTACAGTTTCGTGTTGCTTATATATATTTTTCTCCTTATATATTTTTGTATTGATTTTCTTTTAATTTTTGAAATAACTTAATTACTTAACGGGTTGGGTTGTGTAACCTGTTAAATTAACGGATCGTGTTTGGGTTGGATTTTTTGACCGATTAAGTTAACGGGTTGTGTACGGGTTGAGGTGATTTTAACACGAATCCGTTAATCTGTAATCCGAATTCGTTAACACGACACGATTGACAGTCCTAAATTAAATTCAGAAATAATTATATTAATCTTACTTGTTTATATAAACCTCATTTATATTGGAAAATTCTTGAAAAATATTATTTCACTTTGGCTTATGACATGAAATGACTTTTCTCCTCCTGAATTTTCTCTCATCGTGGCAAATCTCAACTTAAAATTGCTATTATGTTGGGCTGCTTGTTACTATTGTTGTTCATGTGAATTCTCTCAGGGCCCATCAAATTATAGAGACTCCCTCAGTTTAACAGCACCAACCATGAAAATACATCTATCCGTACGAGGGAGTGTTTCATATCATAGAGAGTAAAAGCATGTTATATTTTTACAGCCTGCAGGAGTGACCCCCAATTCATGCTATGAATGGATGGGAGCAGGGTCACACCCATAAAACCGCGGTGCGCTCCCAAAATCTACTTGTAAACTTCAAGTTCACTTAAAAAAAATCCAATAGGAAACTTGGATTCACCCTCAAAATCCACATGAAAATTCTTAGTTAGAGCCCACAACCAAACTACCTATTAGGCCCGCACTTCTTAAAAAAAAATCCTAAATCCACCGCTGCATGTGATAGAATCATTTGCACACAAAGAGAAAGGACCCAAGATTGCCCTCTTGGTAGTTGGGTGATCAGAACTGAGACCCAACCACCGAGCTACCACTTTGTTCTCACCACATTTAGTAGCTTTGATCATGGCTTTTATGCAAATTTATCACATAAAAAATAATTACACGTGGATAGTGCATGATTTTCAATCTTAACTGTCGACAAAACTAAAATTGCTCTAAATTAAAGATGTTAGTCGAAAATAGTCCAACTATTTTTGGTATTTTTGTTGTTTTTTAAAAACTCGTTCATGTGTTAGGCCCATTATTGTATAAATAAAATAATTAAAATTATAATATTTGAGAAAAATAATACTAATTATCAAAAAGTACCCAACAAAAGCTGAGAATATTTTGACCAAAACAGAAAAAGCTGAAAATATACGAGGACCCACTTGAGATGTTTTGAGAACGTGGACCCCACATGTCACAGGTACAACAACAGTACGAAGGTTAAGGTACGAACTCGATGCACAAAGGACTCTGGAGGATACGATTTCCTGTACTCCCGCATCTCATTGACTCTTTTTATCTGATTAAAGTCATATCACTGATAAAAGCTTTACATTCGTCCGCGGCTGTTTGGGTAGGTCTGGACAAGCACCAGATGCGCACGCGCCCACCTTGTGTACTTGTGCAACTTTGGAGGTATTCGTAGAGGGGCCATGTTGGTTTGCACTTTCTAACTGCCCTGCCATAAGCAATAAATTCCCAAATAAGGGTTCATTTGGGCATGCTTTGGAAGTTCAATTGGACTCATCCTGAGTCTCTTTTTATTTTTTGTTTTTTCATTCTTTTTCTTCTTCTTTGTATGAGAGGGTTTCTAATTTTTTAAACTCGACTAATTTCTTCGAACACAGGAAAAAGTTGGATAAACATTTATATAGTCCCAAGGTGGTAGTACTAGTGGACTCAGCTGAGTTGACATATATTCAAATGGCACTAGCCACCAAGGGTTGGGTGGGTTCGATTTCGAGTGTCATAAGAACTATTAGTCATATGCATATATGCCCAATTCGAACCCCCCTATTTGTTAATGAGGTAAAAAAGGTAAGCTTAAAAGGGTCAAGTGGAAACCTAAGCAGTCATATTGGTGGGTCAGAGTTTGATGAACTACGTTAAACTTAGAGGGCCTGTTTATTTGTAAAGTTGTTTTTAGGCATCTAAGGTAAGTGGAGGTGGACAATGCAAAATATACAATTATTTTAGTTAAAAATAAGCTAATTGTTATAAAATATGGATCTTGGGTAGATGCTCACTTAAAATAAGTTAGAGTTAGAATTAGGGTTCCTCTCTTATGAGGTTACATTGCCTATAAATAGGCTCTCTCCCCTTGTATTTGTATACACATATAATGAGATAATAAAAAGACTCTCTTTTCTCCCTCCTAATCTTCTTTCTCTTGGTCTCGCTCTTTTCTAACACAGCCGTCTTATTACCCAAAAAGAAGAGAAATCCTTCCCTGCATGGATTTTCATGGCAAAATCCTTCCATGCACGGATTTCCATCGTGAAATCCTTCTCAGCGCGGATTTCCATCGTAAATTCCTTGTGCAGATTCCTTCCTAACACGGATTTTCATCGCAGATTCCTTCCTAGCGCGGATTTTCATCGCGGATTCCCTGTACGGATTCCTTCCCAGCATGAGTTTTCATCGAGGAATCTTTCCTAGCGCGGATTTCATAAAAATGTAATATTTTTCTTTAAATACGGTAAGTAGTATCTAAGCCATTCTCCAAAATCAATTTATTAGAATGCATGCAACTAGTTTATAATGCTTGTTTACATTAATTATAGTGTTTGATTATTGTTCATCTTCTTGCATAATTTTTCTTGTAGTTTAAATTTATCAATACTATGAATACTATGAATGGATCAGAAAATAGAACCAGAAGTTCTAAATCTGAACCTAAAGTTCACCGATCTATAGACCGGCAGTCCTGAAAGTTGGAATACTGATATGAACCTGTAGATTCATATCCATAAATCAAAACTTGCAGTTTTTTTGTTCAAATCCAAATAAATTATAAGACCATGAAATTAAACATGAAAATGTGACAGAACCAGAAGTTCTGATAATTTGTTAGAACCAGAAGTTCTACTTGAACATTTGACAGAACCTGAAGTTCTAATCTCATGCGTTATGAACCTGAAGTTCTAAATCAAGCCTAAAGTCTTGACAGAACCAGCAGTTCTGATTCTCAAAGTTATGAACCTGAAGTTCTAAATCAAGCCTGAAGTCTTGATAAAATCAGTAGTTCTGATTCTCAAAGTTATGAACCTGAAGTTCTAAATCAAGCCTGAAGTCTTGACAGAACCAACAGTTCTGATTCTCAAAGTTGAGAACCTGATATTCCAACTTTTCATTAGCCAACTTATTTGTCTATGCTTACTAGTTCTAATTCATGTTTTATGAACCTGAATTCTAATTCAAGCAGAACCAGTCGTTCTGATTCTTAAAGTTGAGAACCTGATGTTTCAACTTCTCATTGATCGACCTATCCCACATGATCTGTGAGGTCCCGCCCTTGGTGGGCCCTCTAAATGCTAATTTATAGACTAATTAATCCTAATTTATGCTAATCTATGTTAATTATTGGCTAATCTTTGCTAATTACTACTAATCTTTGCTAATCTTTGCTAATCTTGGCTAATTACCATTTATTTGTGCTAATTAGGGGTTGATAGAGAGATTAGTTAGATTTTCCTAAGTTAGTTAGATTAGCTTAGTGGGTTAGTATTTTTAATTAGTTGGGTGTTTGTGTTTAACCTAGGCTATTAGTGCTAGTTAGGTCCTCAATAGGGTTTAATTAATTAATTAAAGTTGGGTTAGTGCAAAAGGTGCCCCTCTCTAGAAGCTTCTTACCAAATGACAAGCTTACCCCTAACCCTAACCCTAACCACATGGAAATCCTAAGGCTAATTTGGTCCTTAATCACTCCCACCTAAGCTATAAAACCTCTCTTATCCCAAGGAGAACCCTAATCCTAAATCAGCCCCCATCCCAAGACAAATTCACTATTCCATAGCAACTCTCCTCTCCTCCCTCTCAATCCTTCCCTACGGATGAGCCATTGCTACTGTAAGTGCCTAAAAATTACGGACTTAGGTAATCGAGGATCAAGCTCCTGATTTGTGGTTTTAAAGGGAATAAAGGGAAAGGATCGAGTCTCCAGTCACCTGAAAGGAAGGAAACAACGGTCAGAGACCCTGGCTATGGGTAGCCGAAGGCCCTCCGACGATCAAGTCAGTGTATGAACTGGAAGAGAATGGAGAAAAGCCAGCTTATGGAGGGGAGGATCATGCGTACCTTGTAAGGCTTTCCTTCATGTAATATATAGACGTGAGGGTCATCATGGTACTGTCCACATGAAGGGATGAGAGTCCCATCAGCGTGTATTCGTACCTCTTGAGTGGGGGTAGGTGAAAAAGGGGGTGTCCCATCGGATCATCATCCCATACCTATGGACCTGAGATAAGGCGTGCTTCTTATCTGGGTTTGGCACCCACTCTGTCTGTCAGCTTGCCGTCCGTCGTGGCAGTGCATTTATGGCCGCATTTATGACTGAGTGACAGGAGCCGAGGTCAGGCAGAGGCTGAGACCGAGATTGGAGCCTGTGACGTGGCCACCGAGACACGATTCATGGTTCCCCCGAGATGGCGCTACGGCCGACCTCACGTGGTTTCCGAGATAAAGGTTAAACCGAGACTGGGGATGGGCCCCCGTTCGAATTAGTGAGCATAAAACGACCCCACACAATTGCCCCCTATCTCTTGGCCTCTTGGGGCCCGCCCGAGGTCGGGAGATAAGACTCGGAAGTGATGGGGCTGTCTTTTCGTATCCTGCTTTTATGGGATCCTCATCATGATGCCCTTTCGCCTGCCCTAGGCAACGAATAGGGTGTCATAATTGCCTTGCTATGGTAGGCACGTGGGACGTCGTTTCGTATGACCGAAGTGATAAATATCGTACCAGAGGCGTGATGAGAGATGGACCGTCGCTGCCACGTGGAGCTGTTCGAATGGCTGCTCACCGGGATCGAAGTAATGCGCTGGCAAGGTAATTAAGAAGGTGCGTCGCTTTATAAAACGAAAACGCCCCTTGCTCCTTCCTCTTTTACCCTAATCGTTTGTCTGAGAAGGAGACCCCGCTGAAGCGCAGGAGAACGTATTGCTGAATACCTCGCTGCAACTTCGCCCAAGCCAGAGGACCACCGAACCTGGAGATCTCCTCCTCTGCTTCCTACATCCCGTCTTCTTGTCTTCCGCAGTCCCTCTTGCCCTTTCTGTGAGTTCCTCTCTGTCTCTGCTACTCCTTCGCACCCCTCCTTTCCTTTGTTTTCAGAGGGTTTTTGGCCTTTTAGGGTTTTTCCAGTTTTTCGCCTCTTTTTTCTTGCTTTTTAACCTTCTAGGAAAGATGGGGGTTTATAGCCATTGGCTAGAGGGTCCTGCGGCTCTGGAGGCTTTCCGGACGTCGTTTAAGATTCCGGCCGACGTCTTAGTTAAACCTGACGATGTCGGGGAACTCCCATATGGCTTTTCCCGGTACAAGAACTGGATGCCTTTCCCCTTGGTGTCAGTGTGCGAAGGCGGGGTCAGATTTCCCATCCATCTGCTCCTCCGCTCTTGCCTCCATGCATGGCACATCTGTCCCTCCCAGTTAATGCCAAACGGCTTCAAGATTATAATGGGTGTGGCGGAGCTGAACTGGATTCTCGACATCGGTCTCAGGGTGCATGACATAGAGGATGTTTACGACATCTGCAGGGCTGCAGGGGGCGAAGACTTTTACTACCTCCGGGTGAAAGCCAGACGCCATCCCTTGGTGAACGCCCTAGAGGATTCCAGCAAATACGCTGGGGATGAACGCATTTTGGTCTCGGGGAACTGGGAGTTCAAGGGGACCGAGACCGAGGAGGATCGGAGAATCCAGGTTCCGCGGAAGCCTGGGACCCCCCCCAGTAAATGCCCATCCCTCTAGGTTTTGTTTGTACCGCCCTTGCTTGTCCTTATGCCGAGCTGACGTCCTTGCCTTTTTCTTGTGCAGGTATTCAGAAGAGAAGGAGAGAGGCCAGTTTCGATAAGTGGAAACGGAACGACGCGTGGTTAGAGAGGATCGATCGTTACCACGGCCACAACGACCGAGCTGCCTTCTCCTTGTTAGGGTACAAGCCTCGGTACCAGTCTTACACCAGGAAGACTGCAGAGATCCCCCTTGCGCCAATAGGGGAAGTTGGGCCTGAGCCCGCCGAGACCAGCAGTCGGGCCACGGATCCTCAGGACCCGATAGTCATCGGCGACAGTCCTCCCCGAGACCAGGGAGAAAAAATGGACAGGCCGCGCCCCGTTTTGAAGAACCTGGGGTCAATGATTTTTGCCGGCCAAGCCCCGGCAGCCTTCAAGCACGTCCCTAGTGGGCCGGGTGCCGCTCAGTTGTCCGCCCCTGCCGCCTCTTCCAATTCGTTGGGAGCAGCTGGCGCTCCCTCGGCCAAATCTTCGAAGGAGAAGTCGGGGGAGCCCTCCGGGGTCATTCGGCCGCCGAAGGAGCCTCGCCCGCTTCGGGACAGCAGGCCGCGGGTTGTGGAACCCGGGAAGGAGACTCCGCCTCCCCCGCCGCAGAAGGAAGCCCGGCCTCGGTCCGCGGCGGCCGGAAAGGAGGGCGAGAGGCCTCCTCCCGAGAAGAGACCTCGCCTGGAGGGCGCGGAGGGGAGGCCCCAAGGTGCGGAGGCGCAGGCCGAACCTTCCGTGCCGGCACCCTGGAGGCCCAACTTTGACCTGAACCCGAACGAGCCCATGACCATGGGAGAGCGGCTGGGGGCCAGCTGGGAGTCGGTCGTGGCCCTCGCCCGGGGATGCGCCCTCCCCCAGGACATGGAAAGGCACAGGAAAGCCGGGACTCCGGCTTTAATCCATCAGACGTTGAAGGCGTCGCTCGAGGTAGTTTTTTTCTCCTATTTCTAAAATTCTCGCTTCTTGGTTATCCGATCCGACCCTCTCACCGTTTCTATTCTTTTAGCAGAACGCGCAGAGGCTCCAAGTACTGATGGAGAGGCATGCTGAAAGGGCTGCCCACATCGCCGGGCTAGAGAAGGAGAAGAAGAAGCTAGGGAGTGCGCTGGAGGCCAGCGCGGCCGAACTCAAGAAGGCGGAGGAGAAAATCGCCCAACACTCCACGGATCAGCAAGCGGCGAAGGCCGAAATCATCAAGTTGCGGGGCGAAAATAAGAATCTGAGGGGCGCCGCGGAAGACAAGGCGAGGAAGGCGTCCCGACTGGAAGTTGAGCTCGCCGAGATGGAGGCCGAGCTCGTCAAGAAAGAGGCCGAGGTGGCCGAGAAGCAAGGTGAACTGGTTAAGAAAGAGGCTGAGCTCGAGGCCTCTAGGAAAGAGAGGGCCGATGCCGAGTCCATCCTGCGAGATCAGGCTGCAAATGCTTACCAGGACGGGGTGGATTGGGCGTCGGAGGAGTATGTGGCTCAGATCACAGATCTGAGCCCATTGCTGTACGAGATGGGGTGCAAGGCGGCCCTTCTCAAGTATGGGGTCTCTGAGGACCATCCCATCTTTTCGGATCTTCCTCAGTTCCGACCTACAGCAGTGGGCTCAGAGCCAGACCCTGGCTCCAACCCTTCTGGGGCTCCGGCCGATGTCTCTGCCGCCCCTCCTCCGTCTCCGACCCCTGTCGAAGTTCAAGGCGCTCCTCCTCTTCCTTCGACTCCTGCCGAAGTCCGAGGCGCTCCTCCTCCTCCTTCGATTCCTGCCGAAGTTGAGGCGGCCCAGGCTCCTCCCGGAGCTCCTCCATCTGCTCGTGATGCCCCCATTTCTTCCGCACTTCCGGAACCGGAGACTATTAAGGCGGTGCCTAAGGAGTAGCTTTTTTCTTTTTCGATGTAATTTTTTCTTTCTTTTTTCAAGTGCATAGGAACCTTGTAATCATACTTTTTGATCAATGAGAAGATCTTTTTCCAACTTGTTGCCTTCCTTCTTTGCTCTTTCTTGGCAATGGTATGTGGATGCTTCGATGCGAAAATTCACTAGTCCTGGAGGTCGGTAAAGCGTCCGAATCCCTATCTCATCATTGGGTTGCCCCCAGACCAATGGCTAGGTCTTAAAGATGTTCTTCTCGGGAGGAATCCCCTTTTTAGGAAGGGTTTTGTGATTAGCTTGGGTTCATACCCCGAGATGTGGTCTTCTTGCTGAAGGGCTGGGGCTGTATCTTTATTTTTGGCGAGCATTCTTTGATGATTCGAGAGGTGTGGGCCAAGCTGGGGCGTAGGTCGAACTCTGTGCCTTGCGGAGCTGGTCCTGCGACCGGGCTCGAAGAGGATGGCGCGAGGGCCGGATCCTTGCGGGGCTGGTCCAGCGACCGAACCCAAAGAGGATGGCGCGAGGGCCGGATCCTTGCTGAGCTGGTCCTGCGACCGAACTCAAAGAGGATGGCGCGAGGGCCGGATCCTTGCGGAGTTGGTCCAACGGCCGAACTCAAAGAGGATGGCGCGAGGGCCGGATCCTTGCGGAGTTGGTCCAACGGCCGAACTCCAAGAGGATGGCGCGAGGGCCGGATCCTTGCGGAGTTGGTCCAACGACCGAACTCAAAGAGGATGGCGCGAGGGCCGGATCCTTGCGGAGTTGGTCTGTCCTGAGAGACGTAAGGCAGTTCTCTGTCAAAAGGCTCTTCTTTATTGATCAATCATTTTGAATACAACTAGAAGTAATATTTTTTTAGATGGGCAGCATTCCACGGTCGTGGCAACTCCTTGCCATCCATTCCTTCAAGCCTGTAGGCCGACCTTCCTGAGACGGAGACCACCTTATAAGGGCCGAGCCAGTTAGGCGCAAGTTTGCCTTCATTAGGATTTTTATCTGCTGGTAGTGCTTTTTTCAAGACCAACTCTCCAACCGAGAACCTTCTTTCTTTTACCCTCTGATTGTATCCTCGGGACAGCTGCCGCTGGTAGGCGGCCAGACGCACGGATGCTGCTTCCCTTCGTTCCTCGGCCAGGTCGAGCTCTCTGGCGTGGTTTGTTTCGTTCTGCCCTTGATCGAAGAGATTTGTTCTTAAAGTCGGGAGGCCGACCTCAAGAGGGATTACAGCTTCCATCCCGTAAGCCAATGAAAAAGGGGTTGCCGAGGTGGATCGTCTCGGGGTGGTCCTGTATGCCCAGAGGACACTCGGCAATTCTTCCGTCCATCTGCCTTTAGCTTTATCAAGCCTTTTCTTCAGCCCCTCCAGAACCACTTTGTTCGAGATCTCTGCTTGCCCATTGCTCTGCGGATAGGCCGGGGTTGCATAGAGGTTTCTGATGCCCAGTTCCTGACAGAAGCTTTTGAAGAATTTTGAATCGAATTGGGTTCCGTTGTCTGAGACCAGAACTCTGGGGATCCCGAACCGCGTGACGATGTTTATCCACACAAAATTCTTTGTGTCAAGCTCGGTGATGGAGGATAAGGATTCTGCCTCAATCCACTTTGTGAAGTAATCGGTGCCCACCATTAGCCATCTTTTGTTTCCCGGAGTTCGGTGGAGAGGTCCGACGATGTCCAGCCCCCACTGAGCAAAGGGCCATGGACTGGAGAGAGGGCTCAGGTCCCGAGCTGGCTGGTGAAGGGAGTGGGAGAACTTCTGGTATTTTTCGCATTTCCTTGCGTAGATCTGTGCATCTTTCTGCATGTAGGGCCACCAATAGCCCTGGCTAATAGCTCTGTATGCCAGGGACCTTCCTCCGATGTGACTTCCGCAGATTCCTTCGTGGATTTCAATTAGAAAATCTTCTACCTTGCTCGGATGAACGCATTGGAGATATGGTCCGGAGTAGGATTTTCTGTATAGTTTTTCATCCGGAGATAGCCAGAAGTGAGCTGCCTTCATCCTGACCTTGTAGGCTCCGTTCTTATCTTCGGGGAGCTTGTCCTCTCTGAGGAACGCCGCGATTGGGTCCATCCAGCTTGGGCCGAGGTCCGTGCACAGAACTGGCCGAACTGGGAGGAGCTCTATGCTGGGTTTCTCCAATGTCCCTACATCAACTGTCCTTCTCTTCCCAGCTTCTACGGCCGAGGCCAAGCTTGCCAGGGCGTCTGCATGGCGATTGGACTCCCTACCGACTTGCCTTACTTCAACTTTTTCAAACTGGGAGCTGCCTGGTGTGGGATAGATAGGCCACCATTCTTTCGTCTCTGGCTTGGTAGTCTCCGCTCAGCTGGCTCGTCACCAATTGGGAGTCACTGAAGACCGCCACCCGCCGTGCCCCCAGTACTCTCGCGCTGCCGAGACCGGCGATCAGTGCTTCATATTCTGCTTCATTGTTTGATGCTTTGAAGTCGAGGGTTAGTGCCTGTTCTATGACTAGTCCTTCTGGAGATTGAAGGACGATGCCGGCGCCTGCTCTCTTGGATGTCGATGATCCGTCAACGAAGACCTTCCAGGCAGACTCAAGGAATTTTTTCCAGGACTGGTCTTCTTCAGTCTCGGTGTTACCTTCATTTCGGCCCTTGGAGCCCCCCAGTTCGGTATCGAGCGAGGTCGGTACCGAACTAGGTGAGGTGAATTCGACGACGAAGTCCGCCAAGACCTGCGCCTTGATTGCTGTTCTGGGTTGATAATGGATGTCGAACTGTCCCAGCTCCACAGCCCACTTGGAAATTCGACCAGAGAAGTCTGCCCTTCTGAAAAGCGACTTAAGTGGGTACTCGGTGACAACCACTACTGTGTGTGTCTGGAAGTAGTGGGAGAGCTTGCGGGAGGCACTGATCAGTGCCAGTGCCAGCTTTTCAAGCGGCAGATATCTGGTTTCGGCGTCGAGTAGGGTTTTGCTGGTGTAATAGATGGGGTACTGTTGCTTGTCGCTTTCTCGAACCAGCACCGAACTCACCGCATAGTCCGAGACTGCAAGGTAAAGATAGAGAAAATCGTCTTGCGACGGAGTGGACAATAGGGGTGGTGAGGAGAGGTACCTTTTAAGCGTCTCCAGTGCCAAGTCGCATTCTGGAGTCCATTGGAACTTAGAACTCTTCTTCAGGAGCTGAAAGAACGGACGTCACTTGTCCGAGGCGTGGCTGATGAAGCGATTGAGTGCAGCAGCCATCCCTGTAAGTCTCTGGACCTGCTTGGCCGAGGTCGGGCTCTGGATAGATTGTATGGCTGCGATCTGCTCCGGATCGGCCTCGATTCCTCTCCGAGTCACCAAGGTCCCCAGGAATTTGCCGGAGCCGACACCAAATGCACACTTCGAGGCATTCAGTTTGAGCTGGAACTCTCGGAGGATGGCAAATGTTTGGCGTAGGTCCGTTAGGTGGTTCTGCGACTCCTTGGACTTGACTACCATGTCGTCAATATAGACCTCAAAGGTCTTTCCGAGTTGGTCCCGAAACATCCTCGTGACCAGCCTTTGATATGTTGCTCCGGCGTTTTTCAGCCCGAAGGGCATCACTTTGTAACAATAGATGCCTCGAGGTGTGATAAACGCAGTTTTTTCCTCATCAGGTCTGTGCAGAGGGATCTGATGGTAGCCTCGGTAGGCGTCTAAGAAGCTCATCCTGCCATGCCCCGAGGTGGCGTCGATCATCTGGTCGATCTTTGGGAGGGGGAAGCTGTCCTTGGGGCAGGCTTTGTTGAGGTCAGTGAAGTCCACACAGACCCTCCACTTGCCGCTCTTCTTCTTCACTACCACCGTGTTTGCTAGCCACCTGGGGTATTGTACTTCACGGATTGCCCCGGCCTCGAGGAGCTTATCCACCTCTTCCACTATTGCTTCTGTCTGAGGGACCCCCGTTCTACGAGCCTTTTGCACGACGGGCTTGTGTCCGGGATCCACATTCAGCTTGTGACATATGACCTCGGGGTCAATTCCCGGCATCTCATACGGAGTCCATGCAAAGACATCTTTATTCAGAAGTATCGGGGAGCTGGCTACCCAGCAGGAAGTATCGCTCCGGATCTTCAGGATTAATCCTGACCTCGGTGAGGTCCTCTATGCTTTTCTGTCCGGCTGTTCGCCCAACATTCTCAATTTCGGCCTCGAGCTCGGCCATGTGCACTTGCTGCGGCTCAACCTCCCCGGGGGTTATGGCCACGAGGCATTCTCTGGCCATCTTCTGGTTCCCCCATACTGTCACAATCTAGACCACCCCACCAGGCTTCTCTAATGGAAACTTGAGTTTCTGATGGAGGGTGGAGGGTATTGCTTCCATGGCGTGCAGCCAACTCCGTCCCATTATCACATTGTAGGGGGATGGCGCGTCTATAACCATGAAGTCGGCCATCTTTGTCGCGCCTCCTACCCGGACTTCAAGTGAGATCTTCCCCTTGGGGTACACTGGTTCAGCGCTGAACCCTATCAAAGGGATGTGGGCTGCCTGTAGATCAGATTCGGGTAAGCCGAGCTGCTTGAAGCAGCTGTAGTAAATGACTTCGGAGGAGCTCCCTGGATCTATGAGGACGCGCTTGGTGGTGTAATTGTTGAGCCGCAAAGTGAGGATGAGGGCATCATTATGGGGGAGCTGGACTCCCTTTAGGTCTTCATCTGAGAACCAAATCCTGGGCCTTTCCTTCTTAGCCCTCTTCGGGGCGCTTTCTAGCTCTGCCGACATCACTTGTTTGCCATGGGCAGCCCTTCTGGCCTCTGACCGAGCTCGGGTACTCTGCTTACCCGGGGCGGGGGCCAGGTGGATGACGTGGATGATACCTGCCGGTTCGTCACTGTCCTTGTCATCGCTGGGTTGGTTGCGCTGCTGAGCTCGGTTGACTCTTTCTTCCCCCTTGATGTACTCTTGGAGGTGCCCATCCTTCACGAGCTTTTCGAGATGGGATTTTAGCGCAAAGCAGTCTTCAGTCATGTGCCCGTGCTGCTTGTGATAGGAGCAGTGTTTTTGCCTGTCTCGGGTGGATGGGTCGCCTGGCATCGGCCTCGGCCATTGGAAGTATGGTTCTGCCTTGATTTTGCTCAGGATTCTGTAAATGGGCTCCTTGAATACGACACCGATGGCTCTGTAAGGATCGCTGGCCGGCTTGGTGGGCTGAGACCTCGACCTCTTGCTGTTGTCCGAGGAGATTGAGAAAGAGCGGGCAGGCTTTCTCCTATCCGACCTCGGCCTGGAGGACGTCCCCTCCCTGGTGGAGGCTTGGTCCCTGGTGGAGGCTTGGTGCTTCTTTGGGAGTCCAAACCGTTCCGTGCCGTGGGCCTCGTCCTCCTCTTGCTCGACATATTGTTTCACCCTCGCCATCAATGCTTTCATCGTAGCCACGGGGTTCCGGACCAGGTCCCTGCGGAGTTCGTTTCCTGGGAGTAAGCCTTCCCTAAAGCACATGATGGCGACTTCGTCGTTAGCGTCGGTAATCTGGCTGTATATCGTCCAGAACCTTCTGGCGAAGGCAGTGATGCTCTCACCGTCCTTCATTCGGATCGCCATGAGATTGCTACCCGTCTTTGGAATGACGCGGTGTGCTTGAAACTTTTCAAGGAAAGAACTTCGGAGCTGCCGCCAGCTCGAGACCGACCCGGGGGGGAGCGCGCAGAACCACCGGAGGGGGAGGTCTCCCAGACTGGATGAGAAGACTCTGCAGTTTAGGAGACCGACGTCCCCCCAGACCGACATTCGCTGAGTGAAATGTCGCAGATGCGCCTCTGGGTCCGAGGCTCCGTCATAAAGGATGAACCTTGGGACGCTAAATCTCTCAGGGAGAGAGAGATTTTTAATCTCCAGTGAAAAGGGGGACATGCCCTGATCGTCCTCTTCATATTCACCAGTCTGGTCTCGGGAGAGACCGTTCTCGGCCAAACGGGCCTAGACCTCCTGCTTGATATAGTGGTCCAACTGCGCCTTGAGGTCCGTCTGGTCATCGAGTCTCGGGGATTCCGGCTCACGCCGTGCTCCCCCGAGACCACTAGGCAGATGACTGCTGCTCGAGCCTTCCTCCTCGCAGTGAGACCTCCTTCTGTGGTTGAGGACATGCCTTAGATCTTGGTTACCCGGGTGGGTCCGCTTCCGCCGGGGAGGCGGACCACGAGACTTCCTCTCATTCATCTCGAGCCGCTCCTCTAGACGACGAATCACCTCGTCTTTATCTTGGAGAGCCTGGTCCTGGGCATCGAGCTCTTTAAGCAGGGGGTCGTCATTTCTCGTTTCACGGATATGATGAAGAGATTGGCCGTCGTCGCGAGAGTGACGGTGGGACTGATGGGACGTCGCCCTGATAGGGGTTTTGCCCCTTCGCCGAAGATCCGACGTGGGGGCGTTCTGTTCCGTACCCCTTTGTGACCGACCATCAGGATGGAGAGGGACCCCTCGACGGTCATCATGGTAGGAGCCCGCGGTCGTGGGCCGAGACGAAGAGGCCGACTGGACTATGCCTTCTACGTACGCGGCTCCCGACTTTCCCCCAGACCTCCTCTGGCGCGGGACCTCCGGTTCCTCCTGCCTGTCTGGAGGAGCCGCCATCGGCCCTGGAGGGGGAAGAAGAGCGGAACGAAGGTCGGGGGTAAGCTCTGGAAGTGCGGACTGCGGCTGCAAGAATGGTAGAAATGAAGGTTGTTCTGGTAGTGGGAAAGACGACGCCTTCCGAGACTTCGACGGTCCTCCGCCACCGTTTCTGGTCTTTGGAGGCATGACTTCTTCAGAAGTTTTGGCACAGATCCTATTCCCACAGACGGCGCCAACTGTAAGTGCCTAAAAATTACGGACTTAGGTAATCGAGGATCAAGCTCCTGATTTGTGGTTTTAAAGGGAATAAAGGGAAAGGATCGAGTCTCCAGTCACCTGAAAGGAAGGAAACAACGGTCAGAGACCCTGGCTATGGGTAGCCGAAGGCCCTCCGACGATCAAGTCAGTGTATGAACTGGAAGAGAATGGAGAAAAGCCAGCTTATGGAGGGGAGGATCATGCGTACCTTGTAAGGCTTTCCTTCATGTAATATATAGACGTGAGGGTCATCATGGTACTGTCCACATAAAGGGATGGGAGTCCCATCAGCGTGTATTCGTACCTCTTGAGTGGGGGTAGGTGAAAAAGGGGGTGTCCCATCGGATCATCATCCCATACCTATGGACTTGAGATAAGGCGTGCTTCTTATCTGGGTTTGGCACCCACTCTGTCTGTCAACTTGCCGTCCGTCGTGGCAGTGCATTTATGGCCGCATTTATGACTGAGTGACAGGAGCCGAGGTCGGGCAGAGGCTGAGACCGAGATTGGAGCCTGTGACGTGGCCACCGAGACACGATTCATGGTTCCCCCGAGATGGCGCTACGGCCGACCTCACGTGGTTTCCGAGATAAAGGTTAAACCGAGACTGGGGATGGGCCCCCGTTCGAATTAGTGAGCATAAAACGACCCCACACAGCTACTGACTATTGCTGGGATCCCTTCTCTGCTGCAGCCACCACTTCATCTTCTTCATTTCTCTCTTTTCCCTCTCTCTCATTTCCCCTCATCCAGCCCTGTTACTCTACTGGAAGCCACTGCTGGGCTGGGAGATTTTCTTCCCAGAAGCTGCTGTCACTACTTCTCCTCCTTATTTGTGAAGCTGAACCATTTCTCTGCTGGAACCTCAGCTGGGAGCAGCAGCCATTTCTCCTTCTTACTGTTGAGCTGGAATCAATACTCAGCTGGGACTTTCCTCTTGAAACTACTGCAGCTGCTTCTTCCTTCTCCCTGTTTCCCCTCTTATTTCTCCACCTGAACTATTGTTACTGAGCTGGAAAATCCTTGGAAGCCTTGCTACTGCTGCTGCTACTACTGATTTCTGCTGTGTCATCTTCTTCTTCTCCTTCCTCTGCATTTCAGCTGGAAACTGGGTTCTCTTCTATTGATTTCTTTCTCTCTACAATCCTCTCTCTCTCAAGCTAAAAGGCAAGTGCATCTTACTGTTAACTTAGAATATATGTTGTCTTTCCTTTGATTTCTTTAGTTTGATTTCATGATTGTCACTAATTAGTCATAGAAATTCTACCTGAGCTTAGTTGTTTGTTTGTTTGGATGGAAATGGGCATTGATGGATGGGGGTTTCACCCCCCATTTGGAAGATTAATGGGCCACAAGGTTGTCAATTAATGGGCATTAGAGTTGTTTGATGTTTGGAGATGATTTGGTGAAGTTTGGGACTGATTGGAAGTGATTTGGTGGAAAAACGGGTTGAAATGGAGAAAACCTGAAAACTGGTCTCAGTGCATGGCCGAGACCAGTGTATGGCCGAGATCAGTGTATGGCCAAGATCAGTACATGGCCGAGCTCAGTGCAGGACCGAGCTCAGTGCATGGCCGAGACCAGTGCAGGACCGAGCTCAGTGCATGGCCGAGACCAGTGCAGTGCAGTGCATGGCCGAGACCAGTGTAGTGCATTGCATGGTCGAGCTCAGTGCAGGACCGAGCTCAGTGCTTGGCCGAGACCAGTGCATGGCCGAGACCAGTGCATGGCCGAGACCAGTGCAGTGCATGGCCAAGACCAGTACATGGCCGAGACCAGTGCATGGTTGAGACCAGTGCAGTGCATGGCCGAGACCAGTGCAGTGCATGGCCAAGACCAGTGCATGGCCGAGCTCAGTGCAGGACCGAGCTCAGTGACTGAAATTTCATGGAAAAGATGACCTGAAACTTAGAATTAACATTTAGAAAGTGTTTAAAGCTGGAACATCAATCTTTCTAAGGTTTTTAGAGTATGCGGTCAATCACCTAGGCCAGGTTGTTTGACCGGACACGCTGTAAGCCTTTAGAAACGAATTGAGTTGTCCAGGAAGCCCGATTCAGATTAGTTAGTGCACTCGGTTGATCCTCCCGGCCAGGAGATCAACGGAGCTCACAACACATCAGGTTCACCTGGGAAACCCTGATTGTTCCAGTTTTCAACATTTAGGAAATATGATCAGTTGTGGGGCCCATTGACCATCCAAATGAGCATTTATCAGTGATCTAAGCCCGAGTCAATGGTGTGGCTCAACCTTGACTCGCGGGGACCACTGTTTAGGGTTTAGGTTATTAATCTAAGATGATTCGACCTTTAAGAGTTGTCAACAATGCCCTTAACCAACTAAGCACCAAATACAGTATCTTACGGCATTAATGACATCGTTTAGAGATCGAATTACCGGAGATGGACCCGAACCTAAAGTGGCCCATTACCTAGGATTGGACCGTTGGATTTCCCGTTGATTCTCTGATTGAAGTTTATACTTCACTGTTATTATTACTCTGTCATTCTTAGATCTTTAGAATAGCTGTTTACTATTAATTAACATAAATGGAAGACTTGAACCTAGGGTATCTAGAGGTGACCCGATAGTGTGATTTCGGAGTTCATTGACCCGTGTCTGTGTCTAGGCGAGCCCTTATTGGGCCTAAGTGTGGAGATGTGAACCTTTAGCTTGAAGAGGTAGTTTTATTGGACTGTTAAGCTGTTATGGATTGGAATGGAACTGTTTATCAGTATAAATGGATTAGTTGCCTCGTTCGGACAGATTTAGACCAGGCCATGTGTTGTTGGGCCTTGGTATGGATCTAACGAGTGGGCTTGGGCCTTGAATGAAATCCATGGACTAAGTTGAGATGTGTAGACCTCTTAGAGACTTGGATAGGACCTTGTTCACGCAAGGCAAAGCCTAGACAGACACAGACCTTAGAGTTATTCTCGAGTCGGCATGAACATTCACTCGGTTGATTTAAGCTCAGCCTGTGGACTGATCATCCCCGGTAGGAGCTAGTTGAGTGTTGAGGAGCTATCATGATGAGCTGTGTGGTTGAGACGGATGGTGTGATACCGTGCCGGTCTGGAGTGTTGAGATGATGAGTTGATGAGTGATATGTGGGATTAGTTATTCCCAGCACTGGTGAGATTTCCCCGCCGCAACTGTGTTCAGTATGGGAGGGCCGCGGCATAATATCCCGCGGTATTCCAGCTCGTGTGAATGTGCCACTCTGTTTACAGTAGTTTAGATTGTTTCTATTTATCTTGATTCCTTATGATTATCATGCACACTTGCTTAGTTCATTTCCCTTGCTATTCATTTACTTTATATACCTGTCTCTATTTCCTTTGATATATATGTTCTATGTTAGTAGTATGTTGTAACTTGCCAGATCGTTTAGATCTGACCCATTCATTGGTGCTTAGGCCTTGATCCCGAGATCCCAGACGATGCACTAGCTGTAGTGGAGGCACCCGTTGCAGGAGAGTACGCATGGGGCCCGGCCGACACGGATGTCGAGCCGGAGGGTGGAGACGATCTATATGGGTTTTGAGGGACTCTATTTTATTTTGGGTTTGAGAGACAATTTTGTAGCGAGATGGGTAGATTCAAATGTATAAGTTTTGATTAACAACTGATACTGTAACTAGACATTTGTTCTGCTCACACTTTATATATCGATACCTATTGCTTCCGCATTGTTTAATTGTTATGCTTCCGCAATTTAAATGTTATTATTATATTGGTCAAAAAGTTTTAAATTGGACCTCACTGCGGCCTACGATCTTGGAAGTTCTCGGATTTTCCGGGAAGTAGCGCGCCAATTTCGGGTATTCGAACGAGTATATCGGTATCCGGAATTGGGGCGTTACATGATCAGTTAAGCCCAGGGATCCGAAGATGGACCCATAGGCGACCTTATGGGTGCTGGACTCACACGGAACGGATCCCATATGGCCAAACTGATCTAGGGGCGTGAGTCCTGTTGGCAATGTCGATCAACCCAGAATCTTGGCCCGATGACTAAAAATCCACTCACGGATGGTGGATGATGATAGAATTGTTCCAACTTTTCATTGGCCAACCTCTAAATAATGAGACATTTATATGAAGAGCACCCATTGGCATGGTCGAGAAGACCAATAATTCTTTAAACATTCACAAACTTGATTTTTAGTTCATTTGATATGCATGTTTCTTAGACTTTTCATTTATGATGGGGATTTTTATTTTTCATTAATGTCCTAATTTATGGTGAATAGTTTAATTATTTCAGTTTTATCATGTGATTGTATAGTTATATTGATTTATTATTTAAGGTATGAATCATGGAACTGAGGACTCTATGTTTGGTAGATAGTGCCATAACACATACCATTCTAAAAAATCAGAATTTTTTCTCGGAATTGTTGTTCATTCCAGGAAAGGTATCCACCATAACTGGACCTGTGCAAATAATTAAAGGCTCCGGAAGAACCCATATGATGAGACAATATTCCCGCCGTTAGGGGGAGATAAGATAGTTCCTGAAGAACGTATTGTTCATGTAGAACGACCCGTTTCTGAAGAACGACGAGAAGTAACACGGAATACTTCAAGTCTATCTCATCTAGATCCACGTACTTTACAATGTGAAAATGAAGTACGCAAGAAGCATGACAGTCCTATAGGTTTAAAAGACTTAGCTCCGCGGAAAAGGAGAAATGAACAATCATCATCATGTCCTCCCGAAGAGGCACGTAGTCCTCTTGAAGAGGCTCCTCCCGAAGAGGCACGTACCCTTCTTGAAGAGGTTCCTTCCGAAGAGGCACAAAACGCTCCTGAAAAGGTTCCTCCCGAAGAGGCAAGTAACGCTCCTGAAGAGGTTCCTCCTAAAGAGGCACATAACGCTCCTGAAGAGGTTATGGTAAAATCCGTTCTCTCTAGAGTAATGGAAGTCCCTAGTGAGACTTTGGAAGCCCCTGAAGAGGCACCGGTACCGGAAAATGAAGAGTTCTCTATATTTTACAATTATTCAAAAGAGAGATGGATAGAAATGAATTATCATCGATGACATATTTGCATATGCGGTAACTACTCAAATATCAAAGGAAAATGATGATGATGATTTGGACACAGAACTACGTTCTACAAATGAACGTCGACAAAGAAATGATTGGCCAAAATGGGAAAGTGCTATCAAAGCAGAGTTAAAGTCTCTCAACAAACATGGTGTGTTTGGACCTATAGTACAAATCCCAAAAAATGTTAACCCTGTAGGTTACAAGTGGGTGTTTGTAAGAAAATGGAATAAAATGAATGAAATTATCAAATATAAGGCACAATTAGTGGCATAAGGTTTCCTGCAGAAACCTAGGATTAATTATGAGGATACATACTCCCGTCATAGATACAACAACTTTCAGATATCTAATAAGTTTAACAGCTTCTCAAAATTTAGAAATGAGACTCATGCATATTGTAACTGCTTACTTATATGAGGACTCAGACACAGAAATTCACATAAAAATCTCGGAAGGATTTCCTTTACCTGAAGTAAAGGCAAAGAGTATGTACTCAATCCAATTAAGGCGATCATTGTACAGCCTGAAGCAGTCCGGAAGAATGTGATACAATCGTCTCAGTGAATACTTGTCTAAAAGGGGGTATGAAAACGATTCCATTTGCCCGTGTCATTTATAAAGAAATTTTTTAAGGGATTTGCAATATTAGCAGTTTATGTGGATGACATAAGTTTGATAGGGACTCCAGAAGACTCGAAGAAACTGCTGATTATTTAAAGAAAGAATTTGAAATGAAAGACCTTGGAAAAATGAGATTCTGTCTCGGATTATAAATCGAGAGAAATTCTAATGGGATGTTGGTCCATCAATCTAATTATACTGAGAAGGTTTTAAAATGATTTAGTATGAACAAGGCACATTCATTAAGTACCCCCATGATCGTTCGGTCTCTTGATATAAAGAAAGATCCATACCGTCCCATCGAGGAAAATGAAAAGGTATTGGGTCCCGAAGTACCATACTTAAGTGCTATTAGAGCCCTAATGTACTTGGCACAATGCACTAGACAAGATATTGCATTTTCTGTGAATCTATTTGTTAGGTATAGCTCCGCACCAACTCAAAGGTATTAGATTGGTATTAAACACATCCTACGATATCTGCGCAGAACAACTGATTTAAGAATATTTTATTCTTACGATCATAAAGATTCTACTTTTGTAGGATATGCAGATTCAGGTTATCTATCTGATTCTCATAAGGGTCGATCACAAACATGTTATGTGTTTCTAAATTGTAATGTCGCCATTTCTTGGCGTTCTACTAAACAGACTTTGGTAGCTAATTCTTCTAATCATGCTGAGATTTTGGCTCTTTATGAAGCTAGTAGGGAATGTGTATGGCTACAATCTTTGATTCAGCATGTTCGTAGTTCTTGTCAAATACCATATATTGCAGGTATCCCAAATATTATCTATGAAGATAATAAAGCATGCATAAGACAAATTCGAGAAGGTTTCATTAAAGAAGACAAGACTAAACATATAGAACTGAAGTTCTTCTTCACTCATGAACTTCAGAAGAACAATGAGATTGAAGTCAAGAAAGTTTGTTCGAGTAACAACTTGACTAACCTGTTTACCAAATGTTTGCTAAAATCAGTATTCCAAAAGTTGGTATATGAGATTGGCATGCGTATAGTTCATCATCAAACTATGTAAATGATTGTTATCATCAGGGGGAGTAGTTTACCAGGGAGCATCCTGAAGTATGCTACCCATGGACATTTGTGCGCTGTACTCTTTTTCATTTTCTAGGTTTTATCCCACTGGGTTTTCCTAGTTAAGGTTTTAATGGGGCAGCATTATGCACGTCCAACACCAGTTCAATGATCTTGAAGAATGTTGTACTCTTTTTCCCTTTGCTTTGGTTTTTTCCCGCTGGATTTTTCTTAGTAAGGTTTTTAATGAGGCAACTGTCATTGAATGGTGGTCATCCAAGGGGGAGTGTTATAAGATATGGATCTTAGGTGGATGCCCACTTAAGATAAATTAGAGTTAGAATTAGAGTTCCTTTCTTATGAGGTTATATTGTCCATAAATAAGTTTCTCCCATTGTATTTGTATACACATATAATGAGATAATAGAAATGCTCTCTTTTCTCCCTCCTAATCTTCTTTCTCTTGGTCTCGCTCTTTTCTAACACTAATAAGATTTTTAAAATGATAAAATGGTGGGTTCTAGATTGTGATTTTTAAAAGGTGGTCCCATTTACCGCAATTCCTAAAGATGGGCCCAACTACCCAGGAGGTTTTTTCTTAATTTATAATTCTACCAAACACGTGCACTAATTGTAAATTAAAACTTAAAAAATGTACTTTAGACCTTAACTTAATTAACTCTTATTAATTAGGTTAAAGTTTCCAAATGGTCCCTTTAGGCTCATCTTTATTAGTAAGATTAAAAATCTTGCTAACTTACTGTTCAATCAGTGGTAAGGTAGATCCCCTTCAACATAGGGTATCAAGATTAATCCCTTGCTTTAGATCCATGCACTTGTACTAGCATTACAGACATACATTTGAATATATGATGATATTAAAGAAAAACACAATTTCTACAAGAACTTGGATGGTTTGGATTGAAGGATGTTTGGCATTATATACGGTGATGATAGGCGTGGACATGGATGTCTATGCTCCATCAGAGTATCAACAAAGGCCCAACTGCAAATACGTATTGTAATTTGTAATCCAATACACAGCCCCAAAATAATAGCTGGATGGAGTAGCTGGAACTGTCTTCCTTTTGTCTCGTCTACCTCTTCCCCACATGACTTGAAGTTTTAGTGTCTTGTCTCTTTCATCTTAATCTAGACCAGCAGAGTGCTGACCCTAGTTTGAATTTATTTTTGGAAACAGCAGCCAAAACAAAAGCCTGTGGATCTTGTGCTGTTGTCATGGATTTTTCAAAACAGGCACTACAATTGACTCTTTCTGTTTGAGCAAGTGGGGGCAAAAAGGAAAAGGGAAATTGCATTATCATCTATTTTAGGATAGCACCATACATGTGCATTTGTGGGTAGGTATTAGGTGGAATTATTCTGGCTTTTGATGAAATGGGTCTTCTTATTTGGTTAATCCAGACTGTCGATCAGTTTTGTTTGATGGTGGCTGTGATTTTATCAACAAATCACAGCCTGATTTGTGGGGCACTCCAAAATGCATGCCAAATATTAGCATCAGATCATTTTACCCTTTAATTTAAGGAGAGACTTACATACATGTTTGTGTGTTTTTTAGGATCCGGATCCAAACAGGAAAACCTATTAGAACCAATTAAGAAATTACACTTTCGTTTTGCATGTGTGTTGTACTTAAAAGACGACGGTGCACTCTTTATTGGGACCAAACAGGGATCCGGTTCCCCAGTTTTACATGACCAATTCATAATTGTGACAAGTGGAATTGGTGTGACAGGTGGGAATTAGGATTGATGATCATAAAGACCACAGTGGGCTCCACTGGATGTCTTGTATCATTATTCCTACCTGCCACATTCACCACACCATACCCGGTTTTACTGAGCCACATTAGCCTTGGCAAGTCATATTGAATGGGTGACTCGGCCTCTTTCATGACATTTGGCACATTGGTGGTGCAGGAGTCAGGATGTGGTGAGGTTAAAATCTACGGTGTCATAAGTGGAAGAACTACGGTATGTCACGTCACTGTAGGGTACTCCTGCCTTAGACACGGGTGGTACCACCTGGTCACCATACATACGAGATTATAAACAACCCTTTCATAACATCTAGCCTTTGGATGAACATTTCAAAGAGGATTTTTTGGGTCCTTGGGCAATACGTCTATTCTTTACTAGAAGTTTTTGATGTTACGAAATTTTTTTCTCACCACTTGATGGCCTATCCTCTCACACTTATGTATGCAACATTTCTTTCTATGAAGTTTAAAATCTCAACCATTTAGAAGGCCTCAAATGTCCTACCAAAAATTTGAAATTCCACCACTTTTTTTTATGTGAAATTCCTAGTCATTTAAGTACAAAAAAAAAAAAAAAAAACAGATTTAAGTTAATACTTCTCTCATTATAATCCCTCTTACCAATGACCTAGTCTATTTAAGTTAAGATAACTCTAGGAAATCCTTTACCAATAAAAAAAATCTTGAAAATTTCATTAAACAATCGGCACATTTGAGGTAATAGGAAATCATACATGCAAGGTAATAATAAGGATAGAGTCTGGATTACTTATTGTAAATATTGTACCTTCATTCATCATGAGTTGACCAATAACAGTTCGCCACGTTATTTAAAAATTTATGTGATTTTATTTCATTTGATTTAAATTTTTTTAAACTTCAAAATTACCTAAATTATTTATGTACGTTGTAGATTGTTATTGGTCCATTCACAAAAAAAATATGTAACAAATATGATCGGTGATCCAGACTCATAGGGATAAGGATTCACCTATGATTTATTAACTTTAATTTTGAATGGTGGACCCACATGTTCCTAAAGTTTTGCCAAATGATGTGAAAGTTGATGACCCTAGTAGCGTCATGATAGTGACAGATATTATTGCATTGATGTGGGTTGTCATGTACACATAAAATATGTTATCTGGATATGGACATCAGCAAGTATAGTAGTCAGAGGTCACTGTCGAATAAATGGCATATCATACAGTTCCTGGACATGTTCATGCACATGGCTGACCTTAATTAATTGTCCACAAATTGTCTCCTTAACTCAAGGGACTGACTACTAATTTAGTATCAAATTAAGTTTATGTTTGAGACAACAATCCAACATCAACATGTACATTTGGTTTGGCATACGCCATAATGATCTTTCCGTTTGAGTTGCCCAAAAAACATGTAATTTCCCAAATATTTTCAGAGCTTTCATGGAAAAGTATTCTTATGCTTGGTGAATACAAAAAATCCCATTAGGATATGTTTGTTTACCGGAACTTATGATATTTTGGATATAATGTGACATGATGTAACATCTTGCCGTAGAACATTTGAAATGTTATTTTTCTTTTATTAGAATTTTAAATTCTAACAACTCAAAAGATCTTTATGAAATTTTGGAATTTCTTTATCTATACCATTTGTTGGAATTTCAAATCCTTTATAAAAAAAATGGGATTTGGAATTCCATCTAAAGAAATAACTTTTGGAGAATTTGAAAATCTCCAAGATATGAATTCTTGAAATTTTGATAAAGAAACGAGTCATATATATCGATAATTAAGGTATTTTATCATCTTTTATTTTATTTTATTTTATTTCCTTTTATTATTTTACTGATCAGTGATAAAGCCGTTTACCGCTCATCTGTATACGTCTTTTTTGACAATATCGCTGCTCGTTCCTTCTTTTTCTTTGTATAAAACTATCATTAGGTACAAAGGTCACTTATCGGGTGATAACGAACAGCAGTTCTTATCTATTTGCCTGTGATTTGAATTCCGGATATGTCATCCTTTTTTGATTGTGCGGGCATTCCTTCCCACTTGAGTAGACTTCTTTGCATTCGGGCTCTCTCCTGGTTCCCAGCCAAATTACAGATGTGGCTTTGTCATCTCACATCTGGTTGTAGAGTTGAAGAGCATCTTCCGGAAAGCTTCCTTGTGCATATTCCCAGACAAACATGGTCCAGATCATAAGTCAGTTTTGTCCATTGGATCATGGTGGATCCCACCTATGATCAGTTCAGAGTGGACTTGCATTGATTGGTGCTGGCTTTGGTGTTTGTGTAACAGGGAAAGGAGATAATCTTGACCTGGGTGGAGAACATGGGCATACGTTAATTGCTTCAAAGAAAGAATCCACCGAGGTGCTCTCAACCATGGCATACTTCAGGCTTTAGCTATTAGCTTCCTAGAGGTCTATATGACGCACTCAGATGTTCTATCTTGATGTCCATATGTACATATGTTCATGTGCCACAGGTCTTTAGTGTCTATATTGAGATTTGAGGGTGTCTTTCACAAAGTTTAATAGGATTCGTCAGGTACAATTTCTATTTTCTTTGTTAAATCAAGATTCCAATTAAGAATGAAAATTCTTTTAAAAGGAAATCTCTTAGCGCATGTTCGGTAATGGACAATAAATCTATGGATCTAATGATTTTTTACTACCACTGGAATAAGAATTCATCGCTAGGGATTTATATAGTTGAGGATCTTACATTGTTATTGGTGTGTATAGATGCATATAGCCATATAGTTGAGAAAATTAGGGTTCGGTGTGAAAATCCACTTAAATGAGGATTTTCAAATTAATTTTATAGCTGGTGGTCGGATCTGAGTTCCAGAAAATGAAGATTTCAATTTTTCCAAATCATCAGAAATTTACAGTTGCAAAATATAGATTTACCACGACTTTAGGAAAATCGGAAATCTTCTTCCTAAAGATTGAGTTGCTAAACATGACCTTAAAATAAAATAAAATAAAAAATTCTACAAAGTGTCCAAACTCTTCAAAGCAACGGAAGAGGACCTATTGCCAAATTTTTATCTTTTATTTTTTACTCTCATCCCACGATATCATGGAACATGACATTCCATGGTATTACAGAATAACTACTTACATATCTCTTTTTAAATTATACTGGCATTCTTTTGATATTATGAAATAATAGTTATTGATATTGTGGAATAAGAGTAAGAAAGTAAAAAAATAAAAATAGAAATCCAAAGGTCCTCTCCCATGGTTTTGAAGAGTTTTAAGGAATTAAATTTTGATTCAAATTTTTGAGAATCTTTTTTCGTAAAAATCTCATTAGGTGTTTGAAAATTTAAGTGAAAAACTGCACCAAAAACAGTCCCTACACCTGGTTAACCATCTAGGGAAGTCCACCAAGATTGAACGGCCCAGAACTCAAACACATGTTCCACAGTTATAGATCAAAAGTCAAACTAAATGATTTCCACTTTCACATCAGGCCGAGAAAATTGAAAAAAGTCAAAATTTGGAATTGCCCGAGGAGTGTGGTGCGGGTCACACGGACTTGCCTCCCACTTCATTCTCTGATTCTCTTATCACTCTAACTTGGAGTCAGTGCCTTCCACACCTCCACTTGGAATACTGTAATAAAGTGGTCAGTAGGCCCATCACAAATAATTATCGTTGAATAGGATGATCAGTGGCCCACCTCTGTTATCTTGCTCAAAAGATCCCTACCGTCACGTTTATCTCGTTTATCTTTGTACTCAATCCCAAAATTAATTGGTCATACAACACGGAATAACAATAGTTTTATACTGAGGGCGAAGGCTCGACCATGATTATGACCGTTCAGGAGCGGGGGTGAATGTTGACTTCAACAATTCTTCCCTCCACGTCACTCCGGCCGTGACTCATGCCGCGAACTCGCAAAACGCGTGTCTCAATATTTGAACACCCAACCTACCGGGCTCTAATATCAATTGGTTTTGAAATAAGTGATAACTCAAAAGGATGTAAGATCCTACAATGTGGAAAAGGTAACGGATCTCTCATTAGACTCTCTCTTCATCTTGAAGGCCAATGGCCAGTCTAGGTGAAAGCCCCCTCTCAAATATTTCTACCGGGCGAATCTTTCCCCATAGACTCCCCCCTTTCAAATATATAATGACTTTGAGCCAAATCTCTATATATATAGAGATACACATACAAAGTTCCTTAATTCTGACACTGCTACGAGAATTACTCTTACTCGAGCATTTCCTATATATGTATGCAGTTTTTTTCTTTTTCAATATAATTTATACCTAAATACTATATTTTTAATAAGATGTGCTCCTGTGAGAACATCTCTAACCTTACTATAAAAAATAGGAGTGGGGGCCTTCACATTTAAGTTATTGGCCTTGGATAGTAAGGTGAGGGCCCCACCTTATTTTTCATTGTAAGTTAAGAGCATCTCTCATAGAAGCATCTCCCATTTTTAATTATTATAATTTTTTAAAAGCGCATCTATTTTCTTATAGCATGAATTATATTGCCTCGTGCTAAACACCAGCATGTTTTGCTAGTCTCGCTTTAATAAAAGCTCTTATGAAATTATAACGTTCTGGATGTGAAAACAGCCCCTTTACATATTGTACTATGTATGATTATTATAATTGAGCTAAGTTAAATACAATTAAAATAGCTATATATAGGATGGGATAGGGCCAATTAATCCACCTGCTCTAAACCTGACTTGGGCCCTAACCCAGCGGGTTGTTTGTTTCCGGTCATTTACACAGTAAATGATGCACATGCCTAATAGTTATACACAACCACAGTTGTCTGTGTTCCTTCACGTATATTAGGTATCAGTGAGGTGCGAAAATGTTGTATGGATGAGGTACTCTCATCAACATCTCATTTATATTTTGAAGAGGTGGAGAATACTTTCATATATAAATGAGAAGTAGTGGTGGTATAAATTGCAGTAGGGGGATACCTAAACAAGTTATTGGTGTGAACTTATTCAACCACAATTTTTTTTTTTTTTTGCATTTTTGTGGGTTTTTAATTGGTAATTTGACTGGTTTATCTTCTTTATTATTGGTCTAATAAACCCAATTAATTTTAATTGCATATCTGGAACCTTTATAGATTTTAAAGAAATTGTGAAAAACATGAAGAATCTCCACCTATAGATCTAATTTTCTGCAATTTTGTGGCCCCCGATTCATAATTGCTTAACATTATTTTACTAATTATAAGCATCAAAATGTTTAGTTTTATATCTTTGAACCTTCCAAATGTTTTTTTTTTTTTTTTTAATTTATCGGAAAGAGTAAAAAGAATCCAAACTCATCTACAACCATTAAATCATACTCGTTTATTTGTGTGAAAATGGTGATTTTTAACAAGCATGGTAAAGTGTTTCCCGTATGTAACATTAATTATATATGTAAAATTTAACTTTTTATCCTACGTGTAAAAGTAAAAATGACACAGAGAGATCTGTATCATGCGAAACTCAAAATGGGCACTACTAAGCAAGACCCTGGTAGGAGAAGCTCAAGGCGGAACCCGTTTAACCTGTTGCTATCCCTAGCATTGTGGCTGCAAGGAAAAAATTGATTTTATTTGGCTTCAATCATTTGTGTCAAATTGGTATTGATCATGTGTTACTTTTCTTAAAGTATTGAAATCTAATCCAACGCTATTGTCTATCAGACCTTAATGTTCTCTTCTGTACTTGGCACCTTTAAGCCCAATTCTGATATAGTATCGAAGATTAAGCTGAATTAAGACAGCAGAAATGAGCATATTTCAGTAATGGACTTTCTAGACACTTGTCAATAATCAACTTTTGAAATTGGACATATTAAGGAGACAGGGGAAACAAAGGAATATGTTACACCCCAACCCGAACCAATCTTGTTTAATGCTAATCAATTGTGTTTTAGGTAATTTCTCATACTTAGTGACTAATTAAGGTAGTTTATGTAAATTATGATTTTCCCAAAGTTCATCATATGCACATCATTTTGGTGTCATCGCGTGTATTTCGTTAAGCTTGTCAAATTTCGTATTCGACCTTACTTCATTTGATCACTCTTTGAGGAAATGGGCCATCATTTGACTCAAACTAGAAATATACAAAAACTATTGGACTGTTTTGCAAAAACTCCATCCTTATCATTCACAACAACTCCCATCCATTTCATTTCATTCGTTTGGTGCATGGGCTGTGGAGAGAACCCCTTTTCTCTTCTTTCTTTTCAATTTCTCTTCCTCTTTGCAAGCTCATTGGCCTTGTGTAAGTGAAAACAAGTGTGGAGATCATCTTCCTCTTCATCTCCTTCTTCTTGTTCATCTCCATCTCTTGGTTCAAGAAACCATTTCTTCTCCAACTCCAAATTCGGAATTATTGTCAAGGTAAGAATTAAACCCCATCTTTCTTTGTGTTTTGAGTTGAAATAGAGTCAATGGACTCTATTAGAGTCATATTTGCATATTCATTAGCATTTTCCATGTGTTTTGTGATTAGGGTTTGATATTTGGGGGTTTTTGGTTAATTGGAGCAAAAGATTAAAGAATAGCTTGGAAGGCTAAAATGAGGCAAGTATAAGCATGATATGAATTTACATGTTGTTAATTACATTGATTCTATGTTTACTCATGATTCTTAGTATTCAATAATGTAAGAATTGGATTTAAAATTCATGTTAAGCTCTTCTTCTCTTCTTCCTTTCAATTTCCTTTCCTTCTTCAATCACTCTAGCATTTTGTGCAAGTGAAAACAAGTGTGGAGATCATCTCCCTCTTCATCTCCTTCTTCTTGTTCATCTCCATCTTTTGGTTCAAGAAACCATTTCTTCTCCAAATTCAAATTCGGAATTATCACAAGAGGTAGGTTCCAACCTCTTTTTGTTTGGATTTTTGAGTTGTATTAGAGTTAAAAGACCCTTGTGATGGACATGCCTTCATATTCATGTGTTTTTCATGTGTATTGTGTCTAGGGTTTGAATATTTGGGGATTTTTAGGGTTCTTTAAACCAAGAGTGTAGAAGAGGTTGGAAAGCTTAAATTTGAGGCAAGTATATGCATGATATGGATTTACATTTTTGTTGATTCCATTGATTCCTTATATGCTACTCTTATTCTATGCTTTTAGCTCTTAATTAAATGCATGGTTTTATGGTTTCAATTTGATGAAATGGGTTGGAGAGATTGAATGTAAAAAGGGGAGCATGAAGGCTCTATTTCATGCAGGTTATATAATAGAAGAAGTGTGGGAAAAGAAGGGAGGGAAAACCCATCCCAGAATTTCCGAAGTGGAAATCTGGACTGCGCGCTCGAGCGCATGTGGGTCCGCTCGAGCGGACCTGAAGCCCATGTTTTTGACTTTTTGGACCCCATTAAATGGATTTTTAACCCTCTTAGCATATTTTAACCCTCCTTGATCCCTCATTAATGGATTTTGGAGCTCACCCTCACCTCCATAGGGATTTAGGAATTTTTGAGACTTTATGACCTTACAAATGGAACCGTAAACCTTACTAATTGGTCTAATGGATATGGTTAGTCTAATCCTATACCATGAAGGTTAGTTTAGAAACTCAATGTACTTCTCATACATAGTGACATCAATAAAAGTAGTAATACATTGAGTTTGCTAAACTTACCTTGTGTTGGACGGTGAAAGACTAAATAAATAGGTGAGTAATGGATAGTAAAAATCCTTGATTCCTTAAATTATTGCATTGCATATTGAGTTATATCTTCATTGGTAAATCAATCATTATAATTAAATGAGTTATGTCATTATCAATCTCTTTTGAGGTTTAATTATTCGAAATTCGCCGTCATTCGTCAATTATTGTATATCGATTCAGTCTTGAAATTAAATGTGGATTGAGAGTAGTATTTGATTTGATTTGAGATTAGCATTTGATCAGATTGGAGATTAGCATTTGATTTGATTATAGACAGTTGAAATATAAACTCTCTCAAATCCACTTATAAATTTGATTTGTTTGATTCGATTGAGTCGGCACTACTTAGCTTCGACCCTGTGACGCCCGACGGGGCTAGCACTTGGGTTCGTATTTGAGAGACTACTGCAGTAAGTCGTCTGGAGCACCGGAACTCCAGAATCGGGTAGCCAGTTAGCCTTTGGCCGGGCCGCTGGTGACATCCCAACTAGATTTGCTCTCTTTGAGAGGATGAGCTTAAAGTAGTAGCCAAATTTGTATGGTTCTTATTTATTGATTCATCAACATAATTATTCAATCTTTGCACAATTTGCATAGCTGATACTTATCATTGCTATCCACTGATTTACTTGTCTTAAATTCAAAGTTGCAACATTTTGTAATTTCGTATTTTGCCTATACTTGCCAAATCGTTGTATTTGAGATACTACTCTTGGTGTCACAGGGATTCAAGACACCAAAGGAAGTTACTTTTAGCCATTCAATTTGAGGTTAATTGGTAAGTTTAACGGTTAGCTATGATTACCGGAGTACGAATCAGAAAAGAAATCTTGAGTTTGAGCTTAGGTATTTTAATTGCACTTAGTTCAAGGTAATGCATTTGATTAGTGTTATTTCGCATTGTATTAGGAATATATTTCCTTGAGATAAGCATCTAGTAGTGGTTCATTAGAGTACTGGTGTACTATGCATTAAGATATTTAAATCATTAGTTTTGTTAAAGAGAAATTGTAATATAAAAGATTGGTTATTGGACTGATCACGGCTTTGATTTCTATATTGTACATGTTCCGCAGATAATTGTGTATTGACAGGTGTCAGTGAGTAATCCTCACACGTATATGTGGAATTTTCTCCTTCGTGAATTCGGATTTGGTCCGGAACAGGTGCGAGTTCACGGGAGTACGCGTGTCACACCTTGGGAACCACCCTAAACAAGGGATTCTCGGGTCCGGGATGTGACAGAATATTTTCAATATTATATTTTTAAGGCACTTTACAATTGAATGGGACCTTGGGTCCAAGACCCCCTTGCTGGGGTACCCACAAAATGGGTATTAAGTCATAACACCCTTCCTCTCTCACTCAATACCAAACAAAAAAAAAACAGCCAATTATAGTGCATATTGTTATTTCCTTATATTAACATGTAAGGCATGCATGTGTAATGTGAGGATTCTGTAATGGGGAGGCAAGCTTCTTAGTGTTTTTTTTTTTGGGTGCAGCTAGACTTTTTTTTGTCATTTTATGTGATGTTTTCCTGCTTGAAAAAGATAAACTCTTGAACTGGTTTTCTACAGTAGAAAGTATTTCTGAATTCAGAATGGAGAGGCACAGAAAAACAATTTCATGGAGCATGGAATCCTTGTCTTATAGAGCTCCCTCAGAAATCTGCAAATTTAAGATATAAAACCCACATATTTAACATGTCACATTTCATGGGGACTCATTCCTAAATCCTAACAAACACGAGTTCATTAAAATTCCACTTTCATTAACTTGATTGTTAGTTTTCTTTAAAACAAATACTTTTTAGATGTATCCTCCTAAACCTAGTTTGTCATTGTATTGAAATATAATAACGTTATGATCATAAGCACATTGCCATTTTTTTTTAGCTAATACAATATAGCAACCATCTCTAGTATCATTCCAAAAAGGAACTGAAAAGAAAAGAGATGGTCTTCCAAAAAAGATTAGCAGCAACTTACTTCCCTTCTCATAGAAAATGCATTCCATATACTTTAATTTGGCATACATTTTTATTACATTTATATAATTTGTGTAATAACACCTTAATTAAAGCTTTGCTGTACTTCGAGAGCTAATTCCTCCAAACTGAGCTGGCATTCAAGTCCAATCTGTTACAAGTGAGGAAGAAAACCAAACCAAACCAAAAGAACTATTATTCAATGAAATGCTCATAGTCCAGAAAAGGGAATCCATGAAAAATTAAATAGTAAGTTTAATGATGATATGAAACTTCAAATGATGAGTCTAGTATGTGCATTGTATGATATACCTAACAAATGCTCATATCTCGGTTAACACCTAACAAACATTACGTAAAGATAGCCCACATTCTGAGGTAAATCTCAGTGTTTTCACATTGTAGGATATTTGCAAATTTTTTCTTAATGTCTCCTTGGTGTCTTCTTTGTGTGCTTACATTTCTCCAAAACTTCCACAAACTAGTTTATTATATTTGCATGCACACTCTTACAGACATTAACTTTCATGCACCTGAGCTAGAATGCTAATGCTGCTTCCTATATAGATCATTTCATACTCTAATAGTAGAACTCTGAAAATTGACCAGATTGATGGAACGTGGCCAAGATGATGATGATAATGATGATGATGTTTGTGATTAACCTTAAATATGGGACAAAAAGAAAACTTAATCAGATGATAAGCAGAATGCAGTAGAAACTGCACCTCATTTGGCGAAAAGAGCTTTGATTGCAGATTGAGATTCTCTATATAAAAAGAGGAAACAGGCTAATCTGAGCTATTCTGTATTAAAGATAAGTAATCCTTGAACCTAGAAATATAAGTTGGTTTCTGATATTATAAACCTGCATCTTTTCGTTTTAATATAGTTTCCTTCCTGATTTAGTTTCATTGGGATAAATATCGAACACAGCTAAATCAGCCTCAACTGCGATAGAAAAAGAGATTTGTTGGGTTTAGGGTTTGGGTTGTTGAAAATTTAATTTAGCAATGACAAGCCATGACACAATCTCAATGGTGATAGTAATATGACATAAACAGCTAGAACTCAAACGTTCTCTTAAAGTTCATTGAAAACCTGTTAACAATCGCAAGAAAGAAAGTGCATGATCTTGAAACAGTGATAGTATTATGGCCTCAACCATGCTTGGCACTCTACTGGTACACATGCCCATTGATCCTATGGAAGAGCCACCTCAAAGAATAGCCAAGTGCAAAATTACGCCAATTGGGTAGTTCTAATTGACTAACTTATGTACCTTTGGCTGTTGAGCGTGGACATTGTCCATTTCTTTTTCAGCTACCTGTTTGTGGGCTGCCAATCAGATGATTATACAACTTTGTTGCAAAAAAATTCTTGGGTTACGACCTCATATGAATTACAAGTGTGATCAGGTTGTACCAGGCCAGTGGCCTAATTGAGGAGCATAAGGATCTATATCATAGATATGGTTACAAGTGTGATATTTATATCATAGGTATGTTGAAATATTTATGTATCATTAGTAAAAAGTGTTGAAACCCTTAATTATCTTGCTGAATGGAATGAAACATATGAAAATGAATTACATAAAAGATGGCATGGTTTTGTACCTTAATTACAAAGGAGTACAGGACGGTGTCATCCATGCTACTGATGTTAAGATGAAGAATCTCAAGCGAAAGGTTCTCCAAGATGGTAATTATCTTCACAATTTGGCCAGGGATTCTCCTTGAGATAGTCTTCAGAATGACATTTGAGCCAGAGATCTTTGCTTCGACATCGGCCATGGGAGAGTTGCAGCATGCTCCAAGTTCCTTAACATTCTCAAACCCAAAAGGGCCATCAGGTGAGGGAGTTGCATGCAATGGCCTTGGGTTAGGACCAGGACTAGGACTTAAGCTCTTCCTTTGTTTCTTGGACTCCAGTGACTGTAAAACTTGGTGCAACTCCTTGATGAACTCTATTACTCCCCCAATAATAGAAGCTTGGTCTCCCTTAATACAACACAAGAAACAATAAAAATGAGAGGAAGAGTTGGATTGAAGAAAAATATAGAGTTGTGTTTTAATCTTCCTAAAAATATTTTTTGACGCTTGATTTTGCCCTCTTATGTTGCTTGATTCTGCCCTGTAAGAGGTGATAATCTACTTCTAATATTCCTTTAAAATTGTGACAAGGAAAAGAAATTTACTCTTTTGAGGTAGAAACATGGTGTCAATGAACGCAAGACCTTGAGATGCTCATTCATTTGCTTTCTCCTGTTTCTCTCCACAGCTATATGAGACATGGCTGCAAGCAAACCCTAAATTTCTCTAGCGTCGTGGTCTTGGTTCCTTCCTAGTTCATATACGAGACATATCTGTGTTCGGGGTGTATCCGGGGTGTATCTATATATATATATATATATATATATATATATATATGTGCCCAATGCATGTTGTAGTAATTAGTATGGTGCATGTATGGATTCTCTCTCATTAATGGTTGTGTTGCACTCTCGTGAGCTATATATATATTTTCTTGTATGTATTGCATCTCACGTTTAGCAGTTTGGCTCATTACCTCTGCGTGAGAAGAAGGAATGTTTCCCTCATTGTTCTCACAAACATGGCATGATGCCAATTGAGAGGAAGCCCTAGTGGGTTGGTTGAGGATCTTGAGTTATCGATCGTCCAAGGCATAGATCTCATCAATGATAGATACAAAAAATCCAATATCTATCGCCCTTTTCTCTTAGGGTCTTTTTGTTTCATGTAATCGAATTGACTGGGATTGTAAGATGTACTTTTAAAAGTGATTAGAATATTCAAAATGACCATCAAATAATCTCCCTTTAATGCAAAACGAATACAGGGAAGCTAGAAAATGAATATCCAAGCCTTTTGTGACTGTGATACCACTTATTATGCCACTAATACTACTTCTTGTGCACATGTGTGTGGAAATGTGAAAAAAGTGCGATCGACAATCAATAAAGCCACACTAGAAGAGAGAAAATCACACAGTTTTTTTTTTTTTTTTTTTGGCCCAGCAAGATTGTATAAGTCTATAGAAAAGAAACTTCGCAAAGAGTGAATCCAAGAAAAGCCAAGCTTCTTTCTCGTAAATGTAAGCGATCTTGTCGAATCACGCAAATCTACGTGTGTGATTTTTTCCTCTTCTTGTGTGGCTTGATTGATTGTCGATTGCAAGTTTTTCACGCTTCCGCATACACGTGCACAACATAGCAATCACCCAATAATTCAAATCCTATAAAAGTTTGCATCTAACATATTTTTCACTCTTTACCTCTTTAATAATTCTTTGTCTAAACCCATCCTATCATGAATTCCTATGTATTCAATTCCATATAAGCTAACTGGCCCTAACATATTGGCAGTCATATAGATGCCTGATCTTTATTTTGGCCTTTGACTCTCCCTACCTTCTCAATATTCATGCCCTTTGCCAAATCGATGTGACCGAGCCGGGCTGATTCTGGCATAGCTACTGAAAGTTACAATTCAACTTAAAGTAGTTTTTTTTTTTTTTTTTTTTCTCCCTTCTTTGGAGATTTGATCATGGTGCTAACTCTCAGTATTGTTCATGCATGCAAAGACGTACACCTCCAGCCCCCATCCACATTGTTGGTAAATAGAGAGTGGGAATTAGGATTTACACAGATAGATGCATATTGATGTGTTAACACAACATGAACCATCTCTTTGAAACAAATGGTATAAATGTAAAGATCACTGGAGCATGTCATCCTGATTGCCCAAATGGGGCCCATGATTTGATGCTCAAGACCACTGATTGATGGCTCCTTTGACGAGAAATGCCCCATATATCTTCCAGAGGATTTCCTCCATCCAACATGAACAGACACATATGACATAACACATACCCAGCTGTCTATTTCTAGGCCCAACATTAAGGCCGTGTGATCTTCGATTTTGGAGATTTTTATGGTATTATTGCCATCAAATTTGGAGCCTACCAGTTCAACCATCTGATCAATAACCGCGGGCCAACTTGTACACATGGCATGACTAAGTCCAGCTCTTGTTAAGTAAGAATATAAAGGTCTGTGAGAGGTCCCGTGAGGGAATGAATGGAGGTAAATGAATGTGAAGAGAGTCCGGAAAGGGCGTCCCTTCACAGGCAAAAGGTGTACAATCAATTAGAGCGTGTTCGATCCCTTCCTTTTTCTCTCTTCCTGCATCAAATCAATAAAAGGGTTTCAAAGATGTGACTCACGAAAATTCTTTATCATTGGGATCCACAATTCATCATGAACAATGAATGGATATACCTCAACAAGTTGCTGCACGAATATCATCTAATATGATATGCTTAAGATAGGGACTCTTCTTGTTTTTTTTGTTTTTTTGCAAGATGGGTAAGTCGTACAGCACATGCGATATAAGCTACCCGCCCAGATCCCTGGGCAACACACCCCCTTCCATTGGGGTGTAGATAGGAGGTTTTCATAGTTAAGAAATAAAAGGCTTTCATATCACTGCATGTCAAACGGATCGGCCCGGCCTGGCCTGCCCAGATCTCAGCCTGAACAGGCCACAGGCCGGGCTGGAAATTTCCCTAGCGACGGGCCGGGCTGTGCCTTCATGCCTGCCGTACTTGGCATGCCTCTTTTAATTTGTTTTTCAATTATTTTTCTCCTTTTCGATATTAAAATTAGAAATTAAAACAAGTACTGAGAATGACAAAGATATTAAAGTGGTTCGGTCAAACTCTACTAACTCCATTGAGAAGAGAACCATTTGGAACTTAACTTCTTGAAGGTTTGTAAATAAGATTACATTCAAAACCTTACAATATTTTTAGAGAATAAAAGTAAAAAAGAATAAAAGAACTTGTATATTTACAAATTACAATGAAGGAAAAGTAAAAAATCAGATGTTAAGGGTAAAATTCAACATGAAACTAGCCATTGGGTGGGCCGTCCATTGTGGACAGGTAGGCCCATTTCGTGCCGTGCCGAAATAGGCCGACTGTGCCATAGTCCTCGGCCCAACACGGCACATGGCACTGGCTGTGCATGGTGGGCCGTGACGTTGACCGGGTCGCACCGTGCCGTGGGCCATTGACTGGCGGGCTGGGCTGTGCCTTCGCAACCCAGCCTAGCCCATTTGATATCCCTACATATCAGTTAAAGTTAAGATGGGTCATGCAGCCTAGGACAGAATGACCTTTGGCCCATCTAGGCCCAATGCAACATTGTGCACATGCTTGTCAAGGCTCCACTTTGATCTTTGGAGTTCCCCTCTCTCTCTCTCTCTCTCTCTCACACTCACACGACACATCTATCCCAACTGTTTTATTTTTAAGGAGCATTGGCTGGAGGTCTCTCAATATTGGTTTTTATTGCAAACAATCCAATAATTAATTTCGTAGAGGCAAATGTCCCTCACACCATTTCATATACTTGAAAGAACAATGATGCCCTCATAATCTCTTATCTTTTTATTCAAAAACGCAAAGCCTAATTAAAATCGCAGTAACTTGCCAAAGAAGGAACAAAAGCGAGAAATTAGGAATTTCGAACATCGGGTGCTAGAAGAAGGAGGGAAAGTGAATTAAAGAAGGGGATTACCTTACAGAGCCGCAAGCATTCATAACATCTTCAAAGAAATGGTTTTATTGTCCATTTAGTGGTTGCAAAAGTAATTCGTTTGATTTTGAACCTTAGAAGATACAGAATCTAGACTAGTTCAAGCATCTCCTTTTACAAAATGTTAACATTTGCTCACTCCAAGACAAGTAGTTTGAATATTTTCTCATTTACGAACATTCATCGTGTTAGAACTCTATCTATTTGTCTATCGCAAACTCAGATAAATTATTCTAGAACTCAAATAAATTTGTTCCAGAACTCAGATAAATTTGTTTCGGAACGCAGATAAATTTCTGCACAACTCAAATAAATTTATTCAAAAAACTCAGATAAATTTATCCGAATTGGCGACATATTAATTTATCTAAGTTCGTCACATAAACTCAAACAAAGTTAATGCGAATGACATGACTGGATTGTAAATTTATAGTGAATGACAAGAATAGAATGTACATGCGCTACATTTAGCATTTTGGTGGCCCCATGTGCTAATACTTTTGATCATCTGATCTTCTGACTTCTCTATTGGCGATCAATACATCTAAACCGATTTGTTCTGCTTCCAGCTTCTACAAAACTTCATCAACAGGTTCTATGATAGAGACTATCTTTTTTCTTTTTTGTGCAACAACGCAGGCGATGAGATTTCTTCTTCTCAAGCAGTGGCGAGTTTCGATTTGCTACATGAGAAAGTCTTGCTTGGAAATATTGAGTGTGTAGCAGACAACGTAACAACATTGTTCCCTCCCATTTGGATTTTGAAACTTGAACTATTCCCTCCAATTAGAATTTCGAAACTTGATTTAAAATTAGGAAATAAAATCCGTTAGACAGCTTGATTCGTTTATAAGTGGCAATTCTGTTATTAAATATCATGTAAAGGAACTTAAAACTATGGATTAAATTCGTGACATAAATTCAGACGGTTAGAAGGGCAAATTAGACCGGCAAATGTATGATCTGACATACTTAAGGACCTCCGCTTGCAATAAGTCTAGGCGCATGGACTAGAGGCTTTAACCGAAAATCCTTTGGATTAGAGGCCTTAATGGACATTATTAAAAGACCTCTGGCTAATTTTCTCTTAATTTTCAAAGCACAAAATATTGTACTTACATGACATGAACTATTGTACTTATATGACATTAATGGGCTCCTTAAGTACTATTTCTCCTTTGAGTCCGGATCTCTTGTTTCGTTAAAATAAGAAGATATTGTTTTATCCTATTAAGATTTGTCAATTGTATAAAGTCTTAACTTTTTTTTATTTTTTCATTCAAAGGAAGCAATTGAGAGGGTGCAGAGCTAGCATGAGAGACAAATTTTGATTAGATAAAACAGTGATGGAAAAGGGGATTCGGACTCTTCTCCTTTTTATCAATATAACTCACCTCTAAGATTAAGACTATTGTTTTGCATCTTATAAGCTCCCTTAATAAAGGAAATAATATATATATATATATATTATAATTAATTAGTTGGCCAAAGCCTCGCAGAAGCCTCGCTGTATAAATCCTAGACCTCCTTAATTTCTCTCTCCATGGATTGAAGTATCACAAAAAGTCAAGCTATTAGAGAAAAGATGGGAGATACTTGGGGCTTCTTTTGTAACTTTAACTCCATGAATGGTACCCTCTTTCTCTGTTTTACTAAACAATCTTGACAGGACTTTGGCACCTATAATAAAAACGGTATGGTACCCTTGCCTAAGGCCCCTTGAAGGTTTAAATATTCCTAATAAAAGACATCCATTTAATAGGACTGAATATGAGAAACAAGATATACATTCCTTAATAATCTAACCCTACAATATTGCTCATGCATTGGTAGAACCTAGCATGATATCCATCTGGACCAGAGATTTTAATGATCCTAGTTGAAATATCGGCTGCTTAATTTCATCACTTGAAGTAGTTGCAAGAAGGCTCTTGGTTAGAGGTAATGATAGGGTTAGTTACTTCCTTAATTAAATTTAAGTCTCTAGCCTCACTCCATGTCAACATTTATTTAGGGTGGTTGCAAATCTTTTCACCAAAATCCAGTTACAACCTTCATCAAGTTAAAAATGTAGATTTTAAACAAACTTTACAAACATAAACAAACATAAGAACTGGGTTAATAATCATATTTACTTCCATTATCTTGATCATTGAAATTCAATTACAACCTTCAACAAAACATGTATGCATGTAGTTTTCAAAGAAACTTTAAAAACAACAACATATGACCTGGGCCAATAATCTTATTTACTTCCATCATCATGATTATTAAAATTCAGTAGCAACTAGCAACTTCAACAAATATGTTGGGCTTATTATCTTCTTTTGTTTGCTTATGTTGTGGTTTGGTTTGTTTCTTGTAATAATACTTCTGATCTACCAAAATTCCAAAAAGCATAGAACAAACAAGAAAGAACCCGAAATCAGGGCATTTGAATCGACAACTGTTATTGGCTTTCTTATATCAATGATTGGGTGTTGTCCTAAAAATTAAGGGGCATTTGGGCGGAGGTCCCTCATCATTTGCTTTTATAGCCTAAGGTCTACGATATTTAATCGTACTGACGAAAGTCCTCGCATAAAAATGAGGCAGTAAAAAAGACAAAAAAACCCCTGTACACGTCAGCAAAAGCAGGCCTCAGACAAATATATCTGAGTTTTGGAAAAATTCAGATAAAACTCAGATAAATTTTCCAAATAAGTTTTACTAGAAATTAACATAAGTTTTCAGAAAAACTCAGATAAATTTCCTATTTTTCTAAGTTTGCTGTTAATTTTTCTGCTCGAATAAATTTGTCTTGCTTTTTGTAATGATGTGAAATGAGAATGAAGGGAGGCTAGAGACTTACAGATTTGAATAGCCAAAGTCAAAGTGATTTTTCAGTCCCTTCATCTGTTATAGTAATGGTAGTACGCAGGAAGATATTCAATCCAGGCTGTACCTACAGATTTGGGTCGATGACACTCAATTCCACACCTCAATGTAATCACAAGATGGTCTAGGAATTTTAAAAGAAAAGGAAACCACTCAAAAGAGAGACATAATAACATCAGTGTATCCCTTCAAAACTTTACAATGTATGTCACTATAAAAAAATAATCATATGTCAAGAACCACTACTTCATTTGGCACTCCACTCTCTGTCCTCCCAAATTAGAAAGAAAAAAAAAAAAAACCCCCTTCGTCCTAAACGAGAGTATGCTTCAGCTCTCTGTAGCCAATTTTTTTTTTGAAAAATTTGACTCGCATAAGACACCTTTCACTAATAATTCCACAAGATTAAAAGGGACCTATGATGAACAACGGCTGGTTCACAATCAACTCCCAGAGATACCCAACATAATTTACATGGCCGGTGAGATAGAAGAGAACAACCTTGACACCAAAGTGATCCTTCCCCTTCCTGAGTTCTGTCAGAAACTCAGATAGATTTGTTTGAGTTCTACCAAAAACTTAGATAAATTTGCTGAATCAATTATCTGAGTTTCAGCAAATCTATCTGAGTTTTTGTCCAGTTTATCAGAGTTTCTGGGAAATTTTGAGCTCGTCGACACAAAAAGTCAGAATATGGAAAATCAGATTCTAATAAAAATCAAAATCCAAAACAAGAACACTTGATGACCATGATCCAATTGAGAAAAGAGAGGAGGAAAACAAGCAAAAGAGTAAACTGCTCTCTTTCAAATCAGTTGTAGAGAGAGATTTGGAAAAGACTTCAAATGAAAGAGTAAGAGAAAGTAAAATTGTTATCATCTTTGAAAAAATGAAAGACATAAAATTGGAAGTCCTGGTGGCGACGGAATGTGCTCTGCAACGATACTCCACAACCATGGAAACGAACAAAAAATGGAAATGAGAGAGAATTAAGAAGAAGGAAGTCATGGTGGCGACGGAATGTCTCTGCAACGATACTCCACAACGATGGAAACGAACAAAAATGAAAATGAGAGAAGAAGAAGGAAGGAGTTCTCTGGGACAATAGAGAATAATAGAGAACTTGAGCTAGAAATGAAGGTTGAAAGGAGCAAATTAGTCATGAAAATATATGACGTGGCATATTATGAACCTTTCACCAAAATATCTCCAGCTGTCTAGACTAGAGACATTAGAGAAAAAGTTGCTGTCCTTGATGCCTTAGAAGACTGTGCTCAGAGACTGTTGACTAATTTACCCAAAAATTAAAGAAGAGACTCTACTGTGTTCTAATCTCAATTGGGCAAACAAATCTCACTGTATGTGCACCCACAAGACCCTGTTTGTATACATATTGTCTAATTCCACCCTAGAAAACCTTATTTGTGGAAACTATAAAGGAAAATCCATCACATGCACGGGTCCGGATCACCTATCACATTTGTTATACATTCACCGTAAGTAGACCAATAAAATTCCAACATGTCATCCAAGAATTTAGGTGATTTCGAAGTTTGAAAAATCTAAATAAGATGAAAGAGAATCGTGTAAATTATTTGATGATGTGATAGGGTGTTATTTGTTCACTCATGATAAATGTACAACAAATGTGATAGGTGATCCGAACTCGCACATGCACCGGTCATTAATCAATATTCAAATAAAGAAAGAGACTAAAGAAACGGAAATAACATTCCAAAGATGACTGCAACCAATAAGAGATACTGTTGAAAGTTTTGATGCCAACAATAATGAAAGATGAGACAAGGAAAAGCAAAGAGGAAGTAGGAAACCAGGACCCAGATCAATAAAACATCATGCAAGCTATGGATATATGACCAAAAAGCAGCTAAATCTTGTGTTAGGCTCCGTCCCGAGTTAAGCATAATTAACTCTAATTAATTGAGCTTAAGACTAATTAAGTCGGTTTAATGATTCAATGAAATCGAATTAGTCTAAATGACTAAATTAGGCTTGATGAAATAGTAAATATGATTATGAAGTGAATTGAATGAAAAAGGAAGTTCAAATGAGCAAAACAAGGATTTTGTATAAATACGGGTTTGTACGTATTTTGTCGAATCCGGAAAGTCTTGATACCAACGCGTGTATCTCGACGAGTACGATAACTTTTGTAAAAGACTTAAATGGATTCGACGAAGATCGGATCAAATGGACCGTTAATTGACTCAAAATGTAAATGAAAGAATGAAAGGGGGGTAAAATGCAAAATAGGCTCTTATATAAGCCAAATGAACTCATTTGAGTTCATTCCATCACCTGTAACCCTAGGCCACAGCCGTTTCACCATTTTTCCTCTTCTTTCTTTGATTTCTTTTTCTTTAAGAGTGAGATTCAAGTGAAGGGAAGTGAAGAGGAGTTGTCTCCATCTTCTTCTTCATCATCTTCTTTGATTATTATTGAAAGCCAAGCTTCAAGGGAGGAAATTCATCTCAAAACCAAGCTAAACAAGGAGTTTAAGCTTCATTAAGGCAAGTACTTACATATGTTTATGATTATGAAGGAGTTTGCATAGTTTTAATGGAAAGGTATGCTAAATCAGCTATTAGGTTGATTTATGGATTCATTTGTGGAATTTGAAACCTTGATTAGGTTAGGGAATTAGAGGTAAGTTGGTTGGTGTTGTTAGTCTTGAATTTCTATGTTATAGTCATGTTTTAATTGCTAAATAGGTTCAGTAGAAGTCAGGAAGAAAAAGGGCTGAAAAGCCCTTCCCCTCACTGCCTGTAACAGAACTCAAGTTCTGTTACAGCAGTGTGGCCGGTCGACCGGGCACACTGAGTCAGGTCAACCGGCCTGACGAAATCACTATGCTGGATTTTCTGCATACAACTACAGATCGACTCGGACCTTCCCCCAGGTCGACCTGGCCCACTGAAAAATGTCCGGAGAGTACATTTAATGGCTGAATTTCCGGAATTAAGAGTTTAAGCTTAAAGATTGACCAGATTATTCATAGTGAGAAAAATCCAGTGAGTTTTGGATTCTACGAGAACTAAGATGAGTCTTTGAGCGAAGTATGACTAGTATTAGTGATATACCTCCATAAGTGTTAACTACGGTTATCTTAATGCATAATCATATACGTAATATCATCTATAGTAATCTTTGCATTAATAACCAAAGTTATACTTAGTGGTTGGTTAGAGAATTAGTTTAGGATTAAACTGAGATTAATGTGAATTGTTAACGAGTCTGACACTACCTAGTGGTTTCCGAACTCATTATTGAATGAAATTGAATTGAAGTAAGAAATGAACAGTTACGAAAGGTAACAATGAAATGACTATTCCTGCTGCAGTAGATGAGAATGGGGTGTTCCGGAGCCCGTGGTGACACCAGTGATCTCTGATCAAGACACTGGGAGATCCCACCTTATTTGGACCGAAGGGTCATTGACTGAAAAGTCATACACTGAAAAGCCATTAATAAATATTGAACATAATGAATGAATATGAATATGAAATGCTTCCTTTTTAGGAAGAACTGTATGGAGTTGAAAACCATGCTAGTGTAGTTGCCAGTATTAAAGTATTATTGTACTTGTTAATGATATTTATTATGGATTGCTTAGAATTGTTAAGCAATGAATTGTTAGGAATTATGAAATGCTATAAATATATGTATACCTTGTTGAGCCGTCGTGTTCATGGTATTACTGATGATGTTACAGGCCCAGTTGCCCGTGCCGGTCCCTTCGAGACCGTCACGCCAGCGGAGGAGGCCCATTCGCTACCTCCAGGAGGTCTAGCTGAATGGACGTGATATGAGCGCAAGTACGCAGAAACCTTTTGGAAACTTTTTAGGAACTGTTTATATATTCATTTTGGTATTGTAGGTATGTAGATGATGTTCCCTGCATTGTATTTTAAATATGCAGTGGTTGATACTAGTTGAAATGAAACAATGTAAAGTAAACTTTACACTTGAAAGTAAATAGTCTGATTCATTTTGATAAATGATTGTCAATGTATATTACTGTATATTCCGCAACTGTACATTGACAGGTACGTATGCAAGATCCCTTGTAGATTCGTTTTAACTTCGGTTAATTCGGGTTTACGGGAGTAAGTATGATTAAGATCGCGACCCGAGGGTTAACCCTAATGACTCTGATCTCGGGTCCGGGTCGTGACATCTTGGCAGATGCCTCATTCAATTTTCTGTCAAATTTAGTTGGTTTAGGAGTGACAAATGGGTTAGTCAGCTAAATATGGGTTAGGTCGAGATGGGGCTCTATGCTCAAGGCCCAGGCCATATTAATCTTGTTTGATAAATGGGTCAGATTAAGATACCCCTAACTCGTATCCATAGAATCCAACCGACCATTGTCACAAATATCGTTAATGGGTTGTTTTGACAGAATTTTTAACCCTAGATTCTCAAAATTTTTGGTTTAATCAAGTTATTAACAACAATGGCTCTAAAAAATCAGACGTTTAAAATGCTCTTTGGATATTCACATTTGGTTTTTCATTTTTGACCATATAGAAAAATACAATCCTAGATACTCAATTATATGAAACAAACAGGCCATAAGCGAAAGTTTCCCTAAAACTTCTTTTCCATAATCATAAATGAAAGATTCTAATTTTGCCAGGACAACTTACTTTTCCTTTGAATTGGTTGATATACCAAGTAGGGCCTAGGTATCATTCTGTGTGATAGTATTTTGAATTTTGCACTCTATATCTTTCATTTCAGTTTTCTATTCTTAAGTTATTGATTCTTTTACTCTTTTATTGTAAGATTTCCCATGTGTTTGATTCATAGTTGTCAATATCGTTTTTGACCCCATTTCACTCTGGCTTATAAAATGAAAAGTTTCGGCCGATTTAGATTTTGGCGAAATTTTTCGGAATTACATTTCAGGAAAAATATAACATAATATATATATATATATATATGTAAAAAAAAAGTATTAAATATAGATTTAATCCATTATAGCAAATTTTTTGGAATTGCATTTTGGAAAAATATAAGAAATACAAAGTATATGTGTAAAAAAAGTAAAAAGGAAATTAATTATGTAAAATATCATTTTGGCCGAAAAGTCACATTTTGGCTAAAATCCCAAATGTCGGCCGAAATAGGCCAAAATCTTGTATTTCGGATGAAATTGACTGAAATTCAAACCGAAAAGTTTCGACTGAAATTTTGTTTCGGTTATAAAAAATTTTGCCATTTCGGCCGAAACGGTATGAAATTAATAAATATGTTGATAACCTTTTTTTCATTTATTTTTCTCTTTTCTACATACCTCTGCGTTGTATGAGACCCTCAGCCCTTTTGATATAACACATAAATAATGTTGTGTGAGGATTTAGACACACTTAACATGCATTTTTCTATTCCACTCCTTCAAATCCTAGTACAACCAGGGGGTTTGAAATAATAACATATGGGCGAGGTTTCTAATCTAGCCAATTATTATATATATGAAGGGAATATGAAGGGAATATGATGCACTTTCTTAGAATTAACTGGGTTACTGACATAGTACCTTATTGTTTGAGCAAATATAATATGATCCCAAGTTGCTGCCTATCTGTTCATTCTCCAATTTTTTATGTTCTCTCTCTTATTTTTTCTTCTTCCTCGGGATCTGCAGTTTTCAATTTCGGTCCTGTATGCATCCAATTTCTACAAGTTGGATTCCATTATTTTGGAGATTACAATATTTTAAAATCTTGCATGTGGCACAGGGAGAAATGAGGACAAGTTGAGATTAAACAAAGTTATAGAACATATATAATAATTTATCTTTAGACAGGGAACACACTGGACCAGGACCTACCTACCTCGAGTCATTGCCAGAGTCTAACATGAAAGCTAGATCTAAGGTTGAAGCCAGCTTGATAATTGATAATAAATAGGGGAGGGTCCAAGCCTCTTCATTGAATGCCCAAGTCCAAATACGCTTGAGCCCGTTTAAGGTCTATATTTAGTCAATGAACTCACTTCAGATTTAGTATATTCATATACACAAATGTTTTACAATCAATGAAAAATATTTTCCACTAAGACAGACATTCACCAAGCAGATGTGGTGGAAAAATGGGACCCCTGAAGTGAAGGTGCTCAGCAAAAGTAGTATACATTAGTTATATATGTGGGAGTGTCATAAGAGAAAATCTAGAATTTTAGCTCAATCATATAATCTGGCTTGATAAGGAATTTGGATCATAAATCTAGAATTAGCTGATCAGCCTGATTAACGGGTTGGACAGTTTGAATCCTCAATTATAAGATTGGGCTGAAGTGGATATGGCTTAGACAGGGGTCCATTGACAGCCACGACAATATATATATATATATATATATGGGAGGTGCTCTAGTGAGAGACACTCTCACCAAGTTTGTGAGAGATGGGTGGGGGCCCTCACATTTAAGTTGGGGGTCCTTGCATTTAAGTTGGTGAGAGTGGATATGGAAGTGAGGCCCCCCACCCATCTCCCACCAACTTGGTGAGAGTATCTCTCTCATAAATATATATATATATATATATTTATATATATATAAAGAAGAGTTATTTGCCTTCGAATGTACTTGAGATGGACCCTTGATATGGACCCTACTTGAGCATAGTTGTTAATTTCATTCTGATCGAGCCGTAACGTGTCGGAATTGACCTTGGGTGGAATGAAATGGCCCTCTAAAAATTTCCGATCCCGATTCCAGGTTATTCCGGTTCAGTCCGATCATTCTGATCTTAATTCCGACTCTAATTTCGGACCAATTCCGCCCCATTCCAGCCAAGGTTTCATACAAATTCATATAGAGTGAAAACTAGAAAATGGTCAATTGTAGAGCGTAATTTAATTTAAGTGATGTAAGTATGCACTTTTAGTATTATTTTAGCATTCAACTATTTTGTCAATTTTAGGTATGCTTTTATATTTGTTTTTTTAATTTTTCGATCCCATCTTTTCCGAAGCAGAATACGATTTTGAACTCTTTTGTGAATTACCAATTTAACAACTTAATTTTTAAATTTACTACAATAGTATTTCCTTCGAAAAGTAACCATGCGAAGGAATAAAGTATCCTCACGTGTTTTGTTCTATTTATCGGTAAAAGTAAGGTACAATAATGTCAAAGCAATGGAAAATGTAATCGTTAGGTAAAGGTGAAGTATATATTTTGATAAAGAAAAGATGCATTTATTTTCATTAGATTAAAAAAAGTGAGATGAGAATATTGGGTTGGGTCGGGCCGGCCAAGGCATATCCAGGCTGGCTCGACTTTAAAACATTGGCCTAAGCTCGGCCTAATCCCAACATGGGACGTAAAATGCAGGCCCAAGGCAGCCCATTTAGTCAACTGGGATGGGCCAAACCGGGCTTTCCACCAATTGTTTGGATAAAACACATTTTATTACATGCACTCAGGAGTCAGTCTGAGACAGGCGGGGCTTTGGGCCTTTCTTTCATTTAATCCAAGTCCAACCCAAATACTAAATGGGACCAAATTACTTAACCAAGCTCGGCTCAAAGTGAGATGGGCCTAGATCGGGCTGGGGCTGGCCGAACCCATGAGCACCCCTAGATAAGAAGTCAACAAGCGACAAAGCAACCAATTTAAATAGAATGGCCAGTGTGGATACTTTTATTCGCCTACATCATTTTCTAACTAAATAGGGATGATTTATACCATCCATAAAACCCTGTGCCCATTTTGGGATTTGCCTGTGGCAATTATGGAAAATATGGCATTTCTATTTTGTGAAGCCGTGTTTAGAAAGGTGGATGGTAAAGCTATAGGTATGACTTGCAATTTGAAATAACAATGTATTGGTGCTTGTAGGGTCTATTGGGTGTATATGTTGTCTCTTCCACTAAAGAAGTACAACTTAGCTAGAGTTTCATGTTTGGTATAATTCCCTACAAGTGGTGCAGGCTTTGAAAGGTGAGCACAATTGGGCTATAAATTCCACCTTGTTGGACATTTTGGCGTGTGGTGACTCTTTTGATGAAATGGCTAAACAAAAATTTCCCAATGAGTTGAGAAGATCTCGAGCTTCTAGCAACATGATTTTAACCAGTTTTTATACAGCAGCAGTTAAACTGATCTGTTTGGTCATATATATTGAACCCAAGCTCACATACACAAATGAGTGAAACTGCACCTACAAGTCCATCCAAATGGTAAATTAAATTATAACGTCTCTTCAATGCAGAGAATCTGTTAGAGTTGGTTTGTTTGCATAAAATACATAGGAATCCTCGGTGGAACACATAGAAACACTGTACATGATCAATCTGTTAGAGATTGTTTGTTTGCATAAAATACATAGCATTTCTTTCATTCATTAGTAAACGTGCATTAATGGGAAGCTTTAGATCACCACTCTCATTTTGTTTATTAATTTATCAGGCTTTTCTTTTTCTTTTTTAAGTTTATTGCCTGACACTTCAAGGCGTATTGAGTAGCAAATATTACAAAATAACATGAAGGGATGGGTTGCATGATTAGATAAAAGAAATGATCAAGTTCATTCCATTCCATTATAATATATATATATATATATATATATATATATATATGGCAGTTCTGCCCACCTAAATTTATTGGGAGAGACTTCAGTCAATGGTTATTATATAAAAGTGCTCCAAATTGCATCACTTGAAGTGGATTGTTTCTTATGTGGACACATTGCGTTCTTAAGTATAATTAGGTTGCACCATGCACCTTCACTGCAAATACTAGTATAAAACACAAGTGTTTGGAACTATAATTTCACCCATAATCTCCTTCTTCAGCTGCTGCTGCTTCTTCAATGGCTTGTTCTTTTCATTTCTTCCTCTTATCTGCTCTCTTTCTAATCTCTTTATTGGATGCACGAAGATCCTTCAGCCCAAAATCGCTAGTCCTTCCAGTGACAAAAGAGGCCACAACCCTCCAGTATATTACCACCATAAACCCAAGGACACCATTAGTGCCTGTAAAGTTTGTGGTCGACCTTGGAGGCCGATTCACATGGGTCCAGTGTGAATTTGGCTACAACTCTTCCTCTTACCGCCCAACCCGATGCGGCTCGGCCGAGTGTTTACTTGCCAAGACTGTGAGATGTGATAATTGTTTCTCATCCTCCAGGCCTGGTTGCAACAGCAACACTTGTGGTCACTACCCGGAGAACCCCGTCACCGGAATAAGCACCAACGGCGATCTCATCGAAGATTTGTTGTCCATACGATCCTTAGATGGGTCAAAACCCGGCCCAATAGTGACCGTGCCCGGTTTCCTCCTCTACTGTGCACCCAATTTCCTCTCAGCTGGCCTATTTGACATTGCTCAGGGGCCTGTGGTCCTTGGCCGCACTAGAATTTCATTGCCATCCCAGCTCGCTGCAGCATTTAGCTTTGGTCGAAAATTCGCTATATGCCTATCATCCTCGACAGAGTCCAATGGTGCCATTTTTTTTGGCAATGGACCTTATGTGATGCATCCTGGCATTGATATATCCAAACCACTTACTTAACACTCCACTGATTCTCAACCCTGTAGAAGTTGCTGGACCAGTGATCACGGGCGATCCGTCATCTGAATACTTCATCGGCGTGAAGTCGATTAAAGTCGATAACAAGCGCATCTCATTCAATGCATCACTTCTATCAATCAACAAGGTAAGGGAGGAACCAAGATCAGCACAACAGTGGCTTACACTGTTCTAGCAACTCCTATTCACAAGGCTTTAACCAAGGCCTTCATCAGATGGGCCAAGTTTAGCAACATTTCTAGAGTGGGGACGCCGCTTGATACGCAATTCGATCTGTGCTTCAGCTCAAAGGACGTCTCTTGGACCCTAGTTGGGCCACAAGTTCCAACCATTGATCTAGTCTTACATAATAGTAACTCGCCATGGAAGATTTTCGGGGCGAATTCGATGGTCCAAGCAAGTGAGGGAGTGATGTGTTTGGGATTCTTTGATGGTGGATCTGCACCAAGAACCTCTATAGTTAAAGGGGGATATCAGTTGGAGAACAATCTTCTAGAGTTTGATCTAGATGCATCAAGGCTAGGGTTCAGCTCTTCTCTTCTGTTTAGGAAGACCACATGTGCCAACTTCAACTTCACATCCAATGCCTAGAGAGTTCACTCTCAATTTACTTGCAACTCTTTTTTCGTCAGTTCATGTGTACTTCTGGGAGATGTGTATCATCTAAATCTTGGTGTTGAATAAATTCTAATGCTCTTTTTTTCTTTAATTTATGCTTGCTTTGGGTTGGTAAGATGAATGTTTTATTTTACTGTAGAAAAGGACTTATATCACATGAGCCACAATTTGAGTAGGGGGCTCTGATCATGAGGGTAGAGCATGGGTTTGAGTAATCACATTTATCACTTGTACTTGAGGAACCCATGACTTTGAGCTGTTTATATTAATTTGAAAGGTGATGAAAGCCCCAACTGTGATGGGGCCTAGCTCAGAGGGTCTGGATTTGGGATGTACACAGGCCGGGTTCTGCGGTCACTTCCATGATGGATCCGGATCTAAATAAGCCCATATCTGACTTGAGTTCTAAATAGATTAAAATTAGATAGACTTAACCTCAAAGTCGCACATGTTGTCTACACCAATGGACAACTAACACATGTTAGCAAACCTATTTTCATAGTCTAATTGTGGTTAGCCTGTAATCCAGCCGTGAGACAAAGGGCCTCTTGCCCCAACCCTCACAAAGGCCATAAAATGAGGGCTTTTGTTTCAAAGAAAAAGCCCTAGGGCCGGGTATAGTTCGATTAAATGTAATGCCAGGTCCGACCATCCATCTAGGCGACCCTTGAGAGAACCGGGCTCGTTTAATTTTCTCGACATTACCAAAAGGCCAAAGTCCAGTCTATGGGTCAGGTCAGTAAAGCTAGTAAGAGTTGTTTGGAAACTCTAGTCTAATTAATAAGAGTTAATTAAATTAAAGATCTAAAATAGAAGTTTTACTTTTTTTAAGCTTTAATTTAAAATAATTTTTTTTGGTAAAGTTATAAAGTGATAATTGAGGCCCATCCTTTAAAACTTGCAATGTAGAACTTACCATTTGAGTCATTTTCAAAATTTTATGAGGTATTTTTGTCCAGAAAAAAATTGAAAAAAAAAAAAAAAAAAACCCTTTCGTATTTTTTTCATTGTCCAACTCCATCCATTCTAGTTAAAAAAAAGTTCTAAAAAAGGGAAAAGAAAAGAGACAGTCCCTTAGTTTAACTCTTTTAGAGGCCATAGCTATAATTTGTATAAGCTCTAAAAAGAGAAAATACAAATAGAGGTTAACTAAATGTTCTAATATATAAATAAGCTCAAGATCTTAAAATAAGAGCTTAATTTACAGTTTACCAAACGCCCCCTAAAATTCAGCCCATGCAGACCAAGTTCTAAGTTTGACTTCATGTTGCAGCTGTATATTATTGCCCCAGAGTAGGCGCCAACACTCTTTTTACCTGATCAATTGTCTTGATCAACAAACTATAGGGCCCAAGAGTTCAAGAATTACTGGCATCTTGAAGATTCTAATGATTGTCATAAGTGAATCCAGTGGATATAATCTGCTTCCATAGTTTGAATCTATGGAGAAGATGTAGACCATAAACTTACAAATTAGATACCAAGTCCACAAAAAAATAGTCATAAGCCCAATTCTAATGCTTGTCATAAGTGAATCTAAAATGTTTCCATAGTTTGAACCTATGGAGAAGATGTAGACCATAAACTTACAATTTAGATACCAAGTCCACAAAAAACAGTCATAAGCCCAATTCTAAAGATTGTCATAAGTGAATACAGTGGATCTAATATGCTTCCATAGTTTGAAGCTATGGAAAAGATGTAGACCATAAACTTACAAATTAGATACCAATTCCACTAAAAATAGTCATAAGATTTCTCAATTTACTTAATGTCAAATTTTTTTTAAGTCACTTGGCGAGTCGAGTTTTTAGACATATTCTAGACAGCCCAACCCCAGATACCAAGTCTGTTACAGTCAGATTACCCAAGTAACTAGTTATTTCTTCCCCATATGTTTTTCTTTGATCCTAAACGCAGATAAAGAAGGGCTGTGTCGTACCGATAAATTGGCTGTAAAAAGATGGAACTTGCCAAACCATATTAAAAGTTCAACTATTAGAAAAGTCCAACCTGACAAAGCCAACTCTTCTTGTAGATAGGATGAGACTAAATTGATGATGATATCTCATTAATACTTATGTTGGGACATGGCTTTGATGATGATGATGATCTCACTTCTACTTGGCTAATCAACCCTATTTAGGCCAAAGTGGACTGTAAGATCACAATGTTAATTTCCAAAACACTAGTACAAAATGCAGTGAAAAACAATAATATTAACTCATTTTATGGTTGTACCAAAAAACAACTCTATATATGGTTACAAAAAAAATCAATATATGGTTAGCTATTGTTCATTTCATCTCAAATTTACAACTTTGCACAAAATTTCACTACCAAAGAAAACAAAAAAAAATTCAACTTTGGTGCATCACAACAAGAAGCTCGACTCTTCGTAACTTTTCGTTAGCTCTTTGCTGGTGGTCATGATGAAAATTTTAAGACACATAAACAATAGTCTTAGGATCATCCCCATCCCTCGCTAGGAATTCCAGCTCAATCAGTGTTTCAATCCGCTTCTTGATAGCCATGAGATCCGGCTGCAAATTAAACAGAGTCCAAAGCTCAATGGGTTCAGTATATTGAATTGGAAAAAAAATATATGTATATATATATATATATATATATATATCGAGTTCCATGATTCCATGAAGATACAGCTCCCCTTTTCTGAGCACCGGTGCTCACCTTTTGATGAGCACCAGTCCACGTAAGGTTGATCCCCCCAACCCCCACCAAGTTACCATCAAAACGAGTGTACGGTTGATTCAACAGTCCAAATCCTCTCCGATGGGTGCCAGCTTAGGATCTGTAACTATTAGGGGGTCCCTGTTGTATGGTCCACTTGGATGGATCATAAGGTGGGCCCAATAGGTGCGTTGCTCACAATAACGTGAGCACCAGTGCTCGGTAGAGGTTTTTCCTTGCATTTAATAAGAGGTGCACGGTGGATTCAACGGGTGCAGAGTCTAAATCCAATAAGAGGTTTTCCCCAATATATGGTCCAAACGAGTGCACAGTCAATTCAACAATCCAATCCCTTCGGATGGGCGCCAAACTTGGGATAAGTGTCTATCAGGGTCCCCTATTTTATGGTCCACTCAGATGGATCATAAGGTGTGCCCACTAGAGCGCGCGCGCACACACTCCATTTGAAGTGTCGAGGAGGATATCATTTTACCTTAAACCTTCTGTTAAGCAGCTCCTCACATTCCATCACAAGCTGTTGGTAATCCAAAGTTTTTCGGCTCTTCATGATACGCACAAGGGATGCATCAATTGTATACCGCCTATCCTTATTGACATCTTCTAACACCTCCTTCTTCTCCTCCACAAGAGGGAGAGGGATCTACATTTCCAAAAGCAAGTAGATTGATCCATAAAATCTTAATCTTATCAAGCTAAGATGACAGTTTCAAATATTTGAACTTCAACTAGTGTAACATAGATTAAGTAAAATAACTTCAATACGATGCCTTAAAAGAGTATAAAAGGAAAACAGAAGTGTGAAATTTAGGGGTACAGAAATGACAGAACCTCAATTTTCCTCATCCTGCTCGTGAACATGGCGTTGAATGAAAAGATGTCAGATGAAGAGATGGTCTTAGTATTGGGTTCCTTATTAAGAATCTTGTATTTGGCACAAGACAGAGAATGCAGCAATCTAGTCACGTCTTCATCAGTCAAGTTTAAATGTGACTTGATGTCTTGGTAACTTAGTCTATCTGAAGTATTGAAGAGTAGCAAAGCTATTGCCTGTCGACAATTTAAGACAGCATTTCAGCTAAACATTCTGCCAATTGTTATGAAGCATACACCAGGCATGAAATAGACACTCGGATAACTTACCTGACTAGTTGTGACTCTCAGTCTAATGGCTTTTGATCTAAACCTGCCAACCATTTTACAAGTACCCAAAGAAAAGATCCATGTCAGCTTCCGGTGATTCTTTGATTCATAAAACTTGGTGAAGACCTCGATACTGTTTCTCTGTAAAGATAACAAGTATATAAGAAACATTAACAGTTACAAGAAAAGAGCTGAGTTGCAAAAAACAAGTGATAATATAAGATGGTCCTTGCCATCTCTGCAGGAATGTGGAGATCAGATGGCTTGTAGGTAGGCCAGAATGCTCTTGTAAGGATAGTGACTTTCATGCTAATTTGTGATTTCCCAGGTAGGTTTTCCACTAGATAGTTCTCAAAGTTCTTTTGACTCTCCCTTGCCAATCTACAATCTGTCACCTGTATGCAAAATGTATAGAAAAGGTCAAAATCAACAATTACTTTAGGAGGAGAAGAAACAAAATGCAACTATTCTGAATGAGTCCTTTGTGTAAAACTGACCATTCCTTCCATCTTAAATGTAAATTCGGAACCCCATTGCTGCTTTAGCTTTGATAAAATGAACATTTCATGGTCATCACCAGCTCTTCCATCAAACAAAAGCCTGGAAGCAAGTTTTTTCCTGCAATTATGTCAAGACAGTTATTTGATTTAATAAATAGGAATCTATGAGACTTGTAGGCAAAAATAAGTAAGATTGATATGGAACTTCATGCAGTTGTCCGAAATGTCCATATAAAATATCTAGTAATACATTCCCCCACAAGCTAGGTCAACTCAATGAAAACAGAGTAATTTCATAGAATGATTTCTATTAGAATTCTCCTTCGTAACACACAATACATGAGGACTCCATATATATAGATATCAGGTGGTAAACCTGTTACAGTGACTCTATTGACTCAGTTACAGAACAGAACCTATGACAGCACAGATTCAGTTACATTGCATCCAACAGTTAAGAACTGTTTAAGATATATTTGTCATCACACTTTGTCACGAGGAGCATTGGTTAATACCACCTGACGATGTTCTCTGCCAATACCTACAAACCTCCCTTGATTGTCAAGCATCCAATGGACTCCACAGGAGGTGGGAATTTTTAAAAATAGAAAATGCATAGGCTGTTTGTGAGTAATGACAGGTATCCACTGTGCTTATTTAAACTAGGTAAGCATGTGGGACTTATCCAGAAGCATGACAGTCACAGGGGTAGGCAAGATAAAAGTTCCAATTGTAGATTGGCCTGGCAAAGTATCAGTTCATGTAAGGCCCCTGGCCATAATTAGGGGCTTAGCATAATTAATTAGGATTAGCGTTAATTAAGCAAGCTTAGGAGCCATTTTCAGATAGTTCCCAAGCCCTTATTTGTGGTTCCCTAAAACCTTCTGTACAAGACCCTAAGCCCTTATTTGTAAATATCCTAAACTTTCTCTACACAAGCCCAAGCCCCTCAACTTTCCCTTTCACCTTCCCTCTCCCATCTCCCTCTCCATTCTCTCTACTTCCTCTCCACCTCCCCCTCCCCAAGCATCAATCTCCCAAGGATTTCCAAGCCAAGGCAAGCTTCTTCCAAGCCCCCAAGCCTTCATCTTCATATTCCCCATCATCTTCTTCTTCCTTTTCACTTTCTAGGTAAGCCAATCTTCCCTAATCTTCATGTGGAGTTCATTATTCATGCTAGGATCATGCATTCATGGTTTGGTGATGTTTTTCCCTTCCTTGGCATGTAGAAAGGTGGGTTCTAACCTTGGATTAGAGTAGGATGTGATGGAGAGCAAGATCTGGTAGACCCTAAGAACCAAAAGAGGGTTTTTGTGCAAATCTAGCAAAGGCAAGTAAATAAATGTCAATAACATGATTCTTATGTTTTGAACGTTTGATTCCATGTAATCATTCATCTAGATAACCCCTTTGAAGCTCAATGTGTGGTTATGGTTGGTAGGTGAGAATGTGAGATGTTTAGGTGATTTAATGGAAATTTGTGTAATGGCCCTTAAAATGGTGAAATGATGGATTAAATGGAAGCCTTGGACTGCCCTAGGTTGTGTTAGAAACCCCAATGGAGTTAAGGGAGAAGGCTCCCTTGAATCTCACCCCAAACCCTCTTCAGGTTCGGGTAACTGAGTTCCACGGTCGACCGAGGTGTGTTCCTCAATCAACTGTGGGCTCACAGCTAGTTGAACCTATGTAGGCACAGTGGACCGTGAAACCCCTATGTCTGAGGGTCACTGTAGATCCTGAGACGTTTTACTGGCAGGAAATGACCGTCGATGATTTCACGGTCCGCCATGGAGCTCATCGTGAGGACCTCACGGTTAGCCAAGGAGCTTGTTGTGGAGACCCCATTGTCGACCGTGGCACACTTTCTCAGCTTTTGGAATTTAGGGAATTTGGGACCCTTACCCCCTAGATCCATGACCCCCACCTTAGGTAATTGATAAATAAGAGTTGGACCGATAGTAAGGGGATGTATGAGTTTGATATCTCCTTACACGTTGTTCGGTTACATATGTGAGGACCATATCAAACTATGGATGGCGTAGCAGGATTCCTGGATGCCACGACCATCAGAAGCACCAAATGATTATACCCAACATCCTGGGCCTGTGTAACCATTGTGTTAGACAACGTGGGCCTTACATCTATTGGACAACCCTATCCTTAGGTTGGTTTAATGTCTTCCCCTTCTAATCCATTAATCATGCATTCCGGATAGGTTAGTAACATGTTAGTATTTTCGTACATTATATGACATGTGCATGTATCCACTCTGTTCGTTATTTATATGATTTGTTATTTATTCATACTTTATGCTTAGCTTTCGTTTATTGTCACTCACATGAACTATGATTGTCTCTATTCAGTTTTTATGCATAATATATGTTTATTTAAATTCATTTACCTGTCAGATTACCATAAGGTAATCTGATGATGCTAAATTTAGAGCTTAGGTATCGGAGCCCCATTGAGTAGGAAGCTGGGGTGGCCTCAGAGGGCCCGCCAAAGGAGGGGATTCACGAGGAGTGGCAGGGGCAGGATTTTCTTTCAGAGGGGGCAAGGTTTGATCAACCAATACATCATGGGGCCTACTTATGAAAAGTCTAAATCATCCAAAAAAAAAACAAGGTCCGTTCCCTCATATAATCTCTATGAGATATCAAATTAATAGTCCACAAATAGAATGATAACTAAAACACTTAGATATAATTTTTGAAAAGATATAAATACTTTATATAGATCAATTTGGTAGTGGGCCAATATTGTTTTGGAGTGAGATTTTTCAAAAAAAAAAATGAGGGCAATTGTTTTATGGCCCACTAATAATTTAAAGGTCCACTGATGTAATAGAAAAAAGAGAAAATAAACAAGGATAGAAAAGATCAATCATAGTAGGCCCATTTGTAAAACACCTAAATCATTAAACGGCCTCCTTAAATAGCCCTCATCAAATTCCACTCAAATGAAATATTGGTAACTTTAAAACACTCAAATAAAATATTATAAATAGTTTAAGATTTTAATATAGATCAAGATGATGTTGGGCATGGATCATTTTCAGTTAGATTTTTTTAGAAAACAAGGAATTTCTTTTGTTGTCAAAGGAATTCATAAAAAAAAAAAAAGAAATTCATGAGAATCAGCACTAAAGGATCCACATTCTAAGTCTATTTTCACTTTGTCTAAGCAGGTCTTACTAAGAACCTAAAGAAGAACTCATGTGAGAAAAAGGAATGGCAAGAGGAGAAAGAGGGGTTGCATGAAAAATACATTCTCCATTTGAAAGGCCATGTAGCTAGCAAGTAAGAAAATTTCCAAGAGAAAGATAAGGGATATGAAACTGTTCTCTTGTGTTTTGGAAGACAGAGAGACAAAAACGCCCTTATTACTTTTTAAAATTCTTTCTCTCTTAGAAGGGCTGAGAATGTTGAGGAGCAAAAGCGGCAAAATTCGAAAATTCTCTTATCAATTTAAAAAATTGCTCTTCTTAAATTGAAGAAACAAAAAAGTTGAGGGGAAACCTCAACCCCTGTTTAGGAGTGGGGTGCAGATGACGTGGTGTGATGTCGTTGGGCTAGCACTTGAGTGCCTCACATCTCATCCCTGCTATTTTGAGTATAGATGCATCTTTTGCAAGCCACTGTTTGTAGTATTGGACTTTTACTGAGACTCTAACTCATTTTGTAATTAAACTTAAAGTAAATGTCTTTTTGTTACTTATACCAGCTTTGATATTATGATTTGCCATGTTGCTTTGCCATCTGTGCAGATTGTATGAATTTGTTTATGGTGACTGATCGTCACTCATAACCTCACTGCGAACTTCGATCCACCTGGAATTGCGGTCACAAACGCATTTAAAGGAAAATTCTTAATTGGTCCCGATTCTCACGCCCTAAGGGCCTGTTTGGGGGCTTTACTTGTAGCGTTGAGTGGAGTGAAGGTTATTTTGAAGAAATAATAAAATATAAGTAGATAATGATGGCATTTTGTTTTTAGTTGTTTTTAGTTGACTTTCTTATTGGAAAGTGGAGTTTTTTTGTCCTTTAGTAAGTAAATGAGATTACTTTTTTGACTTTTTTGGAAAAAGTATGGTGGTAAATTTAATGTAAAGTACTTTTGGTGGGATTTTTTTCTTGAGAATGGGGCTTCACCTTACTTGACTCTACAAGTAAGGTGCCCAAACAATTCCAGATTATGGGGGCGTGACAATTCAATCAAATTATCCTAATCCTTTATTAGCTATAATCGGCATTCAAGTTTATTGATTAGGTATCATCGACATTAAAGTTTAATGGTTTCATAAATTGCATCTTTATCAATATTCAATCTAATGGTGCATTAGTCTAGATGTGGCAAATTAGGCAAAAAGCCAAATCATGTCGGAGTGGGTAGTGAGCAAACGGATGAATTGATCACAGGCAGGTCATGTTGGTGAAAGAAGGGAAGTTCTTACCTGATTAAACTTAATTCACCATACACATCATACATTCATACATCCAGGTTCTTTATTTTTCAACACCACCATTTTCAGTTAAAAAACGTTAAGTACAATGATCAGAAGTTTTTACCTGTAAAACTCGGCAAAGAGATCTTTTTGATTGACGTAGGTCAGCAACATCACTACCTGTAACATGTAAAGGTTCAAAAAGGATCAAATAGAAGTGCGATCATCATCATTTGAATGGTAGCGAAGCAAGATTATAAAAATAATAAGTCGTTAAATTTGGAATCACCTTCTCAAGCATCTCCTCCATGTCACCATTACTTAGTTTCTCATATCCACCACCTTTCTTCAATATGTTGTCACATGAAGTCGCAAGTAACTCTGGCATGGAGATGCCAGCAATGCTCTTGTTGCAAAAAATCTCAAAAGCTTGTTCGAGTGCCTTGAAAACAAGTCCAAAGAATATCAGTATAAAGAAAAGAAAAGAAAAGAAAAAAGCATGAAACAACTTCTGAAGCCACAAAATTAAACAAAATGCTAGAAATATAAACCTTGGCTAAAAGAGCATGGTCCATAAAGCAGTTCTTGACATATCCCTTATACTTGTCGTTTAGTTTAAATACTTTCCTTATAAAACCCTGGAGATCATCAAGAAGTGTTGTATGTTCCCCTAAAAGTTCTAGCATGCATCCAAATGCAGCATAAAATGATAAGTAAATACAAGGGAATTCAGAGAATATAGGGATGTCTCTGTGGATAGAAATCCTGCCTCACCATACGACCCAGGGTTTGATCCCCTGGGTGGGTTAGGTTTAAAATAGCAAAAGCAGAACTCTAGTAGATTTTCCTCAAGTGTTACTTGTCTAACAAATTCAATAGTGTCCATGTTCTCAACCTATGAAAAAGTAAAAAACATAAAGATTTGCAACATTCACTAGCAAGTAGCAACCGCACTAACATAGGGAAGGACACTTGAAACTAGACAGGAATGAAATTCCAACTAGAAGTGATGCAGCAGATCAATAGAGGAAGCTGCTGCCATAAGATACAGTGGAAAGTAGCAACCCAACAAGCACAAATAAAGTACATTACAAAAGGAATAGATGAACTAGCATAAACCAAAAACCAACCACCCACAGTACAAGAATTTAAGTCAGAAAAAGAAAAAATAAGTGTCATAGAGAAATAATGCTCTGGACAGGTAATAACTGTCCTTTTGACAACATAGTTATGGGGAAAAGTGGCATGTGGTAAACTTAAGTAGGATTTGAACTTGAAGTATTTCTCTGAGCACCAAAGATGAAAAGCCCATACACTAACCACACTAATATGCATGAGGAAGGCACAACACTACACCACTCAGGACGAAAGAAATAAAATGATTTAATCTTTTACAAAAATAATAATAATAATAAATAAGGGTCATTGCTTTGGTGCAATCGTAAAAGTTTCGGGTGCTTGATAACACAGGTTCGAGACCTGTCAGCAGCCACTTTGTGAAAAATTACCAAAGGTTAGGTCTATCTCCAGTCCGGACCCTCCCATGACCCCTGCTTTGGCAGGACCACATTGAGTGATGACCAATCTTATACACACACACACACAAAAAAAAAAAAAAAGGCACCGAGCATGCTCTAATGGCCAAGATGTGTACCACGCATCATAACACTTGGAGACAGAAATAGGTCCTATGGTCACACATGCTCTAATGGCCCTCTCTCCTCACAAAAGTGCAGTGTCACAACCAAGCATCTTTAATAGAAAATCCAATGAAATGTTTCTAATTACTGGAAAAACTTGATTAAAGCCTTCAAGATACTATCCGCCACTTCCAGTTCACAATGTCAAAAAAATGACATGAGATAAAAAGAAACCCCCGCTGAAAACACATGCAATATTAAATGCAAACCTGTTCATCACTTGTTGCATTTTCTACTTCTTTAACCAAGGCCATACCAACTTTTGTAACATGCTGCATCAAATGGAATGCTTATTAGAATATAAACATAGAGAGAATATTTACTTCTACTCAATTGTTTTAGTAAAATTCATTCCTGCCTTTTCAAATAGCATTGCAACTGGGTCCAAGCCTTCTGTTATGGTAGAGAAGATATTAAACATCCTTTCAAGATGCTCCACCTAAGGCAACATCAAAGTCAAAACCATAAATTGAGATTCATTCAAGGTCTATTTTGTAATTTCATAATACAGAGACTTTTTTTTTTCAATCCTCAAAAAGTCATGCTTTTCTTTCTTCCTATATTCCTTCTTTTCTATCGTCTCTCTCTTATCTTTTTCTAGCTCTTCTGGATTTTTCATCAATCAATCTTTACGGTCCTAAATAGTTATAAGATTTAATTTAACGCTTTCCATCAGTCCCAGGGCTTTTGGCATATTGTTTAGGTCCATAACATTTGGTATCGGAGCCAACCTCCACATCCCGAGTTCGAGTCACGAAAAGGGCTACTTGGAGTAAAGTGAGAGCCGTCTAAAAAAATATGGAGAAAAGGGCTACCTACTGCCAAAGGGAAAGCTGCTATGGAGAGGGCTACCTGGAGTAGAGTGTGAGCCGTCCCAAGAGGGAAAAAGGGCTACCTGCCGCCAGAGTGAGAGCCGGCGAGGACGTCGGTTGCCGAAGTGTGGTGGTCTATTACGGTCCTAAATAGTTGTAAGCCTTAATTTAGCATGTTCCATCAGTCCTAGGGATTTTGGCATATTGGTTAGGTCCATAACACAATCTTAAAAATTCTAATTAGAATGTGCCACTTAAGGTGCAACTAGCAACCCTCGACATCTCCATTTGAGGATTTTTTCAATAACATATATCATCACACTATATTTTGGAGCTTGAAAAAAAAAAAAACACTAACAAGGAAAAGATATACATTTTATGTTTTCTACTAGTCCAAACCATATTATGTACCGATTACCAATATTGACTAGGAGGGAAAAAACATAAAGTAACCGACCTAATGTGATTATTCATGAATGGGCTTCCTACTGGTGAAATATCTAACCATACGTTCTGTTAAGCTACTAAAATCATTTGAATTTTGTGGCATTGGACCTTTCAAAATGCTTAATTATAAGGATCTAGAGGATAGTGAAAGAAATATCATATCATTGCATACCTTGCCATCTTGTAGCATTACATGTAATCCAGACTGTTGCTTTTCAAGCAGTTGATTCACATTTACAAGCAGTAATTCATGTTGAATTTTCTGTTACAAGAATTTGATAATAATAAGATTAGAAACACAATAAATTTGGTTCAATGAAATAGATTAGAAGAACAAATTTCAAACTAAAAGGATGAAAGTTTTAAAAAGATATTTATGTAGAATACCTCCAACAACTTGTCTATGCTGCTCGAATGTAGATAATGAGAAGCCCTACTTTTCTCACCTTTCAGGCACTCTTCTGCCTACAAGATACCATAGGGAGAAATTCAACATAAATTCATTGACTGGTCGACATTAATTCTTTTCATGAAAACAGTGAGTTTAAAGAAGGGACTAACCATCAACATGTATTTCGGACAAGAATCTACATAAATATGATTTGAAGCCTTCTTAGAATAGTAAGAAGTTATATTTTCAAGCAAGTGTGCCTCAAAGTCATCTTCATATGGTTTCATATTATTGACGCCCCCAACTTCTAGGAAGATAGTCAGAACTTGCTTTATTAATCCATGATCAATCTGCTCCCCTTCGCGCTCTTGTGCAATCTGGAAGTACAAGACAAAAGGGGTTCTTTATTAGCTATTTCGAATTTGTCTCAGATACATTTCCAAACTAGATGGAGTTGGTACGCACCAAAGTGATAACCACATCTTTGGCTTTACATTTGAATTCATCAAAGACCTGGAAATCCAGCAAAATTAGAAACTACAAATTGAAACTGAAGTGATTATCATTGTTGAATATATGACAACATGTGATTATATTAAAAAAAATCTCGGATGCTAATAACATGTACAAGTCAAACATGGTTGCACAAAAAAATGAAATGGGAAATTCCAATCATTAAGGAGAAATATGACACACTACATTACTTACCTTGTCACAGAAGAGTGTTGAAGCCACTTCCCCCAGTGTAGGAAGCTTGTTTCTAGGGACAAAGTGGCGATCGATATACTCAAAGATACGTAAAAGCCATCTGACCATAACATTGTAATTAACCCGTCTCCTCACAAACTCTCTAAGGAACAACACCCCATCCTCCTCCTTCAATGATGGAAATACCTAAAAGTGACAAAACAAACATAAGAAGGGAACCAAAAGATGTGCTCATATATTAACATCATTCATCAATTTATCAAACCGAAAGCTACCTTCTGACTTAAGCAATTAGTGCAAAAATATCGTGCAAAAAGGAAAAATCTACATATGATCTTCATCGATCTGGAAAAAGCTTAGGACATGACACCTACACTCTAGAGATTTAATTTGGTGGGTTTTAAACAAAAGAAATGTTCAAAGAGGTTATATTGAAATTACTAAAGACATAAATGAAGGAGCAGTAGGGAGTATGAGAAATATCCGTGGAGAGACATGTGAGTTCCCAATGACCATAGGTTTGCATTAGGGGTCAACCCTAAGCCCTTATCTCTTTGCATTGATTATGGATTAGTTAACTGCTTACATTCAAGATGAGGTGCATTGGTATATGTTGTTTACAGATGATTTAGTGTTTGTGGATGAACTAAGAGTTGGTGTGAATGCAAAACTTAAGAGAGAGTCAGAGGCTTTAAAATCCAGAGGCTTTAAAAAAAGTCATACAAAGACAATATATGGATTGCAACTTCAGTGAGCATACACAAAAAGCTGAAACTACTGGGAATTGAAGCCCAAGAGATACCACAATGAGATTCATTCCATTACCTTGGCTCGAAAATTAGTAAGGTCATGGAAATTGATGAAGATATCAAGCATAGGATAGAAGCGGGATGGTTAAAGTGGAGACTTGCTTCTGGCGTGCTTTATGACGATGAATGCCAACAGGATTGAAGGAACAATTTTACAAGAGAGCAATTAAACTAGCTATGACCTATGAAGTAGAATGTCCGTCAATCAAGGAGCAACATATGCACAAAATGGATGCAGCAAAGATGAGAATGTTGGGATGGATGTATGGTAAAACTAGGAATGATAAAACTAGAAACGAGCTCTTTCAGGTAGCATCAATAAGGGATGAGATTAGAGAAATTGTTTAAGGATGGTTTGGGCATGTCCAACGTAGGCCAACAACGGCGCCGGTAAGGAAAAGTTTGGTTATGTAGGTTTATGGTCCACCAAGGGGAAGGGGTACCGAAGAGAACGTGGATGGAGGTAGTAAATATAAATCTGAAGAAGTGCAACTTATATGAGGATTTGGCATAAGATTAATCGGAATGAAGAAACATAATTCATGTAGCTAGCCCCAACATAGTTGGGATAAGGCTTTGATGATGATGATGATAACACAATTTGAGAGAGAAATGCATTGTGACACCGAATAAACACAATGCAGGAAAAAATTGCTATGAATTAGTTCACATCTTGCTATGAATTAGTACCAACACATGCATACATAAAAGTGCTTTCACACACACGTGCGCACTTTCTACAGGGGCAAATCTCGCTAGAATTGTTTATGTGATGAAAATAAGAATAGCTTTCCAAGATTCCTCAACCTATGACACACATCATGCCATTGATGAACTATGGTTCATCAGTACGCACCTGATTTCAGATTGTTCAGAACCATGCCTCCTAAACAAGCAAGCTTTACAAGAATTGCACATACTAAAGTTTCCTCTGATTACTTTTAATTAATTATAATAGCAAAGGAAATATAACACAAACTTAAGAAACATGAAAGATGTGCCTACTATAAGAAATGGATAAATTCTGCTCCAAAACTGACTAGCATTCTCCTTACTGATATAAAAATTCATGAATAAGGAAAAACGTGAAAGCTGATTTAATTCCACATTGTAAGAAATTAAAATGCATTTAGAAATAAAAGAAAGAATCAAGATAAAAACTGAACACAAACAAGTTAATAACACATAGCTGACAATACTTGTGTTTGTGTGAGTCCATATAGATTGCTCCCACTTTTGAAAGTAAACAATACTTTTTGAAACTTGCATATTGGGCTCACTATTTATTTTATAATCCACTCACATCAAATAGTCATGAATATATAGCAGCCATAAGAGTAAATTCGATTCAGTTAAAGTGGGAACCATCATTGGATTGATCACATCTATAATCCAAGACCAATTACATTTGAACATTTTAACATTTGATCAATCCAACAGTGTGGTATATTGCAATCGGAGTAAATATTGAGTGAGAGGCTGAGAGCCGATTCCTGTGGGTGTGCGCGTGCATGACTCTGTGTTACGGAGGGGGATTGCAAATGATTTTTTGAAGTGGGAGAAAAAAAAAAAAAAACTTCACACGGATGTGGTAGATTATCTTTTTTTTTTTTTTCTTTTTTCATTTAACAATTAGCTAGTTTTCATCATAACCTTGCTCTCCTGTCAGTCAAGTTCATTATCTTGAGATTAACAAAGGGGATCCTCATTCATATTTGATGTGCAAATTCAGGTATATGATGGAAAAAATTGACAATCTCTTAAGACACAATATTATAGAACTAGAAGGTCATTAGAACTTTTAAAAAATAAAAATAAAATTGGAAGAAAAAGAAGAAGAAGAGAAGTTTGCTTTCTCACTATCAATTCAATGTATTCTTCCAATAACTTCTTATAGTGGTCATAAACTGGCTGCGATACTTCTTCATATGGGCCCCTCTTGGTACATAAATCGAAGACTAATCTGTTTATAAGATAAAAAGAATGACTCATGTCAGTCACCATTCATCACATCTTGATATATTTATTTTAAAAAGAAAATAAAAGGAAAAATGTAAAGTCAAATATAGAAAATCAATAAAAGGAAACATACGTATATGCATCAACGCATTCAGCAGTACTGAATGACAATCCAGATGGATCCTCAATAGCAGTTGTCAACTTGAGAATTTTCTCACTTAAATAAGCACATCCTTCTTCATTTGATGTAGTAATCTTTAGAAGGGGCAAATTCATTGTGCAGGCCATAAAGCTATACATAAAAGAGAATGATATGAGAAACAAATCAATATTAAAAATAAAAATCAATGGCATCTAATTTTCATTATAGAGAAGACCTATTAATAGATTAAAGATTATGAGTTTAGAAAAGCAAAAGCAGAACAAATCATAAATAAAGAAAAACAAGAAACAACATGTAATTGTTCAATGACAACTATTTTCATTACAAAGATCAATTAAAACATTCAAGATTGTTAGTTCAGAAAAGCAAATGCAAAACAGATCACAAATAGAAAAAAAGAATGAGAAACAATATGTCATTGTGATCTTGTAGCCCCGCTATTTTCTAATAGTCAGAACATCATAGGCCATGGTAGGTGGATGTCATCACTCATCACCATACAGTGCTGAGCAGTCTAGGCGTCCAAGCCTCCAAGGTACAAATACGTCATCAAGGCCCTTCCCAATTCCTCATTTAGCTAGGTGTAACATTCTCCATTTTCATCCACACTCGTAATTTTATATTCAAAACAAGTCTTACTAACCCCCTCAATTTTCAAAGTGGGAGGCGATTATCATAGTTGACAAAATAACAGATTCATGCATCTAATCCCATAGGATATCATATTACATCACAAAAGCAACAGGCATGGATTCTTCTACTCATAAGAAACATGTTTCAGTCACAATTTCTCAAGGAATAGGGTGTCCTTATCAAAATAAGCATGTGTGAATCATCAACATTCATGTGGGTATTCATAGAAACCAATTCAGCTGCATAATTAATGATTATCAGGCCTTTTACCTGTACTTTCAGGAAAACTTAGGATACAAGGAATTAAATAAAATAGTTTCAGTTCAGTTATAATGATAAGGAATAACAGGGGCCTATTTGTAATCTCAGAAGGCTAAAACTCAAGTGAACAACAGTTCATAAAAGATTCAGCTATAAGTATAGGGTTAACTAACAGGAGACTTTAAAAGAATTAAGAAGAACAACTTAAACAGATTTCAGATGTAATAGGAATAAATAGCAGGTCCTTAATTGAAAATTTGCAGAAAGCCAACACCACATGAGCTAGTTTTGGGCCAGTTGGATGGTGGGCCCAGTCCATGTGGGATTCAATGCTGTTAGGGTCTCGCCCATAAGCCTAGTCCCCTGTCCCCATCCATCGGTTGGTGGGTGTCCCCTGCAACTCAACCATACCCAATTTGGGCTGGGTTTCTAGAAGATCTTGGGTTGATTCAAGTTGGTTGAATTCAGTCTCTTAAACATTCCTCTCAACATGATTATACTGAATTGCAAGATTCCAAGTGATGGAAAAAGAAGGTTCTGAACTCCACCAATAATGTAATCTCTGGAACTTCAATCTATTTAGCAACAATAACTCACTCATAATCACAGTTTGGGAAAAGAGTATCACAAGAACTAGGCATTGATTCACTATAAACAACATTATACTCATGTAGATTGAGATAAACACTCACCTTTTCTGAGATGTGGGGTAACGAGGGAATGAGGAGGGAAAACAACAGATAAAAGAGGCAGCGTGGGGTTTTTCTCCTTTTAAACACATCGAGCACTACATATTTAGAAACTTGAAGTAGAAGTTAGAAACCTTCCTTGTTCAGGACATGTTGTATGGGCAGTCCTCTTTCAATCGGGCTTCTTCATGCACTAGAGTCAATTTATTTTCATCATGAGAAATACTCCAAAAAAAAAAATGAAATCAAGACATGGGTCCCATCTTCCTGGAATGATATGATAATCCTACCAATGTATATCTATCACTTCTATAACCACAATATATATGTCGGGAAATATTCGATTGAACCCAACTAGCAACCCATTAAAACGTAGCAATCAATAGGGAACCCCCGATAGTCATAATCTTAAGGATTCACAAACATTTGAATGGACTAAACTGTTGGATCGAAAGTTTAATATTTTTTAAAATATGAAGTCATTAAACTTATAGGCCACAGATGAAAGGGTTCGGGATATGGATTCGGGGTCAAACTTGATACTTAGAGTGGTTTCACATAGATATTTTCATCTTTCCTAGTCTCATCCCCAAATGGGGCCCACAAAAAATTTCTCATATAATAAGTGAGGACCGGCTCTCACCTGAATATTACCGTATTAAAAAATATTCTAGCCCCTGAATTCCATTTTGGGGTCTTACAGCATCATGAAAATTAGGTGTCTAGTTGGCCGCGTGAGCACAGGCTCAACCAGGCCCATGTCCAACCTGCTTTGAGTGTAGATTGGACCTTGAGTTTTTATTCGGTTAGGGCCTACATTAAATTTGGGCCCATTTAGTATTTGGGCTCGGCATGGATTAAGAGAAAAGCCTAAAGCCCAGCCTGGCCTGACAAGCACAATCATGACATTTCAAGTGGGCTAGGCTCAAGCTAGGCACTTATGACCTGTAGGCTTGGTGTCACAACCCGAGACCCAGATTTCTTTTTTTTTTTTGGGTACAACAAATGTGATTTTTTCTCAATTGCAAGATTAGATTAATCGAGTCACAGTAGAAAAAAAAAATTTCCTTCTTCAAACATTGCATAACAAAGAATAAGTATTAATAAATCCTAATATATTAATTAACTTAAGAAGGTATGATCAATGAAGAAACTAAATCAAACAAACATGAACTTTGACCAATTCTAGGGGTCTTATTAACCCCGATGGTAGCTCAGTTAACTTAGGACCACGGTTTGCACCCGGAGGTCGTGGGTTCAAAACTGTACTACCACATTGAGACTGCAGGAGAATTTTATTCGACTTTCTCCCGGTCCCGTAAGGATTATTCTGACCTAAAGGGCCGAAAACCCTGCGTTATCAAAAAAAATTCTAAGGGTCTTATTGCAATCATCCAACTTAAAACAAACTGAAATAAATCTAAAGTTTAATTGTAAAATCTCGAGCAAGGGGTCTACAGACCCCGGGATTCAGACCCCGAAGGGAGCCCGACTACCCTGGGATCCAACGGATCCCAGGGCCTGCTGGGATCCAACGGACCCCAGGGGAGTCAGGCTCCCTACGGGGTCCGACTCCGGGTCCGAATCCCCGGGGTCCTTAGACTTTTTCAATCTCGAGAGGGTATTTTTGTGCTTTAACCAAGAAAGACAAAAAGGCACAAAGGTGTATTACCGATCCAAAAAACAAAAAGAAAGAAAGGTGTATTTGAGTAATTAGGGTTTTTGTAGAGAGACAGAGCAGCTCCTCTCACGTACCTTCATCATTAGACAGTGAGTTTCGCTGGCCGAAGCTCAAATTGTGTGCGCGTCAATATCTTGCTGTTAACGAAGCCTGGACATGCAGTCGCCTTGCTCGTCTCTGGCACGAAGCTAGAATGTGCAGCCATTGGTGCTCTTCCCAGGTACAGCTCCTCTCTCTCCCCTTCTTCTCCTCCTCTTCTCATTCTTCTTACTCTCCATCTTAGGGAAGTGCACGATATATATCGTGAGGGCCCTTAAATTACATGACACTACCTATTTGGTTGGAAGAATTGCGAGGATTTTTGTCCGATAGAATTCCAAGAACTCCAAATGCTTAACCCCACTCTATCATTTGAAATGCTAGAATTCTAAAATTTCATAAGTTTATTTGGTTCAAGGCGGTTCTGTCAAGAAATTGGGCTTGTTGTGCTGACATGATGTTACATTTTGTCTCATTTAATGCGAGAATTCAAAATCCCAAATCACATGAAAATATACTTTTTTAGGGCACCGAAACTTTTTTGAACGTCTGCAAAAAAAAGTCTAGCTTTTAAAAAATTCCCAAAAAGCTCGATTCCTTATAAAAAAAACAAAAAGAATGCCTTCAATGTAGAGCAAACAAAAGCTAATCCAACCCAACCCACATATGACCCGCACAACCCGACCCGCATAATATACGGTTCAGTCGCAAGTCAAGCTTTTGTAACCCACGTTAAAATGGGCTTAGGGTCAACCCTTTTAACCCACATGGCCTGGATAACCAGTTTTCTTTTCCTTGCAGCTAAAACTTATACTCAATACTTAATTATATGGAGTGTATTTTTTTATTTTGATATAATATTTTTTTGTTTTTATGAAAACTTTATTTTCAATTTTTAGTTTTGCTATATCCTATTTCTGTAGTCACTATTTAAAAAAAATGTATATCATACTCATTGTATAAATAATTTATTCTCTTTCTTTTTTCTCAAATGAACCCTTTGGTAACTTACTTAAGAATATTTTTATATGCTCTTCTCTCTTAGGAGGATTGCATATATGAAAAAAGAAAATACAATGGATATGATAAAAATAAAATAAAATAAAATAATCAAATAATGATTGAGTTCATGCTAGTTTTCACACTATTATTTTATTATATATATTAAAAAGTAACAACACCCCGTGCTTAGCGCGGGGCAAAAAGTAAGATATTACATTTTGAATTTATAAAATATCAAAATTAATTATAAACATATAAGCATATATTCATGTATATTTATATAAAAACAGTCAACACATCTTCAATCACATATAAAAGTGGTCAACATCAACAATAAATTATTACAAAGATAAAGCTAAAAAAATCCATTCAACAACAACATAAAAATAATAATAACAACAATAATTACTAAAGAAGATATAGAAAAGTGAATTTTGTTAGAACCGATCAAACCATTTTTTAGCTCTAGATTTTAAAAAAATATATACAAACATCTTAACTTTAAAGGCCATAAATTATGAGACTTTAAAACAACATGCCAGTGTTATTTGATCCCAGTAATAATTGACCCACATTGGATTAATGTATATATCTCTTAATTATGAGTCCATGTGGGCCCACGAAAGTGTAATTTATGGTGGGCTAAACCTAGGGTCATATATGTCTATATAATCAGATCAAAAAAATGATGCCTATAAGATTCAATAAAAAAACTTCAACCTCGCACAAGCTCATCCATGAGATGGCCTATTAGAAGGTTGGGTCCAATTTTCGTTCACATTTGACAATCTTTAAATAGAGTATAGTTGTATTTGGAAACTAAAAGAAAATGATATTTTTAATGAAAAATTTATCAATATTAATTGTCAAAAGGTGGGCCCGAAATATTAAAATAAAAAGATGACAATGTTGGGAGGATGGAAGATTAGTGGTGTTGAGAGAAAGAATAATTGTAGCAAAATAGAGGGATTTTAGGGGATATTGATTGAGAGACTTTATGAGATAGAGGATATGGATAAAGAGATTTTTTTTGGAGAAAAAATTGTGGCATATGATGACATGGCACCTTAAAGCACTCTAGATTTTTTCTCCATATTTATTTGAAATGAGAATGATTGAGTTGCTGAGGTGGCACCCCCCACAACCCACCTCCCCCCTTCGTAAGAGAGCTGACCCGTGGCGCTTCCTTTTGGGGTTTCGCGATGACATGTGGCACAACCATCGCTTCCTTATATATCTCCTAAATTTTCTCTTAAATAATATCTTTCTATCCTCACAACACATTGTTTCTGATCATATCGTACTTCAACTCCATCCTTACCATATCTCCTAAAATCTCTCTTAAATAATATCTTTCTATCCTTATCACACATATTCTAATCATATGATTGATAACCCACATTATTTTGGTCCAAAATCAGATGGATGACCATTCGGCCCATTCCTCCAAAAGATTTTCTAAGATAGAAAACTCAAGGCCCAGTTTTGCCCGTGTTGGGCACAGGCCTGTCACACTAGTTTTATCCTTATGCGGGCATAAACTAGAGAGAAGGTTGAATTATAGCATCATGACCCAGACGCATGCCTAAATTTTTTACCCAATATCAGTTGAGCCTAAGTTTGATTTAAGATCTTATGAGAAGCACATTAACAACAGACTTATCATAACCAAAACAAAGCCTGTCCATATTGCCTATCGGCATTGGTTTTAAATTACACCAATAAGATTTAGAAAGTTAAGAATTATTCATTTAGATCTTATCTCGTTTTTAGAAATTAACTTATCGGTTTATGTCTAATTTAAACTTTGGGTAAGGTTAAAGCCTTGTAGGACTCTTGTAAATAAATTTAGGTTTGGGTGCAAGTTGTGTGGGTTAACCTGACCCGCACGAACCTACAATGGTTATGCGTGTTGATGTAGGTTGGGCTGACCCGTAGTTGGTGCAGGTTAAGAACGTCTAACCTGTTTAATAAAAGGGTCTGGCCCATTTAGCCCAACCTGACCCGTTTGCCACCCCTAGTTTCATGGGCCTTACCGGGTTGGGCTCAACTCATGCCAACCTGGGCTGTACCTAGGACTATTTTCTACTCAGTCACTTAAAGGCCTAGGTCCAAGCTAGCTTGGGATTTTGAGCAGAAAGGTGCACATGTATGTTGCAATCAGGCTAGGCATTTACCGAACTTTTAGGGTCATGGACCTAGTTATGGAGTCCGAATCCCCTATTTCGTAGAAACAAGGAGATACTGTTTCATCTAATCCACATTCACCACATATACAAAATCCTATGCAAACTAATGCAGCCTCTCAATTGCTTCTTTGGAATGAAAAAGTCAAGAATAAGATTTTGTATTAGTGGCGAATGTGGATTGAATGAAATAATATCTCCCTCTTTCTATGGAAGGGATCCGGTCTCCTAGTTATGGGCCTTTTTTACAAAGGATAACTAAATAGGGCAGCGATAAGACAAGCTTGAACAGTCCCAACATGACCATGAAAACAGATTCTTCAATAGGCACCGTTGTGGATGGGCCTTGGCCCAAAAATCACACGGAGTGGGCAATCTTCATGAACCTAGGTTTCCTTGCAAAAATCTAGAATCTAAGTTATAAATTTGGCAAAAGTCCATCCACAAGGGCCCTTCAATTCAACAAATCCAGGCCAGGCCCATCAATAAACGGATCCATCCCAAGCCCAACAATTGATAGATTGTTCAAAATGCATCATGGCCATCACAGATCTTCCATGTTTCTAAAATCTTGTCATTCCTTAATATGGAAAATCAAGGTCCCAATTGTCTATTTTCTGCATAACATGGCCCACCTAATGGCCCAAAATAGAAGTTGATAAATATGGAATTTCTTGCCCTCAAAGCCACTGCATATTTAGGAAAGACAATGCACGAAAACATGGATTACTGTAGATACTGGGATTAGAAATCGCTTTCCTTCACGTTTCACTTTCCTTATCGTAATCCACATACAGAAACTTTTCCATATTTGTCGTCTTCTTGTTCTCTATATAAGTAGAAGAAAGAGTAATCACTCAAGACAAATAGAGCAGACAGACATTAGACTCCTAACAAATTCTTTGTTTCTTCCCACTTCATGTACTCCTTTCAAGACCAACTCATGCAATTTATATCTCAAGGTGAGTGACAATGTTATTCTCTTCCTCCTTGGCCCTCTTTAGTTCCTCATTACCTGTAATCTAAATCTAACTACTTGTAATTCTATTTACATTGCTGCAAAAGGCCAAAGAAGCCAAAGAAGTGTAGTTTACTGGTATCTCAGGTGGGCTTTTCTGGTGGTTCTTGTTTAGAATTCTGGAGATTAATTGGGCGATTTGGGAGAAGATGGGGATGATGTTTTCAGTTTTGAAATTCCATCCAAAAACAAAACTGAAGATGAAGAGATGTTTTAGGAATTCTGGGATTTTAGGAAACCTCTTCTCACCTAGAGGGACAACTTAGTTAGAACAGGATAAGTCCACATGAAAACTCAATTCTTGGTTCTGGATCTTGAATTCCAAGTGAGTTTGCATAGGAATGCCCCACATTAGAAGGGGTGGCAAAATCTGATCTGACCCGCAACCCGATCCGAATGCAATTTTCATTTGACCCGCATAACTCAACCAGCAATACATACAAGGTTATCATGGGTCAGGAAAACCTGACCCGCAATTATCATTGGGTCGAACCCTAGTCATCGATGTGGGAGGCCAATATTGGGTTTGGGCCAAGATTCTACAGGACTAGCAATCCTATTGTGTTTAGTTCCATATTAAATCTAACATCTTTGAGAAAATGAAAGATGAGATGCTTGTTATTGATTGATTTGTAAGTGTCCCACTTGCTTCAAAAGGGGTCCCCATGAGAGACATCCCCACATGAACAATAATGCAGTGCACATATATAAACAATATACTGTTTATAATAGATGTTATACACATGCTTGTACTCAGATTTTTTGAATTCAGCTTGGAATTGAGCCTGCAGTTTAGGTCTCATCCAGTTTGTGCCCAGCTACCCACATGTAATCTTGACCTGCCCAAGTTGCGCACCCAGTCTTACATTCTCACCATCCAAACAAACATACATAATAGCAATTAGGATGTTGTCAATATTTCAGATCATCAAAGAATCTGAAAATTCTGTGAGCTTGGAATTCTATTCCATCAGTATCACAAATTGTTGAATGTGGAAAATCTTAAACACTGACATGGACCTAATTTTTGCTAAGTATTGTGACAGATTTTCAATACCCAGTATCTCTTGAGGCCCACCAGGAAGATGAAGACTGGGAAAATGTATTAAAGAGGCACCATGACATCTACTTATATTCAAATAATACAGAAGAAGAAGAAACATCTCTTGAGACTAAAGCAGAAGAATTTGAGGTGGGATGGACAGAGCCTAATCAAAATTTGGGTTTTCTCTACTATGAACCTGGCCCGCTGACCCAACCCAGGACGCCCCCGATACTAGAAAATCATACCATCAAAAGAATTCTATCCAAAGCCTCAAAACATGTTGTAAGGGAAGAAGATCAACATAAAGAAGACAAAATCCAGAACAAGACCTCACCAGCCATTGAGAGGAGACAAGACTGCAGAGAACTCAAAAGGATTGTGGAAGAAGATCAAGATGAAGTCCTACCCAAGACGAGGAATGCGAACAATATACCCATAGATATATCAGAAAATGAAGTTAGAGAAGCAGCAGCAGCAGCTAAACCAGTAGAAGACACCAAGAATAGGATACTAAGAGTAAGATTTAGAGACCCAGACGCCACAGAGTCTTCCAGTGACGACAACGACTATGTTAGTCGGCAGAATCGCCGAATTTGTATTCAAGAAATATGTATTCCTATTAAGAATTCTGGGTTGAAATTAAAAAAACTGGAGGCCAATGTAGAGAAGTTTAGAAGGAATAATTTGTTGGAGAGTTTGTTGATGCAGACTCCATGTCCTAAGAAGAAGAGAAGTAAAAGGAGGAAGAGGAGTAGTATTATCAAAGAGGATGAGATTTTTTCCTTTCTGTCTTCTCCTCTGTCTGTATTGGATTTTGAAATTCCAGGTCCAATACCTGATTTTCAAGATTTGTATTCTTCAGTAGGTAATAGGATAGATAATTTCTTTGATGATTGTCCTGAGTACATCTATTAAAGCAGTAATAGCAGCATAAAGCTCATGCTGGGTGAAATCTCATTTGATTTGAATAATAAATTAAGATTAATAACTCCACTAAGTATTAATTTATGTATAAAGCAAAAAATATGGATTGAGAGTGAATGATACAACTAGGGTCATCAAAATGCCACACGACCGTTATACGACATGAACCCACACGAAATTAACAGGTTCGATTGGGCTCTTAATGAGTTTGGGTTATTAACGGGTCAAACCAGTTAACACGTTAAGTTAACTGGCCGTTTATGAATTAAACCAGTAACCCGTTAACAACCCGCTTAACCCATTAAAAAAATTTTAGTTCCTAAGGCTAAGTGTAGTTAGAATTAATTTATATTTATAAATGAAATTTATTGTTTTATAGTGGGGTTTTAGGTAGGATCCACTCGAGACCCTCACTTATAGTTTCGTGTGGCTTATATATATTTTTCTCCTTATATATTTTTGTATGAATTTTCTTTTAATTTTCAAAATGACCTAATTATTTAACGGGTTAACGGGTTGGGTCGTGTAACCCATTAAATTAATGGGTCATGTTCAGGTTGGATTGTTTGACCCGTTAAGTTAACGGGTTGTGTACGGGTTAAGGTGATTTTAACACAAATTCGTTAACACGACACGATTGATAGCCCTAGATACAACTATAGTGGATTCAACCCAGGCTCGGGTGCAGACCTAGGCACAGCCATGCGAGTGCGGTTGCACCCGTTAAACCACGTTGCGCTTTAAAAAATCCAATAAAAATTGTGGGTACACCTTCAAAATTCACATGAAAATCCATGGTTTGCTCCCCAAAACCAAACTACCTATTAAGGTTCGCACCTCTCAAACGAAAATCGAAAATCCTGAGTCTGCCATTGCATAGCAATAGGTCATGTTTGCATAGGATCCAGCAATACGCCCAGACATGGATATGAAAATTTTCATCAGTCCTAGGTTCAGGTTTGGGTTCATGTAGACTCTCAATCCCACAGCCCATCCAAAAAACATTACTGGGTCATACTCGCGAGTTGCTTGACTCGGTGATCTTGCAAGTCAAGTCGACAATGAAAAGTTTTCATTGTGATCATAGCCACTGCCTCATCAGCTCACCGACCTGCAATTAGTGGTGTGGGACATCACTCAGGCGATATGGACTCCTTGTTACCCCTTCATACTAACTAGGCGTGGACCTATATTAGATCTCACCCATAAAAATAAAAAATAAAAATTATGTATTGAAACCAAGCAATAAGTGGAGATTATTGTTATTTGGTGTTGATTTTGACTTTTTCAATGAACCATTGTCTGCGGCACCAAAAAAATAAAAAACTTGGTTCCGTCATTCATACTAACTACGGTGCCCAGATACAAGGCTAGATTTGACACTCATCAAGGTCATGTCTTCACGATTAGATCACACCCGTTTATATTATCATTTGATATTGGAAGCGCGTATCCCAATATTTCATTTCATTTTGAGTTAAAATTTGGAGGATCCCTCATCCGAGCTTAACCTAAATCCACTGTACCCTTTTTCCACCCAAGCATATCACACTAAGGGGATATTTGTGTAGCCGCTTGTCATGTAACAAATTTGAAAGTTAATAATGATTTCCCATGATATTAACATTTTCATGTTTACTGTGCCCCTTTTCATCCGAGAAAAAGAGAAAAATGAGCCAACTTTTCCATGATTCTACTCAAAATCATTTTTTATGGGGTCAAGGTTTTCTCCAAAACCGTACAAACGTGTCCCTACGCTATTATTGAGAAAAGTTTACTGTAGAAATTCAGGGATTACATGTCACACTGTGGTCACTAACAGGTAAATCCCACTGCATCCCTTTAATTGGCACCAAACCAAATAGATAGACTCACCATAATTATACCACAGTAAAATTTACTATCTAAACAAAATTATGTAGTTTCTATCATGAATCTTTGAGGCTATTAAATACAAAGCAAAATAAAATTGAACCCACCTAATTGAATCTGAAACCTCTAATAATTTCCCGAAAAGAAAACCCTCTAATAGGGCCACCAACCCTGTGTTGGAATTTATACCTTTTGAGTTTTGACACTCATGATCAATGTGCATCATTGAATTCCAAAAACAAAAGGTACTTCTTTTCAAACTTAGACACCTCCATTGAAATGTTCCAATAACTTGATTGTCATTTATAATCCACATGTTGTCCCTACAACATGGACCGGTAATATCTCTCTCTTTCACTCATTACCCAGTCAAAGGATGACATGTTAATTGTTGGGTCTCTTTCTCTTTCTTTTAATTGGTGAGTCGGCACGGCATGATGCAGCCATCCCTTTCAATGGGAAAATTGCAAGGGTACAATGGCAATATGTTGGATGATAGTTCATGATCTGCAATTTATTAGGACCATTTTTCATTCCAAGTGGATCATCATCTCATCAATGTTCAATGAGGTGGGCCACAACCCAACTACCATTCTCCTTCAGGCAACAAAACAGGTGCTGCAATACTAATAAATTACCTCTGTTCTAGATTAAACAAAGAAACCCATGTTCATAAAATAATCCATCACATCACTACAACAACAACTTTACTCTCATCTCTCATACCATGGGCTACTTCCAATACCATGGTGGTCACAAGTCATGTTCAGGTCACAAGTCATGTTCATGCACTAATCCTTCTCTCTCTCTCTCTCTCTCTCTCTCCTCCATTCTCCATTCTCTACCTCTCTTAATATAAAAGATGATATGGCGGTGGTGGTGATATGGTGGTGGCGGCTTTGAATATTTTGGGACCCATGATTTTGGATTCTATTTCCACTCACCACAAATTCTCCTGCGTGGTGGAATTTCCAATATTTGTAGGGTAGCTAGAGGAACACATGTAAAGTTCTGACAAATATTTACATGTCGAATTTGTATAACTTCTAGGAATTTATGGGAAAGAGGTTTCTATTTCAAGAGCATTGAAGAGGGAAGTGTAACGTGATCTAGGGTGAATATTAAGGGCTATTTCTTTGTAAGAATTTGTGACAGAAAATTAGGTTGACTGTGAATGCCTGAATTTCAATTAGAAATTCTATATTCACTTGCTTTTATTCCCAGCATTTGAAGCAAGTATCATTTTGAAATATCAAAAAAGTGGAATTCCCAAATCCTAGCCTTGACTCTAAGCATTTATAAATTCAAGCATTCTGAAAGGCTTGTTGGAACTCCGGTTCTCCCCCAACGATCGATTTTCATCTTCTCCTCTATTCCACTGTAACAAAATCAAGTCCGGTCATCTTCTTCTTCCACCCTCCTTTCATATGTTTGCCTATTTTTCTCTTTTTCCTTACTATTCTGTTGCATGTATTTTTTTTTTAGAGGGTTTTGATGGAATGGGAAAAGGAAGGGTTTTGAGGGTCTTAATGGAATGGAATCAGTGGGTTCTCTGAGATCTGAACCGGATGGTAAGAGACAGGGGCTATTTGGTTGGATGGATGGGTTGATTTGTGGCTTGTGTTGGCTGAGATATGAAGAAATTCAAACAGATATGAAATAGGGAATTTTTGGGGTCCAGATAGCTTGAAATTCTCATGGAGGAATTCTGACCTAAAAAAAATAGGAAATTTAGGAATGCCAGAATTAGTAGCATTTTAGAATTCTACGATCTCAAATTTTACAAATTTCAGCAGACATGAATTCCAAAAACCCCTGCAAAGAGGAAAGTATCAAGTATCATATTCTCATAATTTAATGTTTTTGGTTAAAAATAGGTAATTGATTTTTTAATCAAAAAGTATAATGATGGTTTTACACCTTTGTCAGCAAATCTCTTTCTTGAAACATGTCAACATTCTCAAATTTGGGTCTTCATTGGCGTGCTCTCTGAAGAAAATTATGGGAAATAAGTCAAAATACAAATGATTAGGATACTAAATAATTTCAAAATGAATGTAGAACAATATTGAAAAAACATTGTATAAATTTTTTTATAATTCTTTCCATTTTTCTGGCATTATTGTGATTTTCTCGTGATGTTTCAACCATTTTGATCTTCTAAAAACTGATATTGTTGAGAAAAAAAAAAAAAAAAACTATTCTAGACAAATATCTTGATGTCATTGATTGACTTTCAAAATATTGCCGAGATTTGACAGAGTAAAAGCTTGTGGTGAGCTCTACTTTGATGGTCTCAGGGTTTTTTCAGTTATACCATATTTTGGAAACCTCATGAGAATATTAAAATCATACCAGAAAATTAATTCTTGAGAAGATTATGAGAGCTTTTTTTTTTTTCAAATGTATGAAATAATTAATGTGCAGCTCAATTGATGAAGCATCTCCCTATCCATAGATACAAGAGATTGATCCATATGCGAGTTGGATAGAGACTTGTGCAGTGTGAGTATATGTATTAGAAAAAAAGATCTGTACATGTTTTTTTTTTATCAAAATAAAATCATGTACATGTTTGTTCTTATGAAAAAAGCATCTTTTATCCTTTAAAACAGTTAATTAGGTCTAAAGAACGAAAAGCAAAGTGTATTAATAATAATAGATGTGGATAGGTCAGAAGCTTCTTTTTTTATAGGCTCATGCTCAAGCCAAGCCCATTTGACAAGCTTATTGAGGATAATAATAGAACTTGAGCAACTTAGGTTTGCTTAAGGGTGTTGTAGAGCAACACCCGCTCCCACAGCATCGGATCGATCCCTAGAGGGGCAGGTTTCCTTCAATGTTCCCGGCCATTGAGCCCACTTAGGTTTGCTCAAGGTCAGCCCATGAAGTGGCTCAGTGCGGCTCAAGTTGGGGGGGCGGGGGGGGGCGGATCTTAATTGTGTGGACTGACTTGTGACATTAACTGATTTTCATTCTAAGAGCACATGATAAGTAGCCTAGTTGGTACTAAATTTCCTTTTTTTTATCCCTTATCCTAGTTGGTACTAAATTTCCTTTTTTTATCCCTTCTAAGTTGTCCCTTGATTTCAGTTTGCCTTTTGACAAAAGAGAGATGAGATGATATTCTGATAGTTAGTACACTAATTCAGATGCCCAGTTATGCCTCAATCTTTAAGGAATCAATAAAAGATGTTTTGATGTTTTAGTACTTGGGATAATGTGCTAGATGCTTTGTTCCAGTTCTGCATCTCTTAGAAACAAATATAAAATATAAAACAAATAGAAGTGAAAGCCGCCAGCCCAAATTTCCTTTTTTTTTTTCTCCTTTTCACATGGCATTCGAGCTCAATGCTTTCGCATACACATGTATGCCACTAACCAGATGGGCTAGTTGGAAATATAGAGATGGCCTATTGGTAAGGAATCTCACTTCCATCCTTCCACAGGAATCGATCTCTTGTGGGAGGTTTGAGTTCCTTCCTCATGGCCACTGAGCCAAAAGCCGAAAAAAAAAGAAAAAAAAAAGGGAAGAAGAAGAACAGATGGGTTAGTTCTGTCAAGAGATAACTAAAGCCACACATCTAATTAGCTTCAAGGCAAAAACTACAGAGGTGCTGCACCACCTAAATCTATAGGTGGATCTCAACTTTCAAAAATACAAATTGCTCACAAACTCTAACTCCTCTTATATTGGCTTTAGTCCAACAAGTCAACTACAATAAATTAGCTCATTATTTCTAGTCATTTGCAATAATGTGAAAAAAAAAACGGGGGGGGGGGGGGGGGGGGAGGAAGAAAATGAGTGCTAGAGAACCATGTAAAAGCTCCAGATTTTGTTCAAGTATTCCATTAGATGAATGGAACATATATTGGATGGGAATAAACATGGATGTGGGGTCTCAGAGATGTTTATATAAGATCAACTTCACTTGCTTCACTCTGTATGACCAAAGGAAAGTGTATGGGCACCCAGATTGTAGAGAGTAGAGAAACTTGATCTATCTCTATGTTCTCCTTATTTCTACTAAGATTAGAAAAAGTGACAAAACGGCCATTAAAAGTGGGACAGACACTTTTGAACTATTAGTGGACTATTAATCTAGACAATGAAATTTTAAAGGGGCATCCATTGTCTCATTTCTCAATCAGGGTTTTCATCCTAGCCCTCCAATCGTGTCCACTGATCTGTATGATGACGTTGTTCTCTTATAAGACGATCTTTAAGGCCTGTTTCTTTATCGGAATTTCAAGAATTCATGTCTAGAAGAATTTCAAATTCTCGAAAAGTTATCCCCTTGAGGTGGAATTCCAAATCCCTCCTCTTTGTGAAGCATTTGAAATTTTCCAACAAAATGCATTGAGAATTTGAGATTTCAGAAATTTTAAAAGCTCATTTCAGACATTTTACGTGGCTGAAATTTAGAATTCTAGTGAACTAATCATGGCATTTCAAATGCAATGGGACAAGATGTCATATCATGTCCAAAAAATAACAACAAGCAAATTCTTGATAGGAATTATGGTAAAGAAACAAGCTCGATCGTTGTGGATACACAATTCAATCTTTGTGTCAATAATGGTCTCATTACTACCAATCAAAGCTTCCACAACGCTTAAGATTTATACTAACATTTAGATTCACACTGATTTTAGTAGAATTGAAGGTGGTTTAAAACCCTCAATGCGAGTTCAAGTAGTGAACTTGTCAGCAACGGTCTAGATCCATTACGAAATGCACCAATTATGGATTTATGCAGTGGGTAATTGTTACACTCCGACCCAAACTAATCATGATTAAGGCTAATTAATTGAGATTAATGCTAATTAAGCATGGATAAATGGGTTAATCAATGTTAGTGACCAAAGAGAGACAATTAGTCTCAGATGATGCATTAAGCATAATGAAATGAAATTGAGATTGGTTACAATGAATTTAGACTCAAACAAGGTAGACTAAGGACTTTTCCGTAAATACGGGGTTTTCCGTATTTCGTCAAATACGAAAATTCTTGATACCAACGCGTGTATCTCGAACAGTACGTTAACTTTCATAATGGACACGGTTCCATTTGACCTCAAATGGACCAAGTAAGACTTCATTTGACTCAATATATAATAAAGCTTATTAAGAGGGGGTTTTTGTGTAAAGGAACCCTATATTAGAATGAAATGAATCATTCATTCATTTTTCACTTCAACAACCCTAGACTCATCCTCATCTCCTTCCTTTTCTCTTCCATTCCTCTTCATCAAGAGTGAGAATCGGATTGCTTGAGTGGCTTTGAGTGAGGAAACTCCATCTTCATCTTCTTCCTCAAGTCATTCCTCCATTTTTTAAGCAATAGAGCTTGAAAGAGAACTCAAGATCTCTTTGCTTGGAGCCACAAGTAAGTAGTTGGTCTCACCTTAGGATTTTCAAGTTCTATTGAGTAGATAGAAGTTGTGTGTAGCACAAATAGCTTATAGATTTGTGTATTTCATGTTTTCTTGGAATTTAGGATTTTCATCTCAAAAGCAAGCTAAGGAAAGAGGGTTTTTGCTACTAAACTCCAAGAGAGACAAGTATATACATTTCTAGTGATTTATGATTTTATAGAATTTGTATGAACTCAAGGAGTTCAAAAATGCGGATTTTGTTCAGAACTTCTGAAGCTCGAAAATGAACTTCTGGGTGAATTTCGGCTAGTTGCAAGGCTAACCGCGAAGCAAACCGCCAAAAAACCCCAATTTGATCAGTCTCTGAAAAGCTAACCGCCGAATTTCGGTTAGCCGAAAGGTAACCGCTGAACTGACCGAAATTGAGTCAGAAATCCCTGTCAGAAAAATCAGCTTCTGGAAAGCTGACCGTAAGCTAATCTAACTTGTTCGGCTAGGCGCCGGCTGAATTTCGCTAGCCGCCAGCAAGGTTTCGGCTAACCGCCAGTGCAGTTTCGGCTAACCGCCAGGTAGCCATCGAGGTAACCGAACCTGACCAAAATTATTCATAGTGAGGGAAAATTTGGCCAATCGATCGGACCGTTACATGGACTGAGGTCACTTATGTGGTCATAGATACTCCTCATGTAGTGGAGAAGAGTCGTGAGGTAAATTGTGACTGATCTAAATGGAAAGCCTAGTCATTGAGACTAATATTAGTGATATCTAAACCTTCATAGGTGTTAGCTAAGGTTATCTAATGCACAATCTAATTAAAGTAATGTCATCCACAATAACACGTGCATTGATAACGAGCGTTTCACTCATTGTTTGGTTTAGATGATTGTTTTAAAGGGCACTACATAGTGGTTTCTTAAGCTCATTATTGAGCCACACTGAATTGACATTGAACTCACATTAAATATGACACTGAATAATGAATAGTTACTAAAGGTAACAATGAGTAAATGATTAATCATGCTGCAGCAGATGGATTTAGGGCGATCCGGAGCTCCATGGTGATGCTAGTTGTCACTGGCCCGGACACTAGTAAGTCACACATATTCCGATCATATCTATGGGTATTGATTGATGCCTTCCGTTTAGAAGATGAATCCTGCCTTTAAGGGAAGATGGTAAATTAAATGAAATGAAATGAAACGAATGAATGAAAGTTATGGTAGTGATCATCTCGTACATTGTCATTGTAGAGATTATTTGAACATGTTTAGAATTGGAATTGTTATTAAATAGATTGAATGAATACAGTAAATGTATGAATATGTGTTATTATTAGATATGTTTATACATTGTTGAACCGTCGTGTTCACTAGTGCTATTGATGACATTATCGAATGGAACGGTCGGGATGCCATTTGATACGGACATCCGAGTGCGAGAAAGAACTCTAATATTTTGAGAAATGTTTTGAAACATTATTTTGTACATTCATTTATGGAATATAATTAATCGTTATTGTATAATGTTAGATATGCACCGATTGACAAACTATGATGGAAGTGATACATGTATAAGGACTTTATTTTCTATACATATAAATCGTAAATTGATTTTTGTCAAGTATAGATATTTCCGCAAAAATTGTGTAATTGGCAGGTTTATTGAGAATGATATCTCTTGTGGATTCCGTTTTAACTTCGGTGAATTCGGGGTTTATGGGAGTAAGTATGGGCTCACGGCTCGGGATTATCGTAATTCGAGCCCGGGTCATGACAGTAATTCTTGTATTGCGATTTCCTTTGTACTGTCAAACGCCAACTTACCAATAACCAAGGAATCATGGGAACATGGTTCTGTCCATGGCTATATCACTGTGACAATGCCCAACAGTTAGTATTTTTTTTTTTTATTAAAGCAGGTGGAGATAGGTATTTTGCATTACAATTTCTTGGAAACTTACTAAGAGAATCATTGGAGATGGGTATTTTTGCATTACAATTTCTTGGAAACTTACTAAGAGAATCATAGGAAATTAACATGGTTCCATCCATAGTTTTGAAATCAAGAATCTTGAAACTGTTTCAGAGCAATTAAGTATCAAAGCTGCTCAAAGATGTTGAATATAATAATAAACATCATTAGCAACTTTATCTCATCTTCTTTTACACGTACGTTAAAGATGTTTGGTTTGCACTTAGGCCCAGTTCTTTTACTAGAATTCCTGACAGGAATTCAGGCTGTCTGGGAATTCAGAATTTCTGTCATTACCAGAATTCCTAGGCATTTGAAATCCCAAAAAACTCAGCATTTGAAAAACCACTTGAACAAGGAGGATTTTGAAATCTCACTTGGCACAAGAATTCTGGGAGAGGGACGACAGCATTCCGGGAGCTCAGGCAAGAATTCAGGTCATGAATGAAACAACGAATTTAGAATTCCAGAATTTGACAGCATTTCAAATACTAGCATTTGAAATTCCCAGACAACTACCAGACATGAATTATATGAATTCTACTAAAGAAACAGGCCCTTTTAAAATTGTCGATCATTTACAAGTGGGAAACTGATGAGAACTTTCTAAAAGCCCTACGTCTCCTTCATTGAGACCGATCTATAAATCCAACCTGCTCAAAATCAGAGTGACCCTTTGTGCTATCACCAGGCCAAACTTTAGCTATTTTTAGTCTAGTCGACTGTTAAATTGATCGTACATAAAATATGATTTGACTTCTTTCTTTCTTTCCTTTTCTTTTAGTTTAATCTCATAAGTTCTATATATGATTAATCTAATGTTACAGCTAACTTTGATAGTAGTGAATCTTAGCCCATATACAATGTTGGACTAAATGAATTTATTGAGGCCTTCTATCAAAGGGTACAAATTCTTTTGCCCTTCTACTAGTTTTTCATGCAAAGGTAAAACACAAACATATACACACGCATGCCTGCAAGCACATGCGCGCACACAAAATCCTAGCAGCATGCATGCGCCCGCGCGCACACAAAAATCTAGCATTCATGAAACTAGATCTTGGTTTTAGTATTCTATCCATGCAAGTTTACCTTGGTAAATACAATGGTAGTTTAATGTCTAAAATCCAGTGGATTGATCAAATTGAGCTGCTATACGTACATAAAAAGGGGTTTTTATGAAATGATCAATCTTTACTCTGATTAAATAATTTTATGAAGAAAAATAAGGAAATTACATGTCAATGGTTCGTACATCTTTTCTTTTTATACAAAAATAACTCAATTGATAATATTATCAATGGTTCATGATATCATTAGTGTGGTTAACGTCATCAACCTACAATTGATTATATCGTCAACATGGGTGATTTCGTCAAAAAAAAAAAAAAAAAAAAAAGAACAACCCTACTATCATTTTATGATTTTTCTTCATAAATTTTTTTAATTAAAGTTTAAGCTTAATTTTTTCGTAAATTAAAATTCAAATAAGAAAAAGGATGTCATTTGATCATTGTACAAAGTGATTTTTATGAAAAGGTCTTTCTTAAAATTGTTGTCCACCCATTAATGAAAAAATATTAAATAAGGACACTTAGAGTACCTGAGTTGATTTTTTTCCTCCTTTTATTTTTCTTTTTTTGAAAGAATTACCTTTGACCCACCATTTCATAAGTTACAATTTTCTGAGCCCACCAATATCAAAACAACCGTGAGACAAGCTTAAACACTAGTCATTTGATCCATATATATATATATATATATATGTATATATATTTTGGAAAGTTTCAAGTGCATCTATCCCTCACCATAGGGTGAGAGACACTTCTCTTTTTGCACATGAAGACAGAGAAGTGTACCTCACCCTATGTACTTTTAGGGAAGTGTCCCTCACTCTATGGTGATGGATAGATGCACTTAAAACTTCTCCTATATAAATATATATATATATATAAGCTCTGCATTATCAGTAATTCCTCTAGGAGGAAGAAACCAAGAAAATAAATGAGAGTTCACTTCTAGTGGACATAGCCACATCCTTCAACCAACTAGACTTGCAATGTTTCCCCATTTATGCGTGCGTTTAAGATTTATGTGTGTATCACAATGATTAAAATAGCAGTTATGGCGAGTATAGCATCTAATCATCTAATGACCAAAACGTTACGTAGCAGGCAATAAATATATAGGGCTTTGTTGCGTGATTTTTTAATTGTTCAAAAGAACCCAAATCAGCTTGTGTAGCAGTCAATCTTGTATTTTCTTAATTATTTCAAATCATATAATGATAGAGACAACTTTAGGAAATATTATTGAGGAGAATAAATATGAATAACAATATTTTAATTTAAAAATACTTGACACTATTAGATTTTAGACCGTAGCAGCGGTATTTTCAAAATAACGTAATGGCGTCAACTGTTATGACCGATAATGCACCCGCTATTCAATGTAGCTGCTACTGTTTTGAACCATTGTATATCGTGATTGTGTGTTGATCATAGGCTTCTGCTACGCCTCAACAATCCTTAATTTTTTACTTTTACCACTTACTGCTTTTTTTAGTTAGTAACACATGAAAGATCCAATACTAATTAATTAGGCAAAATCTCTCTCTCTCTCTCTCTCTCTCTCTCTCTCTCTCTCAATATATATATATATATAGCAAGAGGCGGTGTGGCCAAATCCTCATTAAAACATTGTTTTATATACAATGCAGTCTCTTGGAAACCTAATTTCCTCGTACCGATTCTTAATTTCCTTAAGGAACAAAAACAAAAACAAAAACAAAACAAAAAACAATTTGTATAGGCCACATGCAACTAGTGAGTGATAAACATTTTGACAAACTTTGTCTCTATCTTAATATACTTAAAGCAATTTTATCACTCATATGAGTACCACACGTCAGTAGTAGCCATCCATAATTACTAGAATGGGTCGATACACATGCCATATATATTTGACCAATACCTCATATCAACCAAATCAAACAAGTGGTTGCTACTCCAACAATCTTATTCTTTATTTTCTGTTTTTACCACTTATTTCTACTTTTAGTTAGACTACAAATATATATTTAAAATCTTATATATTTTATTCTTCCAAAGTATCCACCTTGCTAACGAACCTGGTAAGATGGTGGCATGAGGCCAGTGACATACAATAAAAACTTCTTAAATTTTTAAATCTGGTTATTAATTGGTATATAAGTGCATATTCTTTTTTCTTGTGTTTGGATGTGTGTGAATTGAAGTAAAGTGAGGTAAATCCTCTATTATCCACACAATATAAGATAAGGGGTCATATATATCAAATATACACAAATTCAAAGTTCCCTCATTCTTTTTCAGAAAAAAATAAAAAAGTAACCTCATTCATTCACTAAATGACCAAAAACATCATATTTTTACTAAAAAATTCTCTATCAAGATACAAAAAATAAAAGACCAGCATAACTCGGCTCTCTCTTATATTTTATTCTCTCTTGATTTTATGCTTCAATTCACCATACATCCAAAAACATAGTGAGGAGAAGCATCAAATAAAGAGAGAATCAAATATAAGGGGTTATGATGATCTTTTATTTTTAGTTGCTTGATAGGGAATCTTTTTTACTTTTTTTGTAAAAGGAGGATTTTTTTTTTAATTTAGTGAAGAAAGAAGATTTTTTTTACTTTAAAAAAAAAAAAAAAGAGATAACTCTGAATTTATGTACTTTTGATATGACCCCTTAGCTGGATAATGGAGACTTTACTTCACCTCACATCCAAACAGACAGTGGCATGGTCAAATCTTATGAAAGCATTTTTCACATACAAGGTGGCCTCTTCAAAAAAGGGAGACTTAGGAGAAAAACCAATATTTAGAGTGATATTAGAACATTTCGACAACCTTAGCCTCTTCTATATGTACTGAAAAGTAATCTTACTCATTGTATGGGTGACAAATATCAATAGACGAACATAATTGTCTACTAGTACTTGCACGTTATATCATTAACAACCTTATCCTTTATTTTCTATTTACCACTTATTGATATGTAATGGCTTTTACTTTTCCCACAAGTGGCTGCTACTCCAACAACCTTATCCTTTATTTTCTATATTTACCACTTATTGATATGTATTGGCTTTTATTTTTCCCACAAGTGGTTGCCACTCTAACAACCTATCATCATATGTAAAAACCTTGGCTACTTCATTATCCAAAGTGTCCACTTTACCAAATGGTAAAACAGTAGCACGAGGCAAGCAACCTACAATAAAAATTTGTTGAACTAAACAAAGTCTATTTATTTATTGATTAAATTTCCTCTAATCGTCGTTAAAGAATTTTTTTTTTCTTTTATATATGCAGGTTGGTAGGACTATTGCTTCAACAAATGGATGCTACTAGAACATTATGAAAACAAAACTATGTTGTTATTCATATGTATTGTTAATTAACCTTTTGATTTATCATAAATTTAGCCATTAACTTTGTTTGGCAACTGTTATCTGTATGAAATAGGTCTGTATGATAAAGGTCTATTTCAAATGGGGGCAGTTTGAAATAGACGTTTAAAAAATATCTTGAGAATGATCAACGGTTCAAATCTAAACATATAGTTGTGTCTGATTAAGTAAAGAGCTTCAATGGTTTAGATCACCATTTCATGTCCCATAAGTTAAAAATAAAAATAAAAAACTAAACTGGTGAAATGTCACGTGGAATGTACAAACATATAGTTGTTTGTAATTTTCTCAAGATGTACACCGAATCTCTGGCTGGAATTTGGACCACGGGCCACTTTTACTATTCCAAAGAGGGTCAATGGTTCTGATCATGATTGTGGGGCCCATAAAAGTTCAAAAATATAAATTTATAATTTTATGGTTTTTTTTTATAAATATCTCGAGACTCGAGAAAGATCAAAAGTTCAAATTTACACACGTGGCCGTGTTTAGTATTTTTAAGATTATTATCGGTTCGGATCATCACGCAAGGTCTCATAATTAAAAAAAAAGGTGATGCAAAAATCAACGTGTTATGCACTGATGATGCATATGTCTTTGCGCTTCAGATATAACTAGCATGAAGCCCCTGTGCATCGCATAGGTTAAGTCTTGTTCGACCTGAATAATATATTAAAACTAATATCTCTTTCATATAAATCTATTTATATTAAAATAATTAAAATACTCAAATCAACAAAAAAAAAATGAGAACTAAACCTTTCTTTCCTTAATCCACGTCAGCATACACATTTCATCTTAAAAACAAAGGAATCATATGCATTTCTGCTCATTTTAAGTACTATATAAAAACTTTAAAAATAACATTAATTTATAGAGTTGAAAGGAACCCCTTTGAATCGGGTTACATCTACACAAATGGGCCCAAGAGACATTTTATTGAGAATGCACATATATAGCGCAAGAGACACGTTTTATTGAAAATGTACAAATTGTGTGTTTTTAAAAGAACACATCCACAAACGGGCCCCAAGAAGTTGATGTGGCTTCTCCTAAGGCCAGCATTGAGGTCTTTTTGAGATTTATTTTTTGTAACCAACATTCAGTTTTAAAGGGAAAGAATTTCTGTTTCAATTCACATCGGTTTCGTTGCTTTATAAAACAGACCATTTATGTCCTTCTGCGTTCTCAAATGGGGAGCATATCACCAAACGGACTATATACGTTTCAAATCAGCTTTTAGACAAATAGAAGTGGAAAAAAGACTTGCCAAACGGGAACTAAATCTTTGTAAAATATATATCATGATCTTTATCACACGTTTTGGCCGTTATGCTTAGACAAATGTGTGCCACATGACAACCTTATCTATGTTCACTAGTAACTAATTAGTAATATATATTTCTTTTTTTTTTTTGCTTTCTCTCTAGTATATGAGAGAGAATAGTAAACTATCTTGAGAATTCCAAACGTCTCCCCGTACATATGGCTCCTTCAAGAAGAGTTTTTCACATGCACCCTCAAGGATTTTTGTTTTACATGGTGGCCCTCCAACCAAAATATCCTATTTTTGGTACTCCTGGAATGCTCCACATGTACTCATCCATAGTGTATATATTGCCTCTACGCTCTTCTAATACACCTTCGGTCGTGTTCTGCCCGAGGACACTCCTTATCCGTGCTCGGTCTATGCCAGGAGTCGATCCCAAGCACTCTATGTGAGAAGTAGGGTGGTAAACGGGTCGGTTCCGATTCCGGTCCCGGTCCATGGTGGTCGGAACCGTTAAAGGAGAAGGTGGAACCGGTTCCAGACCCGGAACCATTTTGGAGCCGGTTATTTTGCTCCGAAATCAGAACCTTAACCATATATGGGACATGTCTGGATCCGGATCCGGATTTAGGTAGATAATGATATTTTAAAAAATATGATTTTTAGGAGAAATTTTTGAAAATTGAGGTAATATATCGGGTCTCGAGTCCACAGATCCGAACCAAGGTGAAACCGAACCCGGACCTTTTTACTTATCGAGACCTAAATAAGGACTCATACCTGATTTTCAACGGATCAGATCCTCTAGATAATCGGAGAATCAAATACTCATTTAAATCCCAATAAGAAGCGACCACGTGACCACTTGGACATCCCATGCTTCTGTACGCTTTTGCTATTCATAGTTAGTAAAGTATTCATAAAAATCTTATCTACTTTTATTGCCATAAGTGTCCGGCTAACCAAATGAGCAAAAAGTGAGCGTGAAGCATGGGCAGAACCAGGGGGCACGACATAAATATATTGAAATTCTTTTGTTCGCGCGGGCACCTTTGGAATTTATTTTTATTTTACATAGAAGCTGCCGCAAGGAAAATTTCTTTTGTCTCCACTAGAAAGAGGCAAGCAATTTATAATGGCAATGCTCTATTGTAAAATTTCATGAATTCTCGTCTTGGAAAACTAAGTTCTAGCTATTGTAATAGATATGAAAGAAGATCTTGTATAAAGGTTAATACAATTGAAATATGACATTGAGATATTGATTAGAACATTAGGATGCATAAAATATATTACTAAAAGTTAAAGACTTTTTTAATTACCTCTAGTATATTAAACCTCACAAATCAAAAGATTAAACTTAGTGTGTTCATACATGCTAAATTGATTCAAATTTGATGGAAAGTTTGAACCATGTCAGCTATGGGTTTGTTTGGCAACTCTACTAATAGGGTTAAGTAAAATAAAGCCCTCATTTCTAAAAAAAAAAAAAAACAGTCACATTAAAAGCACTTTAATTCAAATTTCTCACCATATTTTTTCTAAAAACGGTAAAAAAAAAACCCTTTTCTCAAATAAAAGACGAAAAAACTTCACTTCTCAATATAAAATGTCAAAAAGATTTCATCACAAACAACTAAAAATAAAATATTACCATATATAGCCACTAATATTTTATTCTTTATTCAAAATAATCTTTACTTCATTCAATTCCATTGGATTCATTCCAAGACAAAGTACCCCCGACTTCACCATCCAATTGCAAAGAGTCAAACATAACTTGTCTAACAGTCAACATATTTCATTCTATTAAAGGTGCTGTTTCTAAAAGATTAAAATAAATAAATAAAGGTTGCTTGTAATTACTAAAACACACTGGGGTCCTTTGCAAATTTCCCTTATATCTTGAGAAGTCTTGCCCTGATATGACCTCAGCAGGGTCCCACAACTATGTGGCCGGCCACCTGGACCCATCCCACCTGTCAGATTATACCATAAATAAATAAATAAATCACATATAAACCCCTAATCCGGAAATACCCATTTTACCCTTCATCTTTCCCTTCCTCCTATATATAGGGAGGCAGCCACCTTTCTCTTCTCTCTCTATCAACACAGAGAGAGAGAGACAGAGAGAAGGAGAAGGAGAGATGTTGGGGGTTTTCAGCAGCGCTGTAGTGACGCCGCCGGAGGAGCTGGTGGCTGCCGGATGCCGGACTCCGTCGCCGAAGACGAAGGCCACGGCGTTACTCGACCGTTTCCTCGAGGTGACCCCCTCCGCCGTGTCCGTACAGATCGGCAGTGAGGGTTATTTCGCTTACTCACATCACAACGAGTCGCCCTTGCAGCCTAGGTAAAATACTTACACAATAAACGCCGTCCATCTCCGTTTCTGACGCCGCTTAAACGCCGTCTGTTCTCCTCGTCGGAGATGGCTTGCTTCTGGATTCTTTTCCGTCGTCCGCTTAGTCGGCTGTAGCGATTTACGGAAGTAGCCTCGGTGTTCTGGAATAATTACTGGAAATACCCTCGTTTGATTTTTCATTTCAGCCACTGTAACAGGAGGAAGCTCTCTGCAGGATACAGGCTACAGTGTTTTTTGTGGGGCCCACCTGGCTCCTATTAGATCCCAGCTGCTGATCTACGGCCATGGAAGGATGGTCAGCAAGATCCCATGGCCTTAGATCGGACGGCTGAGATGTTAAATAGATGAGGTTTGACGATTCATATACATGGCTGGCTCATCTCTTCAAATCCAGTGGAGCTGAGTGGACCCCAAAAACCTGCCTCGTGTTCTGTTTGATAAAGCTGCTGAGTGGGTAGAGTAGAGAGAGCTTCCATGTTATGTATGTTGGTATGCAAAAGCATATGTAATTTATTCATTTTAGTAACTTTCATATCCCCAAATAAATAGATTTGAAGGTAAAAGGAAGGTGGCGTGTAAGGTTTTTCCCTATTTTGACCATTTTGCCCATCTACTTATTTATTTGAAAAAAAAAACATTTCCCCTTTCTACAATCCTTTTTTACAACCTCTCCGCTTGATCATTCTCCTTCCATAATTTGGTCATCACGTGTACATCGACGACATTCTTCACAATTAGTAACCAACAACACCCTCTCTTTCAATATCAATGTATTTTTTTTTAACTTTCTTCTCATCGATAGTTCTTTTTTTCTAATAATCTTAGGCCTCTTCTGCATCGGTCTTTTTTGAAATAAGGTAAATTAGAGATAGCATTTACCAAAAAGAAAAAGAGTATTGATGTAGTTTCATGTCGTCCCACAGTAACAGTTTATTAAACTCTCCCTCCTATCCTCTCTCTCTCTTCTATAGAACAAAATAGACCTAAATATTAGAAATCATTAGATTTTTATTTTATTTTTTATTGTAGACTTTCAAATTGCATTTACCTGTGTATTAATCCCTATAATATGATGTGCTCATAACTATAATGAAATGATTATTTTCACTCATCCAATCAGGAAAATTTTGAAATACACGAAAAATGATAGTAAGGGCAAAAGTATCATTTTTATAGAAATTGAGCAAAAACCTAACTACCCTTTTTCTTTACCTTCAAATCTAATTATCCAAGGGATAAGAGCAGGATCCTATTTACATATTCTGCAATCACATGAGCCTATTTGTAAATCTTTAAAATCATAAAGGGGTATATGCAAAAAAAGAAAAAAACATTCAGCGCACGTCGGGTGCTACTTACAAAGTTGGAACACAACCTTGAGAATAATTTGACCGAAAGACAATTCAAATCAATCCAGACTGTTCAGTTTGTTTCCCTGGTCATCAGATCATGTAATTTCTAGCGATTTTGATTGTATAGAGTTTTTTTTTTTTGTTGTTGTTGTTGTTGTGGCTTAATATTAAAGTGATGGTGGTTGATTGAGCAGAGGATTTGGTGTGAAAGATGAGATATTCTGTGTATTTGAGGGAGCACTGGACAATCTGGGGAGCCTGAGGCAGCAGTATGGGCTTTCCAAGACTGTAAACGACGTGGTGCTAGTGATAGAGGCATACAAGGCCCTTCGAGACAGGGCTCCTTACCCACCAAACCATGTTGTGGGTCATCTTATTGGCAACTTTGCCTTCGTTGTCTTCGACAAGACCACCTCCACCTTATTCGTGGCTTCTGTAAGTTATGCACCCTGTTTACATGCTTAATGAGACTAGATAGATAGATAGAAGATAGATCTATTCATAGATAGATGTCCAAATCCAATCCAATTTTGTAGGCTCATTTATATGATTAATTACTATGTTGGAGTTTGTTATTGTGGGTGTGATGACAGGATCAACATGGGCGGGTCCCTCTTTACTGGGGCATCACTGCAGATGGGTACGTGGCTTTCGCTGATGACGCAGATCTGCTGAAAGGGGCTTGTGGCAAATCACTCGCGTCCTTCCCTCAAGGTAATTCCATCACCACCACACATCTTACTTAATAGGGGAGAGAGAGAGAGACAGAATGTGCACCACACGTGTTATCAGAATCTTTTGACGTGGGCGAGCCACACGCTTCGGGCTCACTTGGATTACCACGCGTGTGTCGTTTTTCATCCGCGTGTCGTAACGTTTCGCTGCGGTTGCCGAACGTCCGTAGCTGTCCGCAACGGAGCGTTTTGTCAGGTCCAGAAGAGCAGAGTTACTTTGGCTTTATTTTTATAGGGGTTGCAGCTACGGTTACATGCACGTTTGGCATTTTGTGCCCTCCCCGTCACGATCCGGACCCGAGATCAGAGTCATTAGGTTTAACTCCCGGGTCACGATATTAATCATACTTACTCCCGTAAACCTGAATTAACTGAAGTTAATCGAATCTACAAGGGATCTTGCATACGTACCTATCAATGTACAGTTGTGCAGAATATACAAATAATATACATTGACAACCATTTAATCAAAATGAATCATATTCTTTACTTTCAAGTGTAAAGTTCACTTTACACAATTCCAGTTCTTCTAATATCAACCACTACATATTTAAAATACAATGCAGGGGACTTACTTACAATACGTACAATACCAAAAATGAATATATAAAACAATTCCTAAAAAGTTTCCAAAATATTCCATGTTATGCGCTCTCCAATCATGTCCATTCGGCTAGACTTCCTGCAGGTAGCGAATGGGCCTCCTCCGCTGGTGGGTCGGTCTCGGAGGGACCGGTACGGGCAACTGAGCCTGTAACATCATCAGTAATACCGTGAACACGACGGTTCAACAAGGTATATATATATTTATAGCATATTCATTGCTTAACAGTTCTACGCAATCAATATCAAATACAAATAACAATGATAATAATACTGGCAACTACACTAGCATTGGTTTCAACTCCATTCAGTTCTTCCTAAAAAGGAAGCATTTCATATTCATATTCATTCATTTTGTTCAATATTTATTAATGGCTTTTCAGTGTATGACTTTTCAGTCAATGACCTTTCGGTTCAATTAGGTGGGATCTCCCAGTGTCTTGATCAGAGATCACTGGTGTCACCACGGGCTCCGGAACACCCCAATCTCATCTACTGCAGTAGGAATAGTCATTTCATTCAGTTCCATTCAATAATGAGTTCGGAAACCACTAGGTAGTGCCAGACTCATTAACAATTCACATTAATCTCAGCTTAATCCTAAACTAATTCTCTAACCAACCACTAAGTGTAACTTTGGTTATTAATGCAAAGATTACTATAGATGACATTACATATATGATTATGCATTAAGATAACCCTAGTTAACACTTATGGAGGTATAACACTAATACTAGTCATACTTCCCTCAAGACTCATCTTAGTTCTCGTAGAATCCAAAATTCATTCGGTCCGAGCGATTGGCCAAATTTTTCGTACTATAAACAATCTGGTCAATCTCTAAGCTTAAACTCTTAATTTCGGAAATTCGGACAAAAGCGGACGTTTTTCCACATTTTCCAGTGGGTCAAGTCGACCTGGCAGGGCCCAGGTCAACCTGCAGTTGTATATGAAAAAGGATGGAACAGTATTTTGGTCAGGCACGCCAGTGTGCCAGGTCGACCCGCCCCTGCTGGCAGGTCGACCTGCCAGTCTGCAGAAACAGAACATGAGTTCTGTTCCTACAGTACAGTGAAGGGATTTTTCTCCCTTTCCTTCTGGTAGGTGAGGAACCTGATTGACCATTTTAGCATGAATATATAAAAGTACTTCAAAACTACTAATCCACTTAATCTAATCTTAATTACACTAATCTATCATATTAATTCATAACCTAATTAAGGTGTCAAACTCCATAATCACTCTAACATCTAACTCACTAATTCTTTCCATCAAAATCAATGGAAACACTTCAATAAACATAAACATATGTAAGCACTTGCCTTTGTTTGAAGATTAGTCTTTGCTTAGCTTGGATTTGAGATAAAAATCCACTCTTTGAAGCTCTAACTTCAATGAAAACTCAAGAAGATGATGAAGATGATAAACTCCTCTTCACTCCACTTCACTTGAACCATACACTTGATGAAGAAAATTGAAGAAAGAAGAAGAAGAAACGGCAGTGGAAGGAGTTGCCTGGGTTTAGGATGAGATGAATGAAGTTCATCTCATCTTATAAGTTAATTTTTACATTAAACTCCCCATTTATTCTCTCACATACATTTCAAGTCAACTCAAGGTCCATTTGATCCAATATTCATCGAATCAATTCAAGCCTTATATGAAAATCATCGTACTCGTCGAGATACACATGCGGGTATCAAGAGTTTCCGAATTCGACAAAATACGTATAAATCCGTATTTATACACAATTCCTTCTTTTTGCTTAATTAAGCTTCATTTTCCATTCAAGTCATTCATAATCATAGTTACTACTTCATTAAGCCTATATTAATCACATTAGGCTAATTCAACTTCATTTGGCGATAAATCACCATTAGTTCACTTAAATCGACTTAATTAGTCTTAAGCTTGATTAACTAGAGTTAATTGTGATTAACTCGGGATGAAGCCTAACACCCCTCCCCCCAGCAGGCCACGTGGCATGTTTATGGGGGCCATGTTTATGGGGCCCACTGACTATTATGGACCCAGCATGGTGCCCATCTAGGATTTTCAGTTGGGTGATGCTGGTGGGGGCCGGAGCTGCGGAGTCCCTCTCTTAGCAATGGTGGATCTAAGATTTTTATTTGGGTGGTGCAGGTCTGGTCAAGTTAAAAAGTTAAATAATAAAAATCATTAATATATTTTGGAAGTAGTTTCTCAAATTTCACTCGGGTCGTAACACATAGGTACGCCTGTCTTAGTCCACGGCCATATAGATAAGCAGCAGGTAGGTTATAAGTGACAGCGAGTCGAGTTAAATAGGTGGTTCATCCTGACTCACTTATATTAAGGGGAGGGTAAGTTTGATGGTGGCCTTTTGCGTCCGGAATCGGAAGTTTGTCCTTGGAGCCCAGTTCGTGCCGGATTTGAATGAAGTACGTTTCACGTGTGAAAGATCTTTTGTTAACGTTTTTGCATGGGAGGAATTGTAAACTATTTTAGTCCTAAATTAATCTAATCAATCGGCCTAGTTAAGGGTCATCCATCGGGTGCTCCGCCAGTGGTACTTCTACCATAGTGCTCTTAGACATGTTCTAATCCAGCTCCGCATGCACTAAGGTGAGCTGGGATGTCCTTTACCACCGTTTCCTATCATATGTGAAGATTTTTAGTCTCAGATCCTCTTAAAAAGATTGCTTAATTGAAATAGCCTTAAAATTAGGCCTACCTTTTTTTTTTTGCTGTCGGAGGGTTCCCAACCCTTTGGGCTGAACTAATCCCTCCGGGCCCAGAGGGAAGCCGGGTAAATCCCCTGTAGCCCTAGTGTGGTAGCAGAGTTTCGAACCCACAACCTCCGGGAGCAAACCGTGGTCCTAGTAAAATTAGGCCTACCTCACTCAGTCATATGGGAGCTGCATGAAATAAGCATGACTTTTGTAGTTAGTTATCTATTCTTGCCTTGTTTTATCAGATAAATACATGACCCTCATTTACCTTACGTGTCCAGTTTTACCTAGGAGGCTGCAGGAAATAAGCATTTTCTTTGTCTTGTATGCAAACTAACAGCTTTCTGGGATTCAGCCAAAAACATGGTTGGATAAGATGTTGATTGAACGAAATTGTAGGCAGAAAACTTTGACACGAGAATCTTTCAGTGCCATCCACTGTGGGCTGCCCCATTTGCTGTCTCCATCACCAAGCATTAACCTGAATATATAATATATAAAAATTAATATTTCTCTCATATAAATCCTTTTATATTACATGAAACACATGAAATAAAGTTGTCTATTTCTCATCTTTGTTTTCTTCTTGTAAACATATTATGATCTCGTGCCTTATATAAATTCTACAATGTATTTACCTCATCTTGATCTTATCCATCTTTGAGTTAGAATAAAGGGACACAGAGGGAGGTGGGTGGTCTGATGGAGAGTTTTAGGGGAGAAATGATTTAAAGATATGAAAGGGGTGTTTTCTCTTTTTAAGAGATGCAACCGTTGATTTAAAGAGAGATAAAAGTTGGTATGTCCTTTGGGCATGTCTTTTGAAGTAATAAATGGGGCCCAATTGCAGATGTGGCTCAAGGAAATAAATATTTGAGCTTTTTTTTGTGGAACTGCTTTCTAACTACTATTCAGCTTTAAAGAGAAAGAATAATACTATAGTTAAAAAACTCGTCACAACTCCAATAATAATAAAAAAGAACTCAAGAATGAGTTACTTGCCTCGGTAGAAAAATGGAGGACTTGAAGAGAAACTCGGTCTTTGACCAGTTTTGGCAAGACTCAGATTAACTTGATCAAGACTCAGAAAAGTCTTGCCTGAGTTGGTCAAAAAGTTAATAAAAAGTACTTGTTTTAATTTTAATTTTTTTTTCACATAGTAGCAAAAATTTCCTACTTCCACCCTTCCATGTAGTTTCAGATTTCCTGTTAGAATTCTTCAGTTCCTGGAATGACGTATGGTTGCAATTTGGAGTGCAGGATGTTTCTACTCGACAGCCCTTGGAGAGCTGAAATGCTATGAGAATCCCAAAAACAAGGTCACTGCCATCCCTGCTGGAGAAGAAGAGATATGTGGTGCAAAATTCGAGGTGATCCCACTTTTTCTTCCCTCTGAAAATCTTAGTCCCTGATTTACAACATTATGAATATAGACAGTTCAATGTGTTGCACCTGGAAAAATTATGACTCCGAATCACCTACTGCAGATATTACGCATTCACTGTGAGTGGATCGATAACGGTCCGCTACGTCATTTAAAAATTTAGGTGATTTCCTTTCATCAAATTTAAACTTTTTTAAACTTCAAAATCACTGAAATTTTTAGATGATATGGCGGACTGTTATTGATCCACTCACAGTGAAAGTGCAACAACTACAATAGGTGATCCGAACTCAATAATTATGTATTGACTGACAATGCAAAGCCTTTAATTGTCGCACTCACAGTCGATCATGGTTCAATCACAACCCAGGCATAAATCTCATGACTAAAATTATCATCTTAGAAAGAAATTGACCATATTGTGATTTGGGGTTTTGTTTTTTTTCTTTCTTTCTTTTGTTTCAGGTGGAAGCTGCTCCTGTTTTTGCAGCCACCCAGTAGGCATCTCATCACCATGCTGTTGCTTGTGGGTAAGAGGGGTTGTAGAAATTGTTGTTAGCATTGCCCTATAGATGTGTACATGAGAGAGAGAGTGGTAACAAAGAGGAAAGCTATATATATATATTGAGAGAATACAGACATTAGCTTCTTTTCTTGTCACCTTTCTTAGTCCTTAGGACATTGTACATGTTCTGTAGCCCTGGTGATTCTGCAACTAACAGCTTCAAATAAAAATAAAGAGATGCCTCTATTTATTATGTCTTTCTTTTTCATGGTGACTTTCTTTGAAATATCTTTGTTATGACTCATGATGGAAGACAAGATAATCCATCTTAACAATTTTGCTTTTATAAATTATGTGACATACTGCATATGGATTAAGACAAGGAGGAATGGTCAGGTTAAAACGGGTTGACAGATTCTGACCCAAATTGGATTGATGCAGGCTTGGGTTTGGGCTGTCCTGACCCACTCCAATCCATTTATGACCTAATATATATTTATTAATGAAATTATATATCTATCAAATATTTAATATTACTTTTGATACATGAGTGAGTGATAATCCCTACGAAATCTAGCCCGAAAGCCGAAGCAAGAGTGGTCTTAGCCGTATTGGATTAATTAGGCGAGGAAAAATGCCTTTGTTGGGCTTCATATTTTGATGGATGCAAAAGAAGTGATGCAAGCGTTGAAAGGAAAATACGATTGCTCCATAAATCCAATTATTTTGGACGTCAGAACGTTGGCTTCTTGTTTTTGTTTTGTGGACTTTGATTATATTCTCAGGGCTCTCAATGATCAGGCACATAAGCCAACCAAATTTTGCTATTCTGTTAGGCATGATGTAGGTTGGGAGAGGGCTTCAAGTATCCTCTTGCCTAGGGGCTAGACTGTTGTTGGTTTTTTTTCTTTTTTCTTTTTTCTTTTTTTTTCCCTGCTTGATTGTTGTGCTTTTTTCTTTAATGAATACTCCTTTTCTGAAAAAAAAAAAAAAAAAACCTAGCTGACTTCTTGTTGGAGATTTTTCAAAAACTCAAATCTATTGTTTGGCATTTGAATTATAATAAAAGAGAGATCATTTTCAAAATTATGAATGTACATAGAATTTTTAGTGTGAGAACCCTTTTAGTCTCACATGAATTAAATTAGAAAATGGGAATGTGTCTTATATTTTATATAAAGTTTTTCAACTAGTTACTGAAGTATTTAGCATGGGCCCTTAACCTTGGTTTGGACGGCTAGTAGCACTGGCGTGGGGGGACCACGGAATCATGTGAAAGAGAAGATCTTTAACGAGTTGATAGGATCTGAAAAATCATCTCCCACTTTTCCTTGTATCACCCGAATGTGGGTTTTCCTCAAAATCAATAAAGACTAGGGAGGATAATTCCTCTCCGATGACATTATTACCCAAACATGTCCTTATTAGAGTGTTTGGTAAATCTCTCTTTGTATTTTTTTTTTAATTTTAGAACACATTACAAATTAGAGTTTTTGCTTCTCAAAAAAATAAGCTAAGGGCGACTGCTTATGTTTTAGAGCATTTTCTACTAACGTGGATGGAAGTAGATAATGCAAAATTTAAAGTGTTATGGATGAAATAACCTCATAAAATTTTCAAAATAATGCAAACGATGATATCTATATTGTAATTTATAAAAGGTGGGTCCCAATTTACCTTAATTTCTAAAGGTGGACCCCAATTTACTGCAATTTATAAAGGTGGACTCCAATTATCTCATCAGATAATAGCTTTTTTATTATAGTTATACCAAACACACTAATTCTAAATTAGAGCTTTTATTTTAGACCTTAATATGATTAGCTCTTATTAATTAGATTATAATTTCCTAGCGTCCCCTTATTACAGATGAGCGACGGTATGTAACACACTTTCAAACCTTATATTTATAGATTTTTTTTTGGGAATCTCAAGATAAAGGGAACACAACCACTGATAAAATATTATATTTTTATATAAATATTATTTTCATGTGGGGGCTGCATATGATAATGCCTTGGAAGCTTCGATTCATGGTCTTTATTACAATTGAGCTTCCCTTTTTCCTTCCCTAGGTTTGTGGATGGAGGAGAAAGAGGAGGGAAATAAAAGAGACTTTTTATTTCAAGTAATCGAATTTCAAGTATTGTATTTCTAGAAGTGGTTAAAAGTGAAGAATTAATCTTCTATACCTAAAAATGACCATCAAATTATAAAAAGACCATCAACTAATATTCACTTTATTGGAAATTAAATCAAGAGAATATGAAAATAAATACCTAGTCATACCCTAGTACTAATTAAAGTTTTGGGAAACTCAAGGTCCCAACTACGTACAATATTGCGGTTCTAAGAATGAATGAGGAAAAACTTGTTTGATAGGCATTTCTCTTACTTTTTACACATCTATAAAATCTCTCCCCCAGTATCTTCCTCCTCTCGCTCTCTCTAGATTTTCTTCAATTACAAAATGCCTATGAATTTTTCTTTATTCTTTCTCAAAATTGAACATTCTCGTAATAACGCCAAATATGCCTTATTCTTTACCCTTCACTTCTTTAATAATACCGTAGAGCTATCAATTCCTAGGTATTCTATGCAAAAAAAAAAAAAAAAAAAAAAAATAGGGCCAAAGAGTCAATCATCAATATCATTAATGGAAGAAAATTGATACAAGCTCGTCCCTCTCTCTCATTAATTTTTTTGGTAAAACCATCATTATTCACCCATAATAAACTAAGGAGAGTGAAGGCTTGGCTCAACTTAGATTATAGATCTTCTTGGCTCCATGAAGAGAAGAATAGATGAGTTCAATTCAAAACATAAGAGGAATTACATCTGGTCTACTTGTATCTTTGGTGCTTGATGGCTTAAACTAAGATTTACAATATTTGTGTTTACAAGTATAATCATAGATCTAAGATGCATTTTATGATTTTAAATGTTTAGTTATCATTTTAGCTTAAAAATTTTACTTCCAATATTATGTGTCTATAATTATCATTTATGAAAAATACTATCGGTCTTATGAGGTTGGGACCCATGATAAATTCGAGAGGCTTCTCATTTGGGCCCTACAAATTGAAATTTAAATTGTTCAAAATAAATATATTAATCTTGACGTGTCTTTGCCAAACTTCACTCTAATAAAAGTTGGTCACTTGTAAAACATTTGAATGAAACTTCATGGGTTTTATAGTGGGTTTTTTTTTAGTAAGTAATGAGCATATTTTCCAAAGAATGACAGATACATTTTAATCATGTTTTAATCATTTTCTCAATCTGTAGACTACATCCATCCCCCCACGCATCTACCACCTATCATAAGTTCATAACTATTCCAGTCACCAAACAGTACACATTTTATGTATGGAGCTAAGATCACCCTTATGGGGCCCACATTCCGCAGAGACCCAATTTAAAGGAGTTCTATCCATTCAATTGATGACCACCAAAACCTAAGCCGTCCAAATGAACGATGATCTGCTGTGAGTTGAATCATGACATTTGATGTCCATAGCCATCCATTCTGTGGGCCACACTGGTATTTTCTGCATGGTGCCTGGACACATCAAATTGAACCCCCAGCTGGATCGAACCCTAACAGAACAGACATTTCATCACATGATAGGGTGATCATAGCTGTCCATCTGATAATCACCAGCTCATTGGTGCAGATGGCCCATTAATCCTTTTGGTATCCCAGCTTAGGGAGGAGTAAACCTCGGGAGACGTAGGGGGCCTTCTGGTGAGGGAAGTAGACCTCTGGTGAGGTATACAGTCTCGGGTGAGGAAAGGTGCCTGCCCAGGTTAGAACCTAAGACAGAGATGGCCCATTAATTAAAAGGTTGGTGCAGATGGACCTTTAATTAAAAGGTTGGCTTCGCCCTAAGCAGGTTTACACCCCTACATTCAGTTTTAGACCAGTTTACAGGAAATAATATAGGAAGACAGGAAAGCTTGGCACATTAATCAGGTGTCTCTCCCTTTGTTTTCATTCTGTTTTGAGATGCTGAAGATATGGATGTTGACCCCACCAGAGCAATCCAAATTAGCTCAAGGAAGATTTGCACATGGTTCCCTTTAGGGCATGTTTATGCAAGGCAAAGACTCTATGATGAAGAGGAAAGTCATTATGAAGAGGATTCTACACTTGAATTCCTACTTCCATGGAGAGAGGAATCCTGCATTGCTTCCTCCTCCCATCGAAAATCGAAATCTTCTATAGATAGAAAATTGGAACATTTTTTCATTTCTTTTTCCACGGAAAGAGAAATCCTGCATTCCTACCCATCTCATAGAAAATCGAAGCCCTTTTTTTTTTTTTCCTTCCCAACGAGAAAATTGTGTTGAACCAAACAAAAGAATAGTTGCCCTACAAAAAATCAGTAACAATTTCCTTTACTATCCCAGAATCCTCTCATACATAAGTGCACACATATCTAACTAAGCTCTAAATCACAAAATAAAGGCTTATTTCAAGTCTACATTATAGGAACTTGACACAACTCGTTACAGATTCAAAAGCCCCAGTAGTTTGCATCAAACACCTACATATATAATTGTTCAATATTAACTCTATAAAGGCATGAGTCGATTAAATGAGGGATGGGCCCTACCTTTGTATAAATTTCAGGCCCATCTAGATCATCCAAACCCCTTCATCTATGGTGACAAGTTCATCGGTTATATATCCAAAAGAAAAATACAATTGATCCAATAGCCTAATCCATTCAAGTTGATGTAAAAAAGAAAGGATCAGAAACTATCAGCGGAGGGGTTGGTCTATTCGGATTGGTGATCAAGTGGACATCACTAGGAGATGTACACCGTAACACCCAAGGAAAATGTGTGCACCTAAAATTTCTAATGATGATTGTGAAGAAGGTTTGGTCACTAACATATGGTGATTGATCTTCAAGTTCAAATGAAAGCTGAAGTATAAAACATTGCAATGAAGGCATGAAAAGAGAGAGCACGTGGTAACCATTTTAAGAGGCTTCTTTGCACTTCATGGAGTTGCCAAACACTGTCCTACTTTTGATCCCCATACAACCCCAGAGCAGTTGGTCACCAGATCCACCAGTGATTCGGTTGGCCGTCGAGGCAGATGGTACGGTGAGAATTCGCTCTGCGGAAAACTGAGTGGACCATAGTTGAGGAACTGATGAAATGTTGCTCCCTTCATCAACAGATCTTCAAATGATTGTATCGTTGGCGTCAAGTCCGACTTGAAATCCTCATACCATGGAGTCACCTCTAACCTCTTCTCTGGCTTGAACACATTCAGCTCTGAAAGAACCTTAGCATGCGCCCTCCCCCCTATCGCATAGTACTTCCAATTACTATAGTAGTTGTTCACCACATGACAATAACCCCACCTGATCAAAACAATCAATTGTACATCAAAACTACTTGAGTGAGTTAGTATTATTGTTGGATACTGGTGAAATGCATATGTTGAGATGGATTTATATATAGTGTTACAAGAAAACATAATAAAACTACAAACAAGATTATAAGAAAACTTAGAAGTAGCTCTAGTAGGAGTGAAAATCAAGAACGGGTCACTTTCTTAGATATGTTGAGGTCTTTAATTTGAATGAAGCAGTAGTCAAGAAAAGATATAATGGGGTGTAGAGTCAACAAGAACATGACTAATAGAGAATATTGGAGTGAAGGTCAGATATGGAAAGAATGAGTTCTATCTTAAATTAGGATTAGGTTGCATTTGATTTATGTGTGATTAGGATTCGGTCGGATTAGAGTTATAATGTGATTAGATATAATGTGTGCTGAAAGTTATGCTAGAAGTTATGGTTAGGTATTTTAGTTTGTTTGTTCTATTTTAATAGCCACTGACTATTCTAAATGAAAAACACATAGTTTTGGCAAGATTTTGATTTTATGTAGGGCTGAGTATAGTAGAAATCAAAAGGCAAAGCCCAGATAGATGAATAAGGCTATTATGACATGATGGCATTGGTTAGTAATGTTCCAAGTACCTGCAATGGGGCATTCTTTGGTTAGATGAGTCGAACCAGTTTCTATAAACTGTTACTCGCAATATTCGATCAACGACATCCTCATCCGATGCCCCCAACAGCATGTTGAAGTTATGATTGGAGAGATAGCAGTTAGAGATTGTCACATCTGTTGATCCTTGAAGGACTGTAACCAAACCCAAATTCCCATCGCGCGAACTCAGGTGATCAATCCAAACATGGTGTGAACCATCATAGATGTGGACCGTATCGCTCTGCCCGGTGGACACCACTTCTAAGTTGTGCAAGATCACATTCTCCACCCTTGCAAGAACTAGGCCTTTGCCAATGATGGTAACATTCACACCTCTTCCGTCTATAGTTGTGTTAGAACTGATCCACAACTTCTCCTTGAGCCTGATCACCATACTATCTTTGAAGATTATCCATGCACCTCCTCTGTTTTGCTCTGCAAAGTTAATGGCGTAACGGAGAGAACCCGGATCGGGGCTCCCTGGATCATTGTCATCGGAGCGTGTCACTGTATAATATGGCCCACCGGCGCCGCCGGTGGTCCCTGCTGCAAAGCCAACTGCGCAGATTGGGAGCCTGTTGCCTTGTGCACAGGGTGAGAACTGGCATTTGGTGCCATCTACTTCACATGTTTCATTTCTTTTCTTCATTGAAGTTGGTATTCCACTGACCTGATGCTTTTGATCAATGGTACTGTTCTTTGATTTGCATTGCATTAGTTGAATAATGGAATGTTGTGCTTGCTGAGCTCGGAGTAATGCTTTCTTAGAAAAATCAATGGTTGCTTCTGAGAGGTAAACCTGCAATATTTTTTAATGGAAGAGAACAGAGATCAAGTCAGTGCATAGATGTGTATGGCACACATGCTCTTGAAATGAATGGCATGTATGAGATATATACCAATAATGGGTGAAATCTTCTAATTGGTGCTTTAGAATTTTACACCCAGTTGGCTTCTCATTTTGTTTTTCATCTAATATATTTTGGCATCATAATCATAAACTACAGTTTGTAATATCGATTTGTCAAGGATTGATCAGTTCAGGCCTGTTAAAGGACCACGGTCCAAAGTAGATAAGCCCGAGGCCCAATTCTAAGGAAACTAACTTTGGACCATCCAAAAGGGCCCAATACTTGGACCTAAGTTCAGGGTCCAATATCCTCATCTGGCCACAACAGATACCTGGATTTGACTCTTATTGGACTTGGAACATTAGTGGACTCTGGTGATTATCATCAAGCTTGGGACTTTACGGGGCGGACGTAAGCCTCCTATAGACCTTGTCGGGGTGTTTGGACCCAGGTTTCAGGGTCTATGACCTGGGCTCAGATTTGTATTTGGGATCTTTACGACCACATTTAAATCCAATCTGAATACACCTGGTTAAGAGCCCTATAAATGATTCTATTGGATCCATCGCAATCAGGTCGAACCGGAGATTCCCAGCCCCCCATCAGGCCCAATTCCTAATTGGTCTAATAAGCATGATGAAGTGTCAATTGCCCAATCAGCTGTGTCATGATACTGCCCTGTCTTTTGAGTTCGAACAATTATTTTAGCAAATCCCGTTTATCAGAATATCTTTTTTTCTAATAATGGCAAACATATCTAAAGAAATTTATACCAGATCTTGGTTGGGCCAGTGAATTTTCTTAATCCCATTTAAAGCATGTCTCAAATGTTTGGCCCACTCAGTAACTAGGTTGGAATTGGGCCAAAATCTTACATTGTTTGATCAGGCTTCAGGTGACCCAGATCCAGCCTAGAACCGAACCGGCCCGTTAAAATTATAAATAAATTATTAAGAAATTTAAATGTCTACTTACCAAAAAATGTAAAAAAGACTAAAATGTCAAGATTCTTAAAAATGCAAAAAAAAAAAAAAAAAAGGTTGGAGTAAACAAGAACTTACAGAACCAGTGAGACTATCCTCTGCCAACAAAGAAAGACCCTGAAGTAGACCTTGCAAACTCCTCTCAACCTCTTCATAGTGCCTTGCCAAAAAGTGATGCAGAATCATAGGTATCTCATCTAACTGCTTCCTCTCACCACTCAACTCCTCTTCACCAACCAATCTCTTCCATTCCACTTCAATCCAATAAAGATCTCTTCCAACATCCCTCTCCAAGGTTCCTGTAATTGTAACACAACTCCTACCAATCATCTGACCAGACCCCACCACCCAAAATTGGAATATAAACAAAACAAATGAAACCCAAAACACACCCATCATCTCTTGTTCTCCTCCTCCTTCACAAAATCATCATTAGACCCATTTGTTACAATATAAAAATGAAAGGTGGGGATTGATTTGTAGAGAGAATTTGGGAGGTTTGGACGGTTAGAAGAAGTGAAAAGGGATCTGTATGATGTCACTATAATAGAGAGAAATAGAGAGAAAAACAAACTTTGTCTAGTGAGGAGGCCATATGGATGGATTTCTTTGGAGGCTTTTGTTTTGCAGCGTTTTCTCATAGAAACCGTTTTTCTCTTGTTGCCCTTTTTTGTTACTTGAAATGAATGCATTCCAAGTAACTGCCAAACGAGGGAGTCCCAGCTCTGGGTCAGTTAGGAGCAGTTAAAGGAGTTTTTAATAGCTATCTTGCTAGTCTTCCATACAGGATCAAACTCATAATCTAGTATATCATCTTCCTCAGACAAAGTTACGGTGATATGCAATGGCGGACCCGGGTTTTTCATTTGGGTAGTGTGGGCAATGGACAACTTAAGAAGTCAAATAATAAAATAAATTTTTTTCTAAGATCTTGTTTGAAGGAAGCTCCAGCATAATAACACTGAAGTCTGCCCCTGGTGATATGCAGTACCATTGAAAATTTTCTGGGTTTATTGTGGATGGGGCAGATCGCGAGAGGATCAGACGGTTATCGATCGGGGCTCGAATGGAGGACCTTTAAATGGACGGTAGGAAATTAATGGTGCATGGGACAAATTCATAAAGGAGAATCGAATGGATGAGATTGTCTTGAGTTTTCTCGGTCAAGATTATGATTATCTGACCTACGATTTAGAGTGTAGCATGTTTGGAAGCCGGTTTTGGCCTCATAGCTGTTTGGTTACTCTATTCTATCTAATAAGAGCTAATTAAATTAAGGTCTAATTATTTAAGATCAAATTTATAATTAGATTGTTTGGTTAAATTATAAAAAAAAAAAAGTTCTTATTTTATAATTGAGTGTTTGATAACCATCTAAATAAGTCGTCCTCATCATTTTCTTTGGGATAGTCGTACCTAGAGAAAAGTAGCAGAGAAATAAATCGTGAAATGGCTTTCCCGACTTTAGAAAAAAAAAGTTACGAAAAAAAAGCTACTCAAATCCGCTTATGTTTAAGAGCTTAAAATCACTTATTTCTAAGTTCTAATTTTAAATCATGATTAGAGTTTTATCAAATACTCTAAATTTTAATAAGCTCTAAATCATTTAATCAGTGCTTATTTTTAGAGTTACCAAACATTTGTAACTGCCGATGGAATGTCTGAAAGTGCTGTATCATACTGTTTTGTTCTATTCATATTTTTCTAAAACCTTAGAAAAAAGAGTGAAAAGGATCAGATTTTTCAAAGAGCTTTTAGGGATCTTTTTTCTTTTTCTTTTCTTTTTTTCATCCGAGGACTCAAGATTGATCCCTCCATGGGAGACTAAACGTGCTAACACCACTCAACCATGAGTTGTGTTGGCATTTTAGGGTACTTTTCTGTGTATATATATAAAGATTGAAATTAGGCCCGTTTGGGCAATTCACTTGTAAATAAATTCAAATAAATGGTCACTTTAAAAGATAAGAAAAGACGAGGGTTCTTATCAAAATGTATAAAATTTTAAAATCTACCTTGGCATTTTTGTCTTTTTAGTGGTTGTTAAAAAAGTAGAGAAAAATTTTAAAATTTTGTACTTTTTTTAAAAATAATACTCTCTTCTCTTTTATCTTTTAAGAGTGACCCTTCACTTGAATTTACTTTACAAATGAATTACCCAAATGATGGAACCCCTTTCTCAATCCAACCAAACCTGTATAACCCGTATAACCCATATGAGTGTGTCCCATTATGGGGAGCTAGCGTAACTAAAGCCATTTAAATAATTTGGTGGTTTAATATTTTGGTAGTTGGAATAGTTTGTTTTTATGGAATACTAGTGGAGCCCTGCATGTGCAATGCACGTGCACCGAACACACAATTTTACAAAGAAAACTTAAAAAAAATAAAGTTCTTAAAAAATTCAGTAGAAGCTTCAATACATTTAAAAATAAAATTTCAACAAAAAATGAGTGATTGTAAATGACAAGGCCTGTGTAATGTCCAAATGCAGCTGACACTACTTTTTTCCTATACATTTGAAAATAATAAAACAATGATATAGTAAGAAAAGTGAGATCTCAAAAGACAATCAATATGGAATTTATATAACTTTTTGAGGCTATAAATCACATATTTCTAGATATTTTATCATAAATGTGTACAAAGAAATTTAAATTTACTTTATTTAACATGTCAAGTCGACTTATCAGTTTCCTGGTAGACTTAACCTGCTAAAGTTGGAGTCCAGTCGAAAGCATAGTCAAATTGATACCCTATAGTACTTTTATAAAAAATAAAAATAAAAACTAAGAACCAGATGAGCTTACTGTTCTAACCAATTACCATGAACATTCTATATTCACTACAAAATCCGATTTTATTAGGGAAAAAAATTAATTATATCTTACCTAAGGACATCAGAATAACAAAATTGAGATGGTGGTTTTAGTCTTAACTTACAAAGAAGAATAACATCTCACATAGACCGTCAAGAATAATAAAGTAATCCGACTTGTCCTCATGCGACAGAGATCAACAATGGTGGAATTATAATATGAACTCTGACGGGTAAGATTTACAGAGCACTTGTTGATCAATATTAGTATTTAACATGTGCTTTATTTTATTTTATAAGACGGACCACTATCAGGTAAAAAGAGGTAATACACATCTCCAAGAGTCAGCATCTTCTTTTGCTTGATACAAAGTGTTATATTTTATACCCTTTAAGAAAATGATAATACAAAGTGATCATAGAAGTTCAGTTAAATGGAAGCTCACAAATAGAGATATCTATGGGAAAAAATACCAAAAAACAAAAAACTACAAATACAAATCTGCCAAAAGAATTGGACATTCCTCTTAAGAAATACATAAGAATGTAATCTAGGTATTCTATATCAATTCTTCTGCTCTGTTCTGTATAGGGGACGAAGCCCTCTAATGTTCTTAACTCTCAAATTTTAAATACAAATACCACTCAAGTATCTTTTAATACTACCAAAAAATAAAAATAAAAATAAAAATAAATAAATAAATAGAAACTATTTGCACAATTAGCATTGTTTCAGGTAAGAAAAAAGAGAACGTTAATTTTCTCATGTGTAATCAATTTGGTATTTGAATTATAATACAACCACCAATTGACCATCAGCAACAATAACAAAAGTAGCAAGCTGCCTAATACTTTTTGTCATGACTTTTAAACTGATTTTTAAGCTAATGGCGAAATATTTAAAGTGCTCACAAAATTGTAAGTATTGAACACCAAAAGATAGTAAGTAAAACACATTTGATTCCTTTTCTTTTAATCCATTATAAAATACACTATTCATTTTCTTTTTTGTTTTCATCCCATCTTAGTTCAAGGTTTATTATTGAAAAAGCACATGGCATTTAATTTTTCAGAGTTAAAAGGCAGTATGTACACCATGAATCACATAATGAAGTAAATAGTACATAGTTAAAATCTTTTGTTTTTTCCACCTTGGCTTAATTTATTAACCGGGGTGGACAAAATAGTGCCAAGAAAGACTAAAAAAAAACTTTCTGAATGATAAAATCTGAAATATTTTTCCTTTGAAATGATTCTTTAATAGCACCATATCTCACAATTAATTTTACAAAAGGCAAAAACAAAAAAACAAAAAAAAAAACAAAAACAAAAAGACAATAAAAAATTGGAAATTAGTGAACAAAATGGTTCAATAAGAACCACAAATGAATGCTTATTGGTCTTTTCCCACTCTTGAGGGGTTTGGAGGGTGACGATTGAAGAGGCATTGGTCTAAAGCGTAAGACTTTAACTAACATAAACTAAAATAGGTAAAATAAACAAAATAAAATGTCACATTCTTATACAAATATAGATTATGTTTTTGGCCTTTTTTAATATTTGCACATGTACTGCTTAAAAAACAAGCCCTTCCCCTTCTACTCTATGAAGAAGGAAAACAGATTCAGATAGATAATGCAAAGCTTTTCAATGCCTTATAGCATCGTCCTTTTAGTTATTGTCTACTTTGTTTTTCTCAATCAGGGCACTTTCTGTTTGAGTTTTCCATTTTCCTATGTCACATAATAAAACAGTATCAATTGTACATTTTAATGCTATTTTAAATGTTATGCACAAATTCATATTCCAAACATAGAGTGAGAACTAAATACAAAGTTCTACCATAAGAAAATATGAAACACGCACAATTTAAAAGCCTGCAGTTAAGATTCAAAAAATAAAAGAAACATATAATTAAAATTTTCAGAGCACGAAGGCTATCAATGGGCCTAACTTTGGCCCAAACAGGAATGAGAAAGAAAAAAACCAACTCTTCATCAACATTTTCTTAACTCTGGTTGCACCCATTTTTCTTATAATGAAGATTTTATTGCAACATTAAAAAAAAATTGAAGAAGAAGACACAATCAAACAATAATAATTTCATTAGACAGTGCACACTTACATGTATGAAAACTCCCTTCATTCCAAAAGAAGCTAAGAGTCAATGAAGCATCTGTTAAAATGTCATGTTCTTCCTTTCACAATTACTCACAGAGGAAAAACCTCATACCCACAAAATTCCCTGAATTGAAAATCTTGTATTATATGAATAAGAAAATGTTAAAAGAAAATTGAAAAAAGAAGAGGGAAAAAAAACAACATTTGAGATACTGAAAATCTTGTAGAATCTGAATAAGAAGAATGTTAAAAGAAAATTGAAAAAAGAAAAGGGAAAAACAAAAACATTTGAGACATTGATTTGAGATAGATTCCAATATTATCCACATTTTCCTTTTTTTTCTCCACTACCTTAAAAAAATAAAAAAAATTACTCCATTTAATGGAATGTATTAAAATGAAATTTTATTACTTTTAAAATATCAGCATCTACTCAATAAAAGAGATTAAAAAGATTATTAAGATCGTGTGTGCCAAGTTTGGTCTAGATCTGGGTTTATTTGGGAAGCAATTTTGCAAAGAATTTAGGGAGCTTTTTCGTAGTTTTAGATTTTTGAGATTATGGTACCGTTAGGTAGATATTTTTAATTCCTAAACTCTAGTCTTTTAGATCATCTTGATCCGGATCCTCTAAACCCCTCTAAATCCAAACCTGACCCAAAGTCTATTTTAGAGAAATTGAGGGATTCCTATTATGTCCCCATCTTTATTCATCCGATTCACTCTCTCTTATCTATTTTCTTTCTCTTTCCTTTATCTCATTCTATTTCCTCCCTTACTACATCTTACTCTAATTTTATTAGGCAGGTATGTAGTGAAACTGTACTACATGTTACTCTCTTTTATAATAGGGTATAGATATATAATATAATAATATAATACTAAGTGGGGGCCACATCTTGCATTTTATTGGACAGGTGTGTAGTGAAAAGGTACCACACTTTACTCGCTTTTATATAAGGGTATAGAAACATCCGATTCACTCTCTCTCATCTCTCTTCTTTCTCTTTCCTTTTATTCATTCTATTTCCTCCCTTACTGCATCTTACTCTCTTTTTATTGGGCAGGTGTGGAGTGAAACCGTACTACATCTTACTCTCTTTTATAATAGGGTATAGATATATAATATAATAATATAATAATAAGTGGGGCCCACATATTGCATTTTATTAGGCAGGTGTGTAGTGAAAAGTTACTATACTTTACTCTCTTTTACGTAAGGGTATATATATATATAAGGGTATATATATATATATGGGAAAAGCTCACACAGGCTGCAGCTATTCTTATTACAAGTTGGAGCCTGTGTGAGGCCCAACGGATCTGCCTGGCCTCACACAGCCTGTGTGAGCTTTTCTCTATATATATAGTGATATATATATATATATAATATATATAATAAGGGTGAGCCCCACAACTTGACTACATCTTGGTCTCTTTTATAAGGGTATATAGATTTAATATATATATTTTAAAATATATATAACAAGGGTGGGCCCCCCAACTTGACCACAGCTTTCTCTCTTTTATAATGGGCATTAGATTTATTATATATAATAAGGGTAGGCCCCACAACTTGCATTTTATTGGGTGGGTGGAGTGAAAAAAGTACAACATCTTTCATTCTTCTATAAGGGTAGATAGATTATTTATAATAAGAGTGGGCCCTACAACTTGCATTTTCTTGGGCATGTATGGAGTGAAAAAAGTACAAGATCTTTCTCTCTTTTATAAGGATAGATAGAATTTAGCTTTCATGGAACGAGCCGAGCTTGTGTTTGAGCTTTTTCATCTTGCCACTAAACTCAAACATAGCCTTACTAATTGAAATGGATGGAGCTTGGCCTAAGCTTAAACAGTTTGCTCCGCTTAAACTGGTTGACTTGCTGCAATGCAGTTCTGGTCGGATCGATCCGCATCTAGTGCAGGTTGAAGTTACTTGACCCGTTTCAGAAACTTATCGGATGCGGGTTGGTGTTCAAATCTTGGGCACTTTGGTCAACCCAACCCAACCCAACCCGTTTGTGACCCTTGATTCTTCTTGAAGGATTGTCCCAATGAGCCAAATGATAAATCATCACAACATCATAAACTAATGACATACACAATAAAGAAGTTAACCCCCAAAGAAAAGGAACCTCACAATGCCTACACAAGACACACAGAAAAAACAAGTAGCCAGTTAAACAAATTCAAATGGATGGTTGAAATTTCCAATGAGAAATCCAATACAAAAGTCTCCCCACATTTCACCCAACCACATGAGAGGAGAGGAGAAGAGGAGAAGAAGAAGAGAAAGATGGGTTCCCTAATTAGGATGATAGGTACACTGCTGATTGGAGTTCTGGGATTCAACACCATGGTTGTTAATGGTGCTCCAAACACAAACGTGACATCAGTGCTTTGCAACTCTGGGGTGTACACAGCAAGTGATCCTTTCGCTACAAGTCTAGCTTATGTTATTGCTGAATTGGAGACTGTCACCCCATCTCGCACCGTCCGCGACTACTACAACATCTCACCCTTTCCTAACTCGTTCGCATATGGTCATGCAGCATGTGGTGCCACCCTCACAGTTGCAGATTGTGCTACCTGCCTCGCCGCAGCTCGGAAAGTCATGGCTGAAACTTGTGTTAGTCGCATCGGTGCACGCGCCGTTCTCTACGATTGTACCATTAGATATGAACAGTACCCATTTAATGATTGAGCCGTCCCCTCTGATTTTCTCTAGTTAATTGTTATTGTATGTTTTCTGCTACGTAATTTCTTGTATCTGCAAGATATAATAAGCTGCGTTCATCCATGGGTTTCTCTTTTTCATGTCAAATGCATTGCTGTAGAGGGCCAATTTGGATCTTCATCAAACCAGTGTAGGTTAACTTGGTTTATGCATAAATGAGGTATCATGCATTTGGAATTTTGGATAGCCGGAGTAATCCGGATGTTGTTAATTTCTTCGCCATAATCAATTACAGGTAAACACAGTTACATGGAAGTTGGTTTAAGGTAGACTGAGATCTGAAGACCACAACAGGGCAATAGGTTTTCTACTTTTCTTTAGTAATTTCACAGCTGAAGGGGTTTGGAGTTGCACTCCAGTGGAAGATATATTTCAAGCAACATCTCTCTACTTAAGAAGTATTTCCATTAAGCACCAACAAGAGAAATCATAATTTCTTTAACATTTCTTCAACCCAACCCTCCCATCTTTTCCACTAATTATTTTTTAACTTAGTACAAAAAATCCTCATCTTTTCTACTCATTTCCCACTTATAATGGAGAATAGAAAAGGATTCATAGTGGCCAACCCAATTCGATTCAACAACTAATGGATATTTAATTTGCAGAGTTAATTACAATCTAGGATGATAATGAAAGGATTCAATGTGTCCCAATGGGCCCCAACATCACACAAAGAGGGGCCCATCATCACGCAAAGAGGCCCAATGAGCCGACCAATCACAATCTAGCATCAGTCTAATGGGTCCGCATTTATCCTCTACCATCACACAGAACAGAATCTTCCCTCAGAATATGTCTGTCTCATGTTTGTGTGACGAAAGGATTCCGCACTCCATAAGTTTTTATTCCACGGTAGAGAGAAATCTCACATTCATACCTCCTCAATAAGAAATCAAAATCCTTTCTATTGAGAAAAATTAATTCTCTCTTGTCATACAAACGTATCTATCAATTGGAAATCCATTCAAAATTTTGACAATTCTATGCACATCGCACTCTTTCCTCGACCGCCTGCATTATATATTCTTTCAACAATGTTTTCTTTTACAAAAAGCTATACCGTTGATGATCATTAGCTTCTCATAAACTGTTACGATAGAACAGCCAAACTCAGACAGATCAAAACCCCTACAATGCAATTAAGAGAACCAAAATGCTCTACTTGTAACTGCCTCAGTTCAGGATATATTTCTAGCTTCAGTCTCTGGAAAAAAGTAATTCTACGCCCCACCAGCTGTATCCATGTCTGTAACCCCATCAGCTATCACCTTGAACGAAATGCGGATTTTCTTTTGGCACGACGTTGTTATCCCATTTGCTCTAGTCATGCCATTGGCGTGGATGATACCATATGAGAGTTTATCCATAAGATCATAAAGAGGCTTCTGCAGATTTGATCGTGTCATTTCTTCAAGTACTGGAGGTGCTTGCATGTAGAGATTTTCTCCTCGATATGTGACACTCGGCTTTGATAGAAGTAGCTTTGGGTGTTCTCCAATGAGTTCAATAAACTGTTCACAGAAAAACCGAGCAAATCAAACTAAAGAAATCATGTGCTACAATCGGATGAACTGCTCACAGAAGAACCAAAGAGAAAATCAAACTAAAGAAATCATGCACTACAATCAGATAGACTGTCTAACTTACAATCACACTCGATACTAATTTCCACCACATAACATGTGTAACATGCACAAGATATCTTTAGGGAAGGAATTAAAGGTCTTATGCCACAGTACATGTATAGTTTGATGCACCAACAATTTCAAGTGGCAGAGGCCATAAATGGTGAACACATTTATGCATGCCTTTCATGCAAAGAATTCAGACAAAATCACCTGCCCTTTTTTACTCTTTTTTTGGTAAAGGTGGGCATCTTTCCAAGAACATGATAGAAGGTCCCCATCGCCAGTTAATGAACTCATTTTGTCATCCCAACAAATTACTGGAAAAGAAAAGCAAGGATCAAATCAAAGAATAGAGGAGATTACCAGATGCTCAGTGACAAAATCAACTGTCTCATGCCAGTTAATGATATTAGATAATCACATTCTGTGAACTACAACTGTACCATAACTTGGGTGACATGGAAGTAAGCACAATGTGCCTTCTAACAATTCACACGTAACATTTATGATATACTAAAATATGTCAATGATTTTCTTCATATGATTGTATCAGTCTTATTTGCCATATGTGGATAGAAAAAAAAAAGGGGAGGGGGGGATGGAATATGAATAAATACTTTTTATTTTTTATTTATAAATAAAATTAAAAACTCTAAAATTCACGTCATGGTTCACAATACAATTCGATTCATCCCCTCAAACAACTTGCACTACCATCTAATTTTTCAGAAAAATGTGTTCACCCATTGGGTAGTCCAATGAGCATGGAAGTCAGCTCTCTCATGGTTTGAGTGCAACTGGGCCCTTACAAGTAATTTATGTGATTTATTAGGGGCATGGAAAATGGCAGTCAGCCCATCTGGGGGCAGAATCACATGAAAAGGTTGCCATTTAGCTATTTTTTTGGGCCATATGGAAGGACCATGTGTGTATGTCCATCTTTTCTGGCCTCTTCGGTTGCTATCCCTCAGTTTCATGGTATATCCAAAGCACCTGTAATGTGAGTTCGAATGACGTCATCTTCTCTACTTCGTCATCCCATATTAGCATGCCAAATGGTCTCCTCTATTAGGTACTATTCACCGAATGAATGAAATACAAATTTGAGTACCTATGACAATTTCAATTCATTATAAATAAATAAAAACACAAAAATCTTAAAATTTTCAATTCATACAACTTTTTTTTTAGATTATTCTTCACCATTTTTCATATTTTTTGAGTGTTTTTAGGCCTAGGGTGTGAAATCAGTCTGACTCAACCAAGTGGACTTGAACTGAGGGAGCGCCCTCAAAATCATGGTCAACCCAAAAAAGATCTGAACCAACGTAGCATCACAATTCACTGCTTGTTGCAGCAATTTTTTTCCTAAAAAAAATTGAAAAATGTCCAAAAAAACTCTGAACATTAAAAACATGCTAGAAAACAATTTTTTTACCAGTACACACACTAACACATCATCATCAAACCCTTCTCCTGACTATGTTGGTGTCGGCTACATGAATTCTATTTCTCCATTGACCATTCCAGTCTATCCTAAACTAAAATCCCCAGATAGATTGCAATTCTTCATACATATCCTTCCTACTTCTGTCTACCTCCTCTCGGTGGGCCATCAACCTTCAACCTACCTCTTCTTTGTGGGCCATCAACCTGCGTTGAAAAACTTTTCCTCAATGGCGCAATTGTTGCGTTTGACATGTCCAAAACCATTACAAGCGAGTTTTTCTTAATTTATCACCTATTTATGCTACCCCTAAATACATTTGAAGGTGTTCATTTCTGATTCTATCTTAACCTAGCTCATTTCTTAATTTATTACATATTGATTGATCAACATTTTGCTCCATAGGTCATAGCTGGTCTAATTTTTGTCCTGTAAAATTTTTTCTTCAATCTATAGACCAAAATATCGGTCCCCCCAAGTCATAACATCCTATATTGATGTTCAAAATCTTTAACTGCTAAATATGTTATACTTAAGTATTTAATATTTTGCCCCATCCTTATAATTTATAAACCCATGAATGTAGTCCATATCTGAAATCCAAATCACTAAAAATAATTTTATATTAGAGCTTTGTGAAAATTCACTCCAATCAAAGTTGGGCTCGCCATCAAATTAACCAAGCCACATGGTTGGAATCGTTGACCTAATAAAAACAACATTTCAAAATCTAGCCTTTTACAAGAAACCAGGTTCATCAAATGCTTCCACATTAGATATCATTAATTGGATGGTAAAAGAATTAAAAAAAAATGTGCTTATTGCCCATTTAATGACTTTAAATGGACAGTTGGTAAAAACTAATTTTACTCCAATTGGACTCGACCCACTACTGGTTTGCCTACTATGATACACTTGAATATTTCTTAATACTTGATTCACATGTTATAAGTGATCAATATGATAATGGATCCAACTCGTATTGGAGTAAATTTTGTTAAGGCCTCATTCAAGAAGGGAGCATTTATTTTCTATGGTTTAGTTTTTATAAGTAGACCTTCCTAGAAGGTTGCCAATTTCAACAAGTTGGATCCTCAATTGAATTTCTTTAAAGATTTTACTCACATGTTTACAAGTTTGATCAATGTGACAGTGAGCAAATTCTTATTATAATAAAGATTGGTCAGGGCCCATTACATAGGGGGACATCTTTCAGTGGTTTAGAAATTCTTAAGTGAGCCTACTAAGGACTAAAATTATTTTTTTTTAAATCAAGTGGGGCCCACCTATTAAAATATAAACCATTCAATATAAATGTTTGCCTCATACATGGGCGCCGCCCCCCCCCCCCCGCCCCCCCAACACACACAATGGTGCTACCAAAGGGGGCGGTGGTGGCTGGTAGTTGGGTTTGAGGTGAGGTTAGTTTAGGTATTATGCGGTGTGCAAAGAAAAATGGTGGGTGCATTTAGAAGCTCTCTTTGATCAATTTTACAGCAAGCCCATCTCCTAGTAGAGTAAAATTTGGCCAGGGCCCAAACAAAAGTGGGACATTTAGTTTAACAGTTCAGATTTTCAACAGGTGGGCCCAACAATGGAGCTCATGAATTTCTAGTATATCCAAGTGTCACACCGTATGCAATGGAAAAGAAACCCTAAAACGACTTCAACCTTTTCGTTGCAATAAAAAGACAAAACGAAAATGAGGGAATGGATTGAAGGCAGGGAAAAAACTGGAGACGGAAAAGGAGAGGTGACAGAAGTAGGGGGAAGGATAATAGGAGAAGAAGATGCAGTGGTGATGCAGGACAAGCCCATGGTCCCCCATGGGTCGACCCTCCAACGAGCCCAACCCAATTATCATGTCCAGGCCTTTGGGCCCAACCCATTTATTTTATTTTATTTAGGCCTTTAATTATGATGTTTTAATCTTGGCCATCAGTGTGTTTGGATGGTCCAGATTAGTCTTAGGGTTACTTATTTTCCTAAATAATGATGTGTAAAGCCTCTTTGGCTTAAAAAAAAAAAAAAAAAAGATGGATTGATGATTAATGAAAATGAGCTTTCCTCGAGTTCTCCTCCAAGAAATCCCTAACGCCTCTTGGATTGGAGTTTGGTGAGAGCCCAATTTCCGAGTCTCTTGAGCCCTACCCGCTCATCTGATGTAATGCCTCCAAATTGGAGTTTGATGAGAGCCCAAGAAAAGGTATCATCTTCTCTTTCTCTATAACTTCTCCTACGAGCAATCTTCTTAACCCTAAATCTCCATTTAAGATCCTATTCATCAGATCTGCGACCCTTGTCGCTGGATCTCAACCCAAGTTTTTTTTCCTTTTTTTTTTTTTTTTCTTTAGTCCATCTCACCCAACCCTTGCCCAAATAATCACAAGGAATACAAGAAATACGAATTCTGCACAATTGGGCATTCCCTAAGCATTTTGGGAGTTCTATCTTCCATTGGGATCCTACCCATTTATCCATATCTTTTCTATCTTCATTGCCCTCCCGTATCTCTACCTCCGCTATCCACACCAATTCGTATCGGAGACGAAGATTGATCCAAACCCTGGATTTGATTCTCGGCATTCATTCAACACTATATCATCAAAATCCATGCCAACATCTCCACCCCATCGGATCCATCTAGTGCCCATCGCCGTCACAAGCCCCTTTCAGCCGAACCACATGTACCCTATATCCCAGAACCCTAATATGAAATCCTCAATTCTGCAAACCTCTAACCCTAATCCAAGCCCCAACATTTTTCCCAAAATTCCCGAAACCCAACTTTGAACCAAAATCATCCCTTCAAACCCTAAGAAACCAAAACCCCATCATAGATCCTACCAACTGGGCCCCATCCAAACAAAGTCACCCATTCCCAAAAAAAAAATCCAGCAAAGCTCAGACAACACCCAGATCTTAGGCCCATTTTGATCCAATTGGATAGTTAGCACTTGATTTGCTAATATTGAAGTCATATGGATTCCAATCGTTGACTCGTCTTCAACTGCAAATTCCTGGACATTTGATCTCCACATAAGGTCAATTCATTTCTTTTACATCCAAGTCAATATAAAGTTGGACCACATTGAAAATTTCAATAAAATTCAAAGAGTACAGTACAGGCGTAAGTATAGAAATTGGTATCGTGAAAACATAGTCTATTTTTTGCAATTCTTGAGCTTGCAACAAAGAGAACTGACAGTTGATGAATATTATGATAAATTTTCATGGCTTCGAAAAGTATGTCGATTAGTTGAAGATGATACGCATTATTGCCTCAACTTTCTAAATTTTCATGGCTGCGAAAAGTATGTCGATTAGTTGAAGATGATACGCATTATTGCCTCAACTTTCTCAGAGGTTTGAGACCAAGCATATTGGAAAACATGAGAGGTTGCATGACCCTGTATGAAGCACATAGAGAAGCAATTCGTGTTGAACGCAAGCTTAATCAGTACTACATAGAAATGTCTAAGCCTCTAGCAAGAGAATCTCAACAATCCACAAGAACACATATTGTGGAGACTGTTACAAATGAGATCAATACTGATGTTGAGAAGCCATTCATGTTTCCCCCTAAGTTGATGCCCAAGTTGTTGCTGCTTCCTTCGATCAACTTGGCAAACAAATACAAGACTTGTTTGCACAACTGATTACTTTACAGGAGCAACAGGCAATCACTACACCCATTGAGAAAATTGAGAGGTCTTGACAAGATGATATGGGAGATCACCATGATACCAATATGAACACTGTGGTACTAGAGCAACATCCAGAAACTTCCATCAATACAGTTGTCTCCGAAATTTCTTCTTTCGACAGTGTTTATCAACAAGTGCAAGCAACTCAAGAAGGAGACCAGCACATTGAAGAATTGGAAGTAGTATGCAAGCCAACTGAACTTCCGATAGAAGAATCTATAGCGAGTACTCTTTCAAAACAGCCAGCTAAAGCATCAGAAGAGCAAGCTATTGATCAAGAGGTTGCGAATGAAAATCAAATGATTGAAGTTCCCACATATTGATTTCGTCTTCGGAGATCGATCATTAATGCATGGAGATTGTGTGCAGCCAGTTGAAATTCAGAAGTTGATGCATCAAATGTTTAGCTCTCACTCAAAAGCAAGTCCCCGATTTAAGGAACAATGGATTCCCCAATTGAAAGTATCGATTCCAGCCTCAAAGTCATGCCAAGAAGTTGAAGACCAAGAAGCACATCAAGGATTTGTACGCTTGATATTTGATCCTGGAGGACTTCTATAAATAACTTAAACATCAAAGAGGCTTTACACATCATTATATAAGAAAATAAATAACCCTAAGACTAATTTGGACCATCCAAACACACTGATGGCCAAGATTAAAACATCCTAATAAGCAACCTAAAACATAATTAAAAGCCTAAATAAAATAAAATAAATGGGCTGGGCCCAAAGGCCTGGACATGATAATTGGGTTAGGCTCGTTGGAGGGTCGACCCATGGGAGACCATGGGCTTGTCCTGCATCAAGTGGTTGTACCAAGAGGAGAAAAGAAGCCCAATCTCTCTCTCTTTCAAACATGCTACATATGTCTTTCCCTCTCTTTTCTTTTTCTCACTACAACATACATTAGGTCAATAGGATCTCCCTCCCTTCCTCCATCTATTTTATTTGGCCTCAAGGCCTATTTTTTTATAACGGGAAAATTTTATTTATAAAAAAGAAACAAATGAAAAAGGAACAACCAAACAAACAAAAAAACAAGAAATCAAAACAAAACACAATAACTTAAACATCAAATGAAATATGTAACCAAAGAACTCCTTCCCTTGCTAGATCATCCACCATATCATTAGCTTCACACAAAATGTGATTAAAAGAGGATCCTAATTGCGACGAAATATCTTGCACCTCCTCCACCTAATATGCCAACCTCCAAGGAAAAGGAGATTTTCGTGAACCCCACTAGATAGCGAAGAATGAGTCGCCTTCAATAATTGCGTTGTAACCTTCAAACTTACGAAACTCACGACAACCAAACAATAAAGCATAAGCTTCAGTCCCATTAGAATCCAACGAGCTCTATGGACTAAAAAAATTTTAACAACACTCCCGAATGAATCCCGAATAACACCTCCCAAATTGATTTGCTTGATATAACTTCCATCAAAATTTAACTTGAGAAACCCAGCTAGAGGAGGAATCCATCTGATTCTATGCGATGGTATCCCCCTACTAAATTGGCCGCCAAGATCTATTTAAATCCTCCAAAGCCACTCCTTCAAATTCTACCTTCTTACTTGCCCATTCCGAGATATTCCAAATAATCGATTGAACAATAGATTTGCTCTTATTTATGAAGATTCTATTGTTCCTCTCCAACCGTAGTTTCCAAAGACCAGCATAAAGAGCAAAACGCCACAACATACGACCACGAGCTGAAGATCCACTGTATTTCCACTGTAGAAACAACTCCATAACATTAACAGGCATAACCCAACTCATACCAAACATAGTAATAATGAAGACCACACTTTATGCGTAAAAGTACAATGAATCAAAAGATGGTTAGCCATTTCCTCAACACTTAAAACACAAACGACACCCATTAACAACAATGCAATTTTTCCTTCTCAACTGATCCAAAGTAAGAATCTTTTGCAAACTCCTCAGCCAACTAAAAACCAAAATTCTTAGAGGAACATAAGGATCCCAAAACTGCCTCCAATCAACCATCCTTACATCAGCACCTAACAAGGCATTATAGAAGGATCTTACTGAAAATTGTCCCTTGGTAACAGGCTTCCATATTCTTTCGTACTGTCTCCCCACTGAAAGAAAAATCCCCTCTAGCACAGAAAGCAATCTTACAAAATCAATGACTTCATGATCATACAAATTTCGATGGAATAGAAAATCCCATACAATAGAACCACCCACTGTTTGAAGATTTTTGGCTATAACAGCATGTTTCCTCCTATTCAGGGCGTAAAGAAGAGGAAACTGACACTTTATATTAGACTGCCCACACCATTCACCATGCCAAAAAAGAATCTGCAGCCCCATCATGAACCCAATGCATAATCCACTAATCAAAATCATTCTTAATAGAAAAAATAGACTTCCAAAAACCCAGAGTTCTGGATCGAAACAGACCACCCATCCCTTGCAATCTTGTACTCATCAATAAGGATTGGGTTCAACAACCCTCGAGATGAATCGCCCACCCTCCATAAACCCTTCCCAAGGAACGCATTATTCATCTTATCAATGGCACAAATACCCAAGCTGTCTTGAGCTATAGGTTTACAAACAAGCTCCCATCTAACTAAATGATACTTCCGTCATTCAATAGAATCATTCCACAGAAAATCACATTGGTATTTCTTTATACGTCGCACCACACTTTTAGGACATTTGAAGGATAAAAAAAATTAAATGGGAATACTTGATAGAATCGACTTGATATTGGTAACACGACCACCCAAAGAAAAATCTCTCCCCTTCCAAGAATAGGGATTTTTTATCAAACCTTTCCACAACTGGATCCCATAAACTTTTCTTCGGTAAACCCAAACACCAAGGCAGGCCCAAGTATTGAAGCCGACCAACTTTACAACCAAAAACATTTGCCAATTTTTTAACATTATATTCCTCCATACAAATACTGATCAGCTCACATTTCCCAAAATTAATCTTCAGGCCTGACAGCATCATAAACCATCTCAAGATATTTTTCAAGCAATTAACCTGATCCAAATAAGCATAAAAATATATATAATAATAATTGTATCATCAGCAAACCGTAAATGAGTTACCTAATATGCAGCATTATCTATAGAGAAACCAGAGATCATCCTTGATTGATCAGCTCTCCACTAAAGCAGTAAGAGCCACCGCTACGATGACGGACAGAATAGGAGATAGGGGATCACCTTGGCGCAGCCCCGTAAAAATTTTTGAAAAGCCCTTCGGAGACCCATTTACTAAAATCGAAAAGTAAGCTGAAGAAACACAACTATTTATCCATCCTCGCCATTTCTTACCAAACCCATCCAAGTCCCCATATATTGTAAAATCCCCAATCTACCATATCATAAGCCTTTTCAAAGCCCAGCTTACAAACCAACCCAGCACGATGTTACCTCTACCTTGAATCAATACACTCATGGGTAATAAGCACGCTGTCAAGAATCTGACAACCATCAACAAATGCCCCTTGGAAATTTGAAATAACACTGGCAAAAACTTTCCATAACGTTTGCTAGATAATTGTACAAGCTTCCAATCAAACTAATAGGACAAAAGTCCTTCAACATAAAAGCACCTTCTTTCTTAGGAATCAAAGCTATAAATGAGGCACCCAACTCTTTTGTTACTACACCGTTCTCATGATTCTCATTAAAAAATAAAAAAACCTAGCAATTTGGCCTATTACCAATAGATTTATCAATTAATACCGATATTCTGCCAATATAAATACATGACCAACGATTTTTTGTGATACAAGCCATGGCCGATACCTCTTGGGGATATCGTTGCGGTATGGTATGGACCAATATGTGCCAGAATCTGCCAAAATTTTAAACAAGGGGTATAAGGCCCCTTGAGTTTTGTTGATTTGGTGGAAGAGGTCTTGGACCTAGAAAGAGAGTTGCGCACCTCCTTTCATGTAAAGTGAAGTGCAAATGACTTAATAGATCTCCTGGGCAAGGAGTAAGTCATTAGAGTTTTATTTTTGCTCAAAATACATCTTATGTTACTTAACTTGTTTCCAGTGCGGACAGCAGAGGTAGAGATGCGGGAGGGCGATGAAATAGAAAAGATAGGGAAGATGATACATTTTCTTAGAGATGGACCAATGGGAAAACCTGGAGTTGAAATCTAACGACAAGGGTCACATATCTGATAATGAGGTGCTTAAATGGATATTTAGGGTTAGTGCAGGAAGGCTGCTCATAGGAAAAGAAATAGATAAAGAGAAGAGGATACCTTTGATTGGGCTCTCACCAACTCCAATGCGGAGGCATTACGTCAGATAAGTAAGGTAGGGCTCAAGAGACTCAAAACTTGGGCTCTCACCAAACTCAAATTCATAAGGTATTAGGGATTTCTTGGAGGAAAACTCGAAGAAAACCCATTTTCATTAATCATCAATCATTCATTACCTAGCGAAAAAGGCTTTACATCTTATATCTGAAAATAAATAACCCTAAGACTAATCTGGACCATCCAAACAAACTGATGGTCAGGATTAAAACATCCTAATAAGCAACCTTAAATATAATTAAACGCCTAAATAACATAAAATAAATGGGCTGGGCCCAAAGGCTTGGACAGGATATTTGGGTTCAGCCCGTTGGAGGGTCGACCCATGGGTACCATGGGCTTGTCCTGCATCAAGTTCTCCACTTCTTGGAGAAAACTCGACATCGAGTTTTATAAAAGTCCTCCAGGATCAAATATCAAGCACACAAATCCTCAATGTGCTTCTTGGTCTTTAACCTCTTGGCACGACTTGGAGGCTGGAAACAATACTTTCAACTTCATGTTTGTCTTCCACAAAGATGTAGAATGGGGAATCCATTGCTTCTGAAACCAGGAACTTGCTTTTGAGTGAGATCTAACCATTTGATGCATCAACTATTGGATTTCAATTGGGTGCACACAATCTCCATGCATTAATGATCTATCTCCAAAGACGAAATCAATATGTGGAGCTTCAATCACTTGATTTTCATTCGCAACCTCTTGATCAATAGCTTGCTCTTATGATGCTCTAACTGGCTGTTTTGGAAGTGTACTTGCTATAGACTCTTCTATCAGAAGCTCAGTTGGCTTGCATACTACTTCCAAATCTTCAATGTGCCGGTCTCCTTGAGTTACTCACACTTGCTGATAAACATTGACCAAAGAAGAAATTTCGGAGACAACTGTATTGATGGAAGTTTCTGGATGTTGTTCTTGTACCTCAATGTTCATATTGTCATCATGGTGATCTCCCATATCATCTTGACAAGACCTCTCAATTTTCTCAACGGGTGTAGTGATTGCCTCAGGTTGCTCCTGTAAAGCAATCATTTGTACAAACAAGTCTTGTATTTGTTTGGCAAGTTGATCGAAGGTAGCAGCAACAGCTTGGGCATCAACTTGGGAGGAAACATGAAATGGCTTCTCAACATCAGTATCGATCTCATTTGCAACATTCTCCACAATGTGTTCTTGTGGATTGTTGAGATTCTCTTGTTCGCTTAGAAATTTCTACGCAGTACTAATTAAGCTTGCGTTCAACATGAATTGCTTCTCTACGTGCTTCATACAGGGTCATGCAACCTCTCATTTTTTCCAATATGCTTGGTCTCAAACCTCTGAGAAAGCTGAGGCAATAATGTGTATCATCTTCAACTAATTGATATACTTTTCGCAGCCATGAAAATTTATCATAATATTCATCAACTGTCAGTTCTCCTTGTTGCAAACTCAAGAATTGCAGAAAATAGACTATGTTTTCACGATACCAATTTCCATACTTAGGCATGTACTGTACTCTTTTGAATTTTATTGAAAATTTCAATGCGGTCCAACTTCGTATTGACTTGAAGGCTCAAATAAAAATTAAAAAAAAAATCTTTTGAACTAACCTTTGTGTTAGATCTGATTTTCAGAAATTTGCATTTGAAAACAGATCAACGATTGGAGTCCGGATGGCTTCAAATTTTAACTGTCCGATTTGATCAAAACAGGCCTTGATTGGAAGATGATGTCATCGATGATGGTTGTTCTCAAGAAGATTTGTGGGTTATACGTGTTTGAACAAAGGGGCTCGGGGTTCTCTGATTTGGGGCTGTAAGGATTTCTAGTTGTAATCTGAAATGGAATCACATGATTAGGGTTTTGAAGAGGGTACAGCTAGGGTTTGGATCTTGCTCAGAAGAAGTGGTTTGGGGTCTGTATGTAGCCTGATCACAGGGAAAGGACTTGGTGGTGGGCTGAATGGGTTGACGGTCTTGGAGGCTAGGGTTTAGGGTTGGGTACAGGATCGTGATGAAGGCTCTCTATTGATGAAGAGCTCTGACGATAATGATGAGTAGAATGGAATCATCGAAAAGGGTAAGGATTTCGATTCCAAGTGGATCGATCTTCGACTCTGTTGCCAATTGGTGCGGACAGCAGAGGTAGAGATGCAGGAGGGCGATGAAATAGAAAAGATAGCAAAGATGATACCTTCTCTAAGAGATGGACTAATGGGAAAACTTGGGGTTGAGATCTAACAACAAGGGTCGCATATCTAATGATTAGGTTCTTAAATAGATATTTAGAATTAGTGCAGGAAGGCTGCTCGTAGGAAAAGAAATAGAGAAAGAGAAGAGGATACCTTTGATTAGGCTCTCACCAAACTCCAATCCGGAGGCGTTACGTCAGATGAGCAAGGTAGGGCTCAAGAAACTCAAAACTTTGGGCTCTCACCAAACTCCAATCCAGGAGGCATTAGGGATTTCTTGGTAGAAAACACGAAGAAAACTCATTTTCATTAATCATCAATCATTCATTACCCAGCCAAAGAGGCTTTACATCATTATATGGGAAAATAAATAACCCTAAGACTAATCTGGACCATCCAAACACACTGATGGCCAGGATTAAAACATCCTAATAAGCAGCCTAAAATATAATTAAATGCCTAAATAACATAATAAATGGGCTGGGCCCAAAGACTTGGACAGGATATTTAGGTTGGGCCCGTTGGAGGGTCGACCCATGGGCGACCATGGGCTTGTCTTGCATTAGTTTCCTTCTTGTTTTGTTTGAATTTGGTGGGCTTTGACCCTTAATAGCTCTTCAGTATATGTCTCCTATGTTGTTTAGCTATTTTAAAGAACAACTCACCCCTCATGAGCACATTAGGTCACGTTATTGTGAGCTCACTTCCTTATGGGGCCCACCTGAGGATGGGACCAAAGTGGATCAAAAGATCTCTCCCCCACATACCTGAGTATGGTGACGAAGGCTCGTATAATCATACTAGCCACCTGATTAACAACCCACAATTTTTCACATTTTTAATGAGTGCACAGTCGATCCAATAGTGCAATTGATTCAGGTGGGTGCCAAACCCGGGATCAGTGACTATCGGGGGGTCCCTATTTTATGGTCCACCCAGATGGATCATAAGGGGGGCCCACTAGGTGTTTGCACACTGTGAGCAACCAATAAGGTGACCTCATGTCCTAGAGGATGATTTTTCAAAAATAATTACCTAATAGTACATGTTATACTAGTTATTACTACGTAAGGTTTGATTTTTAAAATTTTAACATAGAATACTTCGTACACCAGGAGCTATGTAAAATGACAAAACTATCCTGAAGTCCTGATCTCACAACTTGTATACCTTTGCACTCTTAGAAACCATAAGCCTTCTAAAGAAACAAGCAGATCTTTGTCTCCACTTATATAAAACAAGCAGTTCATACTTTAAACATATGATTCAATCTCAAATTCTTAATGTTAAAAGTGTTTATGATTCAATCTCAAATTCTCAATGATAAAAGTGTTTGACATGTGATGAGGGTGAAAGTTACTCCAACCACATAGCATACAAGGGGGTCACTCATCCACATGGGACACCACCTATGATACTCGAATACGGCATTTCACCTACGATACCTGTACCGATACAATCCAATACCGATCCGGGTACGGGATACGGCAAGCTACAGTTGGGATGCGGTGTGAAATTTGAGGATATAGATTTCTCACATTTTATGGGGAAAAAAACTCTTAACCTTTTTCCCCCCTTCATGTGACCAAGAGAAAGAAAGAGAAGAAATGGGTCTTGTCCTTATAAAAAGGGGGGTTGCAAGGGGAAGGAGGGGAAGAAGAAGAAACGAAACTACCTAGCGTTGCCATCGTCGTCACATCTATCGCCGCCGCTTGTCATTGCCAGCTACTCACCACTCACGTCCGCCGCTGCCACTTGCCTTGCTCCTCTCCATTTCCTCTCCTCTTTTTCTCCTCCTTTCTTCCTTTCTTTGCTTTTTTTCCCCTTTTCATTCAACTTCGAAAGGAGAGAGACTCTTGGTTAAAGAGGGCTTCAATTTTCGAAAAGAGAGAGGGACTCTCTCGGGAATATGGGGGCTATTAAAGGAGCAGGGTGAGATTGCCTCTGGGCTGGCCATGGGCTTGATTTTATTAAATGGGCTGGCCCCTAAGCCTGGGGCAGGTTTCATAAAATTAGAATACGGCCTAAGGCAAATTTTATAAATGGGCAGGGCTTAGGGCAAGCTTTATTTTATAAGATTTTCTAACTATGTTTTTTTTTTTCTATTTATTATTTTTCATAAATATAATTCCGAAATGTACCCATATCCGTTCCTAACATTTTGAAGTTGGAATGTCAAATCCCTATTCCTCATGTCCATATCCGCACTTGTGTTCGTACCTGGGCATCATAAGACTCCACACAATCTCCAGATGAATATTTCTAGAGATCCACTCTCCATGCCAAAACCTCCCGTGCTAAGATGGGAGCTGGTAGCTATGCTCTCCACCGCCTCATCTCCAACATTTATTTTAACAGTAAAAAAATGCACTTGCTGCCTCTTTGCTTCCCTCGTGAGACCTTTTTCACATAGCACTACGCTCGAATGTGTGAGGAAATCATTTTTGTTACCATTTCGTCCCAATGAGACAATATCACTTCCAATCCATCATCAAACCAACTGCACTCCAATTGCTTTATAGATTGCCAGCCTGAAACCTCGCCATATCCCTCATTTCTTCCATCATAAGCTTGTCTTCTCAATACCCTCGCCATACCTTTGGGTTCTGAGGAAGAGAAGAATTTTGAGGCTTAGGGTTTGGGTGGCAAAAATGAATCCAAGACACGACATGGCAACCGAAATAATAGTTGTCATTTTACATAGTTGAGTTATATGAAGCATTCTACATTAAGTTTTAAATATCAAACACTATGCAATGATTATTTATAACACATTATTAGGTGAAACACCTGAAACCTCGCCATATCCCTCATTTCTTCCATCATAAGCTTGTCTTCTCAATACCCTCACCATACCTTTGGGTTCTGAGGAAGAGAAGAATTTTGAGGCTTAGGGTTTGGGTGGCAAAAATGAATCCAAGACACGACATGGCAACTGAAATAATAGTTGTCATTTTACATAGTTTTGAGTTATATGAAGCATTCTACAGTAAGTTTTAAATATCAAACACTATGCAATGATTATTTATAACACATTATTAGGTGAAAATCACAAAACATTAAAAAAAAAAAGGAAAAAAAAAAAAAAAAAAAAAACCTAACACATGCTTTTATAATGTTTAAGGTTTAAAAAAAAAAAAAAAGACTAGGGCCACCAATCATTACTACTCCGGCTATTGGAAAAAAAATGGTCAAAATACTTTGGCAAACCATATAATTCGCAATAAAGGGCAGAGCCCTTCCTCAGTACACACGTTAGTGGGCTTCTGGTCCTTTAGTTTAGTACAGGTCTATCTCTTGAATATTTCCCCTTCCTATTGGCAATTAGAGGCTACAAGGTATCTTAACGCAAAGAATCAAAGATTTCAATCTAGTTGGGCTGAAAATAATTCATCACATTTATCTCCAGTGGAGAAGGCATAAGAAGAAATAAAGAATATACAGACCTTTTGTAGAGTTACTGAACTGTCCAGCTCAATAAGAACTCCAGGACCACAGACAAGACAATCATTGTCCCTGACAAACTCAGTCACCTTAGTGTGAAGGCCTTCTTGGCCATTATACCTACAAAAGATGTGAATTCATCAGAAGATATTGCTACAAAATAAATATTATTTGAAATGTTATTTGATTTAAAAATTTGGAATATCAACTCCAAGCAGAAAAGTGAATGTGTCCCTCATTACACTGCTTTTAAATCTACATGATATATGTTCTGCTTTCTAATTCAGTAGTGTTTTCTAATTCAGTATTGTTTGGTACTCAATTTGCATATTTCAAATGTCAGCAAAATAAAACTTCTACGATTGTAGGAGCTCAATAATGTAGCAGGCTATACTATTTCTTTTTTCCCCAAATGATACTATAACAAGGTTTTTTGCCAAAGGAGTGTGTGTTTTGGCTTTATTTTTCATCTCTTGTATCACGTGGATGTGAGGAGATTGAGAAGGCTCTTTAGGGTGAGTTTGGTGATTTTTCAGCATTGTTCCTTCACCGTTAGAATTCTGGATTTTTTTTCTTTACTACATATTGGTGTACTGGCTGGATATTTTCTGGTTTTGCTTACTTGGGCCCTAGGCAGTCCGATTGTGTCAAATCGGGACTGCGTCAGTTTCCTTTTTGAACGGTAACCATGGATGAAAATAGCGGCCGCTATGCTATATCGGGCGTAGCGGTGAAGACAATGCATTTAGTGGCGTGCATCCGTAGCGGCCACTACGGGGCGCTACACCCGCTACGGGGCCGCTACGGAGTGAGACAGATTTGTATTTTCCAAAAAAAATTAAAATGTATAAGAAGACTTATTTCTTTCTTGTTCTTTCCAAATAACATTTCTACTCAGCTCTTCTACCCTTTTATGTTTAAAAGAACACCAAAAAGCACATGATCTTGCCAAATTACAGTCAATACAGAGAGTTCTTTTCTAGGTACACCATACTAGACACCCCTTTTGGTAGAGGTATTCTTTTCTCTACGTACTCTTAAATCTTAAGTCTTGACTTCATGATAGTTTTTTTTTTATGAGTCTTTCATTAGTTTCTAAGTTAGCATAACTAAGCAACATGAATACATGTGAAAAAAAAATTTACATTACTATTATTTCTATTTATACAGCGATACATGATCTCATACAATGAGGGGACCGCTACGCCCCCTTATCTTAATTACTTTTGCAAAAAAAAATACATTTTCTTTCATTTTCCAATATTCTAGATTTTCTACAAAATTTTCAGATTTTTTTGACGATTTTTTCAAATCACGCCGCTACGTAGCGTTTTGATGACGGGACGCTACCGCTATTTTCATCCTTGACGGTAACTGTTTGCTATATTCAAATCTGAAATGGTAACTGTTTCCCATATGCAAAATACAGATAAACATATAATACAAGGATCATAAGCCCAAAAAGGGCATTATAGAGCAAATAGCTTAAATAGATAAAATCACTAACTAGTGTTATAAGTGTAATCCCACACAGCGCTTTCCAAAAAAACCACAAATCTGATTTTGGAACACCAGTATACTCTTTTACAAAGATGGCCCACAAAATAACCATAATAACAAAAGTTCACGACTTAATGCCTAATGGCAAAACCACCTGCATATCCAACTTATTCTGAAAGTACCGTTACCACCACAACCAAAGAACAGTAAGAGAGAAACTCCATAAAATAGTGCCCCGGAAAAATGGAACCAATTCTTCGAGTCCCCAACATCGAAGTGCCTGCCTAGCTAATATACTCAACCAAAACAAATCTGTACCTAGAATTAAACCCATAGGTGAACAAAAATATGCTGCCTCTCAATAAGGTTCGTCTACTTTACGTAACAATGCCCAGAAACAGGCTGGTAATGATTAAGTTATCCCCATGGTCCTCTGAGAACAGAGTAAAGATCTATCTCCTTGCTCATACTCCACAATAGTGAACTGAAGCTCACACGAGTATTATTCTTTTGCCAAACCAGTATCACCATATGTTCGTTTCTAAACATAGACCCTTATTCCATCTTCTGCATGGCGTCTATTATATTCGTTCCAAATAACAAAAAGAAGAAGAAGAATCATTATCATCAAAGCCTTGTCCCAACTATATTGGGATCAACTACATCAATTTTGCTTTTCCATTCCATTATATCATCGGCCAAAACATCAAATAAGTTGCACTTCTTAATATCTATCCTTAAGGGGCTGTTTAGGGGCTTTACTAATGGAGTTGAGTGAAGTAAAGATTATTTTGAAGAAAGCATAAAATATAAGTGGGTTATGATGGTATTTTGGTTTTACTTGTTAGTTATGGAATCTTTTCGACTTTTTGCATAGAAAAGTGGAGTTTTTTTGTCTTTTAGTGGAGAAAGGAGGTTGTTTTTTTACTTTTTTTTTTTTAAATATGGCGGGAAATTTGAATTAAAATGCTTTTGATGTGACTTTTTTTTTTTTAAATGAGGGCTTTGCTTTACTTGACTCTATTAGTAGAGTTGCCAAACACGCCCTATCACTTCCATCCCATATCCTCTTCAACCTACGCCTTTTCCTTAAGGGGCCACCAACCTACATAGAAGAGCCTTTCCTTACCTGCACTGTTGTTGGTTTGCATTGGACATTTCCAAACCATCTCAAAACGAGTCTCTTAATTTATTACCTATTGATGCTACCCCTAAATGCCCCTGAATGCACCCATTTCTGATACTATCATTCCTAGTTTTACCATACATCCATCTCAATATTCTCATATCTACTACACCCATTTTTTGCATATGTTGTTTCTTGAACAGCCAACATTCTACTTCATTGGTCTAACTAGTCTAAGCAATGCCTTGTAAAAAATTTCCTTCAATCTTTGTTGGTATGCCCCAATCACAAAGCACTCCAGAAGCAAGTCTCCACTTCAACAATCCAACTCATTTGAATAGCCAACATATTGCTTCATAGGTCTAACTAGTCTAAGCAATGCCTTGTAAAAAACTTCCTCCAATCCTTGTTGGTATGTCCTGATAACAAAGCATTTCAGAAGCAAGTCTCCACTTCAACAATCCAGCTCTTATCCTATGTTCAACATCCACAATATTTCCATCTTTACCAAGTATAGAGCCAGGTATGGGATGGAATCACTTTATGGTATCTCTTAAGCTTCAATTCTCACAGGAGTTTCATCTCTTGCACATCCTCATTAAAGTTTCAATTCATATATTCTGTCTTAGCACGACTTACTATAAAGCCTAGGAACATAAAGCCTCTCACCATCTCTCAAGTTTCACATTCACACCATCTATTAATTCATCCACTAACATAATCTCATCAACAAATAGCATACACCAAGGTACATCTTTTTTAATATAAGCAGTTAACTCATCCACAATTAGGACAAAAAGATAGTGTTTAAAGCTAGCCCCTGATGCCAATCTATGGCCACTGGCTCCACGGGTAGTTCTCGCACTAGTTACCATTCCCCCATTCATGTCTTTAATAATATCAATATAACATCTTGGATACTACTTTTATATAAAATCCACTAAACCAAATCTCTAGGTACCATGTCGTAGGCTTTCTCTAGATTGATGAAGACCATATGAATATTTTTTTCTCCTCTTGGTATTTTTTCATTAACTGTTTAAGTGAGGAGATACCTTCATATAACTGTCAAACCAGCAAGAGAGGAAGAGATAAAAGCAGGAAAGAAGAGACAAGAGCCTTTGTGAATTCGATGATCCTTTAGAGGGTCTCGATCTTTCATTATATAGATTAAAGTTGCTATATGTGTTACAAGAATTAAGGCAATTAGCTAAATTACAGTAATCTTATGCTAGTCAGATCTCCTAATAAGGCAGTAAATCAATTACATAGCTGTACAAACGAGGCTTGTTTTGACCCACAAGTTGGGCTTTTTCTGCCATGGGTTGTGACCCACTGACCCATTGGACCATGACCCACAGACCCATTTGACACCCCCCCTCAAATTGATGCGGGCGAGTCAACGAGCATCAATTTGCCAACTAAGAACTGGTGCCGTGGCCGAGGAAGTCCCTTGGTAAAAATATCAGCAATTTGAAGACTAGTAGGAACATGAGGAAGAGTGATGGCTTCACGCACAAATGCATCACGTATGTAATGACAAGTCACTTCAATGTGTTTTGTGCATTCATGGAAAACAGGATTTTCAGTAATCCGTATGGCACTGGTATTGTCAGCATAGAGAGGTGTGGGTCCAGATTGTGGAAATCCAAGCTCAGAAAGTAGACCCCGAAGCCAGACAATTTCAGAAGTGGCGGCCGACATCGCACGATATTCGGCTTCTGTGGATGATTTGGAGACTTTATCTTGTTTCTTACACTTCCAAGAGATTAACGAGTCCCCTAAGAACATGCACCAGCCCGTGGTAGACCGTCGACTATCGGGGCAACCAGCCCAGTCAGAATCTGAATAGGCAATGAGAGAAGTCGAATTGCCGACAGGAAAGAAAAGTCCACGAGATGGGGTATGGAGAACATGGCGAAGAATGCGGCGCACAGCAACGAGGTGGAGATGGCGTGGTTGTGTCATGAACTGACTAACCAGATTCACCGCATATGAGATATCAGGCCGAGTGATAGTCAAATAGATCAAGCTACTGACCAAACGGCGATACATTGTGGCATCAGGAAGAAGATCACCCGTATCGTGTGCAAGTTGAAGATTGGCCTCAACAAGAGTATCTACAGGAGTAGAGTTTTGAAGACCAGCCGTCTCAATGAGATCCATAGCATACTTGTGCTGATCAAGGATAAGACCTTTCGCGGACTGATGAACCTCAAGACCTAAAAAGTATGTGAGAGGCCCTAAGTCTTTCATATGAAAAGATTCATGTAAGGAAGCTTGGAGATGAGTGATCATGCCAGAATCGGTTCCAGATATGATGATATCATCCACGTACACCAAGAGGACAGTAATCCCAATTGAAGAGCGATGCAGGAACATAGAAGGATCCGAGGCACTTTGAGAGAATTGGAGACGAATGAGAGCATCCCGAAATTTCTCAAACCAAGCGCGCGGAGCTTGCTTAAGACCATATAGAGAGCGTCGTAAGCGCGCACAGTCACCTGCCGAGACACCCGTAACTCCTTGAGGAAGCCGCATATAGACTTCTTCCTTGAGATCTCCATGAAGGAAAGCATTCTTGACATCAAATTGATAAAGAGGCCATGAGTGAGAAGCCGCAATTGCAAGAACAGTCCGGATTGTTGTCATTTTTGCAACTGGAGCAAATGTTTCTTCATAGTCGATGCCATATTCCTGTCGGTTGCCCAATGCGACTAACCGTGCTTTATAACGATCCAACGAGCCATCGGCCTTAAGTTTGATAGAGAAAACCCATTTGCAGCCGATAGGTCTTGCAGAGGAGGGACAGGGAACAATATCCCAAGTATGATTCTGCTGCAGTGCATCTAATTCTTCGTGCATAGCCTTTCGCCAACAGTCATGCTTAACCGTCTGTAAGTAAGAAGTAGGAATAGAAATGGAAGAAAGGATAGCAAGCAAGGATGTGTGAGTGAACCCATATTTGTCTGGAGGCTTAGAGACACGAGTAGAGCGTCGAAGTGGAGGTGGAGACGCAGCATCTGATGATGAACCAGGGGCAAGATCCTGTGCCGGCGAGGGATCCGGAGGGGGAGGCAATTGTGGAACATCTCTGGGACGACGACGTTCATAAACAAGAAGTGGAGAAGAGATGGAGTCAGAAAAAGCTGGTAGATGAGAAAAAGAAGGTAAATCCGAGGCATGTGTAGAAAAAAACCGTTGATTTTCAAAAAATGTGACATTTCTAGAAATTCGAATGCGGTTGATCACAGGATCATAGCATATATACCCCTTCTGGTGAGATGCGTAGCCAAGGAACGCACATTTGGCTGACTGAGCAGTTAATTTGGTACGTTCAGTAGGAGGAAGATGAACAAAACACACACATCCAAAGATGCGCATGTGGGTATAAGTAGGATCCTTATGAAAAAGACGAAAGTATGGTGTGTGATTTTGGAGGCGAGAGGATGGTAAGCGATTGATTAAGTGAACCGCAGTGGCTAAAGCTTCAGGCCAAAATCTCGCGGGAACTGATGATTCTAAGAGAAGAGACCGAACAGTATCGAGAAGATGTCTGTTTTTTCGTTCTGCAACTCCGTTCTGTTGAGGGGTATAAGGGCACGATCGCTGCGATAAAATCCCATGTTGTTGCAAAAAAGTTTGAAATTGATGGGACATATATTCCCCTCCAGAATCAGATCGGAGAATTTTTATGTGAGCAGAAAACTGATTTTCAACATACGCCATAAATTTTTGAAAAGCATCAAAGACTTCAGATTTAGAGTGCAAGAAATATACCCATGTGAATCTACTATGATCATCAATAAAGGTGACAAAATATTTGAAATGTGTGTGAGAGATTACAGGAGTAATCCCCCAGACGTCACTATGAATAATGTCAAAGCAATTAGAAGCCATAGTAGAGTTTGAGGGAAAGGGAAGAACTTTGCTTTTTCCAAGTTTGCAAACAGAACACTCATCAGAAATACGACTAAAAGAAATTGCATTTTTATTAAGACTACCAGTGTTTAACATCAAAGATAACAGTTTTGAATGAGGATGGCCTAATCTTTTATGCCAGAGCCTCCAAATATCTTGAGGAGAGAAACATGAAAAAGCAGAAATCTGTTTATTCTGAGAGAAAGGCATAACAAGAGGAAACAGGCGTCCACACTTAGGCCCCTTCGCGATCACCGTCCCCGACACTGGATCCTGCACAACACAACCAGAGCGAGAAAAGGAAACATTACAATTATCATCAACAAGTTGTCCAACAGACAGAAGATTTGTGGTGAGGTGAGGAGATAGAAAGACATTTGTGAGAGGTAATGAATGAATGATATCACCAGTGGCTGTAATAGGAAGCTTTTGACCATCAGCAGTATGAACTTGCAAATTGCCATTGTATGGTTGCAGGTTAGTAAGATGAGTGGGGGAGGAGGTCATGTGATTGGAAGCTCCAGAATCAAGAAACCATATGGTGGAAGAGGATTTGTGGTTACCTGAAATGCCAAGTGCAGAAAAGGCATTTATGATCATTTGTTGAATAAGCTCAGGGGTGACCTGAGGAGCAGTATTGGAGGCAGTAGGTGGTGAAGGCATGACCGGTGTTGAAGGACTATCACTGGAAGTAGTAGCATCGGCAGCGTTGACATGATATGCCCGTGGAGTGCGATTCTGTGGTCGCCTTCTGCAATCACTAATAACATGACCATTTGATTTGCAGTAATTACAAAACTTGGTCTTACACTGTGAAGCATAGTGTCCATAACTCTTACAGCCAAAACATTGGATTTTGCTAAGATCCCTTGCAGGGTTTTGTCCTTTAGCAGTAGATGCAGGACCTTGGGAGACACCCGGGTTGTAACTGGCAATGGCAGGATATGCGACACTAGAAGAGGTTCCTGAGAACTGTTGCTTCAAAGCATGCTGAGTAAGTTGACTTTGTTCCTCTCGCAAGAGTTCATGAAGGCACTCATTCAGGGATGGAGATGGAACTCTGCTCATCAGATTAGAACGAATGATCTCATATTCAGATCTCAATTTCATGAGAAACTGATCTCTATGAGAAGTTGTCTGTAATTGTTGTATTTCAGAAAGGGCTGCCTCAGAGACATTTAAGTACTTGATTTCATCATATTCTACCCATAGATTAAGAAAACCCGTATAATAGTCCTTGATGGAAGAGGTGCCTTGGGAATATTGAGCAATCTCCAGTTCAAGTTGGTATTGTCGGGCAGAATTCCCTTGGTGATACACTTGTTTCAGATATTCCCACATCTCCTTGGATGTCTTGTACGGTTTGAGGTTCAGGATATATTGTGGTTCCACAGAACCAAGAATCCATGTTTTGATCTTTGCATCCTTGGTATTCCAAGAAAGTATTTTTTTCTCATCCTCCTTAGGTCGTGGATCCCATCCTGCAACGAGTCCCCACATTTCCTTTCCTTCAAGATATACTTGAAGTTGATAGGACCAGGAAGTATAATTTTTTCCATTAAATTTGATCAATGTGATTTCAGATTTATCCATGTCAATAATTGATTAAGGACAGATCCTTTAAGACAGCACTCAGTAGCAATAGTATAAGAGATCAGATGAAGTAATCAAGCAGAACCAGAACACAGAGTGCAAAATACTGCACAAAAACAGTCCAGGCGACCCAAAATTTTACAGAGAAATCCTTACGTGGGGCCCACAGACAGATCTGAATGATAATCAGATCAGTAGCTAGAGACTAGGATTCAATTTCCTTTCCAGCAGTCCAAGTTTTATCCAAATCCGATCAAAATCAAAGATTTTGTGTGGCTGTGATGAAATCTATTTAAAGAAAGTGAATAATCACAAGAGGAAGCAAAACGCCTACCTCTGCTCTCTGAGAATTGCTGAAAAAATCTCCAAAATAACCAGGAGAGATGGACGACCAAGGCTGAGGTGAGATTTGTGGATTGTGAGAAGATCGCAGGTGGGCCACCAGTTGATCAAATGAGGAAACAGAGACGAATTGCCTTCGATGAGCACAGATCCTTGATCTGTGTGGAAAAACTCCTTAACCAATGTTCACAAATACCAGAGGAAGCAGGCGACCAGATTGGTTGCACTGTTCTGGCTTGATAATGCTTATCTAGGGTGGGCCACTTCTGATCACACCTTGATCTGACGAATTCCAAAGCTTGGAAAATGAAGAGAAGATACCCAGAGAGTCTCTCAGAGACTATGACAACTTCCAATGCTTGGAAGATGGAGAAGATTTACTCAGACACCTATGGCTCTGATACCATGTCAAACCAGCAAGATAGGAAGAGATAAAAGCAGGAAAGAAGAGACAAGAGCCTTTGTGAATTCGATGATCCTTTAGAGGGTCTCGATCTTTCATTATATAGATTAAAGTTGCTATATGTGTTACAAGAATTAAGGCAATTAGCTAAATTACAGTAATCTTATGCTAGTCAGATCTCCTAATAAGGCAGTAAATCAATTACATAGCTGTACAAACGAGGCTTGTTTTGACCCACAAGTTGGGCTTTTTCTGCCATGGGTTGTGACCCACTGACCCATTGGACCATGACCCACAGACCCATTTGACAATAACCTCTTAGGACACTCCATTCTAAATAATGTCTACCATTAAACTTCATAGTAGTTATCTGCAAAGACCAGAAAGAAACCCGCCCCGACCAACAAAAATAAAAGGGTGCACGCAAAGCCCCAACAAAAAAATAACAAGAGAACAAAAAAAAACCAAAACCCTCTACTAAGGGAATCAAACTTAACAACATTTTCTGTAATTGGAAATGCAGGAAGCTTACTTCTCAAAACCGCCTACCATTGTATGAAGCTCATAATATATTGAGAGATTGTCAAGCAGGTAATGCAATCTCACAGAAGTGAGGGACTTTGTTGAAATAAGTCAGCTGATCAATAAAGCAGAGACACAGTGCAATAGCACATTGCCAAAGGTGTTGTGGCACAAAACTAAGTAAATTTCAATATGCTTTGTTCATTCACGGAAGATTTCCTTTTTTTTTTTTTGAATAATACTCACGGAAGACTTCATTCTATACAATCTAGTCAGCACTTATATAATCACAATAGAGGGGTTGCATAATCAGCAGAGACACCCACATCAGCAAGCAACCTCCTGAGCCATTGGTTTGGTGTGTGTATGTAGAGGCATTGTTTTGTGTGGGTAGTGGTTGGAGATGTGGTGGTGAGGCTATGAACTTAGAGCATTTCACTAAACATTTCATTCATAATGCTATTTATATATGGAAACAGTATTAGACTATCCATCACTGTCTGTCAGAAGGAAAAAAGAACGCACGTAAGATAATTGGTCATTGTTTGGCTACATGCTGTTGCAATTTTCAAGGCTTCCAGTGCACATGCAGCTGATACAATGGCATTTGTAGAAGCAATGGCTGGAATGATATTTTTGACAACACCCTGCAAAAAAGCAGAGGTTTTTTTTCAAAGGTGCATAGGAGGAGGCAAGGAGCCCAATATGTGATATGAGAATAGGGGGGAAAAAAACAACTTTTAGAGGTTGCAAGAGCTTTTCTCTTTACCATGCATATTCTCAAGTGTATTAGTCTGAACCAGCATTGACTAAATCTTACATAATTGGTCGATTACCTTCTTGAGTGTTAAAAAGGTAAAACTGCACTCAAAGTTCTTTTTGAAGTGCTATATTTCAAAATTGAATTTCAATGAACCATGGTCTGATAGCTTTATTTAGAAATCTAAGCTGTGAAGTCTAGCAGAAAAGTCCATGCTTGATAGGATTAGTGTACCTGAGTTAAGGAATAGGTAACCCCAGAAATGCCGAAAAGCTCAGCTCTCTTAACAGCCTGTGTAGGATGTACATAAACGTCAGTATGAGGGAAAGGAAAACTAATAAAAATAATATTCTTAATAGAAAACTCTCAACAACTGCTTTTGTATGAACCTCTGCATGAACCCACTGCATATGCTCCGGATCATCTGGATCAAAAGGTTTTCCACTATGTACCTGCCAGATAGAACACCAATAAGAAATATAACAATAACTAGTTCGAAGGAATCTCTAAAAACAGAACGAGAAAATCGGGTGCTTACCTCACCCCACTTAATTAAGTGGGCATATTCAATGCAATGAGCAGCAGTTCTAGGGGTTTCCGCAAGAGTGCATAAAGGGTATTTCACTTGTGGTGGGAAAAGCCATATGGTACACTCAAAGCAAGGTGTCAACCCTGGCAGAATAACCCTAGCATGGCCCTTGAAACCTTCAGTTCCACCATCTACCATGGGTTTAATACTTGCTTCCAACGCATTGTCATCAGCATCATACTCTAGGTTGAGAGAGAGAGAGAGAGAGAGGAAAAAGAAATTAAGTGCACCACATAACTATGAGGTGGAGACTAAAAAACCTACTATTAAAAACAGAAAAAACAATAATTATATATAAATGGATAAATATCTTGAAGCGGACGTATTATATGATCCTCAGTCAAAGGAGATTTTAGCATCCTTGCCCTGATTTTTACAAGTGGGCCAAATAGTTTGGTGAAATAAAGCACAAATGTGATGACTACATTTTGAATGAACCAACTAAAGAAGTCCCGCTTTTTAGGCTCTGGTAAATACTTAACTCATGCACCCACACACACTACAAAAGTTCCTAACCAACAAAACAACAACCGGGAATCAATCCCAAGCGTCCCTGAGGAAAGGATGCCTTACTACCGATCCATCAGGAGGTTGGCAACTACAGAAGTCCATTAAAGAGACAAAACAGTTAGAATAGGTAGAAAAACATATCCATGTGATAAAAGTGGTCGCAACAACCAAATAGACTGGGCCCCAAGTGCTTGATAGGTAAAAAGATGGTCTGTGGATCACCTAAACCTTTTGACGATTGCCTAGGCCTCCATAATATAGAACTAAATCCTAGGCAAGAGGAGTAGGTTAGGGAAGGTCATCACAACTGCAAGGCAGTGACGTATCAGATCCTAACTTTCAAAGCTCAACTTCCCATATAATTGAACCACCAAGTTTAACATTTACTCATACCTATGATCAATGATACAACATCTAGTCTTCAGGAAATTCTTGTATGGTGCAGAATTATATGCAACATGTAGCAAACTGAGATGATTTTCACAAAACTGACAACAGAAAATGAGTAATTCTAGCCATTTCAATATGTTTAAACAGTACAAGAAGTAGAAGCAATGGGTAGGTCTGCTAATCGGATGGCAGATAGTTTGGTAAAGCAAGCAGTGAACAGGATTACTGATTTGAGTGCTTTGATTTAGTTTTTATTGTTTGCTGCCATATGGTATAATATGATTATGTATTTGGTTTTGCATTTTATCATTGTCGTGTAAATTGTAATATTCTTTACATAAAAGAAAAAAGAAGTCGAAGCAACACACCTAGAAAACTACATACTACACCATTTATGTAGCTTCGAGCCTCAATAGAATCCAGACCAAGCGCAATAATATTAAACTGACTATAAAAATCAAGGTCTTTGTCCTCAATTCGGCAAAAATGAGGTACAATATTTACTCCACTAACTCTTTCCATAACACGCATAGCAGCAACCTCAGCCTTTGGTTTTCCAACATCCTGAAGCCTACAGAACCACGTCAAATAATTAAGAAGCACATTAGTAACATATAAGCAACATATGCAACTTGCAAACAAATGATAAGAATATACTAAGGGTTCCATTGATCTTAAAAAAAAAAAAAAGAGTATACTTTAACCAAAACCACAAACAATTCAAATTAAGGGCCCGTTTGGCATCATTCTCGTGTTGTTCACAATTTTGTACTCAAACCAGGTTGTGTTGAGATCGGGTTGTGCCAAGACTATACTCTCCAGAACTTGTATGGTAACATTATTAAAGTTTTGCTCCAAAGAACGGAAGCAAGAGAATCATAGGATTTACAATGTGAGGCCCACCTTTTATTATTTGCGGCACTATATTATTGTCAGATATGGGACCCACCTATAAAATTATAACGTGGTACCCACCTTTAAAAATTAGAACATGGGGTCATACTAATAGGATTTACAATATGAGTCCACTTTATAAGAATTATAATGTGGGGCCACCTTTTTGTGAATGTAAATATGGGACCCACCTTTAGAAATTACAACATCGTACACACCTTTAAAAATTAGAATATGAGCCCACATTTATAGGATTTACAATGTGGGTCCACCTTTTGTGATCATGACGATGTGGCCCACATTTAGGAATTACAAAGTAGAGCCACATGTTTTGTGATTGTAGATACAAAACTCACCTTTAGAAATTACAATGTGGTGCCCAACTTTAGAAATTACAATATGGGGGCATATTCATAGGATTTACAATATGGCCCTACCTTTCTAGAAATTATAATGTGAGGCCATCTTTTGATTGATTGCAAATACATGACCCACCTTTAAAAATAACAAGTAGTACCCACCTTTAGAAATTAGAACATGGGATCATATTCATAGGATTCAAATTGTGGGCCTAGATTCATAGGATACATTATACAATGTGGCTCCACCTTTTGCGATTGTGACAATATGACCCACCTTTAAGAATTATAAAATGGGGCCACCTCTTTTGTGATTGAAAACTGGACACACATTTAGAAATTACAACGCGCTGCCCACTTTTGGCCTTATAATGTGGTCTCATCATTATAGGAATTATAATATGGGCCCGCCTTTTGTGATTTTGACCATGTGACCCACCTTCAAGAATTACAAAGTGGGGCCACCTTCTTTGAGATTGTGAACATAGGGCCTACCTCTAGGATAAGTGAGAGGATCTGGAATCTTTAAATGACCTCTTTAAAAGGCAAGAGATAAAAGATAAGTAGGAACCAACTGGCAAGTTGTTTCTTAAAAATAAATAAATTTTTTTTGTTCCAACTTTCTTAAGCCAGCGGGTTAAGATTTTGGGATTCCTTCCCGTGAGAACAATGATTTACACCAACCAAACATGTTTTTCGTAACCTCATCTCGTGGGAACATGAGAATGGCACAATGCAAAACACACCCTAAATAACCCAGTGAAAAAAGAAGAAGAAGAAGAAGAAAGAGGAAACTCCACTACTCCAGTTAAAAATGTAAAAATTCATCATGTAGCCATACAATTCGGCAGCATGGAGCATGATTTGTGAACCCCCGTGTGCAACCGCAAAGTATTCAGACATTTCTGTTAAAAATTTAACATAGATGCTAGTATGCTACTATGTTTCTTCCATGATGATATAAAACAACGCACTCAACTTCAAGCATAAAGCAAATGTTATAGAGTCCTTTTACTCAAATATTCTATTAAGGATTCAATAAAAGATGCTTCTATCTTTTTTTCCTCTCGCAATGAGACAGAACAATAGATTCAACTTCAAGCATGGTGCAAACATTATGAGGTCCTCTTATGTAACCACCAAGTATTCAAGCATTATCCATTAAGGATTCAACATAGATGCTACTAAATGTTTTTTTCACGATGACATATAACAACACATTTAACTTCAAGCATGGAGAAAATGTTATTTAGTCCTTTTATGAAAGTACAAAAAACATTCAAACATTTCCATTAGGGATTTACATAGTATGCTGCTCAAGGCATCCAACTTCATGCATTGGACCAGTTTTATCTTTTATGCAACTACAAACAAGTGCTTGATTGACAGTTAAACGAAAAGCAAAGGCACACATAATAAATAAAATCAGGGGTAGTGAAATCCTTTTGTGCAAAGATCTTGTCACTCATTTAGCAAATTCACTAGGAAAATGTTACCCTCCTGATCTTTATTCATGTAAAGCTCTTTCAAATTATGATCAAATAGAGATATCTTTCTCATCAGAGCCACAATTTTTTCATATAACTGCTGTTTTTTAAAATAAGCAAAAAAAGAGAGAAAAACCACACACACACACCTGTCTGTTGCAGTTGCCAACAACTAGCTGCATAACTTCAACTTAAATCTTGAACTAACAATATTAACAACCAAAGCATCAACCATTTTCATAAACCTCAGCTTCTTTATATTTATTCTATTGTATATTTCCCATTGATTGAAAATCAAAACAAAGTAAGCGGATCATAATATGAACGCTGTAGTGCCACACATTACCACATTAAACTTAAAACAAACATTGGATGTTTATGAGTACTAGTGTCAAAATTCGATACCATTATAATGTGTACAATTCAATAAATCCTAAAACATAGGATTCATGGGTTTTTGGCATAATATTCACATCTCTGATAAGTTTCAAGTAAAATTAAAATTCAAAAAATGGCGCTAATTGAAAATTATGTAAAACTTTAACGTAAATAATCAAGCAATAGACATTTCAGTGCTCTAGTCAGATATTTCAAAAGACGAAAACATGTAATGTTATTTAATCAATAAATACAGGACAATGTTTAATTCAGGAATAAAAGAATCTGTGGACAATTCCATGACAGCATTGTTTCCGAGATGTGCCCAAATTGTGTGTGTTGCTTGCTTCAAAGAAACCATGCAACAAAGGTCAAATACAATTAAAAAGAAAAAAACTAACACAACTAAGAGACCATCAGTGCAAACACATTAACAGTAAAAAACACAAAAGGGACAGATGTACATCAATCAAGACCACCCAAGCAGCAGCCACCAAAGGACTTGAGCAGGCAAACCAATCAATCAAAAATAATGCCCGCAATTTGGAAAAGCCTGCAATGACTACTCCATGCTTGCTACATTTACAGAGAATGGTCACTTTGAAAGAAATCAACAAAATAGAAGCATCAGCTAAGCACATTAACAGCAGACAATCCACACAGCACAGACATATGACAATCAAGACCGTCCAAGCAGCAGCCATCAAATGAACCCAATACACAACCCCATCAACCAACAATGACTCCCCCAATTCAGAAAAAAAACTGCACATTGACTGCAACATGTTTGCTAAAATTACAGAGAATGCATCACACCTCAAAAGAAACCAATAAAAAATCAGTATCAGCATCAGCACAAGCGCACATTAACAGAAATACACTAATCAAGACCATCGAAGCAGCAGCCCATCAAATTAAATCGAACCCACAAATTGACAATGGGACCGCCATTAGAAGACTTACACTTTGCGAAATTCACCGAGAATGTAATCTCCAACTAATTCAAAAGAAAATAAACAATGAGAGCAATCATCGTCGTCGTCTGCATCATCAGAATAAGAAGAAGATGAAGAAAAAGGAAAAAGACCTGAACAGGAACTGGCGATTGAGATTGGAGACCTCAATGGTGTCCATGTCGATGACTTCAATTTGTCGGAAGCCCATGAGCGCCAAGTCCTTGAGCAATTCGCAGCCGAGGCCTCCCGCGCCCACCACAAGGACCTTGGCGTACTCTTGGAGATCCTCTTTCAGCTGCACCCACCAAAACCCTAGCAACAATTACTTACACCAGAAGCAGAAGAAGAAGAAAGATGGAGTCTTTCTGGGGTTTTGGGGTACCTGAGGGCTGGCGTCGAAGTTGGACCCGACGAGATTGCCTGGTCTGGCAAGGAGCTTGTCGAGGTCTCTCCATCTGCTACCTTGCTGCTCCGTGGGGCTGGCCATGGCAGCAGAACCCTTGTTTTCTTGGCTCTGGTTTTGGTCCTGGTTCGGTTGCTTGTCGTCTTTGTGGCTAGTGGATGATGATGATGATGATGTTGATGGGTCTTCTCCTTCTCCTTCTCCTTCTCCTTCTCCTTTTCTTTGTGTTGGCTTTAGTCTTACGCTAGTCAGCAGTGTGTGTATGATCTTCTTTATAACTCGTTTAATTTTATCTATAAAACTCATCATCTGCCCTCTTCTGGTGGTGGCCATCTCTCTTATCATCCTCAATCAATCACCACCCCCAACATATCATCATACATCATACAATAAACAAAACAGTTCTTTCCTTTTTTCCACTTTTCTATAAGTCAAATCGTAAAAAATTACACAATTATTATATATTATATACTATATATTATATATATAGGACTTGATTTTGAAATTGGAGTCCGATTTGCTAATCGAGTGTAAAATTGAACTCTAATCTTATATTAATTTGAGAAATTTGATCTCAAATGAATTTCAAGAGATAAGCTCTATCAATCAATTCAGAGTTCACTTTTGTTAGGCTTTTTTATGTGAATTCAAATTATAGGTGATTAAAGAGTCAATGTAAAAAAATTCACCTTGCTCAATAACTCTATCCAACCAAGTTAAAATAAGTCTTCTTTATGTGGATTTAGAATTTTAATATATCTATTATGGTTAGAAAACCCTTAATGTTTGTAATTTTTAAAAATAGATCATTGATAGTGATTTATACATATAGACTCCACATACAATAAACTTTTTTTAAAGTGAGCCTCATATTCTAATTCCTAAATATGGGGGCCACATGCAATTTTGCAATTAATTGTTTGATTTCGATTTTAATATTGACTTTATTTTATCTTCTTTCTAAAAAATAGAAGATGTATCTTATCTGTGCATCTAATGAATGCCAAATATAATTGAAATTTCGATTTTTACGTGGATTTTCATACTCATTTATACATGTTATGCGGTCACCAAGATCGGACATGTTAGATGGTCTAATTTCTTATTTTCCTGCTTTTCGTGCTTTGCACGGGCACATTTTGCTAGTATTATATATTATATATATTATCACTCTTTCGTAACCTAACATTTAATGAATGACAAATTAATGATACTGCTAAGTCGACCCATCTATTATGTGTCATCTTTAGGCACACTTTTAAAAGATATCCAAAGCAATCAAAATATTGAAACTCCCACTAGAACATGAGGGAGTAGGATCCAAACTCAGAAGTGCCTCACGAGTCCTAACCCATGTTTAGTGGTTGCTTGACACCGCGGACTATGGGCCTAAATTCTCGAGACATGTGACCCTGGTCTATGGGCTTTCATTTATCATTCAACGTCCAATCAAGGAGGGATAAAGACATGTAGGCTCCACCCTACGGGCTTTCATTGAACAGTCCCCTCTTCGTCCCTGGTAGTGGAGCCCAGATTTTATTAAAGTATGACAAAATAATAGTCGATGATAATATTTTATATTTATTAATTTATTATTTGTCATCATTTAAAAATTAAGTTATTATCTATAAACATTAATAATATATAAGAAAATCCTAACTTTGAAGACGTCCCTATATTTCTCGAGAATAATTTCTCAAGACACTGCAAATGCATTTAAAAGACGAAAAGTAGAACTCATTATAATGAATACAAACTGCTAAAATTAGTCATTCTCTCCTTGTTTAGCACTGAAAATTGGATCTCAAAGAAAGATTCTGGTGGATTGATAGCATGCAAACCAATCTACTCATAATTATTGTTTGGTTTGTTGTGATGGTTTGATGAGCTATGATACTACCCTACACATGGACGGCTGAGAAGGCAACATTAAAAGTCATTAACCAACAAGTTATGATGAGGTGGACGATGAAAATGTGAATGATATGACAATGCAAAGTTAAAGAGCCATGAGTCTCATTCACAATAATTATAAAACTCGGTAGTGCTGGACCACCTATTGAAGATTCTAGCCGCTCAAAATAAATAATCTCTCCTTCAGCGGCTTTCCCTAAAGTTTACTCTAGTTGAATTTGGTCTCACCATAGTGCATGTAAAGGATGTGTGTCATGTAGTATAAGAGAACTAATAAACATTCTCTCCTTCAGTGGCTTTCCCTAAAGTTTATTCTGATTGAATTTGGTCTCACTGTAGTGCATGTAAAGGATGTGTGCCAATCTCTGCCTTGTCAAGATGGTCCAAACCATAGGTCATGGGTTCGAGATATGGCACCAACAAGAAAAAAAAAAAAAAAGATGTGTCATATAGTATAAGAAAACTAATATTATACGTATTTCTGAAATTTTTTTTCATTCTGGCACTTTCACAATTGTCTCAAACTTAAATAACTTGTTGGCCTGATACAATCAATTGCCTACTTGAGCGAGTCTAGCAGGTCTTGCAAAGTACATAACCAAGCTCGCCCAAAGATTGTCACAAAACATCATTTAAAAAAATTTCTCTCATGATAATGCTGAGAAAATGTGGTGGAAATAAACTATCTCATAAATAATTAAAACACATAAATATATACAAAATAAATGTTGACATGCTATTTAAGAGTGTTTTTCTTTGTATAAATTTTGAATTTTTCAAACCTTTTAATCTATTAATTTAGTAATTTTATATCATCGTGAATTTTTGTCTATATTTTAAAAATACATTAATATTTTGAAGAAAATACCATTCATACGTATATGCCTAATACATGATATTTTCAAAATGTCGTTGATAATTGTGACATTGCATCACCCCAAGACTGCAAGGATATCGCTATGTAATGCCAATGATTCTTGATAGGGCTATCAAAGGGGCAGCCCACAGTTGTCCAACCTAAATATATGCTGCTAGGCTCAGGGCAAGCCAAAGCCCTTAGAGGGCTTGTATTACCTAGGCCTTACTTGAACCTTGCGAGCTAGAGCAAGGTTAGGGTCCACCATAGAGCTTAAACAGAAGAAAACCAATTTTTAAATTTTTTCTACATTATCATGGAACCTCGATTGTATACTTGACATTAGCTTCCTTCCTTTATCTAAGCTTGGGACCATTGATGCCATGCATTGAATTCTCATGAATTAAATATCGAACAAACATACCCTAACATTTTGCTTGGAGGATTATGTTAAAATAAATAAACAGAAAATAGCACTTCAATTCACAATTTTTCTCTTGATCATCCTTCTTTTTTTCTTAAAAGATATCCATGCAATTATTCAAGCTGCTCAATGAATGCCATATTGGTATCTTGCACATCTATTCCATGTTTATCATTTTTCCAACAACTACAAGGGAGGATGAGCGAATTAATATAGGGATAGGGATAGGGATAGAAATAGGCCCGGCTACAATAACAAGAGAAGGATATGCTTAGGTGTGTTCATGGGCCAGGTCGGTCTGGGTAAGGCATATTCAGGCATAGCCCATCATTAGAAACACACGTCCATGTTTCGCCCAATCCTGGATTGAGCCTTAAGTGCGTGGCCCAAGCCTGGCCAGCTTTACAAATATCAAGCCCAATCCTGCCTATTCAGTCTATCGGGCCAGGACGGGTCGGTTTTTACCACTCTTTTGGACTTTTTAATCACTTGTTTGGGTGAAAAGGTCGCAACCCTACAAACATGCCGTAGTAGTCGACACATCACTGCCTTTCTATGCATGTAAGCGATCATGTGGTGTTTTGCTACGGTCCTAAATAGTTATCGAGCTTGATTTGACCAGTTCCATCAGTCGTTCGGCTTTCTGGTTAGGTTCAGAGAGTTTCCAAATCTAAGCATGTCAACAAAAATAAAGCTTAGATGTTGATTACAAGATTGCAAAACATTTTGTGTCATTGCTCTAGATTAGATACATAATAACACTCAATGCTTTTAAATTTTCTTTCCCAGATGTGCTCTCTTAAGCGCCCCTCTGTTTGCATGGAATTGAATTTTTAAGAATTTATTATCAAGTGAATCACACTGATGATCATTAAAGACTACGAGTGATGAAAGATTTAAGGATGGAGTTGTAGACATGAGCAAATTGCTTTAATAGGGAGATATATCGGATTTTATTCTTTAATTATGGGGATGATATTTGATGACCATTTATATATTTCTACTTTTATTTATGGGGAAGCATATATAATAGAAAGACTAGAAATTGAATTCAACATGTGTCAATTGCCAAAGTCAGCTTATGTGATTATTTTCTCTCTATTCATATCAATATGGGTGTTCACTAGATATACGTTACAAGAAAAACGCAACTATCGATTCCTTCATTCTATTTTATGTTAATTGGAAATGGAAAGGCCTTGCGACTTTATTTGGACACTGACTCAGCTTTACCGCTGTTGGAATCGGCGGTAAACTCGTTACTTTCCAAATTTCCTCCTCTCTTAGAGGAGGAAAAATCAGAAAGTGAAGCTTCACCGCTACTAGAATCGGCGGTAAACTGGCAGTTTCCAGTTTTCCTCCTCTTTGAGAGGAGGAAATCTAGAAACTGCACGTATACCGCGGATACATACGGTGGAAATCTAAAAAAATCGATTTTTTTAGCCTTTTTTTCCTTCTTTTTCTTTATTGTGGGTCAATGGTCGGGGCTTGGTTCACAAAATGATGGATGGACATGTGTGAATAACAATTGGATGAAATAATATCAAATCACAATAAACACACAATAAATCGTAAATTTATTTTAACGTGGAAGCAAAGTAACTGGTCAATATAAGAGAGAACAAAATTTAGGATGTAGTAGAATCATTAGGTGAGAGAGTAGCATTTTTATTTATTCTCTTAAAAAGGATAGTGTTTTCTTTGTTTGTAAGTGAGGTCATGGATTGGGCTTTGGGTATGGGGTTTAGTTATTAATAGATGGGCCGTGCTCGGGTTATTTATTTATTTATTTATTTGCACTTAGTACTTGAGAGCCGTAATACCCGTTCAGCCAAAATATATATAGATATATTTATGAGGGAGGGAGGGAGAAGTGATGCGAGGACTCAAACGCATGACCTCTCAGAGCTGAGCTGGCGTACAACTAAGGATATAAATGGGTCCTCGATTCTCCGATTACGCGGGGGTTCCGACCCATTAAAACCGGGTCTGGGTCCTTAATCATGCCCCAATAAGTAAATGGGTGCGGGTTCGGCTCCACCTTGGTTCGGACCCGTGGACCCGATAACCAACATATTACCTCAATTTTCTAAAATCTCTTATGAAAACCATATTTTTTTTAATATCATTCTCCGCCTAGACCCGGACCTGGATCTAGACCCGTCCCATATATTGTTCTGGCTCTAGTTCCGAAGACAAGGAATCGGTTCCAAAACGGTTCCGGGTCTGGATCAGGTTCCACCTTCGCTTTCTTATCTCACTTGTTTTTTAGCCCATGCATCGAACATCGTTTTTGCTGGTCCTAAAGTGAGAATGCAGCCCATGACAATTATGCATGTGTTTGAGTATCTCATGGCCATGCACAACCTAAATTTCCCGAGAATTCTCCAAACTAAATATATCTTTGTTTCTACGAGATTATTGACTCTTCTATACAGGGTGCAGAATTGTTGCCATAAAAACTAGAGATCCTAATATCTACGATCGAGAATGTACATGAAACCAGCAGAACCTTCATTTCAACCGGACAAAAAAAAAAAGAGCCTATACTCGCAAACATGTAGGGTTCCAAATGGGTATCCGATTACCCAGAAGTTCCGACTCGTAAAGAGCGGGTCTGGAACCTATTTTAGGTTCCGCTTCTTAAACGGGTCCGGGTCTGGAACCTAATTTAGGTTCCGATTGATAAACGTGTCCGGGTCCATATAGGTTCCGACCCGTGGACCCTGCAAATGAGCATTTGATATTGCAAATTGTACCTCAAAATTAACTCTGTTTTTTTTTTGACATTTTTTTTACGTACAATATTAGCGGTAGTGTACTTGACGCACTGTTATAAGCTGAATGATATGCTTATTTTAGGAGACATGAAGAGTAAAGATAAATTAGAATCAATTTTGGAACATGATTCCTGTCCTCTAGGTAGACTCGGATCCAGGTTATCCTACAGGAGCCGGGTCTGGAACCAACTAAACAAGTTACGAGTCAAAACCGGATTCAGAACCGGAACCGTTATTCAGAAATGGGTCCGAGTCAACTATGGTTCCGATCCGGAATCGTTCCGTTTGCAACCCTACAAACATGCCGTAGTAGTCGACACATCACTGCCTTTCTGTGCATGTGAGCGACCGTGTGGTAATTTGCTACGGTCCTAAATAGTTATCGAGCTTGATTTGACCTATTCCATCAGTCGTTCGGGTTTCTGGTTAGGTCTAGAGAGTTTCCAAATCTAAGCATGTCAACAAAAATAAAGCTCAGATGTTGATTACAAGATTGCAAAACCTTTTGTGTCATTGCTCTAGATTAGATACGTGATAACACTCAGTGCTTTTAAATTTTCTTTCCCAGATGTGCTCTCTTAAGGGCCCCTCTGTTTGCATGGAATTGAATTTTTAAGAATTTATTTTCAAGTGAATCACATCGATGGTCATTAAAGACTACGAGTGATGAAAGATTTAAGGATGGAGTTGTAGACAGGAGCAAATTGCTTTAATAGAGTGATATCTTGGATTTTATTCTTTAATTATGGTGATGATATTTGATGACCATTTAAATATTTCTACTTTTATTTATGGGGAAGCATATATATTAGAAAGACTAGAAATTGAATTCAACATGTGTCAATTGCCAAAGTCAGATTGTGTGATTTTTTTCTCTCTATTCGTATCATATGGGTGTTCACTAGATATGCGCTACAGGAAAAAACGCAACTATCGATTCCTTCATTCTATTTTATGTTAATTGGAAATGGAAAGGCCTTGCGACTTTATTTGGACAATGACTCAGCTTTACCGTTGCTGCAATCGATGGTAAACTCGTTGCTTTCCAGATTTCCTCCTCTCTGAGAAGAGGAAAAACGGAAATTGAAGCTTTACCGCTGCCAGTATCGGCGGTAAACTGGCAGTTTCCAGTTTTCCTCCTCTCTGAGAGGAGGAAATCTGGAAATTGCAGGTATACCGCGGATACATGTGGTGGAAATTTCAAAAACCGATTTTTTAGCCTTTTTTTTCCTTCTTTTGCTTTATTGTGGGTCACGGGTCGGGGCTTGGTTCACAAAACGATGGATGGACATGTGTGAATAACTATTGGATGAAATAATATCAAATCATAATAAACACACAATAAATCGTAAATTTATTTTACCGTGGAAGCGAAGTAAATGGTCAATATAAGAGAGAACAAAATTTAGGATGTAGTAGAATCATAAGGTGAGAGAGTAGTATTTTTATTTCTTCTCTTAAAAAAGGAGAGTGTTTTCTTTGTTTGTAAGTGAGTTCATGGATTGGGCTTTGGGTATGGGGTTTAGTTATTAATAGATGGGCCGTGCTCGGGTTATTTATTTATTTATTTGCACATAGTGCTTGAGAGCCGGAATACCCGTTCGGCCAAAATATATATAGATATATTTATGAGGGAGGGAGGGAGAAGTGATGCGAGGACTCAAATCCATGACCTCTCACAGTTGAGCTAGTTTACGACTAGGGATGTAAATGGGTCCCCGATTCTCCGATTACGTGAGGGTTCCGACCCGTTAAAACCGGGTCTGGGTCTTTACTCATGCCCCAATAAGTAAATTGGTCCGGGTCTGGTTCCACCTTGGTTCGGACCCGTGGACCCGAAACCAGCATGTTACCTCAATTTTCTAAAATCTCTCCTAAAAACCATATTTTTTTTAATATCATTCTCTACCTAGACCCGGACCTGGATCTAGACCCTCCCATATATTGTTCTGGCTCCGGTTCCGAAGACAAGGAATTGGTTCCGAAATGGTTCCGGGTCTGGATCCGGTTCCACCTTCTCTTTCTTATCTCACTTGTTTTTTAGCCCATGCATTAAACATCGTTTTTGCTAGTCCTAAAGTGAGAATGCAGCCCATGACAATTATGTATGTGTTTGAGTATCTCGTGGCCATGGACAACCTATCTTTGGTTCTACGAGATTATTGACTCTTCTATACAGGGTGTATAATTGTTACCATAAAAAACTAGAGATCCTAATATCTACGATCGAGAATGTACGTGAAACCAGCAGAACCTTCATTTCAACCAAACAGAAAAAAAGGCGCCTATACTCGCAAACATGTAGGGTTCCAAACGGGTATCCGATTACCCAAAAGTTCTGACCCGTAAAAAACCGGGTCTGGAACCTATTTTAGGTTCCGTTTCATAAAAGGGTCTGTGTCTAGAATCTAATTTAGGTTCCGATTCATAAACGGGTCCGGGTCCATATAGGTTCCGACCCGTGGATCCGGCATATGAGCATTTGATACTGCAAATTGTACCTCAAAATTAACTTTGTTTTTTTTGTTTTTTACATTTTTACGTATAGTATTAGCGGTAGTTGACTTGTCGCACTGTTATAAGCTGAATGATATGCTTATTTTAGGGGAATGAAGAGTAAAGATAAATTAGAATCAATTTTGGAACATGATTCCAGTCTTCTAGGTAGACCCGAATCCGTATTATCCTATCAGAGCCGGGTCTGAAACCAACTAAACAAGTTACGAGTCAAAACTGGATTCAGAACCGGAACCGTTATTCAGAAACGGGTCCGAGTCAACGATAGTTCCGATCCGGAACAGTTCCATTCGCAACCCTACAAACTTGCCATAGTAGTCGACACATCACTGCCTTTCTGTGCATGTGAGCGACCGTGTGGTGTTTTGCTACGGTTCTAAAAAGTTATCGAGCTTGATTTGACCTATTCCATCAGTCGTTCCGGTTTCTGGTTAGGTCCAGAGAGTTTCCAAATCTAAGAATGTTAAAAAAAATAAAGCTCAGATGTTGATTACAAGATTGCAAAACCTTTTGTGTCATTGCTCTAGATTAGATATGTGATAACACTCAATGCTTTTAAATTTTCTTTCCCAGAAGTGCTCTCTTAAGGGCCCCTCTGTTTGTATGGAATAGAATTTTTAAGAATTTATTTTCAAGTGAATCACACCGACGGTCACTAAAGACTACGAGTGATGAAAGATTTAAGGATGGAGTTGTAGACAGGAGCATATTGCTTTAATAGAGTGATATCTCGGATTTTATTCTTTAATTATGGGGATGATATTTGATGACCAATTAAATATTTCTACTTTTATTTATGGGGAAGCATTTATATTTGAAAGACTAAAAATTGAATTCAACATGTGTCAATTGCCAAAGTCAGCTTGTGTGATTTTTTTCTCTCTACTCGTATCATATGGGTGTTCACTAGATATGCGCTACAGGAAAAAACGCAACTATTGATTCCTTCATTCTATTTTATGTTAATTGGAAATGGAAAGGCCTTACGACTTTATTTGGACACTGACTCAGCTTTACCGCTGTTGGAATCGACGGTAAACTCGTTGCTTTCCAGATTTCCTCCTCTCTTAGAGGAGGAAAACCCGAAATTGAAGCTTTACCGCAGCTAGTATCGGCGGTAAACTAGCCAGTTTCCATTTTTCTTCCTCTCTGAGAGGATGAAATCTGGAAACTGCACGTATACCGCGGATACATACGGTGGAAATCTCAAAAACCGGTTTTTTAGCCTTGTTTTCCTTCTTTAGCCTTATTGTGGGTCACAGGTCGGGGCTTGGTTCACAAAATGATAGATGGACATGTGTGAATAACAATTGGATGAAATAATATCAAATCACAATAAACACACAATAAATCGTAAATTTTTTTTACCGTGGAAGCGAAGTAAATGGTCAATATAAGAGAGAACAAAATTTAGGATGTAGTAGAATCATAAGGTGAGAGTAGCATTTTTATTTATTCTCTTAAAAAGGAGAGTGTTGTCTTTGTTTGTAAGTGAGGTCATGGATTGGGCTTTGGGTATGGGGTTTAGTTATTAATAGATGGGCCGTGCTCGGGTTATTTATTTATTTGCACTTAGTGCTTGAGAGTCGTAATACCCGTTCAGCCAAAATATATATTGATATATTTATGAGGGAGGGAGGGAGCAGTGATGCGAGGACTCAAACCCATGACCTCTCACAGTTGAGCTGGCATACGACTAGAGATGTAAATGAGTCCCCGATTCTCCGATTACGCGGGGGTTTCGACCTATTAAAACCGGGTCTGGGTCCTTAATCATGCCCCAATAAGTAAATGGGTCTGGGTCCGGTTCCACCTTGGTTCGAACCCGTGGACCTGATAACCAACATATTACCTCAATTTTCTAAAATCTCTCCTAAAAACCATATTTTTTCTTAATATCATTCTTTACCTAGACCCGGACCTGGATCTAGACCCGTCCCATATATTGTTCTAACTCCGGTTCCGAAGACAAGGAATCGGTTCCGAAACGGTTTCGGGTCTGGATCCGGTTCCACCTTCTCTTTCTTATCTCACTTGTTTTTTAGCCCATGCATTGAACATCGTTTTTGCTGGTCCTAAAGTGAGAATGTAGCCCATGACAATTATGTATGTGTTTGAGTATCTCGTGGCCATGCACAACCTAAATTTCCCGAGAATTCTACAAACTAAATATATCTTTGGTTCTACGAGATTATTGACTCTTCTATACAGGGTGCAGAATTGTTACCATAAAAAACCAGAGATCCTAATATCTACGATCGAAAAAGTACGTGAAACCAGCAGAACCTTCATTTCAACCGAACAAAAAAAAAAAAGCGCGCCTATACTCGCAAACATGTAGGGTTCCAAACGGGTATCCGATTACCCAGAAGTTTCGACCCGTAAAAAACCGGGTCTGGAACTTATTTTAGGTTCCGCTTCATAGACGGGTCTGGGTCCGGAACCTAATTTAGGTTCCGATTAATAAACGGGTTCAGGTCCATATAGGTTCCGACCCATGGATCCAGCATATGAGCATTTGATATTGTAAAATGTATCTCAAAATTAACTCTTTTTTTTTTTACATTTTTACGTACAATATTAGCGGTAGTGGACTTGACACACTGTTATAAGCTGAATGATATGCTTATTTTAGGAGACATAAAGAGTAAAGATAAATTAGAAACAATTTTGGAACATGATTCCAGTCCTCTAGGTAGACCCGGATCCGTGTTATCCTATCGGAGCCGGGTCTGGAACCAACTAAACAAGTTACGATTCAGAACCGGAACCGTTATTCAGAAACGGATCCGAGTCAACTATAGTTCCGATCCGGAACCGTTCTGTTTGCAACCCTACAAACATGCCGTAGTAGTCGACACATCACTGCCTTTGTGCATGTGAGCGACCGTGTGGTGTTTTGCTACGGTCCTAAATAGTTATTGAGCTTGATTTGACTTATTCCATCAGTCGTTCGGGTTTCTGGTTAGGTCCAAAGAGTTTCCAAATCTAAGCATGTCAACAAAAATAAAGCTCAGTTGTTGATTACAAGATTGCAAAACCTTTTGTGTCATTGCTCTAGATTAGATACGTGATAACACTCAATGCTTTTAAATTTTCTTTCCTAGATGTGCTCTCTTAAGGGCCCCTCTGTTTGCATGGAATTGAATTTTTAAGAATTTATTTTCAAGTGAATCACACCGAAGGTCATTAATGACTACGAGTGATGAAAGATTTAAGGATGGAGTTGTAGGCAGGAGCAAATTGTTTTAATAGAGTGATATCTCAGATTATATTCTTTAATTATGGTGATGATATTTGATGACCATTTATATATTTCTACTTTTATTTATGGGGAAGCCTATATATTAGAAAGACTAGAAATTGAATTCAACATGTGTCAATTGCCAAAGTCAGATTGTGTGATTTTTTTCTCTCTATTCATTTTAAATGGGTGTTCACTAGATATGCGGTAAAAGAAAAAACGCAACTATCGATTCCTTCATTCTATTTTATGTTAATTGGAAATGGAAAGGCCTTGCGACTTTATTTGGACACCTACTCAGCTTTTCCGCTGCTGGAATCGACTGTAAACTCGTTACTTTCCAGATTTCCTCCTCTCCGAGAGGAGGAAAACCGAAAATTGAAGCTTTACCGCTGCTACTATCGGCGGTAAACTGGCAGTTTGCTATTTTCCTCCTATCTGAGAGGAGGAAATCTAGAAACTGCACGTATACCGCGGATACATGTGGTGGAAATTTCAAAAACCGATTTTTTAGCCTTTTTTTTCCTTCTTTTGCTTTATTGTGGGTCACGGGTCAGGGCTTGGTTCACAAAATGATGGATGCACATGTGTGAATAACAATTGGATGAAATAATATCAAATCACAATAAACACACAATAAATCGTAAATTTATTTTAACGTGGAAGCGAAGTAAATGGTCAATATGAGAGAGCTTTGTGATATCTATATTGCAACTGGCTTTCCCTTTACAATGCCCTCACGAATCTTGAGATCATTTCGAGTTTTCGGAAAGGGCACTACACATTCATATTAGAGCATCCTTATCATCATTCATGATCTACTTTAGTTTCATTGAAGACGTGCAATAATGATCTTTTTTTCATATGTAAATGCATACCTAGGTTGAAAGAAGAGGATGTCGCCGTACGATGTACAAAGGTCTGGAGCTTCAAGTCTAAATCTATCATTGACAAAAGAAGAAAAATAAAGTCTCGACAATTTTTGGCTCAAATATTATAAGGAGTAAGTGACTTACATAGAGCCCGCCGCGATGATTTGAATGATTTAAATGAATTAAATATTCTACTGAGTATGTGACTTACATGAAACCTGAGCTTTTGACTCGAATATTATATCAAGTAAGTGACTTACATCTACATTTGCATATGGAAGAGGATCATCATACCTCTTTATTGAATCTAAAAAGAGACAAGGAAATAAGATAAGGATGCTCTATAATGAACGTATAGCACCCCTTTTGAAAAAAATGAACTGATCTTAAGATTGATGAGACTTTTGAAAGGGAAACCAATTTTGCCATTTTCGTAAAAAAAAGAAAAAAAAACCTTAAGCGCGCGACTATCATCTCTCGGCAAAAAAAAATCTAAATCCCTGTTTTTATTTGGCATTCAGAGGAACTCCTTATAATCTTTCTTTTTTAATTCTTTAAAATTTATATTAAAATATGAAAAGGAATATATATACATATTACACTCCTACTCAACATGTGCAACCATCTTCTTTTCATGTTGGCAGTTCCATGGATTCCAGTGACCGAAACAAACAACATTCACCTCCCTTGATAAAGTATTAGTGATACAATTGATATTCTTAGATGTTGCCCTTTGTTTAGGGTTTGTTTGTCACATGCCCACCCGCCTAGGAGTGGGGAGGAGTGGGGGGGGGATTTAAAAGACCAAGCCATATTAGGGTTTCCTTGTTAGTATACATATAGAGTTATCTTTGGTATCAAATGAAGTTTCTAATATGGAAGAGCTCTTATTAGCTAGCTATATAGACATGGTTTTCCAAACCTATTGACAAAAGTATTTTATGATAGGAAGAAAGAAGAAAGAAGAAAAGAAGTGTAGGATTTGGGTTTTGAATGACTATATATGTATATTTCTTTCTCATCTTATTAGCCATCATTACTTATTATATATATATATATATATATATATATATATATTTGATGCATGGATACTTTTGGAGGGCTGAACAACCAGAGATGGAATGACAGCGCGTCAAGGCCTGCTCATGTAAAGAGGATTAGATGCTCCAAACTGGAGAATCCAAATAACTTTTGATGGCTTAGAGCATCTGAAAAAAAAAATGTCAAATTGGAGATTTCAAATTTCATTTCATGGTTGATGTGACAATTTGGCATTTCAATTTATTTAAAATATGAAAAACTTATCATGACTAGAACTCCTCCGAAAACTAATTTGACTAGCATAATTTTAAATGGTAAGTAAAGTTCATATATTTTTACCATTTATTTCAAAGTCTTACGTTGAACAGACGATAGCATACAATAAACTTGGTTTTTTTGTATTCACTAATTTAAAACTCACTTTAATTTCTTCTTCCTAACACATAACCAATACTAATCATTGTATAAAATATCTGTAAAATTTTTAAAAATATTTCGGTAATATCTCTACATTCACATCAAACTGTAGTTTCTCTAATAATATTGCGATATTTGTCAAAAAAGAATTCAAGGAAAAAATTCGGAAAACTCTGCAACTAATGTTTTTAAAGAATCCAAAATTTGGAAAATATTATGACAAGAGGGGAATTTCTCACTAAACGATACAAAAGAGACAGTGCAATCCCCCACCCAATTTTATTTGTGTCCAACTGTTATTGGTGGGCGAAATTTTCTTATCCTGTAATCAAGAGGATCCAATGTCCAAACACCATATATATCGCAACAAATGAAGGAGGAATTCAAGTGAGTGGGGAAGAAAAGTAGCTGCAGAAGAAGCAGAAAGAAATGGGTAGTGGAAAAGAGGAATTTGGAGCCTTCATTGAAAAATTCACACTGCCTCCTCCATCCAAATCTCCCCAACTTCCTTTACACTCTCTCACCTTTGCTGTCAAAGATATGTGAGCTCTCTCTCTCATATTCCAAAAACTGCAATTTAGATGTGCCCAAACAATTGGAAGTGAAGTGGGCCCCATCTCTGGCTTTATCAATTCATCATTTGTATTTTTTTTTTTTTTTTGGGTTCTAATATATTATGTCTAATATAGAATATGGGTTCTTCTAATCAAATATTCAATTGCAGAACATTGACATAGGTTATTAGTGGGGTGATCATAATCATGGGTTGGAACTCAATGGTGTCATGGGGTTGTAAGATGGATTGTGGAAAACCAAAGTAGTGAAAAGTAGGAGAGATTGCTGTTTCTACATGGAGAAATGGTGAACTGGTGGGTTGCAAGTATGAAAAAAATGAAAATCAGTCCATGCACTGTTACAAAGTATAGTTGAAGTAACCATGTCTATGTCATTATAATTAGATTGATGCTGAAAACGGCCTTGATTTGGAGTTGATTGGCCTTGTTTTAATGGTATGGATCTAATTTTCATTGGGTTATGAATGAGAAGTTGATAAACTACAGAAACTCCCGACATCAAGCCCATTAATCAATCTGAAATGGATTAGTTACGGATGAGAACGGTTTTTTTTTTAATCTGATTCATCGGCTAATTAAAGGATTTATGTGATCCAGTGTAACTTCTGGGTGGTTGAGAGATTGTGTTAGATGGCAAACATTGTAGATTGAGAAGAAGGCAATCAGAGTAGGATTCAAATTACATAACGTTGGACTTTCAGGAATGCTGGACTTTTTCAGGCTACTTGCACTGCCATTCCAAGATACTCCTTTTATTACTCTCTCACTAGATATTTGCTGAAGGGTTAGACAAGGATTGTTTGATATAGGTCTCTTACAGTTTGAAGAATGAAATAGATGGTTTGAATTGGTTCGGATGTGGTTAGATTGGTTTGTGTTAGGATTCAGGAATATCAACATGTTGAGTTTCTAAGCGCAGTGTCTACAGCATGTTTTGTGGGGCTTTTGATTGAATCTTTCAAAACAAGCAAAGCTGTGATATAGGGTCCACAAGGTAGTGCTCTGTCACAATCGATGCCTTTGGGATAAATATCAGTTGGAGCAGAGGGATAATCACCATTAGATTGAATTGTGAGATTACCTTATGTAGAAGCACTTTAAATCTTTAATCCAACAGCAAATATCACTCGATTGAGCGATAATCGGTCCTGTGGCAATTCACAGGTTGATGTGATTGTGAACTGGATGATCTACCTTGACAAGATGTGGACTCACATATAGAGTTTACTTATAACTACAAGTCATGGAAGTGTCAGCATTATATAATCATCTTTCTCTTTGTTACACATGCATTATGTTTCTAATGTCAAGTTTTGTAGCAGATTCGACATCAAGGGGTCTGTCATTGGGTTTGGTAATCCTGACTGGGCAAGGACTCACGAAGCTGCCACCTCGACAGCTCCTTCTGTTTTGGCAATTTTGGATGCTGGGGCCACATCTGTTGGTACAACTGTCATGGATGAGATGGCCTACAGGTTAGAGTCAGAAGCATTTGATTTAGCTATCTTAGAATCTTCTTTACTAGTTTTGGTTCTTCAAAAAATATATTAACCATTACAATTCAACTGAATGTATCCTGAGAACGAGCAGATTGAATATTTCAGCAGATGGTTCCCTCTTCAATTGTGTTTAAAGCTATAAGGAAATTGGAAACCACATTAATGGGAATGCTTTTCCTTTTCCCCCCTAACCATTCCAAATCATTATCTGCAGAAATTGTGGCTGGTGGTTTGGATGGGAAACTCAGGAGACTGGTATCCCAGTTACTGTACTATTTGATCTGTGCTCTTCCAATTGCTCTGGAAATGAGCAATTATCAATCCATTCTTGCTAATTTATTCAAAGCGCTTAGAATTTTGCATGCTTCTAGTTGCTTCCTAAATCCTAACTCTTTAGCTTAGTACCTTACGCCAAATTAAAGCAATGCTACTTGAAACATGCCTCTGGAAAGAAGATGAGATTTTAGTTTCTATATTTTCCTAATGTAATCTTGTGATGAATCTCATAATATGCTTTCCCATGAAGATTGCATTTTTCAAATGCAGCAGTGCGTTTCGATAGTATCAATTCCATCACAATTATCCAGTGGAAATGCTATATAACCTCAAAACTATTTATTTGCAGTATCGATGGAGAAAACAAGCATTATGGAACTCCCACTAATCCATGTGCTCCGGATCGGATACCTGGAGGGTCTTCTAGTGGTTCTGCTGTGGCAGTTGCTGCCGAGCTTGTAGATTTCTCCTTGGGTGAGATTCTTCAGTGCGGGTTTCAGAATAGCTTTCCTTTTCTTTATTCGTTTCTTTGTTTCTGTTTTTAGTTAAATATGGCCAGCTTAATAGGTTTCAATGAAAATCTCGCATCTTGTTTTAATGCTGTATGTGGATCAACATAAATGAGATGAAAGGATGAAAGTCAAACATTACATGAAAATGGCTGTAGTCTGACTTTACTTCTTGTGAGCAAAACTTTATTTTGGTTATGCTTACTCCATGCTAAATTGTTGTAGTTTGGGGATTCCTTTATATCTATTTTTTTACAATTTACACCCTTGTTCCCTCCAGGCTTGCAACGAAAAGAGCATATAGCACACTTAGAATATGTTCAATTTTACAACCATGAGATTGTATGTTCGAGTCATGTTACCGATAAGGAAAAAAGAAAGGTTGAAAGATTCAAATGTTGTAGGATCTTACACCCTATTGAGCTACCACTTATCCCAAAACCAATTGGTGATAGGAACGGCACAACAATAGTTTTATGGTGAGGGCGAGGGCTCGACCACAATTATGACCGCTCAGGAGCGAGGGTGGACGTTGACCTCAACAATCCCTCCCTCAAAGGCACACTCGCCGCGACTCCTGCTGCGAACTCGCAAAACGCGTGTCCCGTGATTCGAACACCCGACCTACCAGGCTCTGATACCACTTGTAGGATCTTACACCCTATTGAGCTACCACTTATCCCAAAACCAATCGGTGATAGGAACAGCACAACAATAGTTTTATGGTGAGGGCGAGGGCTCGACCACAATTATGACCGCTCAGGAGCGAGGGTGGACGTTGACCTCAACAAATGCATCTAAAAAAGATCACCTTAGATATAGTAATGACCTTGAGAGATTGGATTCTAATGCCTTTTTATTCAAACACGTTCTCTTGTGTTGGAGAATGGCGTTTGAAGTTTTAATGTTTGATGCATTGTAAGTTGTAACCTTACTAGAAAGGAAAGTACCAGTTTTGGTCCATCGGATTTTGATCCATGTCAGATGATAAATATGGTCAGTGCCATTTTGGTCTGATTAATGTTATTCATGTTTGATCACATTATAGAGATCTACTCATAACCTTTGCCATGCAACTGTTGATCCCTGACTCTATAACACAGGTACTGATACTGGAGGAAGTGTAAGAGTGCCTGCAGCTTTCTGTGGTATATTGGGATTTCGGCCTTCACACGGATTTGTTTCTACTGTCGGTGTCATTCCAATGGCTCAAAGCTTTGATACTGTTGGTGAGGAATCAATATTGGACTTAGATAATTATCAGATCAGAAAGTAATTAATCATTTATCAGTTCAGAAAGTAATTAATCTTTCTCTCTCTTCTTTTTGTTTGTAAGATGGAATACAAACTGTTCACCCCAATGATAGTACATTTGCTCCTATGGCATGACATGGATTATGTTTTTCGACCTGTTTTATCACTTCCATTAGGGCATATTTGTTTAATAGGTATTGCATTCCTAGGAATTATAAGCAATGCGTTCCTATCAAAGGGGCTGAATGTACAAGTTGACAACCCACAAATGGCTAACAGATAGTCTCCCCTTTGGTAGGAAGTGATCACCCAACCATCACCATGGTAAATCAAATACTAGGAAAGGGAGGGTCTCATCTACATCTCCACTTTTTATCCTTCATTGAACTCTTTTATAGTCCGACATTAGACTTGTTTTTATTGGTAACAAAAAAAGATTATGTTAATCTAAGAGTATCACAAAACATCCCAAACACAACAAAAGGGGAGATGGTATAAAAGAATTAACCAACCAACGACCAAATTGCTTGGTGAAAGAAACCGAAGGAATAATTCTATCCACCCCTTTTTAGACAAGGAATTGGCCATACCACCGGCTGCCTACCCTACGTGCTTAAATTCTACTATAGTCGAAGAGGACAAGTCCATGATCTTGTCCAAATCAAGCTAAAAAAGCCAAGGGCTCATAGCAGAGGAAGAAACTTGTCACGAACCAAATTCCGGGTCCCTGTTGGATATCCGGATCGTGATTATATAGTTCAAAATTTCATAATTTCCACAAGGAATTAGGCATTTAGTTCAAAATATTTTTCCAATTATAAATATCAATAATCCCTGAGTAATCAAACTTCTTATGCCCTGACTCAAATCCATAATGTGCTTAAAACATTAAATAAAATTTCTAAACAAGGGTTAATCCCTCTATCAACTATTTGAATTTTTCTCGTTCTCTCCCTTCAGCTACGCATGCCGAAATCTACGTGCTGAACGTCATTCTGCTCTGGCCCACCCGCAATAAAATTATTTGAAGGAGGCAACACAACATCAGTGTTACTGGTGAATGAACTTTCCTAATTACACAAGCTGCATACAATATAGTATCACATAATCAAAAAATCTGAATTAAAAGATAAATTATCTTTAAAAGTACATCCATATACATATCCGTGCCCATGAACATTACCACACTTCAAAGGCCTATCATATAAATATATAACGGTCACTATGACCCTGTCTCATCAGACACGTCCGCTAAGGACCAGCCAACACAATGGTCACTCACGTCCACTAAGGACTAGCCAATACAATAGCCATCAATCATCCGGACACAAGTCCAACATACCAAGTCTGAGACCCAGTGCACAATTTCATTATCACAGAGTAACCAGAATTCTTTACTAATAATTTGTACAACAGTAGTGTGGATCCAACCCCTACACAATTTATTGGTTGCTGCCCCACTTCTGATCATAATTGGTATCAATTGGTATAGGGGTGGCCCACGTACTACATTAATTAATCACAGTCCATATAATTAATCACAATCCATATCATTAGTCACAACCCACATAAACCTTGATTCATCCAAGTAGAAAGGTTAAATTTGTAAATATATACAAATTTCAGGGTTGTTTCCCCTAACATGTTCCACCCACATACATACAGAACATAGAGAAATATAATATCTCACGCCTGAACACAGTGGTATAAAAATCCAGTGGGCCCCCACTCAGCTAAACCAAAATTAGACCTCATGGTCATGGTCGCCCAATAGTAGACCCTCAGCCTATTGGATCTGATCCATCATCAGATCATATCCTGGGGCCCACAAGTCAGAACAATTTTCTAATAATTTCTGCACTAAGTCACGCTTGGGCTTTTTGAGTCTATTGTACAGTGGGACCCAATGGTCCAAAACCTAGATGCCTTGACCCCCAAGGTCGCCCAGGGGTCCCCTTCAAGATGTGGGGCCATGATCTCTGATCAGGTTATACAGTGGGTCCCATAATCATTATCGACCTTCAGCCCTATTTCCATCCAGTTCCCAAGTGGATGGTGGCCTAAACGGGGTCCACTTCACATGGGTCCAGGTTCTCCTTGGTCGACCATGAATCCTCCTTGGGATCTATGGTCCTGATCATCCGTACAGTGGGCCATGTGGTCCCACAACCCTCTGACGTCAATTCTTGCCATTAACGCCAGCCTCTGTTTCATGTAATTTCCATACTTGCATGATAGATTCTCATGATTCTACACTCCTTTAAATTTGTATCATTCACATAGACTCTCATATATAATTCCTTGACCAAAAACAAGATTCTACTCTATAGTTCAAGAGGATCACTGCATACTTATCAACACAGAGTAATTGAATCATACTCCATTAAAAACCATCTGATTTAAACCATCTAGATAATTAGGAAGATCCACTCACCTTTGATACACGATCGTTGCTTTTGCAATGTGCGGACGCGAATAGAATATCCATCTGCCTTCTTTTTCGTCTCCTAAATTGCAGCCCACGGGACTCTCTCAAAATTTCTCCAAAGGAAGAAGAATAGAATACCATCCTAAGGGTCGTTGGTTTGTTTATATATATATATATACAAGGATGAGGTATGCTTCCTAATTCTAATCCTTCTCCTATACTTCCCCTTCCTAATTAGAGTTATCATACAACTCCTTTCTTTTCCTTTCTAAAAAAAAAACATTCACGTGAGGCAACTTCTAATTCAAAAATAAGTTAAACAAGTAAGGGTCCTACCTGGGCCAAACTAATCCTGGGCCAGGTAACTCAAGATATTACAAAACCCAAGAGATGGCAATCAATGAATCACTTTCTGCTATGAACTTGCCTTGAAAGGAAGCCACAAAAATCTGAACGCCTCCAAAATAGCCAACACTTTAGCCTCATTAGATCCCAAAATGCCTGCATGCTTAGAAAACAGAAGAAAAATGGCCGCTTTGCAATTTGGACGCACCCCACCAATACCATCACGTGCTGCCGTGCTAGCCTATCGCTAGTAGCTCCATCAATATTAAACTTCCAACACACCTTCTAAAGAATGAGCCCAAGAAATCAACTTCCTTACCCTCGGAGGCCCACGTAGCAAGAAAGCCTCCCAATCATGCACAATATCATCACCCTTAGGCTATTAAACTCTCTCTTGGAAAAAGTTCGTTTGGCTATCCGAAGAATCACCTTTGGGAAAAAATCATCAACAGACACAATCAACCTCCTAAAGATCCTATCATTTCTTTCCTTTCAAACTAACCGTAAAAATGGAAAGGGGAACATGCTTCTAGAGGATTGCACCACAACCAAAGAAAAGGAATGACCTCCAAGCCTCAACGAAGCCAACTAGAGACTCGGAACATTAGGAAATACTATACTGAAGAAGGAAACAACACCAATTAGTGTAAGAGAACTCATAATGCAAGAAGAGGTGGTCGACTATTTTTCCGCTCTCACCAGATAACAAACAAATTATTTGAAATGGATTTTGAAGTCATGCCTCTCCTCCTAAGATTGTCTGTCACGTATATCTTTCCTGAAACTGCCAGCCCACAAAATGCTTCCACCTTTAGAGGGGCCATATCCAACCAAATGTACGAACTAAGGTCTAGGGCCCTTGACGAGAGACACCTCTTAAAACTCCTTGAAAAGTGAGTTGGATGTGAATGAGTCAGAAGGACATGGCTTGCAAATACAAATGCATGCTTCTTCCCTACAATAAAAACGTTGGAAAGGAGATTCAACGACTCATACTATGAATTCCTACAAATTCAGTACAAAGCACGCAAACAAGCCCTTTCTAATTCATTCAGTTCTGAATTCCATATATTTGTTCAACTTGAATTCAAAGTCAATGGTTCCTTTCTTTTTTTTTTTCCTTATTCAAATGGTAGTTGTATGCTAACCTTATTAATTGATATTTGGTAGAGAAGTAATTTCTGTGACGTGTTAATCCTTTAAATAGTAGATCAAGAGCCAATTATGCCATATTTCTCTCTCACCAACTTCAATGGTGAAAATTGTTAGTATTCTTTACCAATTAGGCATGTTCTTTGCAGGAGCTAATTAATTGGTTTGTATCCAATGGGCATTTTTGAGATGCATCCTTCTTGGATCATAAACAAATTGATTGGCTACTTGGACAACATGGAAATGTCCAATCTATTATGTTATGGTAATTTAAACCAATTTCTAGCTTTTTTCACACAATTGTGGGATCATCTAACGTTTAATCTTCCTCACCCTTTTTAGTTCCATAGGAGCTTCCACCTGTTTATTCTCAATTAGGTCAGTTGATGAGACTAGATCCCCATCATATGTCTATTATCATGATGCATCAATTGAAGATAGATAAGTAAGCTTAGGAAGTAAGTTAGAAATCCAAGATATTCATCTTAAAGAAGGATGTAATGTCTTTAACTCCCAAACAATTTCTTGTATTAAGTAGTTGTTTGTGCAGTTTCCCATCACCAATTGGTTTTGAGTATTGAATTTCTTTAGCTAGCCATTTCTACCAAAACCTTAAGGCGTTAGTAGAGGCAGCGGAAATACTTTTCAATATCCCCCCTTGGGTGGAGCCCACTTTTCAATACTCCCCCTCAGGTGGAACCCGGCCGGCGCACTTTTGGCGACACTCATTTTTTTTTTTTTTTGCGCCGAGTCGTTCCTCTTACGATTCGAACTCACGACCGGTTGACTCTGATACCATATTGAATTTCTTTAGCTAGCCATTTCTACCAAAACCTCAAGGCGTTAGTCGAGGCAGCGGAAATACTTTTCAATATTCCCCCTAGGAGGTCACCCATCCTAGTACTACTCTCGCCCAAGCACACTTAACTGCGGAGTTCTGATGGGATCCGGTGCATTAGCGCTGGTATGATCGCACCCACATCGCCTAAGTAATAGGCTTGACATATCTTAATATACCTGTATGGGCCTTCCACCTATCAGTTTAAGCTTTTGGGTTGGTATATGGTTTATTACATGGTATCAGAGCGGGTTTCGATTTCGGTGTTCTTGTGTAGCCCACGTGACAGGCCCGTCTATTGGGCCTGCACATGAGGGAGAGTGTTGGCAAGTCCCACATCCCACATCGCCTAAGTAATAGGCTTGACATATCTTAATATACCTGTATGGGCCTTCCACCTATCAGTTTAAGCTTTTGGGTTGGTATATGGTTTATTACAATATTTCCCCTTGGGTGGAGCCCACTTTTCAATATTGAGATTTCTGGCTAGCAACTCTAAGATCTTGATCATTGCCAATAGTGATGAATTGTCTACAAAAAGGACAATGAGAGTAATGCAGATGTTGCTACTAGATCTTATAGAGACAACTAAGTAAATGTGTTTTGGAGAAGATTGTATTTCCGAGAGGGAAACTCTCAAAGAAGGAAGATGCACTTAATGAAGTGGATTGAGGTGATTAAGCCAAAAAAGGCGGGGGTTTAGGCTTGGGAAATTTGGACCTTAAAAATTGGTCTCTATTAGGTAAATGGTGGTGGAGATATAAAGAAAAGAAAGAGGCATTGTGGTGGAGGGTAATAGTGTCTAAGTATAGGGAGGATGTTTGTGGGTGGGTGCCAAAAAGAGTCCCTAAGCATAAGTTGTATACTTTTTAGGCTGTCATTTCTAGTTTTGGGACCAGTCAAAGTCCGGGGGGAGGTCTTTGTTAAAGGTTCAGGTTTTCGTGTGGGGGAGGGGGAAATTGTCCGTTTTTGGTATGATGATTGGGTGGGTGTTGGTCCTTCACACCTTTTGTTCCTTAGACTTTTTAGGGTTCTTTAAAAAAAAAATGCTTCAGTTACAGAGTGTTTTGTTTGGGATGGAAATGTGGTGTCTTAGAATATTAGTTTAGGAGGGCCCTCTGTTAGTTGGAGGTGGAGGTTAGTGAGTCTTTGTCCAATCTTCTTTCTAATGTTTTCTTATGTAAGGATGCAGCCGATTTTCGTATTTAGAAGCCTCTTTCTATAAGGAGATTGATCCTTTTGATGCAATATTGATCCTTTTGATGCAATATCATCTCCTTGTGCAGCAGTGTGGATGGGGCTTGTTCCACCTAGAGTGGAGGCTTTTTACTACTTGGCAGTGGTGGGAAAAATCTTGACAGCAGATGTTCTGAGAAGAGGGGGGCTGGTGTCTAATACTATTTCTGATATGTGTTGCCTTTGTGCAAGGGAATTGGAGTCGATAGATCACTTGTTCATTCATTGTGGTGTCGTTTCGTCTATTTGGGTTTTGTTTTTTCTAAAACAATGTGAAGTGAGTTGGTGTTTTCTAGGTTCTTTACTGATGGTTTTTGAAGATTGGAGGAGGGCCCCAATGGGTGGAAATGGTACGATCTTATGGAGAATTATTCCTTTTTCCATTCTTTGGTCAATCCGGAAATAGAGTAATGATAGAATTTTCAACAGGAAAGAATCGTCTTAGGAGGATCTAATTTCAGCTGTGCTATTGAGGATCGCTAAATGGGCATGTGTTATAAAAGAATTTTCAGAAATTAAGACAAATGACATTCTAAAAAATTGGGGAGCTTGTTTTAAGATAGGTGCTTTAAAGAAGAAAAGGATAGTATCTAGGTGTTCTCCACCATGCGGAGTCTTAAAATTCAACCTTGATGGAGCAGCAAAAGGAAAATCAGGTTTAGCTGGCATTGGAGGTGTTCTAAGAAATCATATGGGGGAAGTTTTGTTTGCGTTCTCTAAACATGTGGGGATCAAAGACTCTAATGAAGTGGAAGTTCTGGCAATTCTAGAAGCTCTTCGTATTTTTCATACCTCATTTCATCATTATCTTATTGTGGAGAGTGATTCGACTGACACTATTTCTTGGGTGAAATCTTTGAGGGGGCCATGTAAAATGCAATTTCTCTTCATTGAAATTAGTCATATAATTTCTGACTTGCAGGTTACGTTTCAACACATTAGTAGATCTGCAAATGGGTTGGTGGATTGTTTAGCTAAGCAAGGGGTTCATAGATGTTATAATTTAAGCGCCTCTATATTGTAGTGTGTGGCTGGTTCATTTCTCTTCTGCCAGTTCCACTATGGATGTCGCTTTTGTCTTTTTAATCTGAGTTCTACTTCTTTCATTTTTGAAATAAAATTTACCATTACCAATATTAAAAAAAGGTTCGGAGTAGGTTCTAAGAGCTTATCTTAAGCCATAAATAGATTTATTTAGCTACTATACAAGTCCTTCCGAGAAATCAAGTAGGAAGCTTGGTGCAGCCATACAACATTTTCTCGAACATAGGTGCAGAGCATTTATAGTAATTTTGTGAGATATCTCTCACATGTCTGGAACCAACAATCAAGATTGACTAAATAGCTCTCATTTTGGCAACAGGAGCTAATGTATTAATGTATCATAATTAAGGAATATGGTCTCCTGCGCACAGTTCCCATGGGAACCGTGCATAGGAGACGTCAAACAGGTGGGGCCCACCACGTGTGGCGTATCTTGTGTACAATTAATTGATCCCAAGTTTCATTTTGTATCATTGAGCTACTAATTGAGCCTCTTAGTGGTATAGTGTCCATCTGCCTGGATCTCTAACTGGTGAACCTCGCTACCAATTACTTGGACACTAGTAGGGTAGGGAGCAATATCCCTATGTCCGTCTCCTTGATGCTACCATCTCATCTTTTGTTGTTTACCTCCAACTAGGGCCGTCAATTAGGCCCTCTTATGAGGGTCTCATGCTCTGGCTCGGCCCTCAAAAGCATACAAAATGAGGGCTTTTGTTTTTCTTAAGGAGCCCGAGGGCTGGGCTCGGACAAAATTTTTGGAGGCCTGCCAATATAAGGGTCAGGCTTGGACAATAGTGGGCCCTAAGCCTTAGAAGTTCCAATTTTTCTTCAATGAGGTTAAAGAGCTTTCTTCTCACTTGGATGTTGCCTTTGTGCATGAGTTTAGATCTGTTAATAGTATACATACGCTAGCAAGGAAAGGGATTATTAGTAGATCTTCTGTTTGGGTGGGATCCTTCTTGTAATTCTTGGGGTGAGGTGGGGTAGGGTATAATGCTCGTCTATTTTTTTATGTGGATTGATTTGACCATATATTTGGGTTTATTTGAACATGATTCTTATATTAAGCTTTTCTATATGATAAGTGATTTTTATGTAAATAAGCCATGCACGATTCTTCTTCTTTTTTTTGCAAAGGCTTACCTACATACAATTGTTGTATATGTGGATTTATTTGAGCATATATGTGAGTTTGTTTGAGCATATATCTGGGTTTGTTTGAGGATGATTATTATGTGAGTTCATAGCATGGTATCGCTTCTCTTTAGTTATTAGGTCTAATATTTAGCCTCATAATCAGATTCAACTCTAACGACCCACCTTTGGGATGGGCCACAACTTGAAAAATGAAGTGCTGCAAAATCCCTATGGTTGTTCTGTACTTAATTCATGTGAACTCAATGCTATGCATTCTATCAAAGGCCTAAAATTGATGAGTTCAAAGATAAGATTCACCAATACCATCAAATAATGTTATCTTGGATAGTAAATGATTGCCTAGCTAGCACCCTACTAAATCAAATTGTAGTAAAGTGAATTTCCATCAACCACTATTTTTCTTGGTGCCCAATGGAAGTGTGGAAAAAGACTGATTTTCTTTTCTTCAGGCTCTAGGCGTGGTCCTGTCTCAGGACGGCTGGGTGAGGGCCTAGGTAGTGCAGGTCCTCTGTAGGCCTTGGCCAGCCCCGTGCCTGGCTCGCATATGTTGAGGGTAGGGCTTAGACAACCTTGGGCCTGGCCTGGCCTAGTCCTTTGACAGCCTACCTCCAACATTCCTTTGAAGGTACCTGCTTATAAATAGAGGGAATAACAATTTACAATGCATTCAAGGACTGAAGAGAGGGAATATTTAAGTGGAAGAAGGCAAAGGCACTCCAAGATCTCTTATGTAGGATGTAAAATCCTGATGTGTTCTCCTATGTCTGAGTAGGATCTTGTTTTGCTTATTTTCAACAAAGTATCTATATGCATGCCCATCGGTACAAGGTGCAGGTTCCCACTCACCTTCATGCATAAGATAGAACAATTTTGGTCGTATGAATAGTAAAGTTAAAATTTTGCGCATTTACTAAGAGATCAACTTTATATTAGAAGAAAAAAATCACTTATATTAGAAACACATCTATTTCAAATTACAAAAAGAAATTTCTATGTATTTGGATGGCTTATGTGGTGATGCCATAACTACAAGTTTTGTTTGAGTGACAAAGTTTATAGGAAGATGGTAATGAAATAAAAATAAAAAATAAAGAAGGAATATAGTTGTTGATCATACCAATATCAAGTGAAAAGAATCTTCAGCTCTGTCCCCTTCCTCATACCAATACTTTAGAGATCCTGTGGATGGAGGCCATCACAAGGTTGCTTAACCAAGGAATTTAATTCAACAAGTTGACCTACAGAAATAAAGTTATCTGTAATATCTTGAGTTACTTGGCCAGGATTAGTTTGGCCCAGGTATGACTTTAATTGATAAATTAGGATGAAATTAGAAGATAACTCACGTGTAGAGTTTTAGTAAGGGAGGGAGTTGAATACTTCCTCTAATTAGGAAGTACAAGAGAACTTGGACTCTATCTTTCCATTATATATAGATAACCAATGACCTATAGACAGCATTTTATTCTATTTTTCTTCCTTTGAAGAAAATTGTGAGAAAGAGTTTTTGGGGTTGCAATTTAGGAGAAGGAGAAGAAGGTTGATGTCTTATTCGCGTCCACATATTGAAAAGGCGACGTTTGTTTACCAAAGGTGAGTGGATCTTCCTCTTGATTCTTAACAATTAATTGGATGCTTAGTGAATTAGTATGAGTGACTGGTTTTTGTAATGGTTATAGAAATTGTCAATACATGAAACTCATTCATGAGGATCTAATCATGCCCTCTCAGATGGAGGATTCATGTGAATTTGGTAGTATGGGTTGTGGCGGTGTTAGAGAATGTTCTATTTATTAGATACTGCCCAAAGTACTGGCCATAATCAAATTGAATGTGAATGGCAGGACCTGGGCAACAATATAGAATTGATGATTTGAATAGTGGGACCACCTGGCCCACTTGGTTGAGGATTTGGTCCATGGATCCTGAGGAGAACTCCTGGGCGACTAGTGTGATGGTGATTTCCTAAAGGTTGGGTTTCATTTGGGCCATAATCCATGTAGATATTTGTCCCAGAGGCGTGAATAGCAGGAAATTCCAGTTTTGGTCGATAGTGGTTGTGGGACCACTGGGCCCACTTGATCTCACATCTTGTAGGGGACCTTAGGTCAACCCTTGGATGGAACCATGAGGGAGTAGGCCCCATAAGATTTTTATTCAACAGTCACAAAACTCCCAGGCGAGAATGACCTTATTACATCGGCAGTTACTATTTTGAGTTTGTGGGGCCTGATGACAGATCTGATGGTACATCAAGTCCAATAGGAAGGAAGCTTACCCTTGGGCGACCATTGGGATCTTGATCATCTAAGTTATGGACCAGTAGGACCCACTATCCAACAGACTCAAAGAGTCTCTGGGGTGAAACTGACGGAAACAGACTGAAAGGTCAATAACTGTTGTGGGACCCACTACTAAAGTTAACCATAGATTAGGACCCCACGTCTTGAAGTAGGCCCAGGGACGATCTGAATGGTGTGGTCCCATGTGGCCTGGTCTCCATTTGCCCAGTTATCCAAGAACTTCAATTTTGTTAACTGTAAGGCTTATTTATGAATTCTATTTGTATTTGTTATGACTGTGGGGCCCAGTAAAGATATCTAATGGTGAGTGCAATCCATTAAGAGTAAAGCCTATACTTGGGTGACCTTAGATATTAGGTCTGATCTTGGTTTTGTCCAGCGGGACCTACTGGATTTCACTTTGGAAGGTTTTAGGTGTGAATTTCATTGCCGTAAGAGTCTCGGTGTGTAAGGGTGTATTGGATGGAATTTATTAATGGGGAATTAGCCCTAGACTTGGTATATAATTACTAAATAACTGAATTAATTAAGATTTTATAATAAATTGTATGGGCTATCTTTGAATATTTAGTATGATTCTGTCACCTTGATTGATATTCTATGAAGGTGGGCCTCTCCTACATCATCCCTTACCTATTATGATCAGAAGTGGGGCACTAATCTAATGGGGATTGGTATGGGATTGGCTCCACAATACTGTTGTATAAATTATTAGTAATGGATTCTGGTTGCTATGTGATCATGATATTGTACACTTGTCCCAGACGTGGGATGTTGGACTTAGTGTCCGGGCCATTATAGCGGCTGGTCCTTAGTGGACGTGAGTGGCCATTGAGTTGGTTGGTCTTTAGTGGACGTGTCTGATGAGACAGGGTCATGGTGATCGGTATACATGTATATGATGGGTTTTTGAGGCGTGGTAATGTGCATGAGCACGTATATGTATATGGATGTACTTTTGATGGCATTTAATATATTGGTTCAAATATGTTGATCATGTGATATTATATTTTATGCTGCTTGTGTAATTAGGAAAATTCATTCACCAGTAATACTGATGTCGTGTTGCCCCCTTCAGGCAATCTTACTGCAGGTGGGACAGATCAGGACGGTGTTCAGCACGTAGATTTTGGCATGCGTGGTTGAAGAGAGAGAACAAGAAACATTTAAATAAATTAGAAGGATTAGCTTTTGTTTAGTAATTTATATAATGTTTTAGTACATTATTAATTTGAATCAGAACATAGGAATTTGGATCATTAAAAAATTATTGATATTGTTTGACTTTTATAAATTAATTGGAATTATAGTTTGATTTAAATGCCAAATCTCTTATGTGGACTATTTGATAAATGCATGGTAAACATTGTCAAGTTATCACGATCCAGATATCCGATAGGGCCCTTGAATTTGAGTCGTGACATTGTCAAACAGCCCAGAAGCAAGCATAACATTTCTTAAGATGAGATTATCAGGAGACAGAGGCAGGGAGATGGTCCCGGTGCCCATGATAGACAGCTGTTCACTGGTGCCAGTCAAAATACCTTGGTTTCTTTTAGAAGGATATTTTTCATTAAGGTTTCGATAAACTACAATATTTATATGATTGGAGGGGCCAATATGAACCATTCTGAGGATTAAGGCTGACGGTTTCCTGAGAGACTGGCTGATAGTGTAGTGTTAGAAATGTGTAAATCATTTTGTTGGTGCTATCCAGAGTCACTGATCAGGGGTTTTGCAGCAATCGCGAAAGTTCTTTTTACAATTTGTGGCATAACTATCCACTGAAAAAGAAGATATGTATTATGAATCCTAGAAGTTTACACAATTTTAAATGGTCATGTAGGATCACAATTCACAATTAAAGTAGCTTCATAGCATGAGTGCTTGTTCAATTCTTTATGTCATACAATGCCAGCACAATCAGTAATTATGAAGTGCTCATCTTATTTGTGCTGAGACAACTCTGTCTTCCAGGATGGTTTGCTAGGGATCCAACAATCTTGAGAGAAGTAGGCCTTGTGCTGTTGCAATTGTCCGAAGTTTATCCTGTGAAACCTAGTCGTGTTATCATTGCAGATGATTGTTTCAGTCTTCTAAGCATTCCAAGTGATCGAGTTACAAAGCCTCTCATTAAGTCCATAGAAAAATTGTTTGGGAGTAAGTGCTTTCTCTAGTAGTTTCCAATTTCCTCTCTCTCTCTCTCTCTATATATATATATATATAGATATATAGATATATAGATATATACTTGTTATTTGATTTTAGATGGTATGCATATTTCAATACAATATTCTATAACTTCTGTTATCGTAGGTGAAATTGTCAACCACATCAAACTTGGAGACTACGTTGAAGAAAAAGTGCCAAGTTTAAAGCATTTTATGAGCACTTGTCAGAATCAGGAATATACAGTTCCGTCTTTGATGGCACTTTCAAATGCCTTGCTATTGCTTCAGAGGTGTGTATCTTAATCACAAACAATGGTTTCAAATGCATTGAATCATTCTATTTGGGAAAAAAAAAGAAGAAGTGTTATGACTCCCCTAAAATCATTTCTCTACTTAAATGAGATAATGTAGAATACTACAATTTTGATCCCATGCAAGGGTATGTACAGAATAACCCTCTAGTCAGAGGATATTTGCTGATGTTTTAAGCATAATTGCTTAGTTTCTCCTACAGTTGAATTTCATCTTTTCCTGCTTTGAGGGACTGAGGTACAAGAGTTACTGTTGTTTCTTCAACCCTGTAGTGTCATGGCCTTCTTCCATGCCTAAGCATCATCTATAGGGGTTACAGCTAAAAAGGTCTGGGTTTTTGATGGATAAGTTAGAAGTTCACCTTTTTAGGGTAAATCCTCTGCTTCATACTGTCAACCAATTGACCATGCCTTTTACCATGATTCACCTGGTTCAAAGATGTCTTCTGCTTTGTCTCTGGTTGCTATGTGAAATGTATAAATTCTACTTTAATAGTATTGTGGAACATTTCATGAATGCACTGAGTAGAGAGAAGATCAGTGCATCTTTTCATTTGTAAAAGTTATAAATTACCTTCAAGCCCTAAATTAACCAAACAGGTATAAGAAAACAGAAAGTACATGCTCTCCTTAACATGTTTTAAGCAAAGGGTGATGTAAAAACTGATGTTATAACACATTCCCTCTCTCGTAGAGGGCTGGAGGTACAGGTTCAAACATGTGGCAGGTTCTGCTTGTACTGCCGCCACTTAGCACATAAAAGATACATTACTGTACCAAAAACAATATGATACCAGGGTAAGTTATAACTGCAAGTAAACACATCTCTTTCACAATAGTACAGATGTTCCCATATCACCAGTCAATTCTAGTGTGCAGAACATCTCTTTGAAAATTCGAGCAATGAAATGCCATACTATCATATGGTTGTTTTAACTTGCAGAAAGAAGTCATCTTAAGTAGAGCATTATATTTCTAAATCACAAACTTTCATTGCTTCATTGCCATGCAGCACACGTTTTCATGTTTAGTGCTTTATTGTTAGTGCTGAGTAGCCTATAAAATTTGAAGCATAGGTTTGAGTTCAAAAATAACCATGGAGAATGGGTCAGTACTGTCAAACCCGATTTGGGTCCTGGAATATTTGAACGAGTTTGGAAAGCCCTTAAGACAACAGGTGAAGACACTGATAGATGTCAGATGGTTATTACTGAACATCGTGCTGCTCTCAGTGATCTTCTGCAGGTAAAATTTCTCTCTGAATATCTTTTTCTAGCAGGTATTTACTGGGTTTTCATCAGTTAGAATGCCATGCATTATTATTATCTGGAATGTGGATGTTTTGATGTCTTAAACCTTTAAAAATATCATTTAGTTGCGGCAGTAGCTGCAGGTACCAAACAACTGTAGGAATCAACGGCCACAGCTAGAAGGAACCTGTTAAAGGCTACCTTTTTATAGTATTGCAGTCCTCATAGCAACTGAGAGTAAATGCAGTGGCTTTAGGTACCTTTAGCAGCCATCAGAGAAGTCATTACAGTTCTAACTCTTCAAATGGAACTTCATTAGTTTATCCAGTGAGGACACTGTGAGAACTTGGTCCGGTCGGCACCCTTAACCAAGGGGAGGAACGTGTCAACCACGAGTTTCAAACAGTGAGTCTCAGTTAGCTCGCATCGAAAATATTCAAGTCCTAACCTTGGGCTTATCAGTCAAATTCTGTCTTAACTCAACATGAGGCCTTTTAAAACCGTGAGGCTCCGGAAATCGTAAGAACTCCGAAGTTAAGCGTGCTCGGGCGGGAATAGTACCAGGATGGGTGACCTGTTGGGAAGTCCTCGCGCGTGCACATGGGCCAAAGCGGACAATTTTATGCTGAGTTAGGCAAGGTTGTGACAGACACCTAAGTACCCATTAGCTTTCAGAGAAAACCAATAAACTGATTTTGTTCCATCAAGAGGGAGAAGTATATATTTATAGGATACAATAGCAAGTAATCAAAAGTGAGAGAAAGCTAATGAGTCTTAATCTATCCTAGAGATATATCCTAATCCTATCTTTTTAGCACAGATTTCTTTAACATACCCTAGCACACAATTCTATCTCTCAACGAGATCGTAACAGATTAATGAGAGAGAATATCCGTACTTTGTCATGTGCTTTAGGGTTATTATGGTGTCAGACTATTATCATATCATCATCATCAACATCAAAGCCTTGCCCCAACTATGTTGGGTCGGCTACATGAATTCTGTTTCTCCATTCCGATCTATCTTGACCCAAATCCTCAGACAAGTTTTATTTTTTTAGTAATTTTACTACTTCCATCCACGTCCTCCTCGGCCTACCCCTTCCCCTTGGTGCGCCATCTACCTATATAGCCAAATTTATCCTTACCAGTGCCGTTGCTGGCCTACGTTGGACATGCCCAAACCATCTCAAATGGGTTTCTTAGACTATCATCAAATATTTTGTGTTATTTCACGCACATGCACACATTGAGGGAGAGAGAGAGAATGATGACGATGATGATGGGGCTGTGATTCTGCATGCACCTATACAATTAATGTGTTTTTGCATGCACACCGCTCTCTCTCTCTCTGTTTTTTATTTTTTTGGGTGTGCATGAACATGTGTTATTCTTATGTTTAATGGCATTTTCCTTTCTTTGTAACCTTCCTGACATTCCTTTTAGGATTCTGGAATTCTTGCAATTCCAACAGTTCCTGGGCCTCCACCAAAACTACATACAGAAGTGACTGCATTAGAAAGTTATGATGCTAGAGCTTCCAGTTTGCTAGCTATTTCTGGAATGGCACGGTTATGCCAGGTATTCTCTGGATTTATTGACTGAAGATCACGAGTTCCTACCTTTATAGGCATACTAATGATTATAATTTTCTTGTTGCTATTTCTTCTAAACTACAGGTTACCATACCACTTGGAATGTACAACAATCTCCCAGTGGCTGTTTCTCTCTTGGCCAGACGTGGAGGGGATCAGCTTTTACTTAATCTTGTACATACCATTTATGGTACGCTTAAAGAACAGGTCAGCAGTGTAGAGAAACTGAGTGATTGAAGTTTCGTGAGGTGATTTTCTTGAGACTACAGAGTAAGCGATCATTATATTTATTTCTCTTAACCCATGCATTTCCTCTTTTTTATTTATTTAGATTTTTATGGAGAAAAATGATCTTGAATGATGTGCTGAATGCTTTGTGATGCTAATGGTACAGGTGAAAAACCAAATATGTATACTGCATCATTTTCAAGGACTGAAACTTCGCAAGGACCTGTAAAATGTTGTGGTCAGTACCCTCCTCTGAGTAGGTAATTGTCTGTGAAAGGATTCCAGACCTCTTAGCAGGCTCTTGCTTATTTGAAGATAATTGTTATTATGTAATTCACTCCCTTTGGGTTTGTTTTGTGTTTAATCACCTATTTTACACATGACCAATCTGATTATGGAGCAACTCTAACTGGAGTAAAATTTGACCTAATGTCAATCATGACGAGGATAGCATGACGGTTTGCATCTGCGGTGGGCCCCACCTAGTGGTTCAAAGTGGTAAAACATATTAATGAACATGATGGAAGTAAGTGATGGGATTGAAGCCTGTAGCCTGTGACCGTTATATATGCTTTATGACATGTCAATTTCACCAATATCTGCATGTAAATGACTAATGTGGTGAATTAAACAACTCAGAATATGCAATCACAAGGCTGCCACAATTGCACTTTTCAACTGTACTGCAAGTTCTTTTTAGAGAGAAAAATAAACAAATAAAGAAATAAACCATCTTCCTTTCTGGGTGATGATAGCTGCTGTTTAGGGTGATTTGATCCAAGGATGAATACCAATCTGATCATGATCAAACACGGCCGGTGCCAACACACGACCCCCATGGCCCCGCAAAGGTTTTTTTAGTAGATATATTTGTTATTATCATTTGTGATAATGTCAACTTACAAAGTAATCACTAATCAGAATGATTTCCCAGCTTTGACAAACAATGTTTGTCACGTCCTGGGCCCAAGATCCGATTACTTAGGACAAACCCCGAGTCGTGAATCCATACTTACTCATGTAAACTCCAAATTAACCGAAGTTAAAATAAAATTTACAAGAGATAACCATACATTCACACTTGTCAAATGTACATTTTTATGGAATATATACATTGACAAAACAATTAAACTGTACGAGTCCTTTACCAAAAGTAAAGTTCTAAACATTTACATTCACAATCTACTTTTCATTTAACTACTCCTGTCAACCACTGCATATTCAAATATAATGCAGGTGACAACTATTTACAATTCCAAAATGAATATACTAGAAGTATTTCCAAAATGTTCCCAAAATAATTTACTTCAAAAAGTTTCTATCCATGTTCTCTCACTCGGATATCGATATCAACAGATATCCAATCACGTCCATTCTATCAATCCTCCCGGAGGAATCGGATTGGCCTCCTCCACAGGTGGCACGGCCTCTGCAGGATCGGCATGGGCAACTGGGCATGTAATGTCATCAATAATACTGTGAACACGACGGTTCAATAATATATACACAGTTATATGATAGTACATGCTATCGTACATAATAAATTAGTTTATCAACTCTATAATCAATAATCAATTCTAGACAATTCAAATCAATAACGATAACATGTACATTCAGAGTCAAGTAATGACAATAATTAGGTTGGCAACTACAATAGTATCGTTTCATTTCAGTTCCTCCAAAAGGAAGCATTCATTTCAATCTCATTTTCATTTTTCATTTTTCATTTTCATTCAATGCGTTACATTCAGTAACCTTTCATTGATATTCACTAATATTTATTAAGTGACTTTTCATTCAATAATTTGTGGGATCTACTAGTGTTTGGATCAGAGATCACTGGCATCACCACGGAGCTTTGGAACACCCCCAGTCCATCTACTGTAGTAGGATTGTTCATTAATTCATTAATTAATACATTTCATTAATTCATGCCAGCCCTATAATTAACGAGCTTAAGAAAATACTATGTAGTGCCAAACTCGGGAATCAAATCAAATCAATAAATTCTATTCAAACTTCTAAACCAAACATTCAGGTGAAATGTTTGTTATCTAATATACATGTTATTCTTGATGACATTACTTTAATTGAAATTTGTACATTAAGATAACATTATCTAACACCTATGAAGGTTTACATATAATTGAACAATTAATACACACCCTTGGATAGTGTTCAAAGTCATCGATAGTTCGTATTTCTTGTCTATAAGACTTAACAATCTTCAGTTACACAATAATTAGCCTCAAGACTAAGTTATAAACCTATTTACATGCATGAAAAGAGTTTTTTATTCAAATAAAATTACTTCAGTTCGAACTCATTTTTGAATCATCCGATCAAATGGAACTATAGATCATTAGATTCTATGTTGCAAGAGCTTTCCAACGATATATGGAACTCCAAAATCCGACGTACGGATAAAAAGTTATAGTCATTTGAAAATCTACCAAATTCAATGGTCTGCCAAGAGTTCGAACGTGTAGTACAAGAGTTCGAATGTTCGAGTGCAGAACTTTCCAAGACAAAAACCAACCAGGCCAAGAGTTCAAACGTTTAGTACAAGAGTTCGAATGCTCCGGTGCAGATTTTTAATAACAAAACTTATAAAGTTCTGTTTTGCACTGGTTTTTTTTCACCTTTCCTACTCATTTCTAGGTCTTTCCAAAGACCATTGAAACATGATTTGAGACTCTAATGCTCGATAAACAATTTAATCATCATACATTAACCATTTCATCTCCCCTAACACACTCATATGACATAAAATTCTAAAACCAAATGGAAATTGTTCACAAGACCAAATTAATGAACAATTACAAGCATATATATATATATATATTATCACATACATACACACACATAAGAACTGGTTATACTTGCCTCCCTTTGAGATCAATTGACCAACCCCTCTTTGCTAGCTTGATTTTGAGATGAAATTCTCCAAATTGAAACCCTCTTTCAACCTAAAATAAAAACCAAACCACAAATAGAACTCCTATGAGTTCTTTGTACTAGAAAACACTCTAAACCATTCAATAGAACTTGGAAGTTCTGTAGATAACCAAAGCACGCACTTGTAGCTCTATGGAAAGGAAATTTGAGCTTTCTCTCAAGCTCCAACTCCAAATAAACCAAAAGAGAAGATGAAGAAGGTGAAGTATTCCTTTTCAACCCACATGCAAAGCCTCAACCTTGATGCTTGATGAAGAAAATGGAAGGAAGAAAGAAGATGGAGAGCCTAGGTTTTGCTGTGCTGGAATGAATGAACTTAGGTTCATTTGGGACCTTATAAGCCCACTTTTGCATTAAACCCCCCTTCACTTTACTTATTTCCAATTTGAGTCAAATGAAATCTCATTTGATCAATCTCAAGTCAATTGAACTCGTGCCTATTACGAAAGTAATACACAAGGATCAATTTCTTTTGATCATGGTTGGGGACCCATGAGAGCACACAGGTAGGGAGAGAACACCCACATTATGCCGGGAGGAGGCACCCCCACAAGCAGGGACAAAGCATACACAAGGATCAATTTCTTCACTGGGTGAGAGGTGGGGTTCCCATCCAACTCAGCTGCCCCTTATTCTCATGCGATGGAGCACTTAAATCCATTTGATTGGATTGAGGGGCATCACAAAATTCGTTCCACCATTCTCTTAGAGTAAGATTATTTATAGGCTCCCAATTTAAACCCAAACATGATCTTTGGAAACACTACGAGGAGAGAAGGAATGCTCAGCTGAATCAAGACCTCCAACCAGGATGGATCTTACTAGAATCACATTGTTCGAGTATTTCACTCACACAACTTGATTTTAAAGGGAGCAGAAGTCTCCATCCAAAAATGCCTCAATTTGGTAGAAGGGTCTCCATTTTGGCCAGGGCGCACGCCATGTCTATGGCAGGTACATTGAAGTCTCTAATGCATGATATGTTTTCCATTTTGAAGTGTCTTCATACTGTATATTTTCTTATGCTGACTTAATGACGACTATTGCAGTCTATGACATCAATAAATATTGTAATAGAAACAAATTCTAACAAGTTAAATTCAAAATATTGACAATATTTGTAACATGTCGATCGTGTTGCGATAAAAGAAACTTCTCATGCAAGCCTTTAACCATCTCCATTGTATCTACAATCCAAACCCACAATGATCAGAACACACCCATACACCCATCTCCAAAAACCCACATTTTCTTTCAATCCAAGAAAACAAAATTGAGATTGGGGCTCTTGGCCAGGTTCTGCACGGTGAGATTGGGGGCTCCAGGAAACAGATTTTTGGGTAGAAACAGATATTGCTTGCTAGTTTAGTTTGGGGAGGTGGAAGGTAGGGAGGAGTCAGGGCCGGCTCGCCTTTGCTTTAGGCCCCAAAAGATAAAGCCCAAAAAAAGGCACCATAATAGCAGTTGCATCTTTTAAAATTCCAAAATATCAAATTTGTCAACTGCCATCTTTTTTTTTATCCCCAAAATTTAAGGCACTATAATAACTCTCTCTTAAGAAGGTCAATTTTTATGGGGGCCTTAAAGTTTCATTTATGGCTTATTATATTTCCAAATCTACCCCTTGTATTACCATTGCAGGAGTCCAATTGATTTTATTACACAGTCCTTGTGTATCAAATCTCAACCATACATTCAGTCCTGAATTTGCTTTACAAGCCTTTCTCATTATTTTTGTGTATCCTATTTCAATAGGAGTCCATTCAGATTTAATCCATTATGTGGTTGTAATAGATCCATAATTTAGGATTTCAGTCCTAATAATAGATTTTAAAATTTAAGATAAACAATGGACTCTCGTCGGAATTTATTCACTTGTGCATATGAGCACCGTGCATTTGGAACATCCAATACATGGGGCACAACTCTAAAGTCCATCTTAGATGGTCCTGACTCATGGTGCGAATGCGCACCGTGCGCAGGTGAGAATGCTTCGAGCCCCACCAGCGGTAGATTCAAAGATTTTTATTTATTTTTTGTGGTGGGTGGGGGGGTGGAGCCAAATAAGTAGTTGGTTAACTCTGATTGAATTTGGTCTCACCATAGTGCATGTAAAGGATGTGTGTCATGTAGAATAAGAAAACTAATATTATAAGTATTTCTGAATTTTTTTCATTCCGGCACTTTCACAATTGTCTCAAACTTGAACAACATGTTGGCCTGATACAATCAATTGCGTACTTGAGCGAGTCTAACAGGTCTTGCAAAGTACTTAACCCAAAGATAGTCACAAAACATCATTAAAAAATAAATAAATAGTGGTACATTTTAAAGATTTGAAGTTTCTCTCATGATGATGTACGTTGAGAAAATGTGGTGGAAATAAACTATCTCATAAATATATACAAAATAAATGTTGACATGCTATTTAAGAGTATTTTCTCTCTATATATTTTGAAATTTTCAAACCTTTTAATCTATTAATTTAGTAATTTTATATCATCATTAATTTCTGTATAAATTTTAAAAATACATTAATATTTTCAAGAAAATACCATTCATACGTATATCACAGATACATGATATTTTCAAAATGTTGTTCATAGTTGTGACATTGCATCGAAGGTACGTATTTCACCCTAAGACTGAGGATATCGCTGTGTAATGTCGAAGAATCTTGGTAGGGCTATCAAAGGTTGTACAACCTAAATATATGTAGGCTGGGCTCAGGGCAAGCCAAAGCCCTTCGAGGGCTTGTATTACGTGGGCCTTACTTGAACCCTGCGAGCTAGAGCAAGGTTAGCGTCCACGTAATGCTTAAAGAGAAGGAAACCAATTTTTTTTTTTCTACATTGTCATCGAACCATAGTATTCAACTCCATTTCATTTTAGCCGGAATGGCTGGAATTTTTCATTCCAGCCATTCAGCTGAAACGGAATGGAGCAAAAAAAAATTTGCTTTGAATTCTGGTCATTTTGGTTGTCTATTTCGGTTTGTCTCGATTGTCCATTTCGGTTTGTAGCACAATTCACTTTTTTTTCTCAATATTCATATCAAGAAACATGCATTAATTATATTATATTTTTATTTTTCTATGTTATATGTGTGTGTGTGTTTTTAAGTTTTCATTATTTCAAAAAGTTTTACCGAATTTTCGAAATACCGATTTATTTCATCTCGGATGCTAGACCGAAATAGAATTGACTACTATGCACCGAATGCCGTTTGTAAACTTGACATTAGCTCTCTTCCTTCATCCAAGCTTGGCACCATCATTGCAATGCATTATATTCTCATGAATTAAGTATCAAACTAATATACCCAAACATTTTGCATGGAGGACTATGTTAAAACAAATAAACAGAAAAGAGCACTTCAATTCACAATTTCTTTCTTGATCATCCTTTTTTTATCTTAAAAGATCTCCATGCAATTATTCAAGCTGCTCAATGAATACCATATTGGTATCTTGCACATCTATTCCATGTTTATCATTTTTGAGCCAGTTTCCAACAACTACAAGGGAGGAGGAGCGAATTAATATAGGGATAGGGATAGAAATAGGCCCGGCTACAATAACAAGAGAAGGATATGCTTAGGTGTGTTCATGGGCCAGGTCGGTCTGGGTAAGGTATATTCAGGCATAGTCCATCATTAGAAACACGGGTCCATGTTTGGCCCAATCCTGGCATGGGCCTTAAGAGTGTGGCCTGAGCCTGGCGAGCTTTACAAATATCAAGCCCAATCCTGCCCATTCAGTCTATTGGGCTAGGATGGGTCGGTTTTTACCACTTTTTTGGACTTTTTAATCACAAATTTGGGTGAAAAGGTCACTAAACAACATGAATTGCCTATACTCGGGTCAGGTTGGGCCATGGCTCGGGCTTTTATCAATTAATCTATGGCTGGCACATATATTAAATGGGCCTAAGATTTAGATCCATGCGTGACCCGAGTATGAAAAACTCAGGCCATAACCCATCCCAAAGCAGTCTGGGCCTAGTTCAGGCCAGGGCTGGCCGGGCCCTTGAGCACCCCGAGATATTGTCACTACTCAAGCCTGAGATTGGATTACATTTAGATAAATCCCGAGGTGTGACCATACGTACTCCCATGAACTCTGAATTAACCTAAGTTAAAACGAAATTCACAGGGGATATACATGCTTCACACAAGTGAGACATTACAATTTCACATCTGTCAAACACATAACATTGCGGAAGACATATACAATGATATCAGTTATGGAAAAGCAAAAAAGAAAAACTATTGTTCCATGATATATGAATGTACATATTTATACGTATACAAATTTACAAGTCCTTTACATAAAAGTAAAGTTCTAAGTTTTTCTCCAAATCCAACTCCAAAGAAGCCAAACAAGTTGATGAAGAAGATGAAAACAATTTAAGTTTTCATTGAATCCACTAGCATAGCCTCTTACTTGGACAATTGATAAAGAGAAAATGAAGAAGAAAGAAAGAAAAGGGCAAGGGTTTGGTTTGTTGCTGGAAATGACCGAGTGAAATGAGAATTGGGTTCTTTTAGAACCTTATAACAGAATTTTTGCATTTAAAACCCCTTCCTTATGCTTATTCACACTTTGAGTCAAACCAAGACTCACTTGATCCATTTCAATTCAAATGCAAACAAGCCTATTATGAAAATTGACGTACTCCTTGAGATACACGCTATGGTATCAAGAGTTACCGTATTCGACAAAATATACGAAACTCTGTATTTACAAGGAAGTCCTTGCTCTCACTTGTTTGAGACGTCTCAAACTAACTCAATTGACTTAATCTCATCAAAACTCATTCCATTAAGCTTAATTCATCTATTTGAGACCAATTCAACTTAATTTCATTATTAATCACAATTAACTTAATTAAACATAATTAACTTAGTCAATTATAAGTAATTAGCGTTAATCTTGATTAGTTCGGGACATGGTGTAACAGATATGCAACGATAGTGTTGGGCTCAAAAAATAGGTAGGCCCTCATACATGTGAAATGAACTCTTTGATGCCGGCTCATTATCTTTTTCAGAATAAAAATGGTAGTCACCATGATTTTAAACATAATGACCAACTTAACTGTTTCAATCCCTCTTTAAAAGCAATAACAAAAATGCTTATGAAATAAGAAAATGGATTTTTTATACTTTTCTTAACAGTTAACATACAATGCTTACCGTATGTGCCAATGATTTCTACCTTTGGGTTGTGTCACACCCCAATCCCATTTAATCTCCATTAGTGCTAATTGATGAGGATTTAGCTTAATTAATTTGGTTTAGTTGTAAATCATCGAAACTCGTACTCATTAGTTCTTTAGACCGAGTTAATTGAATCATGAATCTTGAATAGGCGAGTGGAATAGAATTGACTCAATTGGGATTGAGTCAAGGACTTTTCCGTAATTTTAGATTTTATCGTTTTAAATCGTTTTCACGTCATTTCGGTGTCAACATATGTATTTCGTTAAGCTTGTCAAATTTTGTATTCGGCCTTACTTCATTTGCTCACTCTTTGAGGAAATGGGCCATCATTTGACTCAAACTAGAAATATACAAAACCATTTGGACTGTTTTGCAAAAATCCCATCCTTATCACTCACAACAGCCCCAACCCCTTTTATTTCATTCGTTTGGTGAAGGGTTGTGAAGAGAACCCTTTTCTCTTCTTTTCCTTTCAATTTCCTCTTCCTCTTAGCAAGCTCTTTGGCCTTGTGCAAGGGAAAACAAGTGTGGAAATCACCTTTCTTTTCCTCTCTATCTCTTGATACAAGAAATCATTTCTTCTCTAAGTTCAAAGTTGAAATTATCAATAGAGGTATATTCCACATCCTTCTTGTTTGAGTTTTTGAGTTGAAATAGAGTCAAGAGACTCTTGGGTGATTGTATAAAGCATTCATGGTATTTCTTTTACTTGATTGGTGTCTAGGGTTGAATTAATTGGGGGAAATTTAGGGTTTGAACATCAAGAAAGTAGAAGAGTTGTGAGAAGCTCAAAATTGAGGCAAGTATATGCATAAGATGGATTTCCATTTTGTTTATTTCATTGATTCAATGATATGTTACTCAATGTTCTTAGTTTCACCAATGGAATGATTTTATGTTTTATGTTTTAATTAATGAAATGGAAGGGAGAGATTTATATGTGTTATAAGGGGAGCAAGGAGGCTCCATTTCATGCAGGTACCATAGTAGAAGAAGTAGGAGAGGAGAAGAGAAGGGAAAGCATCAGCAGAAATTCCAAGAAGGAATTCTGCACTGCGCGCTCGAGCGCGTGTGGCTGCTGGACACTGCGTGCTCTAGCACGCAGGGGCGTGCTCAAGCACGCAGAGGTGCTGGAACCCTTTGCTTAAACACATGTAGAGCGGACCTGAAGCCCGTGTTTTGACTTTTGGACCTTATTACATGGATTTTTAACCCCCTTAGCATATTCTAACCCTCCTTAATCCTTCATTAATGAATTTTGGTGCTCACCCTCATTTCCATAGGAATTTCGGAAATATTCGAAACATTAGGACCTTAGAAAATGGAACCCTTAACCTTATGAATGGGCCTAATGGATAATTCTTAGTCCAACACTATGCCACGAGGGTTCGTTTAGAAACTCAATGTACCTCTTATACATAGTGACATCAACAAAGGTAGTAATACATTGATTTCGCGAAACTTACCTTGTATTGGACGGTGAAAGACTAAGAGAAATAGTTAGAAATGGTTAGTAAATTTCCTTGATCCCTTCAATCATTGCATTTCATATTGAATTAGATCCTCATTGAGAAATCAATCATTATAACTAATTGAGTTTATTTTATCATCAGTCTCTTTGAGATTTAATTATTCTAAAGTCTCCGTCAGTTACCAAATATTGTATATCGATTTGGTCCTTAAATTAAATGTGGATTAGTGAGTATAGAATGATATAATGAGTTGATATGATTTGATTTTAGATCGTCCGAACTACAACTCACTTACATCCACTTATTATTGATTTGTTTGATTCAATTGAGTCGGCACTACCGAGCTTCGACCCTGTGACGCCCGACGGGGCCAGCACTTGGGTTCGTATTTGAGAGACTACTGCAGTAAGTCGCATGGAGCACCGGAACTCCAGAACCGGGTAGCCAGTTAGCCTTTGGCCGGGCCGCTGGTGACATCCCAACAAGATTTAGCTCTCTTTGAGAGGATGAGCTTTAAGTAGTAGCCACTTTTGTATGGTTTCTTAATTATTGATTCCTCAGCATATTTAGTTCAGACACAATTTGCATAGTGATACTATCATTGCCATCTACTAAATTGCTCGTATTAAATTCAAGTTGCAATATTATGTGATTTCTTATTATGCTTATACTTGCTAAAAATCGTCGTATTGAGATACTACAATTGGTGTCACAGACGCAGGTACAGCTCCCGGTCCTGAAGAGGCCCAGGAGGGTGAGGAGGGTACCCAGGAGGTACCAGCAGGATTAGAGGAGTGGCCAGAACCAGGGCCAACCTAGATTTGATCTCCTCGGAGTGCGGACTACACTAGTAAATACCATATTTCGTGTGACTATCATTTTCATATGGTCATATGAAATTCTTTTGAATATACTTTTGGTAGTGAAGGTATAGGTTCTTTCAACAGTTGTTTAGGGATTCTTTTATTGATCCCTCTTTTGTAAAACTTAATATATATATTTGTTTACTTCTTTGTATCAAACTTAAATGTTAAATCGACCTTGATGGAATTTGATACCTTATCTAAATGAACTACGACTTCCGCTATATGATATGTTATGTGTTCTCACATGTGGATTAGTCGACTTTTCTCTCCTTCGTATGTTGTATTTGACTCGAGACAGGTACAATATACGGGAGTACGTGTGACACACCTCGGGGATTACCCTAGGCCAGGGTGATTTCGGGACCGGGATGTGACAGGTTGTTTGGATGTAAAGAAAAGAGGGAATGAAATGATACTTTCTTACGACAGTGAAGAAATCAAAATCCTATGCATGCGAAGATGGAAGGGAGGAGTGGCGGAGAGTTCAAGAATTCCTCTTTTACAAGAAAATGTTGAATCCTCGCATTACACAAATACAACTTAAGCATTTCACATGAGGACTATGTTTTCCAATAAGTTTTCAAAAATTTATTTTGTTTTTTAAATAGTTGAATTTCCATTTGAAGTTTGAAGAAAAATCTCATGTCATATTTGCAACACTCATTTCTTGTATGGAAAGTGGAAACTACTTCACCATTGCAATTTCGATTGTTTATTGTGAGACCCTTGACCAATGGTGCATTGGACAGCGAGTGGATGTCAATGGGGAAGTGGATATCCATGGGCATGATGATTGATGAAACTGTATGAAAGGTCTTGGCATAAAAAAGCATCACCAAGATTCTATTGGGCCTAGGGCCCAGTAATTCACACTCGTGAATAGACAGGCCTAACCCACTTTGTCATCGCACTTGCTTTCAAATCCACTTCTTATAGCCCTTGGGCCTTGACTTTCAAGGAGCAATTTTGATGGGCTTAAGCCTAATTGGTCCATGCCCAACTAATTTGTTGGCCCATATCAAATTCACTTAATTCTATCATATACTCATCTGATTTTGATGGGAAATGAAATACAAGGGGAGATGGCTGGTATTCATTCTATATCTTTTTTCATTTGATGCTCATTTTTTGAAAATTCACCGTTGATCTTCATTTTTATTCACTTATGATATTAATCCTATGTATTTTAATGTGAACAAATGTCATGGTCTATGTTCTCATAATTTGTTGACTTTGAGCATGGAATTTGTTCTGCAACCCCCTATTTTGGCCCAGGTTCATGCCACTTGGACCTAGTCAAATCATGGTTTATGTTATGATCCTCGTTGGGGTCAATTCAATGACCCATTATAATATATTAAGGTGTGAGGTTTTGGATTCAATTTTGACCGACAATTATGTAACTATTAATGCAACTACACACTCATTTTTCCATCAAACCACCCATGTTTCAGTTGTTTATATCTAACTATACTATTTTTTCTTTAATTTCTCTATTTCTATTTTATCCAACGTCCTATGAAAAGAGGTAAATTTTTTTAGAGGATTTTACAAGAAAATTCACGGTATACAAATGTTGCACGAAAAGGCTCTCCATAGTTGGGGCTTTACGAAAGGGTTCCTTCATCCGAAGCAAGTGTCACTCGTCTGTGACTGCAGCGACGCTAGCGTCACTCATCCTTTCCATTCTTTCCTTTCTCTTCTTCCTCATCCTCCTCTTCTTCTTCCCCCAGTCGCTGCACCCACCGGCACTGCACTCCACCCTCGCTCACCTCCATCACACACACACAACCCCGCACGGCGAGCTCCTTCTTCCCCTCCTTTCTTTTTCTTTCTCTCCCTTCTTCTTCCTCCCGTCTCCCTCCACAGCACCTGTTGTGATCTAGTTCACAACTAATGGTTCTGCCTTCCAACGCAGCAGCTGCAGTTCTCCTTCTCCGGCGACGGGTGTAGAAGACATCGGGGGGCTGTACTGTTGCAGGTTCTGGTTTTGAACCAGAACAGGAGAGGAGGAAGAAGGTGGTTCGTTCCGGGCCAGGCCAAGCTTTGGGTCCAATCCAGCTCTGCCCGACCCGTTGTGTAGAAGCCCAAAATCAAAGAAGAAAAGGCACCGACGTCAGCTCTGACGCCAACATCCAGCAATTCCGTACGGTCAAAGGCATTTTGACAGGATTGACGGCTGAAAATTGTTTTCGCGATATCTTGAGGATCCGGAGTCCAATCTGAGATCCGTTTGAACCTGCGGACTTGTCTCGAGGAGATCTACACAAGTGTTGTGAAAGATTTTGCGGAATGGATGCTAAATTTGAGATTGAGAAATTCGACGAAAATAATGACTTCGATTTATAGTGTTTGAAGATGCACACTTTACTGGTTCAGAATAGATTGCAGAAAGTTTTGAAAGGAAATAATGCTTTGTCTGATAAACTGTCAAATGATGAGAATGATGAGTTGTTGGAGAAAGCGTACTGTCAGATTCGATTATTTTTTAGCGATGGTGTACTGCAAAAGGTTGCTTAGGAGAAAACTGCTGCTGGCATATGACAGAAGTTAGAGAACTTGTACATCACGAAGTCTCTCACAAATCGCTTGTATATGAAGAAGCGATTTTTCACCAATTCAGGAATGTATGTCTGTTTCAACCCACCTTGATTCTTTTACGAAAGCTATTATGGATCTTGAAAACATAGATGTTCAAATTGATGATGAGGACTAAGTCATCATGTTGCTATGCTCTTTACCACCCTCGCATGAGAACTTTATTGATATCAAGATGTATGGTAGAGAAATTCTGGTACCAGTTTGTTGTGATCTAGGGCCTATGAGAATAAATCAATCACACACATGAGAACACAGAGATTTATGTGGTTAGGCTTTTGGCTACTTCCATGGGGAAGATAAGAGAGTTTACTATGCAATCAGAATAGAGGTGTACATCCTAAAGACTTTGAGTCTCTATTTATAATATCAGCCCCAAACCCTGTTACACCCAAACCCTAATTAGAGTACAACTTGGGCAATATAGGGGACCCGGTTAACCAATAATTATTAACTTTTATTGAGCCATACTAATTAATAGCACATGCATGCACACACCTTCCACCGCCCACACCCACATCACTGCCCATCTCACTTGCACACACCACCTGCACGCCCCCCACCTTCTGCTTCCCTTCTTTTCTATTTCTTTCTTTTTTTCTTCTCCTCCCTCTCACAGCCCCTGCCTTCACCACCTGCACTCCCCCCACTTTCTTCTTCCCCTCTTTTCTTTTTCTTTCTTCCTCTTCTTCCTCCTCCTCCTCCTCCTCTTCCTCCCCATCTGCGCATCACCCTGCGTCACTGCCCATCTCACCTACGCACACCGCCAGCACGCCCCCCACCTTCTTCTTCTTCCCTCTTTTCCTTTTCTTTCTTTCTTTCTTCCTCCTCTTTCTCTTCCTCTCCCCGTCGCTGCACCCTATCTGTTCTCTTCCTCCATATACATCTCTCCATATTACAATCAGAATCTGTATTCAAGCATCGACCATTACCAATCGCCTTCTGAAAGATTTGTTTGCTCTCATAAGAAAAGTGGAGCGACGCTAGCGTCACCCCAGTCAAAGACGAGCGACGCTAGCGTCGCTCTAGTCAAAGTAAGAAAAAAAAAAAAGGAAAATGGGATGACAGAACCCTTTCATAAGGCCCCAACTATGGGGAACTTTTTCGTGCAACGTCCGTGTACTGGGAATTTTCTGGTAAAATCCTCATTTTTTTAATATGATGATTATTTATTTTACAGTTCAGGGAGATACGGTGCTGAGCATTGGTTATTGGGCTAGTGTGTTATTAGTGCTTAAAGGCAGAGGAGGAGATGGGGAGCGAGAGTTTGGCATTGTACTTTTGGGATTTTAGTAATTGATGGTGGAACCGTGGATGGATTGAGCGTTTGAAGTTGGATAGAAGAAGAAAGAAGGAAAATGTAGTTCAAAAAACAAATAAATGAAGAAGGTGTCTTTTTTTTTGTGTGTGTGTGTGTGTGTGTGTGTGTGTGTTTATTTTTTCTTGTTGTATTTATTATTACTCCTCTTAAGTAAAAGAGAAACTCAAGAGTGCCTTTCACTTTTACTTTACAATGCATTTGAGTTTTTATTCTGGCACTTATTCCTCCGATGGCTGGTGCATAATCCAAAATCTCACTGTTCTAGGCACCTATCCTAGCTCAGTTTTTTTATTAACTTTTTTTTTAATTTTTAATTAAGGTGATTAATCTCACACCCACTCAAATATACTCACCCGAGTCCATGAGCATTAGCATTATAGTGAAGGATTGATCCCTCGTGGTTTCTGTGCAAGGGAGGTGCCTCACCAGACTGGTATTTTGGTCCATGCTCCATTTGTTTTGACAAATAACCCAAGAGAAGGTTCAGTGCAAATTCAAAGCACTGCTATTTTCCAATCACTTTTTCTGCCATCAAATCCCAATGTAAATGTGGTCATTAGTTTTCCTGGAAAAGATCCAGGATACAATAGTCAAGTCTTTAATCGTTTTACTCCTCCATGGAAATTTCCTCTTGACTGAATTGACACTAGAAATTTTCTCGACTGACTCAGACTTTATTGACTCTTGACTGATTAAAATCTTACTCAATGAGGGGGACATTTACTGTTCCTCACCAGCTTGGGTTATATAGCCCAAGACTTCTATTTGTACAAGAGATTTTGACTCCTGCAGTCCGATCACAATCATTCAGAAAATTAGATGTTTAGTAATTCATAGGAACCATGGAATCCTCTGTGGAATAAAAAGCACAACAAATGAGATTTATAATGTTATATTACAGTGAATGATCACATATCCATAGATTCCCTATGGCTAGTACTTTACAAATTGAGAGAGATATTCATGAGCACTTAACAAATGAGAGGGATATTCATGAGCCTTGGAATAGAAAGTAATCTTGTTGCCTTGTCAGTGGATTTAACCATCAGCTGCACTAATCTCTATTAGATATGCAGACTTGGATTCTATAATCATAGAGATATGATCAACTGGATTTCATATCCTCAGCATTATCCTCACTCATTCACTCATGCATGTAGGACTATGTTCAACAAAAACAAAAAACCCAAAAAAAAAAGAGAAAGAAAAAAAGAAAAAAAAAGGAAGAAATGAGCACTTCATCATGTAATATTGACCTCTTGCACATCTAGTCAATGTATATGCATTTTTTAGCTTGTTTCCAAAAAGGTATACAATTTCTGAGTTTTTAGTCTCTCAATCCCTTAAAGTCTTTCATTGATTACACTGTCTTAATAGGTGCAATACATCCTTTTTGTTACAACTGAATAAAATAATTCAAATGTAAAAACTGAATCATTCAAAAAAAGAAACTGCTTGCTGTCAGGCAACAACATGAACTTGGTCTTCTGCATGACTTGTTCTCTTGCTTATATATGTGGGGTCCTCAGTGCGGTCCTTACTTCATAAGAGAAATAGGGCCCTGGCATAGTTGATCATGAAGTTGATTATCTAGTTGATGCAGAAAATTGATCTTTGGTCTCTTTCTATCAAAATGAAGTCAAAAGCCATGTGGATTTCCACCATTTACCCTACTCTCCATTATAGTTGGCTTCACCTCTACGTTAAAAAGCGTACAGACATGCCCCTTATGGGCCGTTTGTGTAGGTCCGTGGAAAACTGGTTATGTGGACTTTTTCACCTTAGTTAGGGCCTAATGGGTGATTGGATTACTCCAATTAGTGACAAGAAGATGACTCTATGATTTTTACCGTAAAACCCAATTCGCAAGTAAATGATTTTATCTGTTTATATATTAAACAGTTGTCATCAACATACAAACAAAATACAAAAAATCAAGAAAAGAACCTTAAAATCGGAAGGCCAAAATCAATATCCATGAGTCATTTGGAAAAAGAAAAGAAAACAATATATTCAACAGTCATTCTTTACAAACAATTGCTTGGAAGCATTATTATGTTATATGTATGACAATCAAATGAGTGCAAGGGTAATGTAGCTATCAATACAAGAACTTGCAACTCCAGTGGCATCATCCAATCTAGATGGGCCCGTGCTTCATCAGTAATGGTCAAATATAGCATCCAATCAGATTTGTAGAGCAGCTTGTGAGTTTAATGAAATGAAAAGTAATTTCCTTAGGTTTCTTGACAAAATCACTTGCCCAACCTTTTTGAAAGGGAAGGGAAAAAAGGACAGATCTTCTATGGATTGAGTTCCTCAAGAGTTACAAATCCAAAGACACCTCCTACTACATATCAGTTTTATTGGTTGCAGTGATCATTGAGAGGTTTTCTTCAGTCTAGGATATCCTGCTTCTCATCTTCTAGTGCCATACAAATTTGATTGAACTTTTGAGTCAAAGCAGGCACCCGGTGAGGATGCGAGCATAGAGAAGTTCATTCCATGCATCAGGGATCCCAGGGAGACACCAGTGTCTGCAATCCTGCTCGTTGAGTGGCGCAGGCCCCGCTGTGGCCCCGAGATAGTATATGGATGGGTGGCCATCTGGCCTAAGTGCTGTCATCTGGGTCACATTCATTATCTCCCACGAGAACAGCTCCGGATCTATAGCAGAAGGAAGCTCTATGATGGGGTTCACCAGATAAGCCCATGATGGGGATGGCAACAGCAATGATGAGCTGATTTCTGGCTTCATTTTTAAATGACAGTGCCCTACACTTTCCCGATCCCTGCCTATGCATGAAGCACATTACACATGAAAGAGGTCCAAGGAAGTTAATGCTAAGATTTTTATCACAGTAAAAACAATCTACTTTCATCATCATTGTAGTCATCAAAGCCTTGTACTAACTATATTGGGCCCAGCTTCGACTCTGTTTTATCAATTATTAGAGTCAAGAGGTAGTATGGAATTATGGAATGCTTCATAAGAAGTTAAAATTTGTGTTAGATTGCCATGTACAAGGGAAAGCTTTTGGCAAAAACTAACCCCTATGAGATTTCAACTTTCAATTTTCAGTCTCTGCTCATGTCATGTTTCCTATTCTCATGGAAATCTATATTACCAGGGAATGCCATTTTCAGGGCCTATCTTTTCCCATTCAGTGCTCATTCTTTTGAATTCTTCATTGAAAAAGGATTATTGGAGATATGTGAAGAACATATGTAAATCAATCACTCCTGAACCAGGGAAGAAGGAAAAGAGCAACCAGTATTTGCCTCTCATTTTTAACATTTATGCACATCTATTTTCTCATGTTCCTCTATGTCTGCAGTTAATGTGGTGGAAACAGGATTTGCATCCAGGAATTTGAGTAACAGTGCTTAGAGTACAGCTATTACCATAGAAGACCATAAAAAGAAAATGGATTCTTAATTCATGTGCCTAAAGCAATGCTTGTCCTGACAAAGTTTTTACATTCAGCATACTTCTATGATGCTTTACTCAAATTCACAGTGACTTCTAAGTAAAGCATTCCCAGAATCAACCTAAACCTTTTCTATTGTTCTTAAGCCCCTAAAAAAGACTACAGATAGTTGCATGCCAAATGTAATTAGGTAAAACAAATTATGATAGTAGAAGTAATAGAACAATATTAGTAACCAAGAACTAGGTGGCTTCTGAATTACTCATACAAGACAGGGTTTGACAAATAATTGAGTAATACTAAAAAAAAGGCCCTAGAAACTAACCTGTAATGAGCTGGAGCATATGTACGAAAGATGACTGTTTTACTGGAATCCACTTCTTTACTTATCCAGAGAAACAATGTCTCAATTGATTTCCTGTAAGCACTTTCTATGCTCATATCTGTCTTCACATTGTCGCCTATTTGGAAATAACAGCCCCTGCCCACATATCACAATTCACAATTTCTTGTTATTGAACTTGTAATATTGGAAACTAATATCCTTTAACTGAAGGAAATTAGATTCGCAAACAAAAACTTCTCTTATTTGTCTATTGTATCAAATCTCTGTGAAAAAGAGCGTAGAGAAATTCAAGAGAATTTTATTACCTCCGTTTGATCTTACAGTGATTCCACCAGTAGCCTGTGTTAAAAATTAGAATATCTGCTTCTCTCCATTGTACAGAGCTAGAATCCATGACATCTAATTTCAATAACATCTCTACTTTTTCCGGAGCCCCAGATGGCAACTGGCCTTGCATTACTAAAAATAGTGATCTGTAGTACTCCACAGTGCAGTTATAGGACTTGAATTTAAATATCAAGAACCCTGTGTGATTTGTTATTTTGTTTCCATTCACTTCATAGATTGAGTCCTTCTCAGCAATTGCTGAAGAGAGCATGCAAAGAAGGGACTGCCATTGGTTTCTGCCCATTGAATCTCCAACAAATACCAACCGACGATTTCGTAGTTTCTCCAGCATCGTCACTGCATCAAACCTTCAGGGGACGCAGGGAAAGAATCAAAAGAAAATTCATCAGAACAGGAAAGAAAAAAAAAAAAAAAACCGCAAAACCAAGAAAGCTGCAACAACATAGAAGTCTTTCCAATTTATAGAAAGGTTCAAAAACTGAAAACCATAGGAACAGGGAACATTTGAAACTTTGCATTTGTACAAAGATGGGGTCACACATCCTGATGACTTCCTTGCTGTGGGATTGATCAGCACTCCTTTAATACAAAGCGTGTTGGCCAATACTCAATTCTTACAGAACGTTAGAAACTTTTTCCAGTTAGAACATGTGTTATAATCTACCAAAACTAGGATGCAAGAACTTGTTTCAAGAGTGCAAATAAACTCAATGTACAATCTAATTTTAATGAGAGAAACCAAAATTCAAGAAGAATATGCTTGACTATTCAATTAAGAAAAAGAAAACAATCAAAATACACAAACATGGAATTAAAAATGCTAAACAGAGATACTAAAGAAATCAAGAAAGTTCACAAACATGGAATTAAAAATGCTAAACAGGAAACTAAAGAAGTCAACAAAGTTTGAGTCTTTAAGAAGAGAAGAACCTGGGAATATTGCAATTCTTGGGTTGCCACCGCCATTTCGAATAGGAATTATTAGGCCTTCCATTCTCTGAACAGCGGAACGCTTGGTCCAAGAACTCGCAGTTCCTCGACTCATACAGAGGATAGCTCTCATCCCAGACCCAGTCCCCTTCATCCCAATGACACTCACCCTCTGCATCATCAAGAATTTGAATAATATCCTGCAGTGAATTCTCTTGGGTCGGCGCCACAGCCTGCAGTGGCAGTTGGGGCGGGAAATCTCTAGCAACATTGTTACTGAAGGTGATGTAGAAGCAGACGTAGTACACAATCCCAGCCAAAAAGATGGACTGAAAAACACATGAATTCGCAAGGGTCTTGAGCATCTTCAATAACGCTTACAGAAACTCGAACTGTGAAACTATTCTTGCTCTGGGTTGAGGTGCTGGAGAAGTTGATTATAACAAGAATCCGATTTCTATGCTAGATGGGTGTGTCAAGAAATGACTTTTAGAGAAGACTCTTGTTTGGCAGATGGGTATATGAAAAGACAAGACTCTTCATGGGTCTTCTCGCCCTTTTATTCTGGAGGGAGAGAATTCCGAGACTATGAGACAAATGAGCAATCATTCATTGCTACTCTTATATATACATAGAGAAAGAGAGACTAGTAAAAGAAAGACACCAACAGAATTTATGGCTTTTACCAGAAACTTGAAAAAAAAAAAAAAAAAAAAAAAAAAAAAAAAAGAATTCATGGCAAGTTGTTAGATTCCTTTATTTTGATTTTTTTAGAGAGAGAAAAAATTGTTTGGAATTAACTACATGGTAGAGAGAGAGAGAGAGAATCAGTTGAAGAAAATCCAAAACACAGATTCTCCAATCATTCACTAATAAATGCAATTGAATCCTCATTAGAATCCAATCTAACTGCTAACATAGAAGAGAGAGAGAGAATTACAGACGAGGAAATATAAGGAATGGGACTTTGGAATAAAAAAAAAAGAAGAGAAAAGGCAAACTAACAAGCAGCTGTAAGTTACAAGAGTCGGGAACAGTGTCTTTCCTCAAATGGGATGTGTGTAGGGTTGTAAATGCGTCGTTTCGGGTTTGGGTCCGAGTCCGAGTCCATGGTGGACCTGCAACCGTTAAGGAGAAAGTGGAATCGGATCCGATCCTGGAACCATTTCGGAGCGGATTTTTTGGCTCCGAAACCGAAACTGGAACAAAATATGGGACGGGTCCGGATCCGGGCCTAGGTAGAGAATGATATTAAAAAAATATGATTTTTATGATAAATTTTTAAAAATTGAGGTAATATGTTGGGTCTCGAGTTCGAATCAAGGTGGAACCAGGCCCAAACCCATTTACTTATCAGGACCTAAATAAGAATCCAAATCCAATTTTTAACGAGTCGTAATCAGATAATTGAAGACCTATTTACATCCCTAGAGGTGTGGAATAAATTTTGGGGTGGCACAATGGGTTGGGTTAGCCAGTGTGTCCCTAGGTTGAAGCCCAACCCCAATCCTACCCTTTTCTAATTTCTATACGGGCTAGGAAATCACGCTAAGCACGCAAAACGGGTCGACCATCTCCCTCTTCCTGTGTCCTCATCCCAAAGCCCCTTCCCACCTAAAAAGAAAAAGTGACCTTCTTGGGACTCCATCAGTCCATCTCAATCTAAGATAGAAGGGAGATAATTTCTTTCCGGACTTGATGGCTTTGATGATGTTTCCCTGAAATCTGGAAGAAGTAATGAAGGGATTTGGGAGCAAAGAAAGGTTTGAAGGAAAACAACAGCTGGATGGAGTTATCTTAAGTAGGGAAATGAGACACAGGAGATGGTTGAGTCTGGATTACATCTCTCACTAGTACAAGAGCGGAGGAAGTGAAACTGGTGTGGTGTGCGATGCGGGGCTAATCCATTGAAAAAATTGAATCCAATTAAAATTTATCTTAATAGGAGTTGGAGGTTAATCCATTGAAAAATTGAACCAAATTAAGTTTTACTTTAATAAGAGTTGAGGATCTAATCTATAGAAAAATTGAATCAAATTAAATTTTACTTTAATAAAAGTTGGACTTACTGTGAATAACATATGATTGTTAATGTGATTATGCTTAATTTGAGAACCGTGCAAGGACAGTATCAAACTATCAATCCATGAATTTGTGGTTTAGTTATTTTTTAATTTCTACTACCAAAACGTGCTCGTACTTAAAATGAGTAATATTATTCATTATTAAAAGGATTTATAAAAGTTCAAAATAATTATATTTTTGCATGAATTATATTGAGATGGTCAAAACTGCAATTAAAATTACTCTTTATCCAAAAACATATAAGCGGTAAATTTTAAAGTTATGGTAGAGTGATGATACTATAATACTATATAAGAACAAAATTGTGGATTTAAGAAATCAAAATGGTATTGCTAATGCACCCCTCCTCATCCCATCTTAAAATTTTAAAATTGAGAGAGCAGCGACATTAAGGGCCCGTTTGGATGTTAATAGTATAAAATATTTACATATTTAAATATTACAAGAATAAAATAGTATAGAACAGAATAATACAATATTATTATAGTATAATATTTTTACTGTTTGGCAATTTTTGAAGAATATTACTGATTTTAAATTGAGCTGTTTGGAATGCATTTTTCGAGTCATTTCAATAATAAGAATCATTCAATGGGCCCATCGTGTTTTTAGGCATTTTTCAGTCTTACCTCAATTCAATCTGGAGTATTTTACATTTATAATAGTTGTTTAAAATTGGTTTCTAACAAAAAGGTCCAGATAATAATAATGGGGAAAAATACTTGTAAATCATTTTGATATTTATTTTTCTTATGAGATTTTTTTTTGTATTATCTTGCCTTAATATATTATTATAAACATTATTTTAATACGATCAATGGGGAAACTCCAAATATAAAAAATATGCTGACATATGTTCGAAACAATAATCTCCAAAGAATGACATTTGTCAAAAATGATTTTGGACTTTGTGATGAATTTAGGAAATTTGGAGGGGTGCTTAAAAAAATATAAGAAAGGATTTTTAAATTGAGCAGTCGATTGCCAAACTAAATCTTGAATTTTCAATTGAAATCAACAGCTTTAATATATAAAAATTATTATACTCACTTGAGTGCAAAGCTTATTTCTTCATGGAGTCCAGATCTCTTAAGTAGTCTATTACACAATTCTTATAAATGGGATGTGTGTAACTCAATATAGCGCAAATGTATTGATGATCTGAACTGTTAAAAAATTGATTGTTATCTCCTCCAGTGGTGTATCCCAAATTTTACTTTGATATGATATGGTTTCATTGTAAGATCGGACATGTGAGGAGTTAATTTATGAGCATCAAGCTGTGAATGCTCATTATTGGAATTAATCCTTTTCTTCTCCTAATTTCCATATAGGATTTTTGTTTCTATTATAAAATATAGGGATTTAAAATATATATATATATATATATATAAAATTCCGCTAAATGTAAAATAGCAACATGGATTCAAATTTTTGCCAAAAGTGATAATCGAGAATTTAAGGCCTTTTTTTTGGATGAAAATGCCCATAAGTGGTGACACGACCCGAGCCCGAGATTATGATTAATCCGAGTTAACCCCGAGTAGTGTTGCATACTTACTCCCGTGAATCTCAAACACATTAAAATTCACAAGGGCTATCAATTACATATTATGCGGAATATTCACAAATATACATTTCTCATGTAAAACAAAATTCATTTACACTATGTATAAAATTAATCACTTGCATATTTAATTACAATGCAAGGATTAAAAGTGCAAAGTTTCCATTCAATTCCATTTCAAGTTCTCCTTTCATTTTTCCTTTGTTTTCATTTTATTTCCACTCAACAAGTCCTCCTAGAGGAACTGGATTAGTAATCTCCGCTGGCGCTGTGGCCTCTGAAGGATCGGCATAAGCAGCTGTGCCTGTAATGCTATCAATAACACTATGAATTTGACAATTTAACAATGTATAAATAATTACATGATTAAATATGCTAATTACATAATTAATTCATCTAACTCAATGTTAAACTAATTCAAATCCAATTCATAATCAATAAGAGTCTTTTATTTGGCAAACTAGAATAGCATTTCACATTTCAATTCATAACTTCCTTAAAAGGAAGGATTCCATATTCAATTCCATCTTCCTGGAAAGGAAGGATTCCATATTCCATACAGAAGAATTCATATATATGGGATTTATCAATGCCCGAGCTAGGGGCTACTGATATAATTATGGAGTTCTCCCAAATAATCTGCAGCAGCAGTATCAGCTCAAAAGAGCTTATGGAAATCACTATATAGTGCCAGACTCAATGAACAATACAATTATCACTTTAATACTGTTAAATTACAAACAACAGATACAATTCAATAAACAATTCTTTACGAATTCAATTTCAAATATCATTCCATGTACAAATCTAATTAAATAATACCAATCATTCAGGTGTAATCCTCAGTTATTTAATGTACATGTTATTTTCGATGGACATCACAATAGGTGGATTTTGTACATTAAAGTCCCCTTAATTAACACAAATGGAGGTATAAATAACATTAACAGCCTTGAAATAATCAATAGGCTCTTACACCATGTTTTCAGTATTAAATCCAGAAATTATTCAATTTTGGCTAACTGTTTGGTCACCTATCGGTCGACCGAATAGCTCAACTCGATTAACCGAATTTACGCAACTAACCTACAGAAGTTAATTCTTCACTTATAGTCAATTCCAGACTGTCGGTCACCTCTCGGTTAACCCTCGGTTAACCAAACTCTGTCGATTACCTCTCGGTCACTTGTCGGTTTGCATTCCAGAGACCTGAAACTTCACTTAACTTCAAGAAGACTCGGTCGACCGAACTACCTCTTGGTTCGCAAACCAGAGAGCAGCTTTTTCTCTGTTTACACTGTCGGTCGGCAGTTTGGTCGCCTGTCGGTCGACCGACCTGCACCCAGAATCTCTTCATAATTCTGAAACGAATTCTGTGTTGAAAATCAATCTCCATAACATGAAATAAACACTTGGAACCTCCTGTTCCCTTCCTCAAACATCATTTAAACACAATATAACACTTCTATTCCATCATTTAATCACTACAAACATCATTCAGTTGATTCATATATCACTCTAATCTATACAATTCCAATAGATTCACATCTAATGACAAAAGTATATAACAAATATCAATTTAATCATAAGTAATGTCTATACTTGCCTTAATTTCGAATTCAAGACAAAACCCCTTTGTTATCTTGAGTTTTGAGACCAAAACCACCAACTTCCAAACCCTAACATCATCAAATCATTCAAATCTAAATTCAATGAACTTTTGAGATGAAAAAGAGTTTAAACAACTCATGTAAACCCAAAACTACACCTGATACTTGCTTGAAGCTCAACAAGGAGTAAATCACAGCTTTTCTAACTCCAACTCCAAGAAAAAAAACCAAGTAAAGAGATGTAGAAGATGAAATCCTTTCTATAATCTCACTCATACAACCTCTAATTCAACTGATTGTTGAAGAAAATGAGAAAAAGGAGAGAATAATTGAGCTAAACCTAGTCTCCAGCAACTTCAAAACTCAATGACCGACTGAAATAAGTCCGGTCTCTTCTCCAACCCCTTCTCCAACCTTTATATTACACATCTCTTGCATTTAAACCCCATTTTCTATGTCTATTTCTAGTTTGAGTCAAACCAAAGTTCACTTGATTCATTTCAAGTCAAACGATTTACGAAAAAGTCTTTAATTTTGCTAATTTGGGTCTAAATTCAACCCCATTAAACCAATCTCTTCCAAATTTTCTCATTACGCTTAATTCATCTATTTAAGACTAATTTGATCCATTTCAATCATTAATCATCATTAAATTAACTAATCATGCTTAATATGCATTAATTTTGATTAATTAGAGTTAATCTTGATTAACTCGGATTGGGGTGTAACAAGTGGTGAGAATTCCCTTTATAATGCCCTCATGTAGCTCGAGATCAGTTCGAGTTTTCGAAAGTGCACTACACATTCATTACTAGAGCATCATTATCATCATTCATGATCTTCTTTTAGTTTCATTGAAGATGTGCACATATCTAGATTCAAAGAAGAGGATGTCGCCATATGATGTATAGAGGTCTAGAGCTTCAAGTCCAAATCTATCATTGACAAAAGAAGAAAAATAAGTTCTTGTCAATTTTTGGCTCAAATTTTATATGGAGTAAGTGACTTACATAGAGTCCGCAATGGCTTGAATGAATTAAATATTATACCAAGAAAGCGACTTACATGAAACCTGCGCTTTTGACACGAATATCATATCAAGTAAGCGACTTACATATACATTTGCATATGGAAGAGGATCATCATACATCTTTAATGAATCTAAAAGGAGACATCGAAACAAGATAAGGATGCTCTATAATGAATGTATAGCACCCCTTTTGAAAAATTGAACTGATCTTAAGATTGATGAGACACTTGAAAGGGAAACCAATTTTGACATTTTCATAAAAGAAAAAAAACCTTAAGCACGCAACTATCATTTCCCCAAAAAAAATAAAAATCATCCTTATTTTTATTTGGCATTTAGCTGAACTCCCTATAATTTTTTAATTCTTTAAAATTTATATTAAAATATAGAAAGGAATATATATATATATATATTATTTCTCTTTAAAGCTGAATAGTGGTTAGAAAGCAGTTACATAAAAAAAGTTCAAATCTCTTTTTCCTTGAGCCACATCAGCAATTGGGCCTCATTTATTACTTCAAAAGACATATCCAAAGGACATGCCCGCTTTTATCTCTCTTTGAATCAATGGTTGCATATCTTAAAAAAAGAAAACACTATTTTCATATCTTTAAACTATTTTCTCCACTAAAACTCTCTATCACATTTCTTTTCTACACATCTCCCACCCAACCTTCCTCTCTGTGTCCCTTTATTCTAACTCAGAGATGGATAAGACCTAAATGAGGTAAATGCAGTGTAGAATCTATAAGGCTCGAGATCATAATATGTTTACAAAAAAAAACAAAAAAGCTGAGAAAGAGGCAACTTTGTTTTGTGTGTTTCATATAAATGGATTTATATAAAAGAAATATTAATTTTATTATATTATATATTCAGATTACATGAGACTTAACTTGTGCATCGCACAAGGCCTTCATGTTAGTATGTATGTATGTATGTATGTATATTACACTCCTACCTAAATATTACATATAGAGATATCTTTGGTATCAAATGAAGTTTCTAATATGGAAGGGCTCTTATTAGCTAGCTATATAGACAAGGTTTTCCAAACCTATTAACAACAGTATTCTGTGATAGGAAATAAGAAGAAAATAAGTGTAGGATTTGGATTTGAATGACTATATGTATATTCCTTTCTCATCTTGTTAGCTGTCATTATATATATATATATATATATATATATATATATACACACAGGTGGAAACTGTTCTCACATATTATGTGAGAAATTTTTTGTGGGGCCCAATTGTTGGCCCCATTTGGAGATGGGAGAAGGGGAGATGGAAAAATCTATGTGAGACCACCCCAAGTATCAAGTTTGACCCCAAACCCATACCCCTAATCCCTTCATCCTTGGCCCAAAAGTTTAATGACTTCATATTTAAAAAAATATTCAACCCTCGATCCAACGGTTTAGTCCATTCGGATGTGTGCCAATCTTTCGGATTAATGACTCTCAGGGGATTTCCTATTGATTGCTAGGTTTCTATGGGTTGCTAGTTGGGCCCCGTAAAAAAATTTTCATATAATAAATGAGAATCAGTTCTCACTTAAATATTTTTCATATATATATATATTTTATGCATAAATGCTTTTGGAGGGCTGAACAACCCGAGAAAGAGCGACAGTGCGTCACGGCCAGCTCATGTAAAGCGGATGTCCTATTACGTCTTAACTAACTTGTAAGACCAGCTCATGTAAACAGGATGTCCCGTTGCGTCTTAAGTTGTAAGAGCATCTCTGATAGAGTCGCCAAATTCTCGAAGATATTGTCGCCGGATACACTAACTAGCAATGAGCAGTAAATTTATGGAGATTTTTCAAAATTTTGATGTAATCAATTCTTCTTCGTTGCATGCAATCTCAGAGTGAAATGGCGCCATTTTTGTCGGCAAAAAGTCTACTTGGACAAACTTTTTGGCCAGAATTTTGGCCAACCCATATGGTTTCCATTGAATATCACTATGATATTCAATGGAAACCATATGGGTTGGCCAAAATTCTGGCCAAAAAGTTTGTCCAAGTAGCATTACTCGTTTGTCGGAGGTTCCTTCTTTGAGAAGATTCTAAACTTTTTAGATTTTATCCGAATCAATTTGCTAGCACTATTTGGATAAGGCGACAATGAATAAAAGGGCAAATCGGACATTTCAGGTAAGAGAATGTGTGAGAGGGACCTTTGATTGCATGAGTCTAGTTTGTGGATTGATTGCCTTAAAACTATACTTTGAGGGACCTCCGACTAAAGCTCCCTTTTAATGGCTTAGAGCATCTGCAATAGATATATCAAAATACAAATGCCATTATAGGCATGTCAAACGAACCGTGCCCTCGGCTCGCCAGATGGAGCGGTCTAGGCTGTGCCGGGCATGCTCGACGTTAGGGCTACACAACCGGAAATCCCGTCCGGTTTTTGGACCGGAATCTGGTCGGACCGGATTTCTGATTGTACTTAAATGGGATGACCGGATCATACCACTTATAAGTGGTTCGGTCCGGTCTGATCCGGTCTAAAACAATCCGGTCTGGACCACTTATAAGTGGTCCATACCGGTTTCATTTGTTTTTTTTTTCCTAAGCTTTTTTTTTTTTTTTTTCATTTTCATCTCACATGTTAAGATAAAAAAATGTGAATTCATTTAAAGACTTAAACATTGCTGACTTACTTAATGATTTTGAACATTGCTGACTTACTTAATTTAAATACTTTGCAAATGAGTTAATATTTATTATTAATCCGGTCCGGTCCGGTCTAGACCGGTTCTTAAAAGGTCTGGACGGGACCAGACCGGATTTGTACTGTTAAGACCACAAATCCGGTCCGATTCGGTCCTGTTTTGTGGTCCGGTCCGGTCTGCGGTCTGGTTCTGTTCAGCCCTATTCGACGTGCCTCTTTCATCTTTTTTTTTCAATTAATTTTTTTCGCCTTTTCGGTATTAAAATTAAAAATTAGAACACAAGCACGCAGAATGACAAAGATATTTAAGTGGTTCGGTCAAACTTGACCTACTCATGTTCAAATAGTTAATATTAATTCAACAAAAAATCCTTTTAAAAAGCCTCATTCTCTCACCTAAATTTATATTTATTATGGCTAGGGTTGTATATATATGGGTTGGTTGGGACCTAATATTTGATTGGACATATTCTAAAGAGACACCTATGAGTCCAAGACGAGATCCATGGTCTGAAGCACAAGTGAAGAGACCAAACTATACTTAGAATTGATTATGTTTTAATGGGATAATATAATCATAATAAAAGTAAAAGTAACATTATATATATTTTTTGAATTGCTATTATAAGTTTATAACTATTGACCGGGCCAGAAAAGAATATTAGAAAGGGATGTAATTTGGGTCAATAAATTTAGGTTTGGTTTCAATTAGACCCAAGTTCCCAACTTATTTTCCAAGCTTACTTGGATAAACAAAGCCATCTAGTGATGTTTGGTAGGTGCCAAAATAAAAAATGTACAAAAGAAGTTTGTGTTCAATTTGGGTCCAATTTCCATAGTGATTTTGTCACAATGGGCTCACCTGTTATATAATGATTGACATCCTTTGTATTTTTTTTAGTAAAAAACTTTGATTAAAAGAAAATGAATGAGAGGGTTAGAGTATTTATAGACTTTGTAAAATTGAAAATAACACAAAATACCCCTTATATGACTGTTTTATGGCTGTTGGGGGGGTTAAAATGGACAATTTTTTTCAAAAATAGCCATTTTTGGGCGGGCCAGGCCTGTCGTGCCTGGTGGGTTGTAGGGGCTAGCTCACGTGCCTTGCGGGCCATGCCAAATGGGCTCCGGCTCCTTGGCCCAGCACGGCCCATGTCAGGGGCCGATCCGTTGACCGGGTCGTATTGGGCCCCGACCGTTGACTGGTAGGTTGGGCCGTGCCAAACCAGGCCGGCCCGGCCCATTTGACATGCCTAGATGTCAAATTTCATTTGGTGGCTGATGTGGCAATTTGACATTTTAATTTATTTAAAATATAAAAAACTTATCATGACTAGAATTCCCAATCGAAAACTAATTCATGCAGTTAACAGCATAATTCTAAATGGTAAGTAAAATTCATATTTTTTTTACCATTTATTTCAAAGCCTTACATCGACAGCACCATAGTATCCAATAAACTTAATTTTTTATATTCACTAATTTAAAAATCACCTTAATTTCTTCATCCTACTAACATAACCAACACTTATCACTGTAAAAAAATATCTGTGGAATTTTTAAAAATAGTTCACATCAAACTGTATTTTCTCTAATAATATTGCCATATTTCCAAAAAATAAATTCAAGGAAAAAATTCAAAAAACCCTGCAACTAATATTTTTAAAGAATCCAAAATTTGGAAAATATTATAACAAGAGGGGAGTTTCTCACAAAACAAACGAGACAGTGCAATCACCCACCACAATTATGGACGTGTCCAACTGTTATTGGTAGGCTTAGAAATTTTCCTATCCTGTAGTCAGAGGGTCCAAAGTCCAAACACCATATATATCGCAACAAATGAAGGAGGGGTTCAACCGTTCAAGTGAGTGGAGAAGAAGAGTAGCTGCAGAAGAAGCAGAAAGAGATGGGTGGTGGAAAAGAGGAATTTGGAGCCTTCATTGAAAAATTCACACTGCCTCCTCCATCCAAATCTCCCCAACTTCCTTTACACTCTCTCACCTTTGCTGTCAAAGATATGTGAGCTCTCTCTCTCATATTCCAAAAACTGCAATTTGGATGTGCCCAAACAATTGGAAGTGAAGTGGGCCCATCTCTGGCTTTATCAATTCATCATTTGTATTTTTTTTTTTTTTTGGGTTCTAATATATTATTTGTCTAATATAGAATATGGGTTCTTCTAATCAAATATTCAATTGCAGAACATTGACATAGGTTAATAGTGGGGTGATCATAATCATGGGTTAGAACTTAATGGTGTAATGGGGTTGTAAGATGGATCGTGGAAAACCAAAGTAGTGAAAAGTAGGAGAGATTGCTGTTTGTAGATGGATAAATGGTGAACTAGTGGGTTGCAACTTGTAAGTATGGAAAATTGTAAATTAGTCCTTGTACTGGTACAAAGTATAGTTGAACTAACCATGTCTATGTCATTATAATTAGATTGATGCAAAAATTTGAAGTAGATTGGCCTGGTTTTAATGGCATGGATTTAATTTTCATTGGGTTATGAATGAGAAGTTGATAAAACTACAGAAACTCCCTACATCAAGCCCATTAATCAATCTGAAATGGATTAGTTACGGATGAGAACGTTTTTTTTTTTAATCTGATTCATCCACTAATTAAGGGGTTTATTTGATCCAGTGTAACTTCTGGGTAGTTGAGAGATTGTGTAAGACGACAAACATTGTAGATTAAGAAGAAGGCAATCAGAGTAGGATTGAAATTACATAACGTTGGACTTTCAGAAATGCTGGACTTCTTTCAGGCTACTTGCACTGCCATTCCAAGATACTCCTTTTATTACTCTCTCACTAGATATGTGCTGAAGGGTTAGACAAGGATTGCTTGATATAGGTCTCTTACAGTTTGAAGAAAGAAATAGATGGTTTGAATTGGTTCAGATGTGTTAGATTGGTTTGTGTTAGGATTCAGGAATATCAACATGTTGAGTTTCTAAGCGCAGTGTCTATAGCAAGTTTTGTGGGGCTTTTGATTGAATCTTTCAAAAGGAGCAAAGCTGTGATATAGGGTCCACAAGGTAGTGCTCTGTCACAATCGATGCCTTTGGGATAAATATCAGTTGGAGCAGAGTGATAATCACCATTAGATTGAATTGTGAGATTACCTTATGTAGAAGCACTTTAAATCTTTAATCCAACATCAAATGTCACTCGATTGATCGATAATTGGTCTTGGGGCAATTCACAGGTTGATGTGATTGTGAACTGGATGATCTACCTTGATAAGATGTGGACTCACATATAGAGTTTACTTATAACTACAAGTCATGGAAGTGTCAGCATTATATAATCATCTTTCTCTTTGTTACACATGCATTATGTTTCTAATGTCAAGTTCTGTAGCAGAGTCGACATAAAGGGGTATGTCACTGGGTTTGGTAATCCTGACTGGGCAAGGACTCATGAAGCTGCCACCTCGACAGCTCCTTCTGTTTTGGCAATTTTGGATGGTGGGGCCACATCTGTTGGTAAAACTGTCATGGATGAGATGGCCTACAGGTTAGAGTCAGAAGCATTTGATTTAGCTATCTGAGAATCTTCTTTACTAGTTTTGGTTCTTCAAAAAATATATTAACCATTACAATGCAACTGAATGTATCCTGAGAACAAGCAGATTGAATATTTCAGCAGATGGTTCCCTATGCAATTGTGTTTAAAGCTATATGGGAATTGGAAACCACATTAATGGGAATGCTTTTCCTTTCCCCCCTTTCCATTCCAAATCATTATCTGCAGAAATTGTGGCTGGTGCTTTGGATGGGAAACTCAGGATGGTGGTAGCCCACTTACTGTAATATTTGATCTGTGCTCTTCCAATTGCTCTGGAAATGAGCAATTACCAATCCATTCTTGCTAATTTATTCAAAGCACTTAGAATTTTGCATGCTTCTAGTTGCTTCCTAAATCCTAACTCTTTAGCTTAGTACCTTACGCCAAATCAAAGCAATGCTACTTGAAACATGCCGAAGATGAGATTCTAGTTTCTATATTTTCCTAATGTAATCTTGTGATGAATCTCATAATATGCTTTCCCATGAAGATTGCAGTTTTCAAATGCAGCAGTGGGTTTCGATAGTATCAATTCCATCACGATTATCCAGTGGAAATGCTGTATAACCTCCATAACTATATCTTTGCAGTATCAATGGAGAAAACAAGCATTATGGAACTCCCACTAATCCATGTGCTCCAGATCGGATACCTGGAGGGTCTTCTAGTGGTTCTGCTGTGGCAGTTGCTGCAGAGCTTGTAGATTTCTCCTTGGGTGAGATTCTTCAGTGCGGGTGGTTTCAGAATAGCTTTCCTTTTCTTTATTCGTTTCTTTGTTTCTGTTTTTAATTAAATATGGCCAGCTTAGTCGGTTTCAATGAAAATCTCACATCTTGTTTTAATGCTGTATGTGGATCAACATAAATGAGATGAAATCATGAAAGTCAAACATTGCATGAAAATGGCTGTAGTCTGACTTTACATCTTGTGAGCAGAACTTTATTTTGGTTATGCTTACTCCACACTAAATTGTTGTAGTTTGGGGTTGCCTTTATATCTTTTGTTTTACATCCTTGTTCCCTCCAGGCTTGCAACAAAAAAAGCATATAGCACAGTTAGAAGATGTTCAATTTTACAACCATGAGATTGTATGTTTGAGTCAAGTTACCAATAAGGAAAAAAAGTTGAAAAAATCAAATGCATATAAAAAAGATCACCTTAGATATAGTAATGACCTTGAGAGATTGGATTCTAATGCCTTTTTATTCAAACACGTTCTCCTGTGTTGGAGAATGGCGCTTGACGTTTTATTGTTTGATGCATTGTAAGTTGTAACCTTACTAGATAGGAAACTACCGGTTTTGGTCAATCAGATTTTGATCCATGTCAGATTATAAAGATGGTCAGTGCCATTTTGGTCTGATAAATGGTATCATGTTTGATCACATTATAGAGATCTACTCATAACCTTTGTCATGCAACTGTTGATCCCTGACTCTATAACACAGGTACTGATACTGGAGGAAGTGTAAGAGTGCCTGCAGCTTTCTGTGGTATATTGGGATTTCGGCCTTCACACGGATTTGTTTCTACTGTTGGTGTCATTCCAATGGCTCAAAGCTTTGATACTGTTGGTGAGGAATCAATATTGGACTTAGATAATTTATCAGATCAGAAAGTAATTAATCATTTATTAGTTCAGAAAGTGTAACGTCCCACCCATGCATGATATTGAACATCCCACCCCATACCCATGCATGATATTGTTTGCTTTCTTCCTACGGGCCCTTACGGTTTTGTTTCTGATGGGCCTCAACCCATCAAAAGGCCTTATGCAAGGTAAGGGTGTAAGCTCTATATATAATCCCATTCACTTTCCTCTCTATAGTCGATGTGGGACTCCAGGGCGTTACATAAAGTAATTAATCTTTCTTTCTCTTCTTTTTATTTGTAAGCTGGAATACAAACTGTTCACCTCAATGATAGTACATTTGCTCCTATGGCATGACATGGATTATGTTTTTAGAACAATTTTATCATTTCCATTAGGGCATATTTGTTTAATCGGTATTGCATTCCTAGGAATTATAAGCAATGCATTCCTATCAAACGGGCTGAATGTACAAGTTGAGGACCCACAAATGGCTAACAGATAGTCTCCCCTTTGGTAGGAAATGATCACCCAACCATCACCTTGGTAAATCAAATACTAGGAAAGTGAGGGTCTCATCTACATCTCCACTTTTTATCCTTCACTGAACTCTTTTATTGTCCTACATTAGAATTGTTTTTATTGGTAACAAAAAAGATTATGTTAATCGAAGAGTATCACAAAACATCCCAAACACAACAGAAGGGGAGATGGTATAAAAGAATTAACCAACCAACGACCAAATTTCTAGGTGAAAGAAACCGAAGGAAAAATTCTATCCACCCCTTTTTAGACAAGGAATCGGCCATACCACCAGCTGCCTACTCTACGTGCTTAAATTATACTATAGTCAAAGAGGACAAGTCCTTGGTCTTGTTGAAATAAAGCTGAAAAAGCCAAGGGCTCATAGCAGAGGAAGAAACCCAAGAGATGGCATTCAATTAATCACTTTTTGCTACAAGCTTGCCTTGAAAGGAAGCCACAAAAACCTGAACGCCTCCAAAATAGCCAACACTTTTGCCTCATTAGATCCCAAAATGCCTGCATGCTTAGAAAACAGAAGAAAAATGGCCCCTTTGCAATTTGGACGCACCCCACCAATACCATTATGTGCTGCTGTGCTAGCCTATCCCTAGTAGCTCCATCAATATTAAACTTCCAACACACCTTCTAAAGAAGGAGCCCAAGAAATCAACTTCCTTACCCTCGGAGGCCCACGTAGCAAGAAAGCCTCCCAATCATGTACAATATATCATCCACCCTTAGGCTATTAAACTCTCTCTTGGAAAAAGTTCGTTTGGCTATCCGAAGAATCACCTTTGGGAAAAGATCATCAACAGACACAATCAACCTCCTAAAGAGCCTGTCATTTCTTTCCTTTCAAACTAACCGTAAAATGGAAAGGGGAACATGCCTCCAGAGGATTGCACCACAACCAAAGAAAAGTAACGACCTCCAAGCCTCAACGAAGCCAACTAGAGACTCCGGAACATTTGGAAATACTATACTGAAGAAGGAAACAATGCCAATCAGTGTAAGAGAACTCGTAATGTAAGAAGAGGTCGTCGACTATTTTTCCGCTCTTACCTCATGACAAACAAAAATTTGAAATGGACTATGAAGTCATGCCTCTTCTCCTAAGATTGTCTGTCATGTATATCTTTCTTGAAACTGCTAGCCCACCAAATGCTTTCCACCTTCGGAGTGGCCATATCCAACCAAATGTACGAACTAAGGTCTAGGGCCCTTGATGAGAGACACCTCTTAAAACTCCTTGAAAAGTGAGTTGGACGTGAATGAGTCAGAAGGACATGACTAGCAAATACAAATGCATGCTTCTTCCCTACAATAAAAATGTTGGAAAGCAGACTCAATGACTCATACTATAAATTCCTACAAATTCAGTACAAAGCAGGCAAATAAGCCCTTTGTAATTCATTCAGTTCTGAATTCCATATATTTGTTCAGCTTGAATTCAAAGTCAATGGTTCTTTTGTTTTTTCCTTATTCATATGGTAGTTGTATGCTAACCTTATTGATTGATATTTGATAGAGAAGTATTTTCTGTGACGTGTTAATCCTTTAAATAATAGATCAAGAGCCAATTATGCCATATTTCTCTCTCACCAACTTCAATGGTGAAAATTGTTAGGATTCTTAACCAATTAGGCATATTCTTTGTGGGAGGTAATTAATTGGTTTGTATCCAATGGGCAGTTTGAGATGCATCCTTCTTGGATCATAAACAAATTGACTGGCTACTTGGACAACATGGAAATGTCCAATCTATTTATGTAATGGTAAATTAAACCAATTTCTAGCTTTTTCACACAATTATGGGATCATCTAATGTTTAATCTTCCTCACCCTTTTTAGTTCCATAGGAGCTTCGACCTGTTTATCCTCAATTAGGCCAGTTGATGAGACTAGATCCCCATCATATGTCTATTATCATGATGCATCATTTGAAGATAGATAAGTAAGCTTAGGAAGTAAGTTAGAAATCCAAGATATTCATCTTAAAGAAGGATGTAATGTCTTTAACTCCCAAACAATTTCTTGTGTTAAAGTACTTGTTTGTGCAGTTTCCCATCACCAACTGGTTTTGGGATTACTCGCTAGCAACTCTGAGATGGGTTCACAACCACATAGGGAAAAAAAATACCCTATGCTGCATTGTGTGTTTATAAAGGCGCAAGTACGTAGGGCAAGAAGCCCATGCCACGTTGTAGTCTTGTGTGGGCGTGTGCTTCGGGTCCGGGCGGTGTACCGCCCGAGGGGGGTGTTAAGTAATAAGTAGTTGTTTGTGTAGTTTCCCATCACCAATTGGTTTTGGGATTACTGGCTAGCAACTCTAAGAACTTGGTCATTGCCAATAGTGATGAATTGAAAGGACAATGAGAGTAATGGAGATGTTGCTACTAGATCTTATAGAGACAACTAACTAAATGCGTTTTGGCAGAAGATTGTCTTTCCTAGAGGGAAACTCTCAAAGAAGGAAGATGAACTTAATGAAGTGGAATGAGGTGATTAAGCCAAAAAAGGTAGGGGGTTAGCCTTGGGAAATTTTGACCTTAAAAATTGGTCTCTATTAGCTAAATGGTGGTGGAGATATGGAGAAGAGAAAGAGGCATTGTGGAGGAGGATAATAGTGTCTAAGTATGGGGAGGATGTTTGGGGGTGGGTGCCAAAAAGAGTCCTTAAGCATAAGTTGTCTACTTTTTGGGCTGTCATTTCTAGTTTTGGGGACCAGTCAAAGTCAGGGGGGAGGTCTTTGTTAAAGGTTTAGGTTTTCGTGTGGGGGAGGGGGAAATTGTCCGTTTTTGGTATGATGATTGGGTGGGTGTTGGTCCTTTACACCTTTTGTTCCCTAGACTTTTTAGGGTTGTGTAAAAAAAGAGGCTTCAGTTATAGAGTGTTTTTGTTTGGGATGGAAATGTGGTGTCTTAGAATATTATTTTTAGGAGGGCCCTCTGTCAATCGGAGGTGGAGGTTAGTGAGTCTTTGTCCAATCTTCTTTCTAATGTTTTCTTATGTAGGGATGTAGCTGACTTTCGTATTTGGAAGCCTCTTTCTAAAGGTTGGTTCTCCTCAAGGTCATTCTACAAGGAGATTGATCCTTTTGACGCAATATCATCTCCTTGTGCAGCAGTTTGGATGGGGTTTGTTCCACTTAGAGTGGAGGCTTTTTGCTGCTTGGCAGTGGTGGGAAAAATCTTGACAGCAGATGTTTTAAGAAGAAGGGGGCTAGTGTCTGATACTATTTCTGATATGTGTTGCCTTTGTGGGAGGGAGATGGAGTCGATAGATCACTTGTTCATTCATTATGGCGTCACTTCGTCTATTTGGGTTTTGTTTTTTCTAAAACAATGCGAAGTAAGTTGGTGTTTTTCAGGTTCTTTACCGATGGTGTTTGAAGATTGGAGGAGGGCCCCAATGGGTGGAAATGGTACGATCTTATGGAGAATTGTTCCTTTTTCCATTCTTTGGTCAATCTGGAAATAGAGGAATGATAGAATTTTCAACAGGAAAGAATCGTCTTAGGAGGATCTAATTTCAGCTATGCTTTTGAGGATCGCTAAATGGGCATGTGTTATAAAAGAATTTCAGAAATTAAGACATGACATTTTAAAAAATTGGGGAGCTTGTTTGAAGGCAGGTGCTTTAAAGAAGAAGAGGATAGTATCTAGTCTCCACCATGCGGAGTCTTAAAATTCAATGTTGATGGAGCAGCAAAAGGAAAATCGGGTTTTGCTGGCATTGGAGGTGTTCTAAGAAATCATATGGGGGAAGTTTTGTTTACGTTCTCTAAACATGTGGGGATCAAAGACTCTAATGAAGTGGAGGTTCTGACAATTCTAGAAGCTCATCGTATTTTTCATACCTCATTTCATCATTATCTTATTGTGGAGAGTGATTCGGATGACACTATTCCTTGGGTGAAATCTTTGAGGGGGCCATGGAAAATGCAATTTCTCTTCATTTAAATTAGTCATCTAATTTCTGACTTGTAGGTTACTTTTCAACACATTAGTAGATCTGCAAATGGGTGGTGGATTGTTTAGCTAAGCAAGGGGTTCATAGATCTTGTAATTTAAGCGCCTCTATATTGTTGTGTGTGGCTGGTTCATTTCTCTTATACCCGTTCCACTCTGAATGTCGCTTTTGTCTTTTTAATCTGAGTTCTACTTCTTTCATTTTGAAATAAAATTTACCGTTACCAATAAAAAAAAAAGGTTCGGAGTGGGTTCTAAGAGCTTATCTTAAGCCATAAATAGATTGAGCATTGCTACATGGCCCGACTGGGGTGACCGGGTTTTGGCCCGATCCCCCAGGAGGGCCATTGGGGCCAAGTATACTTTTTGAAATAGATTTATTTAGCTATATACGAGTCCTTCCGAGAAATCAAGTAGGAAACTTGGTGCAGCCATACAACATTTTCTTGAACATAGGTGAAGAGCATTTATAGTGATTGTGTGAGATATCTCTCACATGTCTGGAGGCAACTATCAAGATTGACTAAATAGCTCTCCTGCGCACAGGAGCTAATGTATTAATGTATCATAATTAAGGAATTTGGTCTCCTGCGAACTGTTCACATGGGAACTGTGCATAGGAGACGTCAAACAGGTGTGGCCCACCACGTGCAACATCTCTTGTGCACAGTTTACATGGGCATTGTGCACAGGAGAATATTCTCCCATAATTAATTGATCCCAAGTTTCGTTTTGTATCATTGAGCTACTAATTGAGCCTCTTAGTGGTATAGTGTCCGTCTCCCTGGATCTCTAACTGGTGAACCTTGCTACCAATTACTTGATCACTAGTAGGGTATGGAGCAATATCCCTATGTCAATCTCCTTAATGCTACCGTCTCATCTTTTGTTGTTTACCTCCAACTAGGGCCGTCAATTAGGCCCTCTTATGAGGGTCATGCTCTGGCTTGGCCCTCAAAATTATACAAAATGAGGGCTTTTGTTTTTCTTAAGGAGCCCGACGACTGGGCTTGGACAAAATTTTTGAAGGCTTGCCAATATAAGGGTCAGGCTTGGACAATAGTAGGCCCTAAGCCTTGGAAGTTCCAGTTTTTCTTCAATGTAGAGCTTTCTTCTCACTTGGATGTTGCCTTTCCACATGAGTTTAGATCTGCTAATAGTATACGGTATACGCTAGCAAGGAAAGTGATTATTAGTAGATCTTCTGTTTGGGTGGGATCCTTCTAGTAATTCTTGGGGTGTGGTAGGGTGGGGTATAATGCTTGTTTTTTTTTTTTATGTGGATTGATTTGACCATATATTTGGGTTTATTTGAACATGATTCTTATATTAATCTTTTCTATATGATAAGTAATTTTTATGTAAATAAGCCATGCACGATTTTTCTTCTTTTTTGCAAAGGCTTACCTACATACAATTGCTATATATGTGGATTTATTTGAGCATATATGTGAGTTTCTTTGAGCATATATCTGGGTTTGTTTGAGGATGATTATTATGTGAGTTCATAGCATGGGATCGCTTCTCTTTAGTTATTGGGTCTAATATTTAGCCTCATAATCAGATTCAACTCCAACGACCCACCTTTGGGATGGGCCACAATTTGAAAAATGAAGTGCTACATAATCCCTATGGTTGTTCTGTACTTAATTCATGTGAACTCAATGCCATGCATTCTATCAAAGGCCTAAAATTGATGAGTTCAAAGATAAGATTCACTAATACCATCAAATAATGTTATCTTGGATAGTAAATGATTGCCTACCCAGCACCCTACTAAATCAAATTGTAGTAAAGTGAATTTCCATCAACCACTATTTTTCTTGGTGCCCAATGGAAGTGTGGAAAAAGACTGATTTTCTTTTCTTCAGGCTCTAGGCATGGTCCTGTCTCAGGACGGTTGGGTGAGGGCCTAGGTAGTGCAGGTCCTCTGCAGGCCTTGGCCAGCCTCGGGCCTGGCTCGCATATGTTGAGGGTAGGGCTTAGACAACCTTGGGCCTGGCCTGGCCTAGTCCTTTGACAGCCTACCTCCAATATTCCTTTGAAGGTACCTGCTTATAAATAAAGGGAATGACGATTTACAATGCATTCAAGGACTGAAGAGAGGGAATATTTAAGTGGAAGAAGGCAAAGGCACTCCAAGATCTCTTATGTAGGATGTAAAATCCTGATGTGTTCTCCTGTGTCTGAGTAGGATCTTGTTTTGCTTATTTTCAACAAAGTATCTATATGCATGCCCAGCAGTACAAGGTGCAGGTTCCCACTTACCTTCGTGCATAAGATAGAACAATTTTGGTCGTATGAATAGTAAAGTAAAAATTTTGCGCATTTACTAAGAGATCAACTTTATATTAGAAGGAAAAAAATCACTTATAGTAGAAACACATCTATTTCAAATTACAAAAAGAAATTTCTATGTATTTGGATGGCTTATGTGGTGATGCCTTAACTACAAGTTTTGTTTGAGTGACATTTTATTGGAAGATGGTAAAGAAATAAAAATAAAAATAAAGAAGGAATAGAGTTGTTGATCATGTAGAAGAGGTCAATCTAACCCATGGTCATTGGCAGATCCACATGATCCAGGCCCATCTGGCTAAATTCATCTAGAAACTTAGGACCATATCCACACACGTGGATCCTTGTTAGCCTACTAATTATAGGAGATTTGATGATACAAATTAGTCAATTGTATTTATTAAATGATCGATTGTGATCTGTAATATTTGGTAAAGAGGCATATACCTTGACAACAGTACATTATTCGTTCTTCTTCTTGATCATTTGATTCTTCCTCTTGATCATTTGATTACATGGGTATCAGAGATTTTTTTTTTCAATCAAGGGCTCATACCATCTCGTTGTTGGACCACCACCTGCAAGCACCCCAGACCACCATCATCGTCGCCCTATAGTCGCGGTATCGTCGCAGGACAGCCTCCTCCGTCGTCGCAGGACAGCCAGCCGCCTCCTTTTTTTGTCGCCCTTTTCTCCATCTCTCTCTGGCATTGAAACAAATCAGATAAGCCCTTCCTTTCCCTTTTCTTTCCGGGCACAATAGTCAAGAGGCAAAAAGGACCAACCTCACTTATCCGAGTTGGTCATTGTTGGGCTTGACCTGAGTTCAGGCTTGACCTGAACCCAACCCAACTAGTAACATCTTTTATTCAGATTTCTGCTATTTTACGAGTAGGGACTCGTTGATCTTACATTTTATGGCATTTTCGTTGATATTCATTGTTAACATTGGTTATAAGTTTTGATTCTTCACCTCGCTGGATCTCTTCTTCGTGGCATCTCAACACTCCGGCATCAACATCATCTGATGAGGATCATTTTTGGGATCAAGCCAGCATCTTCTTTCTGTGTGATCAGCATCTTGGCATATCAGTGTTCCACTGACTGACTGATCGACTGACCCCAAATCATTAATTAGGGTCCACCTCTGTTCAATATCTCCTGCCAAAAACTCTTCTCAGGTCACTACTTTATCTGAGATTTCTCATTCTCTTTCAGAATTTTTTTTTATCTTTGCTGGTTATGGAGAAACAAGATATTAATTCTTGTTAAATTAAATGGCAAAAATTATATGGCATGGTCCTTTCATCTCCAACACTTTGTGGAGGGCAAAGAACTAAGGGGATTTTTGGATGGCACAACTGTACAACCCACTAATGATGCTAAATCTGTTGCAACTTGGTCCCAAAATAATTCTAAAGTGGTTACTTGGATTCTTAATTCCATTGAATCCAACATTAGCTCTTCCGTGCAATCCTCTAAAAAGGCTTCGGATATGTGGGATCATCTGAAGACATTATATCATCAGGCAAACAAGGTGAGGCAATTTCACCTAAAGATTGAATTAGCTAAATATGGGCAAGGAGACAAGGCAGTTCAATACTATTACAATGGCTATCTTACTTTATGGAATGAAATTGATTCCATGATCTTGATCGATGTACCAACAGAGGCCCTTTCCTCTGTCATTAAGATACAAAAGAATGCTCATATTAGCCAGTTCTTAATGAACTTACGGCCTGAATTTGAGTCTGTCCGAGCTGCTTTATTAAACATAGAGGTACCTTCAAATCTTGATACTTGTGTTCAGGAGGTTCTGAGAGAAGAAAGCCGCCTCCAATCCCAAACTCATATAAATGAGGAACCGAAGGCCTTTCTTACTCCTGCGTCTGAAACTCTGGCTCTGAAAACTACTCAAGGACAGTAGGTTCAATGCTTTGAATGTAAAGCTTTTGGGCATGTTGCGAAGCATTGTAGAAAGAAGAACTTTTGTAATTACTGCAAAAGAAATGGACATCTCATTTTTTAATGTACTCGCCGACCTCCACGAAAGCCTGATTCATATCAGCAGGGACCCATCTACAACAAGCCAGCCCTTCAAGCACAAGCTGCAGAAAGTGAAATCAGTTGTTCTCAGTCTATGTCTTTCACACCATAACAAATTCGAGACATGATCAATGCTTCCATTGCATCTGCATTTACCTCAATGGGTGTCTCTCGTCGGTATCCCTCTCTTGCCTTATCTACTTCCCTTTCACCTTCATCATGGTTTATAGACTCAGGGGCCTCCAACCACATGACTGCTGTCAAACAAAATATCCATGCCATCCAACCATATACTGGAAATGATAAAATTGTTGCTGCTAATGGTCAAAAATTGTCTATCTCTGGCATTGGATCCATAGCCCTTGAGACTGCGCAGGACCAATCTTTTCTTCTCTCTAATGTTTATTTTGTGCCTCATTTATCTGCTAATTTACTATCTGTTGGCCAGTTAGTGGATAATGGATACTCTGTTCACTTCAATTCATCTGGTTGTGTTATACAGGACCGAAAAATGGGAAGGTGATCGGGACAGGGCGTAAGCACAGACGGTTATTTCTACTTGATATTGGCCTTGGATCTCTTTTGGCTACTTCACTTAGTTCTATGACCAATTTGTGGACCATTTGGCATAGGCGCCTTGGTCACTTAAATAATGATAGATTAACATCTTTATTTCGAAATGGTTGCTTGGAAACCTTTGTTGATAATAAAATGCTTACTTCATTTTTACGTTCTCGTTGTCTTTCCTGTTGTCTAGGCAAAAGTCACACTTTACCATTTCCTATACGTGATTCACGAGCTAGTACTCCCTTTGATATGGTTCATAGTGATGTCTGGGGTATTGCACCAAAATGCAGTAGGCTAGGTTATAAATACTATGTAACCTTTATTGATGATCACTCTAGGTTTACATGGATTTATTTCCTTCGAGCTAAATCTGAAGTTTTGCCTACTTTCAAGAAAATTTTCAATTTCGTGCATACTCAATTTAATAAAATTATCAAGGTACTTCGCTCTTATTCCGGAGGAGAATATATTTCTGGGGAATTTTCCTCATTTTTGTCAGATAAGGGAATTGTTCATCAAAAGTCATGTCCTTATACACCACAGCAAAATGGTATCGCAAAAAGAAAAAATCGCCACATTCTTGAAACAGTTAGGGCCTTGCTCATCGAATCAAAGGTTCCGACAATCTTTTGGTGTGAAGCAGTTCATACTGCTACTCATTTAATCAATAGGCTACCAACTCTGGTTTTAAATAACATCTCACAATTTGAAGTTATCTATCACTCTCCACCAAGTTACTCTTTGTTGCGAACCTTTGGTTGTCTCTGTTTTGTCCATCTACCATCATTTGAAAGAACCAAATTATCTCAACAAGCAGCTAAATGTGTCTTCTTGGGGTACAGTGACGAGCATAAGGGATTTGTTTGCTATGATCCAGAAGCTCATCGAACTTGCATTTCCCGTAATGTCTTATTTGTTGAGCATGTTCACTATTATTCTCTTCCGTCAAATTCTCATGTTTTGGATGTTTCCTATCTTCCTCGATTCCAGGATCCCACATCACCTCCTATGTTACAGCTCTGTAGTCGAAGACAGAAGCAGCCTCCTGCAACTACTTCTACTCCCGATCATCCTACATTGCTGGCTCCTTCACAACAAGGTGATAGTTTCTATGTTCCTTCTCCACAACCAGCACCACCTCCACCACCATCACATCCACCTGCGGCAACATCTTCTCCACCACCACATCCACCTGTGAGGCGTTCCACTCGTATATCCAAACCTCCTGACCGTCTTAGTCTTTCTGCATTTCTTAGTGACCCCGATTCTCTTTCAATTCCTTCTTCTTATTCTCATGCGAAAGAGATACCCAAATGGTAGGATGCTATGACGGAAGAATTGTTGGCTCTCTAATCAAATCACACATGGGATCTAGTTCCAAGACTAGCCGAGGCTCCAATTATTGGTAGTAAATGGGTTTATTCTATCAAAGAAAAATCATATGGAAGTCTAGATAAATATAAAGCTCGTCTTGTTGCTCAAGGATTCAAGCAAGAGTATGGTATAGACTATGAAGAGACCTTTGCCCCTGTTGCTAAAATGACTGCTATCCGTGCCATACTGGCAGTTGCTGCTATACGCCATTGGCCTCTTTGGCAAATGGATGTCAAAAATGCTTTTTTGCATGGGGAGCTCCGTGAGATGGTTTTTATGAAGCCTCCTCCTGGATATGCATGTCCATCTAATCATGTTTGTCGTCTCAGAAAATCGCTCTACGGCCTCAAGCAAGCACCTCGTGCATGGTTTGAGAAATTTCGAAATGCTATTCTTCGCGTGAATTTTTCTCAAAGTCCTAATGATAATTCAATGTTTATTCGGCGTACTAGTACTGGTTGTACTCTCTTGTTGCTTTATGTAGACGACATGATTATCACTGGGAATGATGCATCAGGTATTACTGCTCTGAAACACTATCTCATGAGCCATTTCAAGATGAAGGACTTGGGACCCCTTACTTATTTTCTTGGATTGGAAATTTCTTGCACTAAGGCTGGCATTTACATCCATCAAAGAAAATATGTTGAAGATCTATTATCAATGGCCCATCTGACAGATTCCAAAATTGTTGATACTCCAATAGAACTAAATACAAAAATTCGGAGAGAAGAAGGCAACCCTCTTCTTGATCCAACTTTGTATCGACGACTTGTTAGGAGCTTAGTATATCTAACCATGACTCGGCCAGACATATCTCATGCCGTACAAGTTGTCAGTCAGTTTGTGAGCAATCCTCATAAACCCCATATCACCGCTGTTCATCGAATTCTTCGTTATCTTCGAGGTTCTCTTCATCGTGGACTCTTCTATTCCTTTACATCCTCATTTCATCTTCAAGGATATGCAGATACGGATTGGGCTGGTTGCCCTAACTCTAGGAGATCTACCACTGGATGGTGTATGTTTCTAGGCACATTTATTATCTCCTGGAAGTGCAAAAAACAAGCCACGGTCTCCAAATCTTCAGCTGAAGCTGAGTATAGATCAATGTCTTCTGCCAGCAGTGAGATCATTTGGCTTCATCGACTTCTTCGGGAACTTGGTGTGCCAATTATTGGTCCCACTCTATGATGCACGGATACTTCAAAATGGGCGACGTATAGTATCCGATACTTCACTTTTTATGTGAAAAATCCATGTCCCTTCCGTATCCATGTTGTGTCCCTATCGTATCCATGCCGTATCTGGGCATCATAGGTCCCACTCCACTTTATGCTGACAATACAAGTGCAATATTAATAGCCAACAATCCCGTCTTTCATGAGCGCACTAAGCATATTGAAGTTGACTGCCATTTCATTCGCCAGCATGTCCTCTCCGAAGTAATTGATCTTCCGCACGTCTCCTCACAGAATCAGCTTGCAGATCTGTTTACCAAATCAGTACCCCGACCACGTCATGATTTTCTTACTACCAAATTGATGCTCTGTTCACAACGGCATCAATTTGAGGGGGAGTGTAGAAGAGGTCAATCTAACCCAGGTTCATTGGCAGATCCACATGATCCAGGCCCATCTGGCTAAATTCATCTAGAAACTTAGGACCATATCCACACACGTGGATCCTTGTTAGCCTACTAATTATAGGAGATTTGATGATACAAATTAGTCAATTGTATTTATTAAATGATTGGTTGTGATCTGTAATATTTGGTAACATTGTACTATAAATGAACTGTCATCAACAAAGAGGCATATACCTTGACAACAGTACATTATTCGTTCTTCTTCTTGATCATTTGATTCTTCCTCTTGATCATTTGATTACAGATCATACCAATATCAAGTGAAAAGAATCTTCAGCTCTGTCCCCTTCCTCATGGAGGCCATCACAAGGCTACTTAACCAAGGAATTTTATTCAACAAGTTGACCTACAGAAATAAAGTTATCAAACAGCCCAGAAGCAAGCATAACATTTCTTAAGATGAGATTTATCAGGAGACAGAGGCAGGGAGATGGTCTCGGTGCCCATGATAGACAGTTGTTCACTGGTGCCAGTCAAAATACTTTGGTTTCTTTTAGAAGGATACTTTTCATTAAGGTTTCGATAAAATACAATACTTATATTATTGGAGGGACCAATATGAACCATTCTGAGGATTAAGGCTGACGGTTTCCTGAGAGACTGTGGCTGATAGTGTAGTGTTAGCAAATGTGTAAATCATTTTGTTGGTGCTATCCAGAGTCACTGATCAGGGGTTTTGCAGCAATCGCGAAAGTTCTTTTTACAATTTGTGGCAGCATAACTATCTACTGAAAAAGAAGATACGTATTATGAATCCTAGAAGGCTACACAATTTTAAATGGTCATGTAGGATCACAATTCACAATGAAAGTAGCTTCATAGCGTGAGTGCTTGTTCAATTCTTTATGTCATACAATGCCAGCACAATCAGTAATTATGAAGTGCTCATCTTATTTGTTCTGAGACAACTTTGTCTTCCAGGATGGTTTGCTAGGGATCCAACAATCTTGAGAGAAGTAGGCCATGTGCTTTTGCAATTGTCCGAAGTTTATCCTGTGCAACCTTGTTGTATTATCATTGCAGATGATTGTTTCAGTCTTCTAAGCATTCCGAGTGATCGAGTTACAAAGCCTCTCATTAAGTCCATAGAAAAATTGTTTGGGAGTAAGTGCTTTCTCTAGTAGTTTCCAATTCCAAACCCCCCCTCCCTCTCTATATTACATACATACATGCATACATACTTGTTATTTGATTTTAGATGGTATGCATATTTCAATACAATATTCTATAATTTCTGTTATTGTAGGCGAAATTGTCAACCACATCAAACTTGGAGACTACGTTGAAGATAAAGTGCCAAGTTTAAAGCATTTTATGAGCACTTATTGCCAAAATCAGGAATATACAGTTCCGTCTTTAATGGCACTTTCAAATGCCTTGCGATTGCTTCAGAGGTGTGTATCTTAATCACAAACACTGGTTTCAAATGCATTGAATCATTCTATTTGAGAAAAAAAAAAAGAAGAAGAAGTGTTATAACTCCACTAAAATCATTTCTCTACTTAAATGAGATAATGTACAATACTACAATTTTAATCCCATGCAAGGGTATGTACAGAATAAAACCCTCTAGTCAGAGGACATTTGCTGATGTTTTAAGAATAATCGCTTAGTTTCTCCTACACTTGAATTTCATCTTTTCCTGCTTTGAGGGACTGAGGTACAAGAGTTAACTGTTGTTTCTTCAACCCTGTAGTGTCATGTCCTTGTTCCATGCCTAAGCATCATCTATAGGGGTTACAGCTAGAAAGGTCTGGGTTTTTGATGGATAAGTTAGAAGTTCACCTTTTTAGGGTAAATTCTCTGCTTCATACTGTCAACCAATTGACCATGCCTTTTACCATGATTCACCTGGTTCAAAGATGTCTTCTGCTTTGTCTCTGGTTGCTATGTGAAATGTATAAATTTTACTTTAATAGTTTTGTGGAACATTTCATGAATGCACTGAGTAGAGAGAGGATCAGTGCATCTTTTCATTTGTAGAAGTTATAAATTACCTTCAAGGCCTAAATTAACCAAACAGGTATACGAAAACAGAAAGTACATGCTCTCCTTAACATGTTATAACACATTCCCTCTCGCGTAGAGGGCTGGAGGTACAGGTTCGCTCTCCTTAACATGTTATAACACATTCCCTCTCGCGTAAAGGGCTGGAGAACAGGTTCAAACATGTGGCAGGTTCTGCTTGTGCTCTTATAGGTAGTACTGCCGCCACTTAGCACATAAAAGATGCATTACCATACCAAAACAATATGATACCAGGGTAAGTTATAACTGCAAGTAAACACATCTCTTCACGATAGTACAGATGTTCCCATATCACCAGTCAATTCTAGTGTGCAGAACATCTCTTTGAAAATTTGATCAATGAAATGCCATACTATCATATGGTGGTTTTAACTTGCAGAAAGAAGACATCTTAAGTAGAACATTATATTTCTAAATCACAAACTTTCATTGCTTCATTGCCATGCAGCACACGTTTTCATGTTTAGTGCTTTATTGTTAGTGATGAGTAGCCTATAAAATTTGAAGCATAGGTTTGAGTTCAAAAATAACCATGGAGAATGGGTCAGTACTGTCAAACCCGATTTGGGTCCTGGCATATTTGAACGAGTTTGGGAAGCCCTTAAGACAACAGGTGAAGACACTGATAGATGTCAGATGGTTATTACTGAACTTCGTGCTGCTCTCAGCGATCTTCTGCAGGTAACATTTCTCTCTGAATATCTTTTTCTAGCAGGTATTTACTGGGTTTTCATCAGTTAGAATGCCATGCATTATTATTATCTGGAATGTGGATGTTTTGATGTCTTAAACCTTTTTAAATATCATTTAGTTGCAGCAGTAGCTGCAGGTACCAAACAACTGTAGGTATCAACAGCCACAGCTAGAAGGAACCTGTTAAAGGCTACATTTTCCTAGTATTGTAGTCCTCATAGAGAGCTACTTCTACAAGTTATTTAACGATAGCAGTAGTAATGACATACAATTGGGGCAACTTACCATTTCTAGGGAAGAATCGAATCATATGTTTTATAGGAGAATCAGTAGGGAAGAAGTTAAAGAAATATTGAAAATGATGAAGAATGGGAAAGCGGTTGGGCCAGATGGTATCCCTATTGAGGTTTGGAGGTGCTTGGGGGAGGAGGGCATAAGTTGGTTGACAAAGCTTTTTAATGTAGTGCTAAGAGCAAGAAGATGCCTGATGCATGGAGGAAAAGTATTCTTATACCTACATACAAGAACAAAGGAGATATTCAGAACTGTGCGAACTACCGCAGGATTAAAATGATGAGTCATACAATGAAATTATGGGAGAGAGTTATTGAGAGAAGACTAAGAAGAACAACAAACATTTCAGAGAATCAATTTGGTTTCATGCCTGGGAGATCAACCATGGAGGCTATCTTTCTCCTGAGAAGGTTAATGGAACAGTATAGAGAAGGTCAGAGAGATTTACATATGATGTTCATTGACTTGGAGAAGGCCTATGACCGAGTTCCTAGGGAGATTCTATGGAGAGTACTAGAAAAGAAAATAGTGTGTGTCGCATATATTGAGGCGATAAAGGATATGTATAATAGAGCCGTGACATCTATAAGAACGACTGGCGGAGAGACTAAAGAGTTTCCTATCATGATTGGTCTACACCAAAGCTCTGCGTTAAGCCCGTACTTGTTTGCCCTAGTTATGGATGAGATTACAAGACATATTTAGGATGAGGTACCGTGGTGTATGCTATTTGCAGATGACATTATTTTAGTGGATGAAACGAGAGGAGGAGTGAATGCTAAGCTAGAATTGTGGCGAAAAACGTTAGAGACAAAAGGGTTTAGGCTAAGTCGATGCAAGACGGAATATATGGAATGCAAGTTTAGTCAAAGTAGGACACTTGGTAACTTAGAAGTAAGTTTGGGCACACAAAAGACTATAGAGAGAAAACTTTAGGTACCTTGGATCTATGGTGCAACAGGATGGAGAGATTGATATTGACGTAAGTCACAGGATTCAGGCCGGGTGGACCAAATAGAGGAGTGCTTCGGGGGTCTTGTATGATCGGAAAGTCCCCCTCAAGGTTAAAGGAAAGTATTATAAGGTGACGGTACGTCCAGCGTTGTTATTTGGATCAGAGTGTTGGGCAGTAAAGCATAAGCATGTTAAGAAGATGGAAGTTGCGGAGATGAGAATGCTAAGATTGATGTGCGGGATCACAAGGAGAGATAGGATTAGGAATGAGGAGATTATGGGCAAAGTAGGAATAGCACCGATTAAAGATAAAATGAGAGAAAATCGACTAAGATGGTTTGGCCATGTTAAAAGGCGCCTAACGGAGGCACCTATTAAAAGGTGTGAAAGCATGGAGATTGCCCAGAGTAGGAGAGGGAGAGGGAGACCCAAGAGAAGTTGGAAAGAAACTATTAAACATGACCTTGCCTACATGGATCTAACGGAGGACATGGCCCTAAACAGATTTGATTGGCGTCGTCAAATCCATATAGCCGACCCCACCTAGTGGGAAAATGCTTGGTTTGGTAGCCCTCATAGCAACTGAGAGTAAATGCAGTGGCTTTGGGTACCTTTAGCAGCCATCAGCAAAGTCATTACAATTCTAACTCTTCAAATGGAACTTCATTAGTTTATCCAATGAGGACACTGTGAGAACTTGGTCTGGGCGGCACCCTTAACCACGGGGAGGAGCATGTCAACCACGAGCTTCAAACAGTGAGAATCAGTTAACCCGCATCGGAAATATCCTAGTCCTGACCCTAGGCTTATAAGTCAAACTCCGTCTTAACTCAACATGAGGCCTTTTAAAACCATGCGGCCCCGAAAACCGTAAGAACTCCGAAGTTAAACGTGCTCGGGCGGGAGCAGTACTAGGATGGGTGACCTCCTTAGAATTCCTCGCGCGTGCACGTGGGCCAAAGCGGACAATTTTATGCTGAGTTGGGTTGGGTTGTGACAGACACCTAAGTATCCGTTTGCTTTCAGAGAAAACCAATAAACTGATTTTGTTCCATTAAGAGGGAGAAGTATATATTTATAGGATACAATAACAGGTAATCAGAAGTGAGAGAAAGCTAATGAGTCTTAATCTATCCTAGAGATATATCCTAATCCTATGCTTTTAGTATAGATTTCTTTAACATACCCTAGCACACAATTCTATCTTCTAACAAGATCGTAACAAATTAATGAGAGAGAATATCCATACTTTGTCACGTGCTTTAGGGTTATTATGGTGTACGACTATCATCAAATCATCATCAGAGCCTTGCCCCAACTATGTTGGGGTCGGCTACATGAATTATGTTTCTCCATTCCGATCTATCTTGAGCCAAATCCTCAGATAAGTTGTATTTTTTTAGTAATTTTAGTACCTCAATCCACATCCTCCTCGGCCTACTCCTTCCCCTTGGTGGGCCATTAACCTATATAGCCAAATTTATCCTTACCACTGCTATTGCTGGCCTGCATTTGACATGCCCAAACCATCTCAAATGGGTCTCAGACTATCATCAAATATTTTGTGTTAATTCACGCACATGCACACATTGAGAGAGAGAGAGAGAGAGAGAGAGAGAGAGAGATGACGATGATGATGGGGCTGTGATTATGCATGCACCCATACAATGAATGTGTTTTTGCATGCACACAGCTCTCTCTGTGTGTGTGTGTGTGGGTGGGTGGGTGTGCATGAACACGTGTTATTCTGTTGTTTAATGGCATTTTCCTTTCTTTGTAACCTTCCTGACATTCCTTTTAGGATTCTGGAATTCTTGCAATTCCAACAGTTCCTGGGCCTCCACCAAAACTACATACCGAAGTGACTGCATTAGAAAGTTACCGTGCTAGAGCTTTCAGTTTGCTAGCTATTTCTGGAATGTCAGGTCTATGCCAGGTATTCTCTGGATTTATTGACTGAAGATCACGACTTCCTACCTTTATAGGCATATTAATGATTATAATTTTCTTGTTGCTATTTCTTCTAAACTACAGGTTACCATACCACTTGGAATGTACAACAATCTCCCAGTGGCTGTTTCTCTCTTAGCCAGACATGGAGGGGATCAGCTTTTACTTAATCTTGTACATACCATTTATGGTACGCTTAAAGAACAGGTCAGCAGTGTAGAGAAACTGAGTGATTGAAGTTTTGTGAGGTGATTTTCTTGAGACTCTAGACAGTAAGTGATCATTATATTTACTTCTCTTAACCCATGCATGTCCTCTTTTTTATTTATTTAGATTTTTATGATAAATGGAGAAATATGATCTTGAATGATGCGCTGAATGCTTTGCGCTGCTAATGGTACAGGTGAAAAACCAAATATGTATACTGCATCATTTTCAAGGACTGAAACTTCGCAAGGACCTGTAAAATGTGGTGGTCAGTACCCTCCTCTGAGTAGGTAATTGTCTGTGAAAGGATTCCAGACCTTTTAGCAGAGCTCTTGCTTATTTGAGGCTAATTGTTATTATGTAATTCACTCCTTCTAGGTCTGTTTTGTGTTTAATCACACATTTTACATGTGATCAATCTGATTATGGAGCCAACTCTATCTGGAGTTAAATTTGACCTAGTGTCAATCATGACAAGGATAGCACAGCGGTTTGCATCTGCGGTGGGCCCCCACCTAGGGGCCCAAAGTGGCAAAACATATTAGTGAACATGATGGAAGTAAGTAATGGGATTGAAGCCTGTAGCCTGTGAACCGTTATATATGCTTTATGACCATGTCAATTTCACCAGTATCTGCATGTAAATGACTAATGTGGTGAATTAAACAACTCAGAATATACAATCACAAGGCTGCCACAATTGCACTTTTCAACTGTACTGCAAGTTCTTGTTAGAGAGAATAATAAACAAATAAAGAAATAAACCATCTTCCTTTCTGGGTGATGATAGCACTTGTTTAGGGTGATTTGATCCAAGGATGAATACCAATCTGATCATGATCAAACACGGCCGGTGCCAAAGCACATGACCCCCATGGCCCCACAAAGGTTTTTTTAGTAGGTATATTTGTTATTATCATTTGTAATAATGTCAACTTACAAAGTAATCAATAATCAGAATGATTTCCCAGCTTTGACAAACAATGTTTAACTGAACTAAAATGTGAGTCACAAAATCTCTTTCTTGGGAAAATATTAGGATAGTTCTAAACTTTTTATCAAGGTAATTTATTTTGAAAATATTCAGGGAAATAATACAAATAATAATTTAAAGAACAAAAAAAAAAAAAAAGATAAAAATGTTAAACTTTGACATATTAATAACTTTTCCTCATTTTCATTGCAAACTTTTGTGGCATTTTCAAGTTTCATTTTGGAAATCACTCATTAGGATTCTGGCCATCTCTCCTCGACTCCCCCTTTTGGAAGGTTACAAGTATCATAGTTTCAACTTTTTAAATGAATTTTACCAAATTTTTTTTTTTTTAATGATTGCCACGGGTTCAGTTTTCTTATTTCTAAAGATAAGGTAATTCAATGCATTCCATATTGCCCAACAACACAGAGCAACTATCGAAGCCTTATGCAATATAGTTTTTTTTTTTTTTTTTTTGGGTAGCCCAAGCCCAGCCATGAGAGCACCTGCAAAGGTAGGGAGAGAACACCCGCATTACGCAGGGAAGAGGCACCCCCTCAAGCAGGGACAAAGCATACACAAGGATCAATTTATTCACCGGGTGAGAGGTAGGGTTCCCAACCAACTCAGCTGCCTCTGGTTCTCATGCGATAAAGCACTTAAATCCATTTGATTTGATTGAGGGGCATCACAAAATTCGTTCCACCATTCTCTTAGAATAAGATTATTTATAGGCTCCCAATATAAACCCAAACATGATCTTTGGAAACACTGCAAGGAGAGAAGCAGTGCTCAGCTGAATCAAGACCTCCAACCAGGATGGATCTTACCAGAATCACAGTGTTCGAGTATTTCACTCACACAACTTGATTTTTGAGGCAGCAGAAGTCTCCATCCAAAAATGCCTCAATTTGGTAGAAGGGTCTCCATTTTGGCTTGGTGGGATTGGGGGCCCCAGGAAACAGATTTTTGGGTAGAAACAGTTATTGCTTGCTAGTTTAGTTTGGGGGAGGTGGAAGGAGGTGGAAGGTAGGGAGGACTGTAAGCACATTATTCAGGTCTTGGGAAGTAGCTTGAAATAGGGTAAAGTAAAAGGAGATTACTTTACCTGTCCCTGGCAGTTAATCCAAACACGTTGAGGAGTTTAAAAAAAAAAAAAAAAAACCCAACCCTCTTCTACTTTACTCTCTACCAAACAAGTATATATGTTTCTCTGAAGGGTGGAATGAAATAAAAATTGAAGAGTCCCAAAGCCATAACTTGAGGAGTAGTATTATTTTATCATTATTATTGGGCTTTTATTTTTTACCCCCTCACCTTTTTCTTGATTCGACCTCTAATTTTATTCAATTCCATCCCTCGTGCAAACAAATAGCTCAAGCTTAGGATAAAGTAAGCTCAAGTGTGTGGTGGGGCCCACCTGGGGACCCACATGAGGATGGGGGTAGGGGGGATTTCAAGGACTCCATGGGATCTTCCTCTTTATAAAAAATCAGCCTCAAATGCGATTTCTATCATCTCCATATGGGCCCAAAAGTCTAACGGTTAACAGTCCATTTGGATTGATATATAGTCGATCCAACGGTTGAGTAAATTCGGATCTGACCGAAAATTGGTGGACATGTTCAATTTAGGGAAGTCATGTGTTTGGTCCATTTGGATGGACCAAAGGTGGGCCCCACAAGCATGAGCTTAAGAACTTTTTTCCTAAGCTTGAGCTTAGGAGAGCCTTGCTCTATATGTATATATAGAATACAATCACGAAGGAAAAGAGTTTTGCACATCATCTACCACCAAGGCAGTTAGATGATAATGAGCCTATGAGTGGTATGCATTATTGAAGTTACATATGGGATGGGATAAAGACCAAGCTGTGTGATTGTTTTGACTAGAGTGTTGGGATCCAGTATAGTTAAAAAAATGATTAGGAGTTGGTGTGCTAAATGAGAAAAATTAAATTGAGTTGATGGATTCCACCTCATTTGATAGCCAGTTTTTCATGGAAAAAGTGAGGATTAAGGAGATGGTTTCCATGTTACAGTAAAATCTATATTTGGTTCGTGCAACTCCTTTTTATTGCTGAAAACACAAAAATATGCTAAGTTTTTCATGATTTCTCATAAAATAAATTCCTATGGGGAATAAGGGAAAAAAGCTTCCTAAGGGAAAAAAGCTTCCATTGAATGTGTTGGAGTGGCGTCTAGCAATATAGTTACACCAAGCTCATACATATTGGAGTCATCAAGGAATCCATTGTTGCAGCCAACAACTCTTGAGGAATCAAGCCTCTTTCCTTTGTTGGCACCTAATGGCTAATGCAGATCACATACTACAGTGGATTACCCTTTCCATGGTTGTCAAAAGCCAAGGAAAATAGAGCTCCGAGGATTCCACTCACGCAGGATTACTCTCTCTGCACAAAGGAGTCCTATTTTGGATGAGGGGGGGAGGCAGGGAGCCGAAAGAAAGGAAAAAAAAAAAAAAACATCCCCACCAAATTATCATAACCCTTGATTTAATAGGTTTAAAATTTAATTGTGTCTTAGCCATGGATTTTGTTGAGATTCAAGCCAAGAGTGAGAGTAGGTTCGGGCTCATGTAAGATCACAGGATGAACTGGTCAAAAGTGAGCCAAGTGGGCCCATAGTAGTAGAACATGTTTCCTGTGGGGGAGAATTTAAAAATAGTCCTTAAGTTTTAGCTGTATTTCAAAAAAGAACACAACTCTCAAAACTTTTTCAAACTAGCCCCAAAGATTTTCAGGAAGTTTTTAGTTAAGGACATCCACCTACTTAAAGTTATTTTTCGGCAACTTTTTTCCTTCTTTTAAATAACCAAATTACCCTTTATTGTAATAAAATTCTCTTTCACTTTCTCTATATTATCCTCATTTTCCTTGTTGGTGTCCTCACGGTGATCAAGGACATCTAGTATTCCCACAGCGAATGATTGCATGTAGTGGCTGCTAAAACCATATCATGGCTATAAATGAAAGATAATTTTTGTATTTTTAAAATATTGAGGGAAAAAGTCACCTAAAAATACCTTTAAATGTCCGGATGTCTTTAATTAAAAATTTACTGGAAAGCTTAGAGACTAATTTCAAAAGTTTTAAAATTTATGTCTTTTTTTTAAATAAGGTAAAAACTTAATTCCATATTTGAAAATTTCCCTTCGTGTGGAGAGTATCGAAGAGTAGACGGCATGGCATCACACAGACAAAATGTATCATCGGTCTTTCCTCCCCGTCTCCTATAAACACTTCCCTGCAGCATCTGCTCCTACCAAGAATTCTCTCTCTCTCAGTCATTTCCACAAACACTTCTCTCTCTCTCTCTCTCGGTCATTTCCACAAACACTTCTCTGTCTCTCTCTGAAGATTCAAACGTCGATTGATGGCGTTATTATTCCTCCTTTGGATTCTTCTTATCGTTGCAATCCCTTGCTCTCTCCTCCTCCTACTCTCCTTCCTCGTCCGCCCACGCCCCGTCAAAATCCCAATCAAAGGCCGCCACGTCTTCATCTCCGGCGGCTCCAGCGGCATCGGCCTCTCCCTCGCCCGCCTCGCAGCGGCAGAAGGCGCCCGCGTCTCCATCCTCGCCCGTAGCCCCGAAAAGCTCCAAGAAGCACGACAGTCTATCCGCCTCGCCACCGGCGTCGACGTCGCCGTCTTCAGCGCCGACGTCAGGGACGCGGAAGCCGTACGCCGGGCGCTCGACGAGGCCGGCCCTGTGGACGTGCTCATCTGCAATCACGGCGTGTTCGTCGCTCGAGAGCTTGATTTGCACGATGTGGAGGGTGTGAAGTTCACTATCGATGTCAATTTGATTGGCACCTTCAATCTCATCAAGGCCGCGCTGCCCGGGATGAAGAATAGAGGGCAGCGTGGGCCTGGTTCGATCGCTCTCATGTCGTCCCAGGCTGGTCAGGTATGCGATTTCTTCTACTCCTAGGGTTTAACGTGGTTAGTGGCGTGTTTTGGTCAACTATATCTTTTTTTTTTTTTTTTTTTTTTTGTCTTGGAATGGTTACTATATCCAAAATTGGGGCTTGTTCAATCAAAATTTGCATTACAGCTTCAAATTCACTGAATGGGGAAGGAATTTTACACCACCTCAAAAAGAAAAAAAAAAAAAAAACACTCAGATTTATGTAATGTTTACATCAATGGGATTTAACCAAACAACCAGGGATCAATTGCTGGCTGCCTGTAGTGCCTACAGTGGGGGACTTGGGTGAGTATATGTGTGGGTGTGTGAGAAGTTACCAGAGTGTAAGAAAAAAAAAATACTGGGGTGATGGCCTTCAAAAAAAAAAAACTAGGGCTTGTGAGACACTGAAATGCCAAACCAACCGAAAAGATTCACTTGGAAGTCCAAAAGGAAACTGCGACTGAAATGACATTGGTAACTATAGTTTTGGTTTGCGAATTCTCAATTGTTGCAGATTTTGGAGAATGCACTTACAGCATTGATAGATTGAGTCCGCATTTTGTTTGATCTGTGTATTCAGTGGGATCCGCTGTGGATTGGCAATTGAGGATATTCTCTGTTGATGAATGCTAAATGTGCAGTTGGTGGTTCTTTTTTCTTTTGTTTGAGCTTGAGAAATTGGCTTTGTTTTTCTTTCAAGTTTCAATTCATCCATTTGCTAGCTAATTTAGATGGTTGTGATTGAGTGGAGAGGAGCTCTTTTGCTGCATTGCCAGTCCACAGTGGGCTCCACCGAATGAATGGTTTGGATATATAAAGGAGGGTCTCACCTGCATGGAATGCTTTGCATGAGCAAACTGTGGATGAGCTTAGATTGTGCATTGTATATATTTTTTCATATGTAATATGGAGGTATGGCTTTTCAGAAGCAACTCACTACTCATAAGGGTGCTAACTTGACAGCTAATCTTTTCTTCTTGTGTTCTTGCACTGGCTAGTTGCTAGCCCCCATGAATTGGCACAAGCCCAAACTTGACATTCATCCAACAGTTACTCACTGCTGGGTTGAAATCCTAAAAAATGATGCCTTCTAGAATCATTGAACTTGGGGGCCACGTATCAAGGGGTTAGGATGCTCTTAAGTCGTAATAGAGCTGAAGTTTTACACACATGTAGGTCTCATTTAGATCTTTTGATCCTTCACCTTCCCCATGATTGGCATGGCCCCAGGTGGCCCAACAAGGAAGTCCGCATGGCAGTTCCATGAGGTACATCCACTCCAGGGCACATTTTACTAAACATGTTGAGAAAGAGTTGGTTTATATCAGTTCATTTATGCGCGCACACTCAACACAAAAAAAAAAAAAATGCAAGCTGAGGATTGACTCTTCAAACTTTGGCTATTATTGTGGATTTCCAATTTTATATTTTTGCAAACTTGTTTTGGCATGATGACAAAGAATGATTTGCCTACATGTTTGTTGATAGGTGGGAATTTATGGTTATACAGCATATTCAGCCAGTAAATTTGGGCTTCGTGGGTTGGGAGAGGCACTGCAGCAGGAGGTCATTGTAGATGATATACACGTATCCCTTATATTTCCTCCAGATACTGAAACTCCGGGTTTAGCAGAAGGTTTGAACACGGTTTTTAGCCTTTCTCATGTTGCAAATGCTATAATTTTGTTCAGAAATGAGAAGTCCTTATAAATATTGAAAATTGGGTTCTTATATAAATATGGGTTCATGTGTGCATAAGGTATGGAGAAGTATGTTTACATAAATTGAATTACTATAAAACTGTCATGATCAGTTAGATAATATAAAATATTGGCACTGTTTGTAGATATGATTAGCATTTATTCGAGTTTATGACAGCCGAATGACCACATCATCCACAAACTATTTCCAAAATGTGTGGTGGATGAGTGTTGAGTGTTTGCATGGTTTTGCTGTGAATGTGATAGCTTCTCCTCATACAAGAGCAAATGATAAGTTTTCCCCTAATAGATTTACCTATGCCTCCAGGCCATGGTGGCGCAGCCCCGGATCGCGATCGAAGAATAGACCAATCTCTTGAAGGATTGATCGAATCCAATGGCGGATTCTAGCCCTAAGGCACACTCGCAACCATAAAACACACTATAAAGAAAACTCAATCTTTTGGGCCTCTTTCTTTACTAGAATTCAAGGAATTCCTGTCTGGGGAATTTCTGAATTCCCAGACATAGTGGAATTCCTGGATTCTCTCTTATACTTGAACATTCATAAATTCCACCAAAAAGTAAAGGAGCTGGAATCCCTAAATTCTCAAAGGTCATTTGAGACCTTTTAAGAGGCTGGAATTTTGAAATACTTGTGACGAAACATGGTGCAAATGCTAGGGAACAAGATGTCACATCATGTCAAAAAAAAAAAAACATCCTCCAACATGGCAAATTCTTGTCAGAAATTCTAGGAAAAAAACATGCCTTTTAACATCGGGTCAATCATGTGGGCCCACTGGCTTTCTTGGCCCTGGTCCGGACTGCATCACATGGGTGCCATATACAGCAATTCTCAAAAATGATCTGTTCTTGTTATAGAGAACTGGAACACACATCTGTATCTTTTCATGATGATTTGTGATTTGTGAGATTTGAATGTTTATGTTTTCATCTCATCTCTTTATATATATATATATATATATATATATATAGGTATGTATGTATGTGTCACTTCATACAGAATTTGCAAATGCAGGCTCTATGCTACACTTTGTCATGATACTCTCATGTTCTAAGGCCTACTGTGGTTGAGATATGCTAACTTTGTTGCAGAAATCAAGACAAGGGCAGAGATCACCAGTATCATAGCAGCCTCTTCTGGTACTATGAAGGCAGATGAAGTTGCTATGCTTACTCTCAATGGCATTAAATCTGGAACCTTTTTTGTGACTTGCAACCTTGATGGCATCATGTTGGCCCTAGGAACTGCTGGTTTGTCTCCTCAAAGATCATTTTTGGTTGCATTTTTTGAGGTTGTTGGTGCTGGTTTAATGCGTCTCGTGGCTTTATATTATCAATGGAGCTGGTACAAAACTATCGAAAAGTGGCACTCACAAAAGAATAGTAAGTAGTTTTTGTGAATTACTGTTTTAGCAGTCTGACAATTTTTTTAATTTTTTTTTTTTTTTTCCTGAGCCTCATTGCTTGTTTTCTAATCAAATTATTGCAAGTGTTATGAGTAAGAATAATTCTGCTTGGACCAATTGTAAAACAAGTAGTTGAGATACTGAGAAAGCAGACTATCCTGGGATTATTCTTTTCTACATTTGGGTCGCATTTGTCTATATGAAGCTGCTTTCCTTCCATTTGAGACTGTATTAGGTGTGACAATTTTTTTTGTTCCCTAAATGAAAAGAGATAATAAACCGGTCAACATTGCCCAAAGACTGTCACCTCATTGCTAGCTTCCTTCCGTCTTCCTTGACCTTGTCTTGAAGAAGAACCAGATTCAACTCATTATCGGAGAAGAACCAGATTCAACCCACTATGGTGGCGTAGCCCGGATCTGCGATTTACGAATAGATCAATCTCCCGAAGGATTGATTGAATCCAGTGATGAATTCAGCCACTACGGCACCCTCACAAGAGGAGAAAACACCATAAGAGATAAATCTCAAAGAAAACTTTTACTTGATAAAAAATAAGCATTGATTACAATGAGGCCTAACATTCTTATGTAGGAAAGTTGGTTTAATCCCTAAAGCAACAATATTTCCTAATATCTGAATAATGCCTAAAATAGGAAACACACTAATATTAATCCTAAACAAATTAAAGTACTTAAGAAGATTCCTAAATAATTGGATGTCCTGTCGGGCCTATGGGCTGGGTCCAATGGGTTGGCCGACCTATTGTCTGGCCTACATCATATGGGGTCTGGATCTGGGTGCAGATTAGCCAAATTTAATCTGATTTTGATTCGGGTCCTAGCAAGTTGGTCTGAGTAAGTGGGTCTGGATTTGGTCCAAAGTCCAGATGTAGGTGCAACAACTACCTCATCCAAGCCTAACCATTCTACGGCCATAAGAAGCGTTCTTCATGAAAAATGGAATCCTTGAATAAAGTGCATTCATTGGCTTGCTGGGTTCAGATACAACCGCAGTCCATGTCCAAAGCAGATGCCTTAAAGCATGGCGTAAGAAAATTTCAATGTTAAAGAGTAGTCGCATAAGTGTTCAATGCTCATTGTGTAAAATCAGATCTTTAGACTCCAGTATATATTTTCATTAAATCTTGGCTTTCTTGGTTTCTTCACTTACCCTTTCTATGGAAGAAGATTCATCTGCTAAGCATTAAATGTCAATTCTCATGTGTTCCTCCTGGAAAATTCTTTAACATGCCATGAATTCTTAATTAGGATGTTGCACACCATGGTTCTAAACTATGCATCAGATGTTTATATATATATATATGCTCCTCCCAAGTGCAGTGGAGGCCACTGATGTAGGCCATGGGCCTTCTTGATCACCCATTGACCCCGTCCGGTTAAGTATAAAATTATGCATCAGATGTTATTGTGACCCAATACCAAACACGATTGCTCAACATCTAATATGCATCAGATGTTAGGCAATGGTTTTTGGTATTGGGTCACAACTGTGTACTATAAGTTGTAAGGTGATTTTCTCCTATGGACGTTCTCATAGGATGGCATACAGAAAAATTAGTCTCCGCCTTTAATATAGGGGGTCCACGCTGTATTAACATGGAGGATTGATTTTCCCACATGATGTCCTGTGCGGATGTCCACGGGAGAAAATTTTGCACACGCTATATATCATTTATTTCAGCCCCCTTGTTTTGTTGTGCAAGAACATGAACCATGATGGTTAGCTTTTCTGTCTTCTCCACATCTTTTTTTTTTTTTTCTATTTTCACTGGTTCAAGTGACTTTTATCTCCTGCATTAAGGATACCGTTCACGTTAGCATCATATCTTAAACTAACTGTATTATTTATTTGATGAAGAATGCTTGTAGTAACCATTGAAGTTAGATCCATTCATATGATAACGCCTAACTCATTATTTTTAAGTTAAGAGAATGAGAGAGAATGAGAGATTTCTAACTTAACCGTATTTTTATGCTCAGCTTTCTCTGGAGATTATGTTGTGTTCTAACTTCTAGTTGCTGTAACATTTTCAGGATCATAGGGAGATAGGTATGGAGGGGTTGGATATGCCTTCACATGCTTTGTATGAAGACTGTTGGTGAGGCTCCCAAAGATGCCAACTAGATAATTTCTCTGATTTATTCCTTTTTTTTTCCACTTCATCTACAAAACTTTGCTATTTTTAAATATGTTTCTTGGATATTGTAATGTATCCTTTCCTCATTGTTGACTGGTGAGCAATTGAGAATTTGGTGTTTCAAATGAACTTAAGTTTGTATGTTCTATTTCGTTTACCATGGAGATCTGTTGGATTTACATTTTGAATGCCATTCAATGGGGTTTTCATTTCTTAAAGACTTGATTATGTTATTGATGACCATAGCTGTTGTAGGCCAGATCCATGATCGGCCAACCCACTGGGCTCAAGCTACTAAGCCCATCAAGAGAATCTTCAGATTATGCAAGACTTTTCCTATTTTTAGTGTTAGCCGAACTTTAGGGATAATTATAAGATTAATTAGAAAGTTTATCTTATTTGATTTAGTGTTTGTTTTAATTAGAATTGTTTCCAAGAATACATTATAGAGTATAAGTTTATATAAAGGATTGTAATCCCTCCCTGGGGATAAGTTCATTGATAAATAAAATTTCTTCATTGAGAAACTTATTTCAATTATTTGTCTGTGGTGTGATTGTGAGACCAAGACGTTGGATCCCATGCATTCCTATCCCTAAGCCTTTGGCTTGGAGATTAGCCCGTTGGCTATTCTTCCCTTTCCCTCACTGTGTCAATGGGTATCATAGTGTAGATCTGATCTCAAATCGCCGTTCTGATCGTCGATCCGAGGTACCTTATTAACCCATCCATCTCTCTATTTGCTGTTTTTGTCAATCCATTATCATCACCCCATTATCATCACCACTCCTCATCATCTTCATCAAACCATCGACAGTCCTGAACCCATCACCAGAACCCTAAACCCATCTTGCATAAACACCTGTCAGCCAAACCCTTTCGAAATCACCGAATCGTAATCCAACCCACCCGAACCCTAACAACCTGTCCGATAACCCAAACCCATCCCTGCCCAACCTAACCCATCACCCACCGACAGACCACATAACCCCAGAACCCCATCCGTTCCAGCTTCCCGCTCCACCTCCTTCCTGCCTTGTTCAACCCATCCGAACCCCTCATCGTCCGTCCTCATCAGCATCATCTCCGTCGGCGCCATCTTCATCGTCCATCTGCACCGACAACCCATTAAAATTGCCTAAGCCAGGTCCCTCCATCCTCCTTTCACCAACAGCAACGAAAAGAGGGGCAAAACCCCTTTTCCATTTCTTTGTTGCATTAAGCTCAAGACAACTTAAAAAAGGGATCCTTTGGCTCACACGTGCCCCACACTCCCACTTTCAAGTGAGACGACGTGCCCATCTTGTGGGCTTAAAAATCGAGTCAAGCTCAGCCCAGCTACAGTATAAAAAAGAAAAGGAAATAAAAGTGGGCCCAGCCCTTAATTTGAGCAGTTTAGCCGCTGCTTAATCTCAACTATTGATTCTCAAAAGGTGGCATCTTGGCCATCTTATATCTTATCAACGATCTATCTACATGTGCATACTTCTGTCAACAAGATCTAGGTTAGTCATTTTTGTGAAGCACTAAATTTTATATTTTTCCATTGAAGCCAATATGCAAATATTTGGGTGCTCCAATGACGTTCAAAGAATGTTGTATGACCATAAATATGGAGATTGGTATTATGCGAATGAGGTCTACTTTGAGCAGTTCCTTAATCTGAAACAAGGAGATTCGACAATCGACGAATATTCTGATCAATTTTCAAGGCTACAACAAGTATGTGAACTGGAACAGAGTGAGCTACATGATTTGAATCGCTTTATCAGAGGCTTGAGACCAAACAAATTGCATAATATGAATTACTGCAAAACCATTCATGATGCCTATTAGGAAGCAATTCGTGTTGAGTGCATGCTTAAACGGTCTTGCTTGTGAAAAGCTAAGTGTCAAGAAAGAAAATCTCCACAAACGACAAAGGCCAATGTTGTGGAACCCTTGACAGAGAATATCAAGACTAACACTGAGATGCAAGAACAAAAGCCAAAAAAATCCACTTGTGAGGAAGATCATACTTCGAATATACTTGAAGGAACTGGGATTGAATTTCTTTCTATGGACAGTGCTGTTCTAAAGAAGCAAGAGGCAAAGAACGACGAAGTACAAGCGGACATTTAAGACTTAGATCAGGTCAACATCAAGTCCGTTGATCTGATGGTTCTACTCACAAGCCCAGTTCCTGGCAAGCCAATTTGCTGACCAGATAACAAAGCTATTACACAAGAGGTTACGGACAAAGAACAAACCTTTGAAATTCCCCATGATGATCTCATCTTCGGGGCTCGACTGTTGATATCAGAAGATTTTGAACAGCCGGATACAAATTCAGAAAGTGAAGAATCAGTTTGTTCGAGCACGCATCCTTGCAAAATCCAACCATCAAAAGAGGCAATATTTGAGATTGTCATGGAGCAAAATATTTAGTGAAGCTTACAAACCATATGAAGAGTATGAAGATCCACAAGAGAATTGGAAGTTTGTGCGATTGCTCTTCAACACAGGAGGTCACCTATTGAACTCGAGGTTGAGTTCCCTGTGGGGGCGGATGCAGGCCGGATCCATGATCTGGCAACCGACTGGGCTCAAGCTACTAAGTCCATAAAGAGAATCTTCAGATCATGCAAGACTTTTCCTATTTTTAGAGTTAGCTGAATTTTAGGGATAACTATAAGATTAATTAGAAAGTTTGTCTTATTTGATTTAGTGTTTGTTTTAATTAGAATTATTTCCAAGTATACGTTATAAGTTTCTATAAAGGATTGTAATCCCTCCCTAGGGATAAGTTCGGTGATCAATACAATTTCTTCATTGAGAATTTTCTCTTAATTATTTGTCTTTGGTGTGAGACCGAGACATTTTTTATCCTATGGATCCCTATCCCTAAGCCTTTGGCTTGGAGATTAGCCTGTTGGCTCTTCTCCTCATCCCTATGCTGCGTCAATAGCTGCTCTCACTGTGTCTATTTTATTTGGTTCATATGACCTTTTGGAATGTCTGTGTTTCTTCCATCAATAGCATCATTTCGTATTATTTTTCCTTGTAGCACATTTCTTTAGATAAAAGCACTATAGTTGCTGTCTCTTTTGTTAAACGGGTGTATTTTGTAAATCAGCAGCTAATAACAACTAACCTTCTAAAGGAAAATGAGGAAGCTCAATAGCCCTTTTGCGAGTGAGAAAACTCAGTTGCCCTTTTGCCAAACAATAAATGAAATTTAGGAGCTACACCAACTACTTTTAATCCTTTTAATACGCAGGAGATTCCAACAAAGGAGTCAATGATCCGCCAATTGGTGAGACCCATCAATGACCCAGGCTACATCTCATGCTTTAAAATATTGGCCATGTATTGGCCAGTATACTATTCATATCTGTCTGCAAGAGTATCTTTCTGCTGTGGCTGTTGCTTTTCCCTGCACCCTTTCTTCTACTTCTTTTTATGGAGACATGCTGATGAAACTGCATCAGTTTTCTTGTTAAACTACTGATTAAAATAGAACACATGGCACAGTCTGTGAGGCCCACTGGCCTACTTTTAGAATCTAGTCATCAACATAGAAATTAGGCCCATTGGATGTCTTCAATTAACCAATCAAATATCATTAAATGGATGGTCAAAATAGATAATTTGGTTACCATCCTTTTCATGGACTTAGATGGCGCAATTGGTGACATACAACAGACTTCATTGTTTTATAAGATCACTAGATCCTAAAGCCCTTTTGTGTTTAGTAGGCCAGTAAGCTCCACAAACTTTGCAACATGTCTTATTTTAATTGGTAGTTACTTTTACAAGGAAATTATTTTAGTTTCCTAAGTGTTCTGATTTTTAAATATCAGGACCCTCTATAAAGAATTTTGTAGCCAATCCCTTATTCCATCAGTGAGGTTCATATTCTAAATCCAAACTAAAAATCACTATCATCCACTATATTAGCTCTGCTCTTTGTTTCAATTGAATCAAAGTTGAACCCACTATTATGCTGAACATGCATAGAACACATGATTGTTTTATGCATGATCAATTTGGCAATGGGCCCAACTTTAGTTGGAGTGAAATATTTAGAGCTAATCAAGGGGTGACAGTTATTTTTGACTGGTTCCCGATCTTCAGTGGAGTCGGAATCCTTAATTTGAGGCCTTAAATTCATCGATTTAAGTGTAATCATGTGGTAATTTAAATCTAAGATTGATAATTAGTCAGATCAGTACCAAATGGGTTGAGTGTCAAATCCATGAGGTGGTTTTGTGCGAGGGTTTGGGTCAATTATGGTTAGGTCCTAATGCATGATTAAGAGACTGTTAAGCTAAGGACCTCAAATCATGGGTTAGGATAATTTGGTCGAACTGTTTTTGGTTGAATCCTAGTCCTTGATTAGTTATTTCCATCCCCGTATCCCCGCTAAGTAGGGGTGTAAAAAAAAACCGGAAAACCGTCTAACCGAACCGAACCGAACCGCGGTTAATAACCGTATTTCACGGTTTGGTTACGGTTACGGTTAATGAAATCAAATAACCGCACGATTCGGTTCGGTTACGGTTTTCCGTAATAATTCACGGTTATTAACCGAACCGAACCGTATCATACGGTTCGGTTAACCGTATGCAGTTAACCGTATCGTTTACAAATAAAAGAAAAAATAAGGGAGTTGAATGAAATATTTCTTACCTTATTTAATTGCTCCTTATGTGCCATTTTACCTTCAATCATTCACATTTATCCCCTTATGTAAGGAAGGCATTCCACGGTTATTAACCGTAACCGAACCGTTTAATACGGTTAACCGCGGTTACGGTTTTTCACGGTTTTTGTGGATACGGTTACGGTTACGGTTTTTAAAGACAGAAAACCGCGGTTACGGTTCGGTTAACGGTTTTTCCAAATTGACCAGTTAACCGAACCATTACACCCCTACCGCTAAGTGACTTGCATCTGGGTGACCTCGATAAAGAGAGAGCACATAATTGATATCAATCAGGGGCTGTCAGTTTGTACGGGTGAGGTTCATGACTCAATTATTCAAATTGTTGAAATGATGTTCTGCATGATTACACTTCAATGGTCCATGCCACTGTATCATGATGGAATCCATAATCAACAGTTTATGATAAAACACTGAGAGAAGATCTATTTAGCTCTGGGGGACCAATTCTTACTTTTACAATGTTCCCTAGTGGGAACATTGTAAAAGTACTAGCGTTGTTATATGGATCAGAGTGTTGGACAGTAAATCATAATCATGTCAAGAAGATGGAAGTTGCGGAGATGAGAATGCTAAGATGGATGTGCGGGATCACAAGGAGAGATAGAATTAGGAATGAGGAGATTAGGGGCAAAGTAGGAATAGCACCGATTAAAGATAAAATGAGAGAAAATCGACTGAGATGGTTCGGTCATGTTAGAAGGCGCCGAACGGAAGCACCTGTTAAAAGGTGTGAAATCATGGAGATTGCCCGGAGTAGGAGAGGGAGAGGGAGACCCAAGAAAAGTTGGAAAGAAACTATTAAACATGACCTTGCCTACATGGATCTAACGGAGGACATGACCCTAAACAGATTTGATTGGCGTCGTCAAATCCATATAGCCGACCCCACCTTGTAGGAAAAGGCTTGGCTTGGTTTGGTTTGGTTTACAATGTTCCCTAGTGGGGAAAAAGACTGTTGTATTCTTCAATATATTTTTTACATTTTTTTTTTAGATTTTAAAAGGTATAAATGAAAATTCATTCTCCAAGAAGCTGCGATGTATTGCTAGTGCCGCCAGCTATCAATTTCTAAGACCGGTCGTGATTCCCACGATGATTGCAATCTTCGACTATGTTCCAGCTACGATGTTGTTCGTAACCCTCAAATAATCAACCAACTAGTCACACATTGCAGATCATTAGTCCATCTATTTCCATGTTGATCACACTAGTCTACACAAATGGGTTGTAAACTAGGCCTTCTGAATCCCGTTTGAAAAAGCCCCTATATCCGGCAGGTCTAGGATGGCCTTTAAGACAGTGATAATGAGGAAGCATAATCCATCCCAGAGGAAGAATTTCAACAATTGACAAGAAGCCTTATCCCCTCCAACAATCTAAAAACTAAGCAATGATGGAGACATTTGATGGTTTTTTGCGGCCATGAGAGATGTCTCAGATTGTATTGTTTTGTGTAATCTTCCTATGAACAGAAAGGATCTTATACATGTTGAATTTTAGGTGTCAACAAAAATGTTGAAGTTTAACCATAGCACACAATAATTGGCCAAGTCAGTGGAGGAAGAAACAAGGCAGGCAACACATTATGTTACAGTCCAAACATGGGAAACTCCAATGAGACCATCAGCAATATAGACCCCATTGGGTGGAAGATATGTTGATGGGTCTTGGCAAACAGCTGGGATGTGGACTTTGATGACGTCGGAAAAAAATGGAATTGTTTCTTTATCTGGAAAGAAGACCTTCTGTTGAATGGTAAGAAGTTGAAGAAGAAAGGGAAGGGTAAATGAGAACTGCTAAATCTGGTTTTCTCTGTGAATTATGAAAGAAGAGAACGATTTCTCCAATTGGCTGAGGAGGAGGAGTTGATATGTGTAGGCCAATTAAGGAAGCCATCAAAAAGGGTTCCAGTGAAGAAATTCATGTGTGATTGGAAGTTGGATATTGTTCTCCTTGACGAGATTGAACTTTTAATGCTGCTTGTTTCTGCCATTCTGTCTATTTGGGAAATTTCCAAATGCAAATAGGAAGCTGATCTGATGCTGGTGCATCCAAGCCATTCTTACATTTGGCTATCCCAGGTATCAATCAAAGACACACCATTATGGTTAAGGAAGTGTAGAGGTGGTTTCTCATTATTGTCTTTTTATATTTCACAGTGAAAACTCTCAAGTCATTTCGCCCTGGTCAGTCTCGCTACCCTGGCAAATGCCATGAAGTTCTGATATCTTGTGCATGTTAGTTTCAATTGCATATTGATGTCACCATATTTAGGTTTGGCCCCTTTTTTTCTGTTTTATTTCATGTTGTTGGTCAGCAAAGGACCGGGGCTTTCTTGGTGTCTATATATCTTTCTCCGTTGGTTGTTTTTGTACTGCATCCATCCTCAATAAATATGATCTCCCAGAAACCCAAATCATGTTAATGTGTTACACTTAATGGTTAGGATTTTACAGTTAAATCTATGAAACAAAGGCAACCCTCCCTCAAATAGCAACCATTTACAAGAAAAAATCAGTGATTGGTAAGCTGGCACTCTGATCCTAACCAGCCATGGATTGTTTTTTTTTTTTTCCAACTTGGAACTCTGGTTTGTTGCTTTAAAAGAGAAAATGCTACCGCTCATATCTTTGAGGGGGGGATTATTTGGTAAATTGCCTTCTTAACCTCTGCAATGCTAGCTTTCTTTCCATTGATTTTGTCTTTTACCTGCAAAAATATGCCAATCTAGAAACTGTAAGTAATTTCTGAACTCTGAAGAAAACAAATATGATGCATCATCAGTGATATTTTGGCATTTTATGAATGTATTATATGATTGTCAAAATTGATAATTTCATGCATGTTGATGTATGCATTTTAGTGTGTAATTATCTGGAATCTCTATACCTTAGCTCGTAATTCTGCAACAAAAACACCATCAGTTGACGATGACTGGACAGCAGTAATTTCTAACCGAAGTTGACAAAGAACTTGCATAATCTCAAGAAGTAGCCCATCTCTGTATGGACACTTTAGCTCCAAAAGGGCATCACTTTCGATTATAGAAACTTCCACGGTGCTGCTGAAGATTGCTTCAACCGCTCTGGTCTTTGGATTCTCAGTCCCTTCAATTATCCTAATCTTCCTCTTCTCCATTGCTGGAAGCCAGGTTCTGTCATTGCTCATGATTTGAGGCACGTTAGCCTTTGCCAGACGACTCTTCTGTTGGATGCATTGCTCCTTGGAATTGTTCGAATCGTGCGCTTGTTTTCCCTTGGATCGTTGGTCAATTGCAAACTGCCGGTTCTGGGATTCAAGGTCTTGTATCTTCTTTCGCAGCTGCTTTACATACTCTATTGTGTCACCTAGTATTGAAGCTTTATCCATCTACAACATTTCCAATCTACATTAGAGGTTGTCAATGAGGAACCCTGTAGTCCCTTACTGTGGTTAACAAAATTCTTTTATCATGATACCTGTTCATGCTGATATGAGCTGCTTGTGCTTGGATGTATTGCTGTCCTGTCATCAGGACACTTAAGCGTGAGCAGCACATATCCCCATGTACAACACCTTTTTCACTAGTGCAATTAAATAGTTGTGATTTTTCAATCAGGTAATAGACATTGCTCAGCTTCCGGAAGAATGTAAAATTCATCAGTGTTCCTCCTACTGACCTTAGTGACGAAGGGGACCAGAGATCTGAGGATGATGAACCGCTCGTTTAGCTTCTCTCTCCTCCGACGTTCTGCAAGAACATGATTGGCGCTCAGCTCGTCTTGAGAGGCGCTCTTCCGTAACCGGGTTCCACCATCTCCACCGTCTCGTGACTTCAGGGAGTTCTCATCTCTGCATTTAGTGAAAAGCAATGGTAGGGTGAAAAAAACGTACTTGAGCATCCATTGAGAAGTTCCATCTAATGCTGGAAGGTGACGGAGTGGATGATGACGATCGCTTATGCGAGTCCATTTGGAGAATGCAGACTGCTGGGAGTATCTAAGGTTGGAGGAAGCTGAAGAAGAAAGTGCCCACCGGCTTGCATTAAATCGCAGGATCATCGACACTGTCTGGGAGTAGTGAGCATCTTCTTGGGTTGGCTCTTGGATTTGAGACCCACCTACATGAGTACATCAACATCCATGTTAAAAAATTCTTCCATCTATAGGACTGGGTGGGCCCCACTCTGCAGTATAGGTAAATTTTATTGGCATGCCTTTGATTGGATGATTCAAAGAAAAGGGAGATGATCTAATCAGCTGGATACTGAAGAATTGTATAGCAGGGCCCAAGAATGGTGGACTTAAAGAGTCTTAGACTGTTGTTTCAAAACTTCCCCATGTGGATGGCGTTGGTCCCACAAAATGATATACAATCTTGGATCAAAATGATCTCTACCACAGGTGGTTTTTCATTTTATTTTGGAGAGATGGAGTTCTGCAGTGAATGCAAAGAAGATTGAGTGATTTGGGCCGGTTGCAATTAGGGCTTGCAGGTTTTTCCTTTTATTATTATTAATTTTTTTTTTCTATAAATCACTTCCTCTTAGCACTCTCATCTTATGCAAATACAAAACCTTTGTACTTACTTTAGGGTATGTTTGTGAGATGAGTAGAATTCACGATGGAGGAAAATTGTTCTGATTTTCTATACAGCTCATTTTTTGATTGTTGGTGTAAAGCATTTTCCTTAGAAAAGGAAAAAATGAATTGATTTTCTTAGATAGAGAGGATTGCGATTTCCTATGTGGGGGGTTACGAATGTAGGATTCCTATCTGTCCTGGAAATGAAAATTTGCAGCATCACGTGGAATCCTCTTACGGTACAAGCACGCTTTTAAAGGAGAGGTGCATAAGAGAAGATTGGGTTGAAATTGTCATCTTCAAGACTGGATTCATACGTGTTTATACGTTTATGAACACTCTAATTTCGAGACATGTTTAGATAAGATTATAGCCATGACATCACTCACATTGCCTAATAAAATAGCTATGCAAGTGAAGGCCAACTTATGCACCATTCCCCCGGATATCACGGCGATGGGTTAGCCCACTTTCAGCATCTCACCATGTAAGTTATCAAAACAAGTTGTTACCTGAAGGCAGTGGGTCAGCTCCAAACTCATATTGGAGCAATGGCCAGGGCTGGGCTGACTCAGCCTGGTAGGATTCTGTGTGTCGCTGATGATCAACAGGGCGCTGCTGGAGCTCTGATTCTACATTATTAGAACAGTTTTCTGGCGAGCCGATCCGAATGTCCTCTGACATATCCAATTGCATCAACTCACTTGGCTCGGCTGCAGCTTGAGCCATGACAGCACCATGAGTAACTGGTACATGCAAGTGTGAGGGATTTGGGGCACCATTTGTGGGGCTATCTCTTTCAGTTTCGGCTTCAGAGTCCAATTCATCTTCCTCCTCTACCTCGTCTTCGCCATCATCATCTTCTTCGTCATGGGTGGCTTCAGCTTCTTTGACTTGAGGGTCCGCCGCTGATAACATCGGTGGGATGGGTGTCGAATGGTGGTGAAGCTGATTGGGGGAGGATGCAGGGTTGGATGTGGATTGCTCGGAGAGTGCAGGCTTGGGATGATGCTGTTGGTTACAGTGGTCCATGAAGTGGCTCTTTGCATGCTGAATGAGACCCAAATCCTCTTGAACCTGTGTCAGCACAGGATCCTTTTTAAGTCAAGATTATTTGGCCTGGATTCAACTTCGGTCCAACTCGTTTATTAATTCGTCTTTAAGTTCAGAATCAAGCTCAACCTATATATGTGCCCTGGGCCTAGAATTGGTCTTAGATTGGTCTCCCAACTCTGATCAGGTAGGGTTGAACTTCAAGGCAAAGGTTATGGGCCCAACACAAACCTGACCTGAAATATTGATCTAATAGTAGGAAGAGTCAATCTAATTGTCCAGGATTGTGGGTTACAGTACAATAAAGTGGTCAGGTGGTTCAGTTCAAGTCCATAAGAAGTTGAGTAGTGTTGTGGAACCAAACCAGCATCGACCCATTAATTACCCTGATTTATCAGGTTGGGTTGGCAGGTCAGGTCAGGGTGGTCACCCTACCTCAGGAAAAGAAAATTCCCAAACCTAGACCTGGTTGTGAGTAACAAATAATATGCTGGCCTAAGAAATTTGAGGCAGTATTGACCCACGAGCCAAAATCGCATTCGGAAAGCGGCCCATACAGGGGTGGCCCATTTCCAACACTAGAAAATCAAAATTTGATCCAGTTGATGTGGAAAATATGTATGCAGGCCTCACCCGCTCTGTAGTTCCCAGTTCGAGGACTCCATCCATGAGAGGAATGCATACAACAGTCTGCAAGTTCATGAAATGCATTCAAACTCAAATAGTGAAAATAGATGTAAGAAGGAAAAAATATATATAGAATGTGAAGATGGGTTGATGAGAAATACCTGAATCCGAGCGCTCTGATGATATGCATGGTCACAGCAAATCAGCAATGGCATTGGATGTGAACAAACACAGACAACTAGCAGTTAGTTTCAACTGAGATGAAAAATAGCAAAACAAATTGCTAGTCTAAAACAGCATGAGTGATGTGTCTCACTAGAAACAATACATAAGAAATTATCTTGATATCAGTTCTGGTGCTCACTACATCATTCTATGTTCTTCTGGGGCCAGCTTTTGAGCTAAGTGGCTCGTAACAAATGCAATCCATGGATAGGAACTGGCCCAAGTTCGTTAAAATCAGATGAATGAACTGTTGCTTCAAACATGTATTTGATCGAGCTTACCATGTATATCACTCTTATTGAAGTGAAAACTGGCAATGCCCGTCAATGGGAGGAGTGTATTATGGGGAAAAAGATGGCTCTCACAAGGGTCAAATCAAGTGGCGGATCTAGTATTTTCATTTAAAGGGATGGATCTAAACAAGTAGTGAGTTTTGAAGGCAAATCCAAGATTTTTATATGAGTTTCGGAAGGGAACCAATACTTTCTGATGGGGCAATTGCCCCCAGAAGAATATATGTAGGTCCGCCATGGACAGCGGAGCACTAAAACACCCTCTCGACGGTCCAAATATAAAGGTGATTATGGGCCAGGTTAGTCATGTCATCTCTCTCTCTTTCTTCTTTATGCAAAATTGTATCCCTTTGTTGTTTATCAAATGCCTATTTGGGACTAAAATAGAAGGGAAGATCATCATAAAAGCATAAGTAAACACTTTATGGCAAAATAGCCACCTACATGAAAGACATTTTATCGTGACAAAGAATGCACAAATAGGATGAATCTTAGCCATTCATTTGGGTTTACCTTGGCAAGAATTGCCCTAGAGAAGACTCTACTGTCAGCTTCATTTGCACCAGTCAACCAAACATGGTGTCGCCTTGTATATGCCTTTCCTGGTAAACTACACACCTGCATTCTGTCAGATCATCTATGTATTTTTTAAGGTTGGATAGGTTTCAGTGAGAAGGTGAAATGAGTGAGATAACTTCATAGAGCCCTGCCTGGATGAGTGTCAAGAGCATGGGAAATTAAAAGATATTGATAAGGGCTTGGTATGTGAAAAAAAAACCCCTTGCAATAATTGTAGTTATTTTTAAGACATGTCACTTGCCTTGTCGACAAGTTTTTTTTCACCTTATCATAGATCCTACAATAAATTGGCGGGATAAGTGCAATTAATCTTCCCTTTTCTATTATGATGGATATTTGCGGAGAACCTTGGTTAGAAAATGTCCCAACTCCAACTAGGCAGGCATCTTATACAGTTTACCAATTGGAGTGTGCTATTATTCTCCTCATGCAATCAGTCTCCAAGTAAACTTTTTTCTCACAAAACCCTCATGCCCAGCTATCCTTACCTGTCTAATCTCCCCCAAACACTTTTTTGAATAAAACATCGAACCTTCTTTACTCTATTCCATGGAAAACAAACATGCCCTCAGAAGGAGCTTCCAGTAGATCAGCCCTATGCTATCAAAATGGCAGTGGGTCCCACCATGGTTTTCCAAAAATTATTCTATTGAGTCAAGTCGACTCGTCGTATCTCAAAGAAGTCAAAAGTGATTTCTAAATATTATGCCACATTGCATTATTAGCACCTGCCTACATTCTTAATCTATTAACAACTAATTAAAACAAATTGATTAAGAGTCGATCATCACTTGCTTCACATGTGATCAGTGGAAGAATATAACTCGATCAAACCATTGACATAAGCAATGGCAAATATCACTTGTCCCAACTATGAATATCAGTTTAAGTTGTTATAACTAATCAAAAAAAGGTTTAAGTTGTAATGAACTGATCAAAAAAAAAAAAGATTAGTTTCATGAGAAAGGGAGATTGAGGCATTGCAATTGTAATTCTTCCTTTTATTGGGTATTAGAATAATCCAATGCCTAAAGTCAACATTGCGATCATCAAGAATCACACTGATTAAACTATTCTAATTATCTTATCCATGTAAAATTTTCCATAAAAGAAGCCACTAGTTGGATAATCCGTAAACCTCCAATTCATACATTTTCTGCACTTTATCCTTGGATCATTAGATTGTGTGTGTGTGTGTGTGTGTGTGTGAGAGAGAGAGAGAGAGAGAGAGAGAGAGGGATAAATTTAGGCCGACGAGAGCATGGTTAAAGCCTACATTTGAAAGAGTGGACACTACTTTCATCTTTAAATAGATAAAGTTCCTATCAATGAACCTAGACTGCTCAAACGTTTTAGATGAAGAATAAATTATTACTACGATTAGTTGAATTTTATTTTCAAATCTCAAACCTCTTAAACAAACCATTGATCAGTTGATTTCTACGTACTCATCAATCAGATGGATGTTGTTTAGAATGTTTCGATAACTTCACCGAGTGTTCATGATGATGATGAAGAAGAAATAAAATCAAGTGAAACTCATTGATGGAAGAGTCAAGATTGATAAGCATTTTCATTTAATTGAGTCCTATTACCATTGGTTTCATGTTTCCGTATAAAGAGCAGTTTGGTTTAAAAGAAAGTGTGAAACAAAGTCCATGGAATCGTTGTTGTCACTAGGAGCGAAATTGGGAGCAAAATACATGAATGTATGCCATTGAATCTTCCCTTGATTGCTTATGTGCCACCTTGATTGCTTATGTGCCAAATATTACTCCAGTCAAAGTTACATCTTTGGCTTGAACTAGCACATACCAATTAATCACATCTATTTCATAGACTCAATAAAACAAGAAATACTACAAAAAAGTGACTTTTAGCGGCAAAAAAATCCGCTGTTTTCTTTAGCTAAAAGTCATTTTTAGTGACAGAAATTCTTTTCGCCCCTAAAACTGTCGTTTTTGCCTTGGGACACCGTCTAGGCTTTTCCAACAGTTTTAGCACCGGAAAAAAATTTATCTGCCAAAAATCACACCCATTTGACTTTTAAGTGGGGGAAATTGGGAAATGCGGGTTTTTCTGCCGCTAAAAGTCACTTTTTTGTAGTAAAATTCTGCTCAAGTCAAAATATATTCAGCCATGTTGGGTAGGGTTCATGTTGAGTTTCATCTTCATGATGATTTGGGTAGGTGATAAGAACTGATTGCAACTGATTGCAACAGGTGATAAGAACTTATGGGCAGTGTGTAGATGGAGTTTGAGATCACGCAAGAGTGCATCTCTATCTAACAGATCTTGCTCAACTTGTGCATTTGTGGTGGACCCTGGCATGCATGTGGAAATTGATGGTGGTGGTCGACCATACACAACTTTGAATGGAGTCGTTTTAATGGCCGTATGATATGATGTGTTATATATAGCTCAATTCTGCCCAAGGTAGCCATTTGAACCTATGCTTGGGTCGGTCTGAGGTCAAGCAGCGCAAGTATGTTTCCAAACACCTGTTTGACCATCCATTTGCAGATGGTAGGTTGTGCTCAATTTCAGCTTTGTTGAGTAAAGAATTCTTTCCAAACCCCACTGACGTAGATCGGGTCCCAATCAGGAACGACGGAACGTGGCATACGATGGAGTTTTGCCACCACATGGACAAAGGTATTGGTAGCGGTTTTGGCTAGGGATGTAAATGGATACCCGATTCTTCGATTACCCGGAGATTCCGATCCATTAAAAACCGAGTCTGAGTCCTTATTTAGACCCCGATAGGTAAATGAGTCCGAATCCGGTTCCACCTAAATTCGAACCTGTGGACCTGAGACTCAATATATTACCTCAATTTTCGAAAATCTATCCTAAAAATTATGTTTTTTTAAGATCATTCTCTACTTAAATTCGAATCTGGATCCAGACCCGTCCCATTCATATCCGGTTTCGGTTCGGGAGCCAAGAAACCGGTTCCGAAACGGTTTCGGGTCCGAATCCAATTCCACCTTCTACTTAACTGTTCCGGTTATGGGTCCACCATGGACCCGGGCCGGAACCAACCCGTTTACAACCCTAGTTTTGGACGAGTAAGGATGGGCATGCCCACAAAAATGACCATATTTGGTTAGGCGGTTCATTACCACCATGATCGTGGTTTAGCCAAACGAGTAGGGAAACCCATCAATAAAGTCCATTGATATGTCGTCCAAAACTCTCTCTGGAATTGGTAATGGTTGCATTACACCACTAGGTTTGCGTGTTTCATATTTGTGTTGTTGGCAAGGGGGGCACTCAGCCATATGTTTTTATATCGCTTTTCACACCTTTTTAATGAAAGTTTTGAGAGAGACTTTTGTACATGCGAAGAAATCTGGGGTGACCTGCTCATGGTAAGGCATGAAATTCACTCAGGATCCTTGATCGTAATTATGTCACTGATAGAACAACTAGCCGACAATTATAGTATAACAAAGTCACTTACTTCATACTCAGGAGGTCGTTGAAAGTCCTAAGTGCAAATTTTTATTTTTCAGATTTTGCAATGCATCACCGTGGCCATACGCATCATGGATATCAGTCAACAATGTAAATTGAGGGAGTGGAGGTGGTGTTTAAGGTGCTATCTTCATGTTGTTGAGATAAGGCATCGGCCACCCTATTTTCAGGCCCCACTCGATAGATAACTTCATAATCAGACCTCATCAATTTTGAAACCTATTTCTGTTGTGCTGGTGTTAATACCCTTTGATCTAAAAAATATTTCTACTTTGATGGTCTGTAATCATACGAAATCGGCAGCCCACCATATTGGCCTCCATTTGGTCTCATAAGTTGAAAGTGCTAATGATCTTCCAGCCAATGCTTTGCTAAAAAAAAAAAAGCAAGTGGCCAGCCCTCTTGCATCAACACAACCCCAATGCCGGTTCCAGATGCATCCAACTCTAGCACAAAAGGCTTGGTGAAGTCAGGTAGGGCCATTATTGTGGTACATGCCATTTTCTTTTTGAAAAGTTGAAAAGAGTGTTCCGCCTCATCAATCCATTTGAATTGACTATTCAAAAAGAGTGTTCCACCTCTTCAATCCATTTGAATTGATCCTTTTTAAATAAGTTGGTAAGAGGTAAAGCAATTTTTCCATAATCCTTGACAAACCTACGATAATACCCAGTAAGTCCAAGAAAACTAGGAAGCATTTAAACTGTCTATGGTGAGGGACAACCGAGCATGCATTGAACTTTGTTCAGCTCAGTTGATACCCCATTTTTTGACACAATATGACCCAAGTATTCGATTTCCCTCTGACCAAATAAGTACTTAGCCATCTTAACAAAAAATTGATGTGTTTATACTTTATAGTACTTGGAAAACGATGGAAAGGTAGTAGGGATGCACCTCCCAAGACGGGCTGTAAATCAGTATATCATCAAAGAATACAGGTACAAATCGCCGAAGGAAGGAATATAACGCATCATTCATAACACTTTGAAATGTAGCTAGGGCATTTGTAAGCCCAAATGGCATGATGAGAAACTCGTAATGGCCATCATGCGCTCAAAATGTAGTTTTGTGCACATCTTCATTTTGAACAGGGATTTGGTGGTATACGGAATGTAAATCCAATTTGAAGTAATATTCGGCCCCATGCAATTCATCTAATAACCCATTGATCATAGTTATGAGGTATTATCCTTTAGCATAATTTGATTGAGTAAACGATAATCAACACAAAACCCCCATGTTCCATCTTTTTTCTTAACTAACAAAACCAGTGAAGAAAATAGACTTGAACTAGGCTGAATGATTCCGTATGTTAACATTTCTTTGACTATTCTCTCAATTTCATCTTTTTTTTTAAAATGAGGGTACCTATAGAGCCACACATTAGATGGTGGGGCACCTAGTATCAAAGGGATATGGTGATCCTAGGATTATGGAAGGGGTAATCCCTTTGGTTCCTCAAAGATTTTGGAGAAACTATGTGTGAGAGAAAGTAAAGGTGTGTGAGCTTACCTTCACCCGATGAGAATAACTATACGAGGAAGATTGAGGTTGGATTCCGTAAAATACACTCAATAGACTGAACCGCAAGTGGATATATGGTGGCCTAAGATTGGCCTTGTAGGTTATTTCAACGCCCAACCAAGGTGAGTTCCATGGTGAGATTCCAAAAATCCCTCACAACTGGACATAACGTTTGAAGCCATTGCACGCCTAGGACAACATCTGATCCTTTTAATGGTTATAGATACATGTTCAATCGAAATTGGTATCATTGAATGTCAATTGTAAGGCCAATGCATTTAGCCGAGCATTCAAACTTATTTTCATCTGCCATTAAAACATCAAAAGAAGGTGATCTATGTGTGGGTCACTTCAATAGTCATGCCAATTTATCGCTAATGAAATTTTGAGTGTTGCCACTATCATTCAACACAGGGACGTTCAATTGATATGGTTGGAGAGTCCTCCTCTTCCTTCATGTCCTCATCTAATGGATCTTCCAATTCATCTGCAGCTTTTAAGAAGAATATCTGTTGATTTTTGCATGTGTCCCGGCCCAAATTTCTCATCACAATTGTAGCAAAGTCTTGACTCCCTCCGAGCTTGCCTTTCGGCCCATGTGAGCCGATGGATAGGTGGACCAACCTGTTGCCATGTTTGTCCTAGTTGTGGAAGGGGGTTTGGCTGGGGTGGGGGTCGTATTGCTTGGCGTACTTGTTGTGGCTTCTCCTCTTGCATACAAATAAGACCAATCGCAATATTATTGTTTTATGGCTTAAGCATTTTGGTCTCGTATGTTATCTTGTCCTTGAACCCTCCAATGAAACACCCAACCAACGCCCTCTCTGGACACCCAGTTACCTGATTTGCCAAACATTTAAATTGCGTTTGCTATTCTCACATTGTGCCCATTTGGCAAATGCGAGAGACCGTTTCGTCAAAGTTCACATAATTAGTCGATTCGAAATACACAAAAATAGCCTTCTGCAACGTCGCCCATGTCAAGTCATTCTGAGTTTTTTCGTACTATTGAGACCATTGTACAACTTCTCCTTCTAAATGAAAATAAGCCAATAGGACTTTTTGATCCTCCGCTATCTTTTGGTGTTAAAAGAGCTGATTGGCTCGATAGACCCACAATGTAGGTTCTTCGCTCGAGAATTTTGGAAAGTCCAATCTCGAGATGCAAGTGCGGAGATGTCCATCTGATTCGTGCCATTACTATTATTCAACCCCTCCTTGTTCTCATTGTCCCCCTTATGTAGGAGTGAGAGAATGCGATCGTACCTAGCATCCATGGCAGCCAAGGTCACCTTAATATCTTGGAATGATCCAACATATTGCCTGACTTCTTTATCAAGTTTCTCGACCATCATGGTTCGTACTTCGTTTTTTTGTGTTGGTAGCCAAGTTAACCGTGTCAGGATTGATGTTCTAATACTAGATGATAAGAATTGATTGGTTGATAAGAACTTATTAGGATAGATTTATTTAATTTCGAGGATGAATGGGTGACATTGTGCAAGTACAGTTTTCAGATAATTCCATCGATGCCTTATTTCATTCCTTATTTCCTACTAAATAGCTAATGGGCAATTACAAAATGGAAACAAATCCCTACAATTTAGAGAATTAGAAAACTAACTAAGAAAGAGATGAATTCTAATAGCTACTACCTGCTCTGCCACCTAATGTGTAAAAGTAGGCCCATCTCTTTCGCCTAATATTATGCTTTATTTAAATTATTTTAAGGAAATCTACTTCAAGTGTGAGGTCCATCTAAATAGTAGGCTTGACATGGTCCCTTTCATGACTCGACCCTGGGTGCGGGTTTTAATCAGTAGGGTTCATATTGAGTTTCATGATCATCCTCATGATGAATTAGAGGTGGGACCTGCACGGCACACATTGATCTTGAGCCCACATGCATTAAAGAAGTATTACTTTCTTGGAGGTGATGTTTAAAGTCTAAAACCACTCATTGGGCTCTATTGTTCCAAAAAGCTTTTACCCATTGGTTATACCAATGAGTGGGCATGCTTAGCAAGTTTTCCAAGAAAGGAGAAGTGTATGTTTTAGATTCCATTTTCATAACAAAAAAGTGTATGTTTTAACAAAAGTACCATTAAAATATGAATTTAGAGAAAAAAGAAGGGACTTTTGGCATTCCTCTCTCAACCAAGGGATTAGAAGAGAGGAAGAAGCTCGAGTTTGAAGAATAGTGCAAATTCATTCCAATCAACACCAAGAAGGACATCATTTGCTCATTTCAATATTTGGTTTGAAAGAATTTTGTATTCCCATTTGAGGTATTCTCCTTGCCTCTTTTATGTTGTATTGATGGATTTAAACACGGAGACTCCGACACGCGGCCGGAAATCTATGTGCGTTCCGGTGATTGGAAAGCTCCGCGAATCTCTTCGCCTCTTGTCTTTCCTATGAGATGGAATGATATCCAACTCTAGGGCTCCCTTTTTTTATATATACATGTCCCAAAGAATCACACTTACTAGAGATTTCTTCGCCAAGAAACCCACATCCACTAATCCTAGTGGGAGTCATATTAGTTGGACTAGATCAAGTCTTACGTTAAGTGAGATTGTATTCTCTGTTGGCATCGGTCTTGCTTGATCTGACGTGAGACCCGTGGCATGCGGGCCACACAATTTCCTACAATCTCCCACTTGGCACGAATGTCACGTACATCAAACATATCTCAGTCCCATGCACATCACATACCTTGTAAAAACCTTACAGGCGAAGCCTTGTGAGAGCATCAACAATCAATTCCTCTGAAGGCATATAAAAAATTTCTATATTATTCTTTTCAGCTTTCTCTCTAATGAAGTGATACTTTATCTCAGCATTTTTTTATCGGCTGTTGAACTTTTGCTCATTCACCATGGATATAACAGATGTGCTATCTACGTTCATTAGGACATGCTTTTTTTCTCCAATTATTTACAAATCAATTAGGAAATATTTTAACCAAAGAACCTCCTGAACTGTTATACTGCAGGCTATATACTCTGCTTCAGCTGTTGACATAGTCGTAGAGATCTGTTTCTTGCTACCCCAAGAAACTACACCTCCTCCGAAGGTAAACACATAGCCAGTTGTCGACTTTCTCTGATCTAAATCCCCGGCCTAATCTGCATCTGAGTAGCTGCACAATTGCAGAACTTCATCTTGATAACATAGGCTAAGATTCACTATTCCTTTGATGCACCGCAGAATCCTCTTAACCACATACCAATGTTGTAATCCTAGGTTATTTAGGAACCTGCTTACGAGACCCACAGCGAATGCAAGGTCTAGTCTCGTACATAGCCTCGCATACATAATGCTTCCCACAATTTGAGCATAAGGTTTCATTCTCATCACTTCCTTATCCTGCTCGTTTGTGGGTCCCTGGTCGCTTAACAATTTTATGCTCTTGCAAATGGGAGTGTCAATTGGTTTACATATAGCCAAATCAAACCGTTTCAACACAGTTTCCAAATAAGGTCCCTTTGATAAAGTCAATAGCCTATTCAGACGATCACGGGTTATTTCAATGCCAATGACATACTCTGCCTCAACCATATCTTTCATCTCGAATCTTGACTTTAACCATTGTTTGATTTCATTTACGACTTTCAATTTATCACCAGTAATCAAAATGTCATCCACATATAATGACAAATATAAGTAACTACTCCCATTGTGTTTAATATAGAAACATGTGTCTGCATTATTGGGGACAAATCCTATTTCACCTATGGCCTAGTGAAATTTTCTATACCATTGTCTTGAGGCCTATTTTAATTCATACAATGCCCTATTAAGTTTGTACACTTTATCCACATGACCTTGCACCATAAACCCATAGTGTTGTTTCATATAAATTTCTTCTTCTAATTCGTCATTCAAGAATGTTGTTTTCACATCCATCTAGTGCAATTCAAGGTTACGACATGCTACCAATGCTGCTAAGGTTCATATGGATTGGAATTTTACGATCGGAGAAAACGTCTCCTCGTAATCCATTCCTTCCACTTGTGTGAATCTCTTACCTACTAGCCGTGCTTTATATTTGTCTAAGGATCCATCCGACTTTAGTTTCTTTCTAAGAACCCATTTACATCCAATGGCTTTTTGATCTTTTGAAAGATCAACCAATTGTCATACTTGGTTCTTTTTAATTAATTCTATCTCCTCTCTCATAGCCTCTAACCAATACTGCGCTTCCTACGCTTTAATCGGTTGAGAATAGGAGTTCGGATCTAAATCTTGCACGGTTTCCAATAAACTGCAATAATCATCTAGATATACCGATTGTTTCCTCGTCCGAATCAGCCCGCCAATCGGCTCATTGGGTTGTTCAATCACCTCAAATGGGTCGTGGCCAAGAATTCCATGTCCAACATCCTCTTTGTTGGAACCCCCACTTGCTTGAACCCCCTTGCCCTTAGAGATTTTTTATAATTTCACACATTGTGGTTGTACTCTAGGACTAACCGTCGGATCCTCAAGGAAAAATACATCTCGGTATTCTATGATTATCTTGTTATCGTGATCATACATGCGATATTCTTTAGAATGTATTGGGTAGCCAACGAAAGAACAGTTTTCAATTGATGGATTTGAACGCGAAGACTTTGACACGCGGTCGGAGATCTATGTGCGTTCCAGTGATTGGAAAGCTCCGCGGATCTCTTCGCCTCTTGTCTTTCCTATGAGATGGAATGATACCCAACCCTAGGGTTCCCTTATCTTATATAGACAAGTCACAAAGAGTCACACTTACTAGAGACTTCTTCGCCAAGAAACTCACATCCACTAATCCTATTGGGAGTCTTATTAGTGGGACCAGATCAAGTTTTACGTACGTTAAGTGGAATTGTATTCTATGTTAGCATCAGCCTTACTTGAACTTACGTGGGACACGTGGCAAGAGGGGTCACACTGGCAATGTCTAGTTTTGACTAGAGTAGGTATTATAGCCACATTTTATAATGGATTATTCTAGATCTGGTCCATGGTTTTTCCCCTTGCATTAAAAGGTTTTTTGTTAGAAAAAAATTGGGTTCCACCCAAGGGTGAGTGTCTAAGAAAATTTCCATTCCCTTTATTATTCGAGGTTTTCGTAAAATCAATTAGCTGATGAAGTTTAATATGGTATTAAAGGCAATCAGTTATGAGTTCGAATTCTACTAGGAACAACTCGGCACTAAAGGTAATATGTGTGTCACTAAAAGTGCGCTAATCGAGTTCCACCTAAGGAAAAATATTGAAAAGCATTTTTGTTGCATCTACTAACATGTTAAGGTTTTAGTAAAATGGTTAGCTAATTAAGGAAGATTAATATTTTTCATAAAAACTCTAATGTGTTCTTGCTCTCTTGTTTATTTTTATTACTTGTTAATTGCTTTGTATTGCGCTTTGTTCTTAATTGATCGGCACATAGAAAGGAAAAGGTGTGTGTGGTGTTCTTCATTCAAAGATTAGCATCGATATAGCGTAGGCATGCATGTGCATATGTTAGAAAGAGAGAACCTTGGACTCCATGTTAAATCTCATGTAGGAGAAAAACATTAAAAGAAATCTTAAAAACCGAAAATGAAAAATCTTCAATGATTTTTATAGTCTTCTTGAGAATATTATCTATTAGATAAAATCTTCTAGACCATGACAATAAAACGAGTACCATGAACATGGTTTCGAGGCATGATTTTCTTGTTTCCAAGGAATCACATTGGCATAACAATCCCATGTTCCATCTAAAACTTCATTATAATTAATGGCTAGCTTTTAGGATGTTTTATGTAAGACATTAATCTATTACAATATATATCAGGCACAAGAAATAAATAATGGTGTTTTAGTACTAATCTGTATGACTTGTATCATAATGGTTACCTCTCCAACTAGTATGTAATAGGCGAAACTATTGTAAAACGGCCATTAATTTAAACCGTGATGACACCCATTACATAAGGGGTGCAACCATTACAGGGGGGGAAAACCTTTGATTGTTTCGTGAACTTGATGTTAGGTTATGACCAATGGTACCAATTGTCTTAGCTATCTTACCATCAAGTATACTAGAGGCCAGATGAAAAAGAAGAGAACAAATTCACAAAGTCAATAGAAAACTCACAAGTAATAGACACATAGGACAATAAAATAAAAGGTCATGTAAAGGAAAGAGGTGAGAGAAAGAGAGACATACTCAACCCCAGGTGGGAAGGAGAAGGAGACACACATGAGATAGAACCACTCAGACTCTGTTAGATCCTCCGGGGAGAGAGCGGCGCATGGCCGACGGGCCGGTTGGTTGGTCTCCCCCGCTGCAAGTGACTCATAGAGCTCTCTCAGCTGTTGGCTCCTTTGTAGGGACGCCTCCTCGGTGCTTACCTCCATGGGCTGCACTGTCTTCCTCGTTTTTATAGCACCATTGTAGTAACCATCTCCCCACACTAAGATCCTACGCAAAAACCAACACCATTACCACCAAAGCATGGTGACACTGAAAAAACTTGCATGGTTGCAATGAAGATGACTATGATTTTGTTATCAGTAGTAGTGTTAGTGTTAATAGTTAATACTACTAATAACCCAAATAACAACAAAAATAAAACTATTGCATCTGCTGCAGCATTACATTACTACCACTGACTAAAGCAATAGCTATAATTAGTAGGGGAATTGTGGTGTTTAAATGCATGCCTATATTCTCAAGTTCTACCAAATAAATGAAATAATATTTCCCTGGCAGTAGTGCAGTAGTGTACTAGTAGTTCTACTATCAACAGCACACAATCATACAAACACCACATCAATACCGACATAATGAGGCAAAGATTACTGAAGTTACATGATGATGGCTATATTCTTAGTACCTTAAAAAAATTACTAACAACTAAATTGTTAGCATTTGTGATGGGGCCCACTTGTGTTTACATGTGGTGGACCTCACTCACAAAGAGACACCCCTTACAAGAAATCACATGGTGATATGGATAAGAATAGTATGAGTTTTATCTAACTCTTTATCCTTATCATATCTCCATTCAAATTCAAATTGAGAGAGTTTGATCCAACTTAATATCCTTATCATCTCTTCATTCGAATTTGAATAAAGATCTTATCACCTATTAACCAAAAAGGCTATATATAGACATGAGAGATATCAGTTTAAATAATTTCTTCTCAATAGATCATTCCCTAACACAAGATCACCATCTTCCTTTAGATCTACAATTGTATGTCATCATCTTCTACATCCAGGTGTTCATCATTGCCCTTGGATCTTGAAGAGTGAATCACATATAACTGATCTCTCGTAGACAGTCACAGATCTCCACAACTAGTGCCTGATTCAAGCCGACGCAGTCCTTTATCGCGTTTGTGGTAGCCAGTTCATTTAGATCCGTGCTTCCGCAGTGTCTACGGCTTACATTGGTATCATAGCCATTATTGGCACGCTCACGCAAGGATTAGATTGATTTTGGTTGCGAATCAGGTAACCTGAAACCTTGGTAATAATATTAGCAGATTGTGTGAATAAAGAAAATTATATATATTGGATTTCTTTTTTTTTTACTGTCGTGAATGATCGTATGGATATTATATACATATTTCTCAACCCTGTATGTTGCCAAGGCTCCACCCGCATTCATGGCCAGATGTTATATTAGATTTATCAAAAAGTAAATTTTTGATACTTGTATTTCTCATCGGAAATACCTGCATATCCTAGAAATACAAAAGTGGATGTGTACATGTACTTATGCTTTGCATATAAGCCATCTACAGTAGATTTGGTCAATGCTATTTTTTTGCCTAAAAACGGTTCCCAACAGATTTTGAATCATGTGGTTGTTTTATTTGGAAATTTAATATATTTTTTTAAAGAAATAAACCTGATTTTGATTCAGGCCCAAACCCAGATCTATTTTTTATGGGCTTGTCTTGATGAAACAAATGAGTCCGTGAACTGACTCATAGCCCATTAATGTCTAGTTTTAAGACATTTATAGGTTCAATTTTCTAGACTACTTATGCCTGGACACATATCCATTTTGGAACCACCTTTTTACATCAAAAAGTATGCTTTTGGATAATTTTAATCGAGCAACATAAGTTATGGACCAGTAGTTTAAGTCTGAATTGGACTTGTACTAATTAGAGCCTATATTTTGTACTGTATTCTAAATTTAGGATCTTTTTTTTTTTTGGCACTGTAATGGAACTTTGTTTTATTAGTTCATTGGGCCTCCTCGTTATCATCCTTCTGAGTCCTTTTGGTTTATCCAATGCTTGAGAATTTCTTTTGGCCACTTGAAAGTACCTTATGTGGATCAATGCTGGCGCAAAGCTTGTATGATTAAATTGACCCAAAATGGCCATACTTTGGTTGCAATTGCTTGGTACCTAGACTTGGACTAGTTTTTTTTTTTTGCCCCGACTCTAGAGCTTATATAGATCTGCTATGATCTTCAATTTTCTGCTCATGATTTAAAAATATATTTCTTAGTAGTTCAATATTGAATAGTAGACTAAGCCATGTATGACTCCCACATGCTGTTCATGTTTTGAGCACTAAATTTTGAATCATGTTGTGTCTTAATGATGGGATTTTTTTTATTTTATAAATACATATATTTATATGCACATATTATTTGGATCCACATATATTTTTTTATTATGGGCCATATTATAGTGTTTATGGGTAGTCACTAGTTATTCTAGTTTAATAGGACGAAGACCACCGAGTTGCACCAATTGCGCTCTTTGATCAAGTCGATTCCAAGAAAAGCCTTGTCCCACTAAAGGGAGACAACCTATGTTTGAGGAAAGTGGTTTTTAAGCGGGGTCATTGTGACCCCATCACTTTCTTAAGGGCTTATTGATCGATCTAATTTCATAAGACCGAATTGGAGACTTAGGTACAATCTTCAACCAGTTGAGCATTTTTTTGTGGACCCTAAGATATGCGGAGGATAATAAACTACTTACAACAATTGTCCCTATTAAAAGGACTCATGTCATCCAAAAATTGTCTTTTGTTGTACTTTTTTCCATCTTTATAATTGCATAAGGATCATAGTATTGAATTGCATGATGCTATCAAATAACCTATGTAATTATGATAATTGTTTTTGACTGCCCCCGAATTAGCCCTAAGCATGAAGGGTTTTCACTACAATGTCCTAATTCTCGGAATGATTTGAGTGCAAAAAGGGCAATCAATGCGTATGTATGCGTTGCCAATGTTGTGCATTCATTGATCATCATTTTTTTTTTCTTTACAGTGACGGCTTCCAAAACTATCATTGCTGACCTTAATAAGGGAGATAAGTTAAATGGTAATAATTATGATAAGTGGTACCGGACCATGATTTACTTGTTCGATGAACAAGAGGTCATGTATACCTTGGAATCGATTAAGACCCGACCCAAATTAGCAAATGATGCAGCACCCATGCCCGCATTGAATGATTTTGAGAAAATGAATAAAGATAATCGGACTACTCGCAACATTATGCTGAGTAGTATGCATTTTGAATTGGTTCTCACTTATGAAACCTATGGTACGGCTAGGGAGATGTGGGATGCCTTGAAAGAAGAATATGGTGAAATTACCGCCGGTAAGACCCGTGTAATGACCATGGAATTCGATGCATATAGGATGGCCCCAGGTGTAAACCTCAGGGACCACCTCCGCAAAATGAGTCAAATGATTGCGAATCTTGCAAGGGCAGGAAATGTACTAACTGAGGACCAAAATATCATTGCAGTTCTGCGATCTTTACCTGATTCTTAGCGCACAATAAAAGAAATTTTGACCCACTCTGAGGCAGTCAAAACTTTTAAGGATATGTGTCGTCATCTCGAGCTCGAAGCCCAAAGAGTTCAAGTAGAGATCACTGGACAAGCATTATTTGCAAAACAGCAGCCTGTATTAGAGTTAGGAACTAAGGGGACCAAACATAAATGTAAGTCTCAAAATGGGACTTATCAAAATGGATCAGACTGCAAGAAGAAGCTTAAGCAGGACCAAAATGCACCCAAACAAGACCAAAAGAAGCATCGGAAGCGTAACAAGCCCAGAGACTTAACCAAAACCAAATGCTATAAATGTCAGGAACTTGGCCACATTGCTAAAACTTGCCCCAAACGAAATACGGTAAACACCCTAACTTTGTCACTCTCTTTGATTTGCTCTGAAACACTTTATGTGGATGAAAGCTCTAATGAATGGATAATTGATTCAGGGGCAACCAAACATGTGACAAAGGATATGAGTGATTTTCGGGAGTTCCAGTCAATAAATATAGGTTGCAACACGCTCTACATGGGAAATAATTCTTCAGAAGACGTATTGGGAATCGGTGATTATTTTCTTCCAATGTCTACCGGAAAAACTATGGTGCTCCATGAGACGCTTTTTGTACCTGGCATGAGGCGGAATCTCCTCTCTGTTTGCCGGGTCGCGAGGGACAGTTTTGATTTTCGTTTTACTAGAGTTTCTATTAGAAAAAATAGTTCTATTTATGCATGGGGTTTTATTGTAGGAGACTTATATGTTTCAGATTTCAATAATTCTATGGTTGGATTTTCTGATTCATTTATGGTGCATGACACAAGTTCTGAATCTATTAAGTGGCATGCTCGATTGGGCCACATAGAAAAGATCGGATGATCCGATTGGTTAGGGAAGGGTTGCATGGATCTCTCACACAAGTATAGTTGCCCAGATGTGTATCTTGTGTGACAAGCAAAGCAACAAGAAAACCTTTTCCAATGGGAAAAAGATCCAAGGTCACCCTTGAAATCATTCACTCTAACATTTGTGGACCAGTGAACGTGACTAATAGATAAGGAATTTGATATTTTATTACTTTCATTGATGATTACTCTCGTTATGGTAGTGTGTTTTTTATTTCTCACAAAAATGAGGCAATTGATTTTTTTCAAAATTTTTATAAAAGAAGTTCAAAATAAGTTTGACAAAAACATCAAGACCCTTAGGACCAATCGAGGTGGAGAATACACTTTGGAGATTTTTAAAAGTCTTTGCATGGAAAATGGAATTTCTTGTCAACTGACTATGGCCTACACCCCACAACAAAACAGAGTTACGGAAAGACGAAATAGGACCATGTTAGACATGGTTAGATCAATGATGGCTCATGTGAACTTACCTGTCTCCTTTTTGGGAGATGCGTTATTAACTGCAGCATATATATTAAATAGAGTCCCTTCTAAGTCTGTTCCAAAGACTCCGTATGAGTTGTGGACGGGTAGAAAACCTTCCTTGGGAAACCTACGCCCCTGGGGTTCTTTAAGGCATGTCTTTATCCCACATCCTAATAAATTAGAGCGTAAGACAATTCCAAGTATTTTTGTGAGATACTCTGAATTGTCAAAAGGATACATTCTAGTTCATGAGGATGTCAACGGCAGATTGATTGAAAAAGAATCTCGTGACGTAGATTTCTTCGAGTTTCAATATTCTAAAAAGAAGAAGACAAGGGTGTCCATTGAACTATTTAAAATTGATGACTTCTCCTACCAAGGGGAGCCAATACCACTTGTTGGTGTTAGTAGGAGGGATCCTATGGAGTCATAGGCGAGTGGGAGTGATCATGATGCCCTTCGTCGTTCTTCTCGTGGATTAATTCCAAAGAAGAATTTTGAAATTAAGGAAACTTCTTATGCATATATTGCTACTGACGAGGACGAACCACAGTCTTATCAAGAAGCAATGGAATCAGTAAACTCGAAGGAATGGATGCTCGCGATGAATGATGAGATCAGCTCTATGCGTAAGAACCATGTATGGGATCTTGTGGATCTTCCCAATGATAGGAAAGCCATTACAAATAAATGGGTTTTGAAAATTAAGCGAAAAGCCGACAATTCCTTTGACAACTTTAAAGATAGGCTTGTGGCTAAGGGGTTCACATAGAAAGAAGGTGTGGATTATGAAGAAACTTTCTCCCTTGTGGTGCGATTTTCTTCTTTCCGCATGATCTTATCTATTGTGGCCCACATGGATTTAAAACTACATCAGATGGATGTTAAGACCGCATTTTTAAACGGTGATCTTGAAGAGGAAATATACATGAAACAACCAATAGGATATGTTGAAAAAGGCCATGAGGATAAAGTTTGTAAACTCCATAAACCTATCTATTGCCTTAAACAATCCTCGAGACAATGGTACAAAAAAGTTCTATAATACAATCATGTCAAATGGTTTCTCCATGTGTTACGAAGATCATTGTGTTTACATTAAGTGATCAAAACATAAATTTGTGTTGCTATCGCTTTACGTTGATGATATTCTTTGACTTGCAATGATATTGGATTTTTAATTGAGACCGAAGCTTGGTTGTCAACTGTTTTTTAAATGAAAGATTTGGGTGAGGCCGAGTTCATTTTGGGGGTTAAAATTACGCGGAATGGTACAAAACGCATTCTTGGCCTGTCCCAAACAACATACATTGAGAAAATTTTAGAGAAATTCCGAATGACCAATGCTAGTCTCATTGAGATCCCGATTGATAAGGGTTGCAAATTAAGTGTAATGCAGTGTTCTCAAACCGATGCTGAAACAAAAAGAATGGCTTCCATACCCTATGCCAGCACTGTAAGAATTTTAATGTATGCTATTTGTGCACACGCCCCGATATTTGTAATGCAGTTGGGTTGGTTAGTCGATTTCAAAGTAACTCGGGTACTGCTCATTGGAATGTTGTCAAACGAATCTTCCGATATTTAAAGTGCACAAAAGATATGATGCTTTGCTATCACGGTGGCGGCTTGAGTTTATTAGCATACAATGACTCATCCTTTTCGGATGATCCCGACGACAGCAAATCCACATCAAGATATGTGTTATTCCTGGGTGAGGGAGCAATTTCATGGTCCAGTAAGAAGCATGAGTGTACGGTCATGTCTACCACGAAAGTTGAATATGTTGCTTGCGCACTGGCGTCCATGGAGGCCATATGGATTCGTCATTTTCTGTTGGTATTGGGACTAGTATCCATTGCCCATGATCCCATTCCATTAAGAACAGATAGCACAAATGCTAGACGCTTGGCAAAAGACCCTCAGCTTCATCAAAGGGCAAAACATATCAAACGAAAGTGGCATTTTATCCGTGAACAAGTAGAAGCAAAAGAGATAGCAATATCTCATTTGCCATCTTTGGAAATGAGTGCTGACCCAATGACCAAACCCTTGGCACGAGAACTGTTCGTTATTCATGTAAGGCGTATGGGAATGCAATATATGTAATCCTCTTATTCAGTGGGAGTGTATTGGACTTGTTTTAATAAAAGTTTTTTTATTGTTTGTGGTTATATGCGTGTTATATTTCTTCACTCATGCATGTACATATACTTTACATTGGCAACATACACAATAAGTGTGTGTAATAGATGCACACGTGTCACCAAACAAGTGAGGTCATCTACTCGCACGGATAAAGACCGCCCTTGATGTCTTAGTGACTGATAAGATGAGGTGTGTGCATTTGTATGATATGTTGATTAGGTCAATATGGATCTTGTTGGTGTGTACAGATGTATGGAACGCCGACTCAGTCTTGTGTGCATTGGGGGTGATGTGGATCACAAGACTGAATGAGACTTAGCTTTAGTCGTCGGACGAATCACATCCTAGTAAGTCCAATAGCCTGTTTTGGAAACCAAGCGTGGTTGTGTTTGTGATGATCTGCTTTTGCAATAGTGAATCGGTGCAATGTTAGCATGGGCTCAGTTGTGGAGCTAATGCATTTTCACACTGCGACGCGTGTTTACAGACATGCGTGTTTAAGGACCAACCTACGAGCAACGAAATAATACCTTAGAATCATGTTTGTTGTGCGAGAGTTAGTTCCGTAGGTGACTCTTGAGCTTGGAGTTTGTTATTGTGTGAACCAATTCTTGAGGCTCTTGTGCCCTTATACAAACATCTTCGTTGGAAAGATGATATCGGTGTTGCTACTATATCTGCGGTTGTGCCACGGCAACATAGGAGCCTATGAGCCGCCGTGTTTGGAAAGCTGCTTGGTTGATTCTGACCCTCGTAGGTCCATGGGAAGATCCTTTGACATCACACTCTAGTTTATACGTGCTTACGATACTTATCAGCCCGGGCTATATCTAATATTTTGAACATTTTAAGACAAACGATTTTTAAAAAATATATATATATCTTATTTTATAAAAAGAAACGTTTGTAAAGAGTTTTTTTACTTGATAAGTTGAATAAGCACGTATGTTGGTTGAACACGATTCAAGGGTATGAGTCAATATCCAATCCGGTGTGGTCCTGCGAGTGTCTAGGGCAGACTGATGTGTCGGTGAGTTGGTGTATTTTAGTCAGATGGCGACTTAGTATACATTCTCTCTATGAATAGGCATCGTGGAGGTCCCACTCTTCAAGTCCATTTTTACTTTGTGGAATTTGTCGCTGGAAATTAGTGATCTAATGGGATGAAACTTGTTCAGTGCGAATGGGAAATGTTGAAATTTGCGATGGGGCCCACTTGTGTTTACAAGTGGGTGGACCCCACTCACAAAGAGACACCCCTCATAAGAAATCTCATGGTGATATGGATAAGAATAGTTTGAGTTGTATCTAACTCTTTATCCTTATCATATCTCCATTCAAATTCAAATTGAGAGAGTTTGATCCAACCTAATATCCTCATCATCTCTTCATTCGAATTTGAATAGAGATCTTATCACCTATTAACCAAAAGGGCTATATATATAGACATGAGAGATATCTAAAATAATTTTTTCTCAATAGATCATTCTCTAACACAAGATCACCCTCTTCCTTTAGATCTACAATTGTCTGTCATCTTCTTCTACATTCAGGGTGTCCATCATTGCCCTTGGATCTTGAAGAGTGAGTCACATATGACTAATCTCTCGTAGACAGTCACAGATCTCCACAACTAGTGCCTGATTTAACCCGACGCAGTCCTTTATCGCGTTTGTAGCAGTCAGCTCATTTAGATCCGTTCTTCCTCAGCGTCTACGGCTTACATAAATAACAACCACCATAAGAGGATCTATCACATGGAAACACATATCTCAGCTAGCTCCTATACATGGTAAAGCTACAATGAGCTACAATGATGATGATGATAAGTGTTTTTTTTTGTGGTAAAATCATGAGTGACAATTGTAATTGTATTAGTAATCGCACTAATTGTGGCACTACAACTTAAACACCACACTATTGACATTACACAATTGCCACCATAATAAGGTGAAGATGTTGACTGTTGACTGACTGATGTTGGTTGTATTAGTAGTAGCTTAGGGTTGAGGGGGGGTTGGTTTTAGTAAAACTATAAGGAATTTTTTACACAGCTGAAGTGTGTATCTTCCTTAGCAAGCTCAATGGGATAAATGGTATAAGAATTTGATGATAATTACAACAAAATATATGTGAGTGCAACTGGATTGTTGATAATTAAATAAAGTGAAAAAAATGAGACAATAGCAATTTAGTTCTCTTTTATAAAAATAATTGCAACCACAAAAAACAGCAGCAGTAGTTTTTCTAATTAATCACCATGCTGATTACGGTAATACGTACGGTAGTTATAAAATGATGATAATTAGAGTAAGTACAATAATCAGTTGAAAAGCAGGGAAGAGAGAGAGAGAGATTTATCCTTTTTTGTGCTTGTTTGCTTGTTATTTCCAACAAGTCTCCAACAAAATTAATTATGTGTTAGATAAGACAAGATATAAGGCGTTGGATTGTTTCTTTCCTTAAATATTAATGAACACATCTAAGTATAATAATGATGATTACCATGATGATGATGATGTGAGTATAGGAATAATACTAATCACACCTCCTTTCTAAATGCGAAAGAAAAGAAAAATAATAATTGAGATGGATTATTATCATATTTAGGATAAGACTTTGATGATGATGATAATGATGATGATGAGATGGATTATGAGATGGATTATCCTTTATTTCGCTTACCCTTGTTTAGGACAAAGCTGCCAAAAAAGACTATAGGTCCATTGAATTCCCTGAGCTGCGGCTTGCAACATTTGCTGTAGGCGACTGCTGGACGGGCAAGCCATTGAGGACGAGGTCGCTGGCATCTCCTCCCTCTAACTTACACCAAACCTTCTTCTTCCTCTCCCTCCTTGGTATTGTTTTCTCTTTCCAATTCTCCAAAATTGAAAGATAATAAAAGTAATTAAACACGTCTCTACCTATATTTCATAAGTTCAATGATGACCCCATTAAAAGAAACCCATGCCAAGCTTCTCCATTAACAAGGTCGCTTGACAATCATTCTCTACCTCTCATAGAAATTCAAGGGTTTTGTTTCTTGCCTGCTTGCTTGCATGCATGAGTGTTTGAAGTTTAGTTTGGAAGATGAGATGGAGAAGAAGGGTAGAGAAAGATGGGGGCTTCTGCGTATGGGCTTTGACTGGCCGGTCTACCAGATGGTTTTCTCTCTCTCTCTCTCTCCTCTTTGTGCAGATGCGTTTGTTAGTTGTGAAGAAAAAATTATAGCATCAGGTACTTATTGGAGTATACTGAATGCCAGCCAAACCAACCTTGTGGGGGCCAAGTTTATCAATACAATCTTGATGAATGGTTGGATGGAATTAGTATCATGTAGATTAGATATGGCTTAAATTTTATCTTGACATTAGGCACGCAACCATTTGATCCAGTCTGTGCAATCTGAGCAGTTGAACCGAAATGTTGTAGCTACTTAAAGCCCCTTGTTTTAAGCCACACACTCAACCTACACTTCTAATCCAACCATCACCATTTGTATATCGATGGCTAAAAGTAGACCCTCCAATGTGATTTGGACTAACCCAAGAAATTTTGACTCTCTTTTTATTATTTTTACCACAGGGACAATCAAGCATGTGGGGTCCACCAAACCCTCAGCATGTAGTACACTCATTAAATGCTGGTCAGGTTTCTGGGCTGCTAGGAAATGCACATACCGAACCCTTTTGGTGGATACAAGGGCACTTTGGTAATTTCGCTTGCCCTTTGAATGGTGGATGACCTGCTCCTCCTGCTGGTGGACACCTGAGCCGATGCCCGAGGATCATGTTTCACTCCTTCCGAATCCTCCAAGTCTAGACCCAATCAGAGGACGAGACGTGTCAGGGGACCCATTCTAGCCATCTACTCAAAATGGGACCCATCAATTTGATGTCCCCTCTAAATCCATGAAACCCATCGATCAGTCACAATTTTTAATCCATCTGATTTTCTATTTTGCTTTATGTATATTTATTATACTATGGCCGCTTTTTTTAGGTAAGTAATGCAAACCATATGCCAACAACAAACTCATAAAATTGAATGGTGTTAGCAACCGAGTTACTAACATGCTCAAAAATTGATCCCTGGTCTTCAAATTGCTAGCATCAGTCCAATATTAGACCAACCTAGAAAGAAAACTATGCAAACAATATTTAATACATCTAAATTTTTTTATAAATAGTTAATATAAAGCACCTCTTCTATCATGAGGATCAATTGACCTTAAGAGTGCCACCTATGACTAGAGAAGATCCCAATTCATTTTCCTGTTAGAATACAATATTTTTTTTTTTTTTGAGAGTTACTTACTAACCTCGTACAAGTAGTTGTTTATTAAATGGGACATGTGACAGTTTTTTTTTTTTTTTTTTTTTTTAAGATTTACTTGCCTACCTCATACAAGTAGTTTTGCCATTTAGCAATTTTAGAAAGAAAATTGAGATTTCTTGAATATTGCCAATTCTCCAATATAAATTCATGAAATGAATAAAAAAAGAAAGTTATTATTTTTTCCGTCGCATATTTGCATAGGAGTAATGCTACATGGACAAACTTTTTGGCCAGAATTTTGGCCAACCCCCATGGTTTGCATTGAATATCACTATGATATTCAATGCAAACCATGGGGGTTGGCCAAAATTCTGGCCAAAAAGTTTGTCCAAGTAGACTTTTTGTTTGCATAGATCATACGGGCAATTATTTAATTACACTGATCTGATTATCTTAGATAACTATGCCCTGGATATCGCGCGCAAGTGTGTGGTGGTCCAGTAGGCGCTATGAGTTCTGTCTAGGGTTTGAACTATTAGTACACCACCCCTTCCTGCATGTACAGGCTTATTTCCTACTTAAGTGGGCTGTATTCCCATGTGGGTGCAGGCTCTCAATTGGGTCCAACCCCCTCAGCTGGCTTAAAAAAAAAAAAAAAAAGAAAGAAAAAAGAAGTTCCGCCGGATGTCCTATTTCTAAGAGGAAGAAAACACAAATGCACCAGATTAGGGCATTTTAATTCATTAGAATTGAAGATTTTTTTTTCCAAGATTGGAGCCCTGTCATTTTCTAGATTGCCCATGTAGTGGGCCACACTTTTGATAATGCGGTCTATGCATTTTTGCTGTATGTCCCATGACAGATGGGGCTGATTCTACATTGTCTAAAGAAATTTCAAATACCCTAAAAATCTTGTGAAAAAGGCTGTTTTCACTATTTACTGTAGTTAGTTTTTGAAAATTCTTTTTGTCAAACATAAAATTTGGGATCTTGGGAGATGAGATTTCACAGGCATTTGATATTTTCAGACTTGAATATTCCAAATAGAGCTTTCACTTATCAAGCAGACACTAAATCTTTTATCATAAACCACAAATCAATTTGATCATCCCAAATTCATAAGTGAAGATTGCCTCTGATAGACCATAGGCCCAGTTTTCTTTGGAGAAATGAACATGAACAGTCTCACATTGACAGCAGTTGATCATTTGATTCACATGTGCTGATTATCGTTTAATTCGATTGTAAATACTAATCCAGGTGGAATAGAAACTGGCATCATGTTTTGCTCTAAATTCGGTGACATCGATCTACATTAATTTAGAGGGTGTTTGGATAAATACATAATATAATATCAACAAGTTTTATTAATATTGTAAGATTTCATTATCATAGAATAAGATATTTTCATATTATTATATTGTGTTAGTTATGGTGTTTGGTAATTTTCAAAATTTTCAACATACCTTTGAAGTGTTTGGCGATTTATAAAAAAAAACTAACAAGATGATTTACATCGAATAAGAAATGGAATGAAAGTAATCAATTGACTCAATGCAGGACCCACTAATTAGTAATCACACGTGTTAATAATCATAGTAGAACCCATCTATTATTAAAAAATCATATGATTAAATGTTAAAACCTTGATTTCCAAGTATTGTTGTTTAATTAAGGTAGGTCCACCAATATACTGGGCACAAACTTGGAAAGCTCGCCATGTTGACTTGTGACTTAGCCGAGTCACCTCATTTTGCTTAAGGATGGAGTCAAATTCGAGGAAGACTTGCCATATATGAAAAAACTGCTGTAAGGAAGGTCTTTTTTTTTTTTTTTTTCCGATTCCCATTGGATTAATTATCATGAATACTGTCAAACTAATATATAAGGGATTTTAACAAAAAAATATGCTTTTTAACGAAAAAATACGCTTAAACACATTGAATGGATAAGAGCACAAAAATGTAAAAATGATGGATTCTGGTGTAGTACATTTTTAAAATACAATTACCCCTCTAATGATATCATTACCCCTATGATGATATCGCCACACATTCATCAATTTTGTCGAAACCTACACTCAATCCCTCCTCATCTAAGTTGTTTGGTGAGGGTGTGGATCGTGAGAGAAGGTTGAGGAACTAATAGTGAGGGTGAGTGGGGTGTGGGAGGGTGATGATATGTTGTGATGATGGAGATGAAGTTGGTTTTGTACAGCGGTTGTTGTGTGGGTCGGTTGATGAAGGGAGAGATGGTATGTGCAAATAAGTTGTTTGAGTTTGGTGTGCTTGAATGGGTTGGTGCGTGTGATTTTCATGTTTGACTTATTTTGCACTTTCTCGTTGTTCTTCTTCTTTTCCATTTGCTTATTCTACTTATGATGCTTTAGAGCTTGTTTGGAGTCATACCAATATTTAATTTCTCCAACCAAACACTTGGAACTCACTGTACATAGTCTCATCTTTCAGCCACCAACACCGTCTCATTTTCTTTCCCATTAATCAGATCCACCAAACTTATCTTATCACCCTCACTACAACTTGTGCAGCTCTTCATCTCTTCACACCCTCACCGCAAGATCTAGATGAGGAGAGTAAGAGAGTGGAGTTGTCGACAAAAATGATGAAATGAGTGAGATATCATTAGAAGGCTAATATTATGCTAGATGGGTAATTATGTCTAAAAAAGTGTACAGCACCCTAATCCGTCATTTTTATGTTTTTATACTCATTTATGTCTAATCAAAGTTTAAACATAATTTTTTTGTAAAAAAATCCCTGTATATAATTTTGTAAACATCTAATATAATTCTAAACTTATTAACAATAGATTATATAAAATATAAGTCTTTAAGTTGGGCGAGCAAAGTCCGAGTCCAAGTCCGATGGTACTTTTCCTATCTTGATTGTCTTAAAAATGTTAAAAGAGCACGATCGAACAAAAAATCAGGATCCTTTGTGTGGTCTTATGGATGGTGACTTTGAATGGACCACTCATGGTTCACTACGTCACCGTGAGAAGCTTTTGTCCAATGCATAATAAGCCGTCCGCATACATCGCGAGCTGCCCTCGGCAACATGGCGGACCTTAAATGGTCGACACAGATGAATTTTCACCAACGAAAAAGGACAGCTAAAGCAAGAGAGAAGGGAGAAAGAAAAACGGCTACTTGCCATTATCGTGGGGTAGCAGATCATTAATTGACCTTTATTATCGCGATCTATGATTTGATAGCCACTAATTGCACAGGTAGATTATTCAATGCATCCGGCCCACTCTATAAATTTAATGAATTTGGTTACGTGGAACTTCAAGGTATCTACACACAGTTCATATATTTTAAGAAGTTTTCAGAAACTGTTTTTCATAAAATAAAATAAAAAGGAAAATGATGATGTATCACAAATATTATTCTCAACGAATTATAATCTCAAGAGAAGTATTTAAAACTTGAAATTTATTATAATTTTAGATTTGCAACCATTAAAAATCTCTCAGGAAACAATCCAGTAACACTATAAGATAATATATATGAACTGCTAAACGAGTGGATATAGCTGTAGATTTTTGCCCAAAACTGAACTGGGCTTCGTGGGCCCTTAAAGGGTCAGGCTCAACCCATGACCGACCCTTAAATGACCTAGCACAGCACTAGACCCAGTCCAACTCGGGAGTGGGAGGACCAGGTCGGCAGGCCAACCCGGACCTGAACCGATCCGGCCATCCCGACTAAACGGGCAGCTGGGCTGAGCGGCCCCAGGTTCGATTTACCCGACCTAGAGGCCCGGCCTAGTTGTCAAGCCACCGTACGGTACGCATCCTTTTTTAAAATTTTTTTTATTAAACTTTAATCAATAAATAGTAATAATAGAAATTCATAAATAAAAGAAAATAAGATCATTTCTTCTCTGTCTCTTTCATAGCCCATTTTTAAGGTGCAATAATACTATCATCTCATGCCCAAAGACAAATTACAATGATAACAATAAACCCATATAGGTTGAACCTCTTTGTGATTTTTTAAACAAAAAAAATATGATGAAGATAAAATAAATCTTTTATCCTCATCTCTTTCGGATTGGGTTGGGCTCTATGATCATCATTTTTTAAGCCTATCATTCCAATAAATGGAATATCTTTTATCAAATGATCAAAATCTTTCTTCTTAGTATTTAGGTTTTATTTTAAAAAGAAATCAGAAAGCCCTAATATGATAAAAATACTATCGATCATTGGATTGAGACCAGTGTCTTTTTATACTAAATGTTAGAATATTTTAAATTTGCGACCATTAAAAGTTTCTCAGGAAACAATCCAATAAAACCATCCGAATGAGTGTTTAAATTAAACTTTGATGGGGTTGTCAACCTTCGTAATGAAACAACATGATTAGGGGGCATTATAAGGAATCATGAGGGAGAGATGATGGTTACATACTCTAGAATAATAGAAATAGTGCACCTACTTGAAGCTAAATTTAGGGCCTGTTATGAAGCAGTTTTAATTAGTCATAAGAATAGGATTAAACGAGTTATACTTGAAGGAGATTGCCTCATTCTTGTGGAGAGTTTGAAAAAAGAAAAGAATTTTTCTAGGGATTTCATGTTTACTTGGGAAAAGCTCCTTAATTTCCTTAAAGCCTTTGATACTTGGAAAATAAATTTTTATAGGAAATCAAAGTAGCTGATGACTACTTGTCTAAGTTGAATTGGCCAACTTTCACAACTTTTGCCTCCTTCCTTCCGTCAACATCAAAAGAACGGTACAAAAAAGAAAAAAAAAGTGTTGCTGTCAAAAGTATAGAACTTAAAGAAAATGAGGAACTCAATAGCTCTAATTTCAACATCTGTCCTCGCGTGGTTGATCTTCAGTTCCATTAGTTCCTGTAGCCAAGTGGAGTGCTTGCAATTTCGTGGTGTTTTGTTTGGGTTGGCTTGTTTTTTCTTAATTTTGTTTTTTTGTCTATTTCTTTCCCTACTTTATTCATTTTTTTAGTTGCCGTGTAACCCTTTCGATGTAGTAAAAGAAAAAATGATCCGTTAAAGGAGTTGAATATTACCTGAATGCACCATATAAAGATCCGATCCAACAAAAGTTGGTCTTTACATGGAATCATAACTCTCTTGTCTTTTATTCTTTCTTCTTTGAGGTAGTAAGTTATTCTTTCAAACAACTGAAATGCAAAAATATAGATATAAGTTACTATTTGAAGAATTTGGTTTTATGTATGCTACATTTTACCATTTTATCTTGATAATGTCATCATAACATTTGCAATTTTGCAAATATTTCAAAATGTTCACAAATTTATAAAGTATATTCTATTTCTTTTAGAATATTGCTTATATTGTTCCTTCTTATAAGAATATATATATATATATATATATATATCTATATATCTATATATTGCTTATATTTAACACTCTTGTCTACATGAAATCAACTCTCTTTAGCACTCAACAGTATACGTCAATGCCACGTTCTTTGTGAGATTGAATCCTAAGATCAGCCAAAATGAGATATTAGGCGAATATATTTTTTGAGTTGTTTGCTTTTTGACAATTTGAAAAAAGATTAAAACTTGTTTTATTTCAGGGTATGCTATTTTTTGTGGAGGTTTTCCAAGTAACGCCCCCCAAAGAAACTCAAGAAATATTGAAAAGAATTCGAAAATGCAATTAAATTTTGATGGAATCTCTTTGAATAAATCAAAAACTGGGTGGAACTAGGGGCCTTCTTCTTTTTTTTTTGTTGGATAGGGGATATGTGATTCCAATGTGTGTGGAGATCATTTTGCATATTCCTTCATAATGCAATATCTACAATTAGGAGCAACAAATCAGAAATATCTTAACCTGGGGCAAAATTCTAAGGGCATGTTTGTTAGTAGAAATTTTGAGAATTCGTCATGTTGGTCACCAAATAGATTTCTCAAATGTAATTGCCATAGCATTTAGGAAAATGAAATATAGAAGACTCCAAAGGCTAAATGTGAGATTGTAGAATAAAGAATATGACAGTTTTGAATTCTTCAATGGATTGTAACTGACACTGCTATTAGAAATTTCAATATATATATATATATATATATGTCCGTTTTGTTCTAAAACAACTTTAACCAAACAAGCCTTAAAGCTTAGTGGCACATTGTAGTTAATACTCTTTCGAGTTGGTCAACCCAATCAGGTAAGAAAAAATAAAAAAGAGGATTTGGTGGGAAACCAGGTTCTCACATAACATGGGTCAAGACTAGTTGGCTCAGTCAGTAATAACTCACTGAACTTGGCCCTTATTTGGAAAAAGAATTCAACAATGAGCCTGGTTAAAAAAATGAAATCTCTACTGGCACACAGATTTTTACTTTTCCCACACAATTTCTCTCTACATACATTCCTAAAATTTAAAAATTACATTAGTTCTTTTCACACACACAAGAATTTCCTAAACTACTCATCTCTCCATTTCCCTCTTTCTTCCCACACACATTCTCATCCCTTTCTTCCCACACAAATCACCGGACATTCCACATCATCGGCGACTTGTTCTCTCTGGTGTTCCTCCGGTGTTGCCAGTCGTCTCCACCATCTCCTCTTCCAAAGGTAAATGGATCCCTAAAACACATTACCATTCATTCTTCTTCCCTATCTGTTCTTCACCATTTTTCCATCTTAGATTCCCTTTTTTTCCATGAAAACTTGTTAGGGGGATATATTCTCATTCAATATAAGTTCTTACAAACAATGTTACTGTTTTTTAATGCATTTCGGTTTCATTTTATCCATCATCACAGTGCTTTTGAACCCAGAAATCGAGAATCTGTTCTCTCTCTAATTGACCAAACAGATTGCATTTGTTCGGACCTGAATGTTTGAACAAAGTACACTTTATTCGGACTTGAATGCCCGAACATTCCAAATGGTCTTTTGTTTACTCTAAAAACATAGTTTTCTGTTTTTCTACTAAAACTTTATTTCTATATTTTAGATATGGACCGACCAAGCTCTTCTAGGGTGCGACCTACCACTTCAAATAGGAGGCGATGCCACCGCGTATAAGAGGTTGTAGAAGAATCGGATGTCCCTGAGAAGAATGTTGAAGAACAACCTGAGATGGAAGAGCAACCAGCTCCGAGGCTACAAGATAGGTCCTTATTGACCAGCTTTGATACACATATAGCTGGGTATATTTGGATTCAACAAGTGTATTTCACTTGTATCATATCAAGTTTGGTTTATTTGTTAATTTCTTCAATAATGTATCAATGGTTGAATGCAGGACCGAGGAGCACTGAAGTGTCTAAGTCATGGCCAGAAAGTGTCATTGTGGCAACTGAATGAGTCTGATAGATTTAAAGAGTTGGTATTGAGGTCCAGATTGGCTCCCTTAGTGACCGCATCAAACTGTTCCGTCAATAAGATTATTGTATCGGGTTTTGTGGAAAGGTGGTAACGTGAGACTAACACCTTTCACATGCCATTTGATGAAATGACCATCACCTTAGATGATATTGCAACAATCCTAGGCATCCCAGTGATGGGGCGCACTGCATCTTATAATGAAAGATGCATATGAAGAAGCTCAAGCACTCCTTGTTGATGCATTAGGAGTAGAACCGACAGAGGCACATGAAGTGCTGATGCAAGTACGGGGCAAATCTATGAGATTGAAGTGGTTACGAGAAAGGTTTGCCAGTGTATGTGACAATGATGGGGAGAATATGATTGACTGTGCAGTAAGAGCTTACATTCTGTACTTATTGGGCTGTACATTGTTCACATACAAGAGCGGTACACGGGTGCCGATCATATTTCTTACTGTACTGGTGGACTTGGAGGTCGTACGTTCGTATGCATGGGGTACTGTTGCACTATCATACTTATACAGGCAGTTGGGGTTAGCAACCCGGCATGAAGTGAAACAAATAGCTGGTTACTTGACTCTACTAGAAGCTTGGATGTACGAACACTTCGAATGTTTGGCTCAAACTCCAAACATTTACTATCTATCCGACCAGCCCCGGGTCCATCGATCGGTTCCTCCTAGAGAGTCTACTCCTTTACAAGGATTATGAGAGAGACTTGATTCCATGAGCACTGACCTGGTAATTATACAGACTTTTCATGTACAGATTGTATCACGTTAAGTTGTTATTCTGTATTATATTTTCATATCTTATGTTTGGATTCATTATTTTCAGGTGACATGGGACCTATATCGTGATATTAGGCAATATCACACTTTCAATGAGGTGGCATACTACTGTGGATGCACCAAGTGTATGGATGTTGTTGAGCATTGTCTTCCAGACAGGGTACTCAAACAGTTTGAGAGAGTTCAGATTATTCCTTCACCGCCATTAGCCCCTATTCGCACTACACTAGGTCCGACTACCCTTGAATACCATAGCGCGTATCAATACATCAATCAAGTTTGGGAGGGATGGCTTAGTCACCTACTATCTGCATTGAACCATAGTGAACCAGTTAGGCGACCTACAGATTGCGTACCCGGGTACATGAAGTGGTACACATGAGTCTCGTGGAGGATATTACGACACCCAAACTTTCACTCTAATTTTACACCCCATCCCCAAGAAACACAACCCAGTGGAATGGTGGACTATGAGCAGCGTAATTCGGATGCACTGATCATTTTTGATGAAGTGACAGAAAGGGGTGAGGACCATTGGGTTGAAGACCAGCGGGGACTATATACCCATGTGATTCAGGTGAGCCATGTGTTACGGGGAGTTTCAATTGCTAATGCTCAACGACCTTTCGACATCCACACATGAGTTCACAAAGCTACACTCGCACCAGGCAAAGGAGGGGAAATGACAGTTGAAGGAGTCTGAAGACATATTTGGATTGACCAAAACTCTTAACCGTTGTTATATTTATTTTCCTAGTTTAAATGGTTGTTTTAAGACTTCGGAACCTCTAGTGGACTTTCGTTTTTACTTTGAACTATGGTTGTACTTGTTGATCATATTTTAGTTCAAAAAAGATATCTTCGATTACTTCGGACTATGCTTAAATTGTTACAGATGTACAAGGTGAAATCTTCAAAATAGATATGAAAATCTTCAAAAGGGACTCATAGTTCTGAACTGAACATATGTACGGATATACAGTGTCGAACATATGGCATATGTTCGGCACTGAGTTTCCGAACATATTGAGAATGTTCGGATACAAAGTGCTGAACATATGGCATATGTTCGGCATTGTGTTTCCGAACACTTTCTGTAATTCCGATCAAATTAAAAAACTGTAATACACATAAAAACCACTACATCTTAACAGTTTAAAAACTTGTACATATTTTAATATACGGCAAAGCATTCATTAAATGCAATAAATAAACTTGTAAAACACATTCCGAACTCCATTAAATGTTTAAAAAAACTTGTTACATTCAACATAAACTCGCTTGGATGACTAAGTAGTTACATTCAATCCAAATCAATTGTCTCACATGTTGATACGTCTGGAGTTACGAGCTCTTTGAATTGGGCAATCCGAACCCTGTATGGAGTCTCTCAACCATTTGCACAAAAATGATGAAATTGTCTCCACTTATTTGCAACAGGCGGAATTGGATGACCAGGTACTAAGAATAACTGATCAAAATGATTTCGATTAACAAAACCTATTGTTCGCTCGTTCCGAGAAGGCGTCAGCACTGGCACAGACCGCAATGGGAGGAAAGTCAGATGTTGTTCTATGCTCAAGTGGTATAACACCAAATTATAACAAGACGCTATGAGATGCCCCATGTCAGGCATAATTATCCAATAGTCCACCGATGGGTTGTCATCATAGTATGATAATGTTTCAACCAATTCATCAACTTTGTTCTCCACCGCATATAATTGTTTGTAGTGTGGTCTACATGTGTAAGCAACTCTTGCAATAAATCTCTCCTAACTTGTGTCCATTCATCCTTGGCTAGGCCAACCAATCCAGCGATGGCTTTGAAACCACAATTACCATTAGCTGCGACATCCTTTACATGTCGATTGTAAGGTCTCGACCCTACGGAAAATGAGAGAACATAATTATTGATGCTCTTTGACCTCGTACGAATCGCACTAATATGTTTACTTCTCTTTGGTTTGCATTCCAGTCATCCTTTATCTTTAACTTCTGTCATTACAACTGATTTAAGAGAGTAGCTATCATGTGCAAACGGTACTAACTCAAAAGCGCTTCGATCTCGTCGAGTTTAGGTGTCAATTTTCATACTTGGTCTACCTCTTGTTCTTGATATTACTTCGGGTTCTATCAAGTGAGTACTGTCCGGTTTAAATAGCTCTCGTATCTTCCTTAATAGTTGCAGTTTTTTTCGTGGAATCATACTCATTGAACCGTTTTTCAAGTAACTCCAAATCTGCCTTACAATCCAAGCCCATAGAAGAACTTTTCAATGGGGCAGTAGGCAACATGTCAAGCTTACACCAATGCGGATGTATACAATTTAGAGGAATAGGCCGCCCTTGACTTATATGTTCTGCAATCTCGTGCGCACAGGGTAATCCATGTGTGCATCGAATAACACAACTACAAAACACTTGCGTCAATTCTAACTAGGTTGGCTCTTTTCGTTTCTGTTAAGATTTTTTCAAGTGCATTTTTAGAGACATTACCACGAAGCTCTTTGTATTCGGCCGGCTTGAAATTATGTTGTACAATTGTCTTACTTTTATCAAACGAAGCTTTGATACTGGTGTGCTACAACTTAAGCAAACTATGGATTTTGGTCCAAACCGCTTCAAAATTTCCTTGACTTGATCCAAACTGCCTCTTAAGCTGTGCATGTGAACTCTCAGCCATGCATAGGATTGTTAAGAGGTGAGGCATAGCATAAATCAAATAATTAGTATTTTTTTAAAAGTACTTGTTCGAGGTAGTATTCCCAAAATGGACACAATTGTCTGTCCATGTGGAGACAAATCTCTCCTTATAAGCATCCAACCAACTACCTTTTCCGTAATTGAGTGCACCAGGATATGTACTGAATTCTTGATTTAGCATACATAGTTGTTCACCAAAATCCTCTTGTGTGGATGAAGACACCAACATATTCCAGCTCATAATAAACCTGTCTCATTTTTCGTTCGTTTCAAACAACCTTTGCATCTCGCCAATACGTTTCTATTAATGTGCCATTTGCATAATAAATGAGTAGCACTCGGGAATACTCTATTAATGGCGTTCATGAGTGACAATTCCCTGTCCGTCACAATGACATCGGGAATAATACCATCACCAATAATAGAACGCAATACACCTAATGCTCATGCATAATTTTCTTTACGTTCCACATGAAAGTATGCAAAGCATACAGAAAAAGTCATGTTTGCGGATGTGACTCCAACAACCTCCAATAGAGGCATGCGATAACGATTGGTCTTGTAAATATAATCCATTATCAAAACATGTGGAAATGCACGTAACAAATTTAAACTACTTAGGTGGGTCCAAACCAAGTTAGTCACAGTCTTGCTATCCTCACAATTCTTATGCCATTCAATGTAATTATGCTCTGCTAACTTTCCAAGCAGTTTTTGCATCTGACTTCTTCCACTCCGCTCATTAATACTATATCTGTAGTGTGCATTATATATTGTCTTCATTGTGGTTACGTTTAATTCATTTATTTGTTTCAACGTAACCAAAATTTCTTTTGGTCTAACCATGCTCTTGGACATATCAACCAGCAACTTTATTTCCTCCTTTGATAATCTGCCTGCAAATGAATGCCCCTCTAAATGTTCTGCTGCCGAATGATTATGCACACCACATACGACCTCCAACATCCAATTATCATTTGAGTCTAACTTTATGCCCTTTAATGCGAAAGGATATCCACATTTTTTTGAACCGGTTTGTTTGATCATTTTTTGCTTTTGGCCCTCTTAATGCTTATGTTGTCCACTTCTCTCGCATGCAATGAATACTCTAGCTTTGACACCTATCCGAGCAGCATTTGAAACTTTTATTACAATGACAAACCCGTTTTTCCTTCCTACACCACGAGCCCAACTGATCAACGAATCGCGACTGTGAAATATATATATATATAATAAACAAATTTACTATGAATTTAGTAACAAATAATTGTAATTTGAGTAATAAATTCACAGTTGGTCTTACCTCTTGAGTTATAAAATCACTGGTATAATCCATGACAAATTCCGATTTAGCCTGACTTTCCTGCATAGAGACCTGCAAAATGTACAAATTAAATATCAATGTTCGATCTGAAATATCCGAACATATGCCATTTGTTCGGAACTACAGGTCTAAACATATGCCATCTGTTTGGACCTAAAAGACCGTACATATCGGGAAGCTGAAACCCATTCCAGGTGAGAATATTTTTAAAAAAAGAGGCATAAATACAAAAAAAAAAAAAAAAAACCAAACAAAGGAACAGACCTTTCCACTGCTGCTTTAATTTAAAGGAACAATTTGATTGTTGTTTTCTTCCTTCATTGCAGTAGAAAATGGAGGAATGTGAGTAAAGATGAGTTGCCCAAGAGGATGGAGGAAGTAGAGAGTGAGAAGAAGTGGATAGTGGGATGAGTTGCCCAGGAGAAGAAAATGGAGGAATGTGAGTGAAGACGAGTTGCCTAAGGAAGATGGAGGAAGTAGAGAGTGAAATGGGTGAGAGAAGAAGAAGAGCTTGTGTGTGAAAAGAGAATGACTTTTGAGTTTTGGTGGGATTATGGATATTTTGGTCATTTCATAAAGGGGTAAAAATTTAATAAAAAAAGATAAATTAGCTGTGTTTGAAAAGTAAAAATCGGTGTGCCAATAGCTACACTCTATTTTCAAACATACCTAGCCCATGTTTGGCATATCTATTTTTTACCTCTAAACCTCTATTTCTCTAAAGTGGATAGAGATTTTAAAATTAGAGGTGTTTGGCTGTGATTTATAGCCTCTGCACAATCTAGAGCAAAAGAGGCAAAGCCTCTAAAAAGGAAATGCCCCAAAATTGGGCATGTTGAAATAAGAGGCAATGCCTCTTGAAATGGCAGAGGCGGAACCTAATTTTGATGACAAAACTGTCCCTGACGGAATTTTATTTCCAACGAATGTCCTCTGAATAAAGCCCTCACTTATCTCTTTCTATAACTTGAAACCACTGAACCCTACCTCTTCTCCTTTTGCGAAAACGAAACCTGAACTCCAACAACTTCTTCACAAAAAAACCATCTTTCTCTTCAACAAAAGCACAAGAAGAAGAACAAGACCCAGTTTTTCTTTTCTCTTTTTCACTGAAGAAATCCATCAAGATGGCGATTTCAGAGCTCCCAGATGCCAAAAACAGTCTTCAGAGATCACCCATTTGTGTTCTTGATGCTTCTTCCTACTTGGTCTTTTGGATTTTTAAAGGAATCTTGAGCAGGGGCTATTCAATTATGCAGCTGTTCAGAATAATGGCGGTTGCTTCTCTCTCTCTGTTTTTATTTTTCTTTTCTTTTGGTTTGTGGGTTTTTGGTTTTGTAAGTGTATGTTGAATTTTCTTTTTGTTTTTCTTGGTTTGGATACAGGGGAGACAGAGATAATGAAGAACATCGAGCTCGATATCATCCCATCTCTTTTGAATTAGAAATATCATCCAATCTCTTTTGAACATCAAGCTTGATATCATCCCATTTCTTTGACCTTAGAAATTTCATCTCAAGCTTGATGTCATCCCATCTCTTTTGAATTAGGTTGTCCTGAATATTTTGATATCATCCAAATCTTCTAGTTACTTCAATCTTCCTTTTCTGTGACTTGTAATAAAGCTGTTTGTTTTAAATTGCATAAGTGTTTCCTTTTAATTGATTTACCTTGGTCAAAACATTGGATTGTTGGAAACACTGTGAGCATGTAACTTTTAGATCAAAGAGGTGATATAGATTCACAGTCTTGATTCCAGGACCTCAATTGTAAGAGCTGAGTAAAGAATCACATAATAACATAACAAAATTAAATAGACAAGACTGGTTATTTGTATGGTGATGGCAATCGCTGTTATGAAACTTAAAAACATGGAGAAAATGATGAATTGTAAGTGTCATGCCTGTGAGGTATAAAAAGATCAAAATATATGATATATACTTACAATTTCCACCAATGAAATGACCTCTGTTGTCCTATATAATTTTATTTTCACATAAAGAAGGACATCCTATTTGGTTATATAGTTAAAGAGTTTAACATGGTTTCAATAGGTGTGTCTCATATGTGTGAAAATGGAGTGTTAGCATGTGTAGATGTACACTTCCTCACTGATGTTTACATCCGTGCTTTCGAGGCTCAGTCTGCGTCTGGATGATACTTTTGCTTCAACCAAACAGTGAAAACAGATGAAGATGCAATGAAACTAGCAAAACAATTGAGTCCTTTGATTACATGTGTTCTTGAATAATATGTAAATGCGGAAAATGTGCATAAGTTCATTTTTTTACATAATAACAGAATATACCCCTTTAAAAAGAGGCAAACAGAGGGCATACCAAACGGTCTATTTGAAATAGACCCGTTCATTACCAAACACGTGTTTTTTATTCTAGCATCTTCTTTTTATAATTCTTTTTTTCATGGCTCTATTTTGAATGGTCCGTCAGAAAAAGAGTAGAGATGTCAAACTAAGGCCACTCTCATTAATAGTCCCAAGTTTCCTCCTCTTCTTATTCAAATTCCCTAGTGGGGAACATAATAATACCGAGAGTGTGGTGTCCCTGCTCTTTAATAATAAAATCATCATGGTCCTATTAAAGGGATTTAAGCAAACAAGAAGAAATATAAAAAAAAAGAAAAAAGAAAAAAGAGGTTCATTCATTTTGAGTGGTCTGGATTTTTCAATGATGTAGCCCCCACCGTAAAGCCCACACACTATGGGCCCAACCCGAACCCGACCCACTTCCAACCCCAAACCTGACATCTCCATTCCATCTCCATTCTCCAATACATTACTAGGGTTTAAGGTTTGCGGTTTGCCATTGACAGGAACCTTCTTTCCCCGTTGCTAGGGTTTTAACAGCACAGCAAGAACAAATCTAATCTACAGTCCCTTTCATTCGATTCCCACCCACATAAGCTCTTGAATCTGCGGCATGGGCAAAAGAGGCAAAAACCCGAAGAAGAATGATCGTGGAAACCCTAAGAAGAGCCGTACCCGAGATGACTCCTTCCCACCTGACCCTGACATGGATGATGAAATCGATGCATGTAATATTTCCTTCTTCTCTCTTTCTTTCTAGTTGAAATGTTACAATTGTTTCCAAGAGCGTGGAATTAAGAAGTTGTTTTGATGGAATAGTGAAAGCAGAGTTGGAAAAATGTGTTTTTTTTTTTTGGAAACCCTAGCCTTTAAAAGTGATGGTTGATTGAGAAGTTTTTGTGGATTTTGATTCTCTAATATTACATCTAAATTTCATTGTATGCCATCAAATTTTCCGAATTTGCGAATATTGCAGCAGTGTATTTAATTTATTTTCATGAAAAATATTAATGAGAAAAGTCCCATTTGATTAGAAAGTCTGTAGATGTATCTGAACAGACTTGTTTGGATTTGGGGTGTACCCAATTGGATTTTTTTTTCATAGTTTTGTTGCGGTATTAGTTGAAACTTGAGTGCATTTCAATGTGTGATTGATTGTGTGTATTGATGTGTTGTGCAGTTCATAAACAAAGGGATATAATTCCACTCGATGTTGATGGAGATCTCGGTGAGTTGTGATCATCATCATCATTTTGTTGTTGCCTATGTTGTGCTTGGTTTTTGTTGTAATGAAGATTTTCTGTTGATAGGCGACTCATCGGATGAAGACATGGAGCAGCCTGTCTTTGATTTTGAGGTTGGAGATTGTGCTTTTCTTCAATTTATGATCTTAGTTCAATGTTTCTTTGGATAATTTCTTTGGTTCAATGCTGTCTGCAAACTGTCAAAGGGAGAATACTTTTCCATTGTTTGGTGCTATAATTTCTGCAGTTTTTTTTTTCTTTGGCAAAAACATTTCCCCTAATTTTTGTGGAAAGCGGTTTCAGGCTCAAGAGTTAAAAAAAAAAAAAAACCCATTTTATGTAGTCTTGCACAGGAAGTAGAAGCATGTTTTGCCCTGGAAAATGCTTTGGGGTGCCAAGCAGTAGAAACTGAAATTGTAGAAAATTAAGTGTTTGGTAGCGATGGTAATGGCATAATCCTGCCTTGACCTGCCTGGCCCCTCCTATTAGGGGCAGGTAATGGATTTGGTAAATTCTTTATGGGCTTTTTACAATATCTACCAAAGTTACAATTTAAAACAAAATCAATAAATTTTTTTGAAAGGAGAACAAAATCAATAATACTAGGTAAATTTTACTAACAGTTGAGTTTTTCATTCTCCATGCATCTTTTATATGCTGTTTGATGGAAAAGTATTTCTTCTAAGGGGATATCTTCTGTTGAAAATATTGTTGATTGAAACCAAAGCATCAACAAGCACGAATCTTTTTTTTTTCAAAAAAAAAGAAAAGAAAAAGAAAGGCACGGATCTAGCCCACTATGTGTGGATCTGGGAACAGATTTGCATACAACAGGGAAGAAACATCCTCATTTAGAATCCTATGACATAAACTGGACAGATCTCACTGTTATTCCTGGCAATAGGGTCTGTCAACCTACTTCACTGGTTACAAAATGTTTTTTTTTACCCTCATGCAGTGTTTCTTCTATTGATATTCATAATTGTACATAGAGCTTCTCTTGGATGAATGTTACAGTTTTCAGAATGACATTCTTTTAACAAATCATATCTTGTTTTTAAACAGAATTAATTGGTTATATATTATTTGTGAGGTACAAATACAATATCTGTGCAGATGACTGATAAAAAAGCAGATTTGTATGCAGATCTGGTATTGAGTTTTGACCTAATTGTAAGATACACAGTTATTCTTTTTTAGGGATTTGGTCTTGTATTCCATATTTAGTCTGAGTAATTGTCAAATATCTATAGATTGAGTTCTGCGTACAAGTTCCATACTTAATTTGTTTAATGGAATTCATGCATGAGTTATTACTTACTTTAAATGCTTTGTACAGGACAAGGACAATGATGATGACAACAAGGATGACGACGAAGATGACGACGACGATGACGACACCCAACTCAGAGGCCTTGCAGCAAAGAGTAATGGAAATTTCTTACTGGACATGTCTTTGAATTACATTTTTCTCATGCTTATTCATTCCCCCAATGACAGCTGTTTGAAACCTGCAGATAGTTACTAGAAGTTTCTTTGACTACTATATATATCAGTGTTCATACTTCATAAGCAACCCATTGACTGGTGTTTTTTCTGGTTTGGAGTTGTAGTATGTTCTGAGTCAGTCATGTTTGGTTGTGCTTTTGTTTGAATGTAATGTATTAATAATACCTCCCCGCCCCCCCCCCCCCCCCCCCCCCCCCCCCCCCCCCCGAAAAACCTGAAGATTTTCAGTTAATTATTTTAATATATATTTATTTTCATAAAAAACCCTATGATTTAGTGGTTGAGATTCATGGTTTGCAATTTCAAAATCCAACTCTACTTTCAAAACGCTCTCATTTTTGTTTTTGTATCATTAACTTGGGTGATGTAATTTATTTTTTCTCGATGAATGTTGAGCCCTTGCATAATATAAGATTATCAAAGTTGAGTGGATTGGTTCTCCAAAACCCAAAACAAACCAGTAACAATGAAATGGAAGGAAATTCAAGAGATAGATACATGCAAATAGCCAATAGTAGTTTTATTCACATGCCCATGGTCAAATACAATCAGGAGCACATCAAAATATAAGTTGGAATTGATAAAATCATGAAGTCTGAAAACTAATGAAGAATGGAATAGTCAACAAGCTCTTATTATGAGTACTGTAGTCTATAACATAATGATGCCCTAAAGTTAATCCTAGCCATAGGATTAGACATTAGATGTTTTCTTCCTAGCCAAATAAAAGCAAAATGACAATGATACTCATACAATTTAAGTGAATAAAAGAAAAGCAATAAACAACTATATTTGAATAAAATTTAGTGTGGTAAAAAAAAAGCAATAAACAACTATATGCAAAACATGCCCAAGCATGCTGTTTGTTCCATGTGCATTATGATGTCAGACAGCTGAATGTGACATGGTCCCATGTGGACCATGGGCACAATCATGGTGTGTGGATCACCTCACTCAGTAGCTGGTTGGACCCTTCTTGACTCTCTTGGTCAGATCCAATCATGCCATATAAATGTCTGATCATACAAATCCCACCCAAGCTGCCCACATGTCTGTCCACCTACCTGCTAATTTGGAAACATTGAAAACTTGAAACTAGGGCTGCACAGAATCGGACCGCAGACCAGACCGGACCGCAAAACCGGACCGGACCGGACCGGATTTGAAAAACCGGTTATATCCGGTCCGGTCCGGTCTAGACCTTTTAAAAACCGGTCTGGACCGGACCGGACCGGATTAATAATAAATATTTTTTTTAAAATTTTTTTAATACAAAACTTTAAGTATATAAAATTCCTAAGTCAAGTTGATATTTACTCACCCTAATTCACACTATGCCATTCTTTGAAATCCCAGCACCCTACCTATGCTATTGGCAAGCATTCAAATGGGCCTCATAAAATAGTTCTCCATTTTAAAATTTTAGGCCTCAACAAAGGAAGAAGTGAGATAGTTAATGTTTTCTTTAAAGTTAAAAGTGTATCTCTCTGATCTAAATTTTTAACTTCATTACATTAGGTCATTTGAAGAAATTACTGCATAATATAGGAGATTAAAGTAAATGGGCCCAATTGAAAACAACCAACCATCTGGACACAGTTACAAACATAGCCTTAAAGAGAAAACTATGTCAACAACAGAATAAGTCTTAACGTACAGCTCCTATCTACAATCGTATTCAAAGCTATCTTAGACTCTGATTTCCTGAAGTGTCACTGGTTTTAATTAATTTAAAACCAATAGCAGTAACTTCATGTTTCCAACGTAGAGAACAAGACAACTGAAATCAGACAATCGTAGAGATCTGGCTTCTTACATCTAGAAAAAGAGGCAGGAAATGGGCTGAAAATGAAAAAATAAAATAAAAACTCACAAAAAAAAAAAAAAAAAACTAATGAAACCGGTCCGGTCCTCTCATTTAAGCCGGACCGGAAATCCGGTCCGACCGGATTCCGGTCCAAAAACCAGACCGGAAATCCGGTTGTGCAGCCCTACTTGAAACAGTACTTATATTGTAGATTATGCAATATCATTATGACATAACAGCCCATTGTGTGACTTTTGGATTTGGGGATGAAAATTCATCATCATCACCATCTTCTTCAAAGTGTTATCAAGCCTATTTATGGTTGGCTTTATGAGTTCTAATTCACTCATCCCCTAGGGTTAAGATCTCTAATGCAATGTAACATGTTGCTTTTAATTGCATCCTTCCAAGTTGCTATTGCCTTCCTTCTCATAATACCTTGTGCTTGCAACACTTAGACCTCTCAGGCTGAAAAATAGAAATTAATGACTCTTTTTATGTAATGTTTTGATCTGCTCTGGGAGAATGTGTAATGTTTTAATCTGTTAGTTCAGATGCAATCGTTCCTTTCCATCTGTGCGTAAATTGATCATGTGTAAATGATGTATGTTGCTGCATATATGCTTTCATCCAATTCTGAAATGCGCGTCTCTTATTATAACTGAGAAGTTAGTTATAATTATGTCCTTTTAAATGGTGTGTCAATCTAATATGCTTCTAACAGGAGCCTGTACAACAGTTAGAAGGTACTAATTGTCACATCCATGACGTTGCTGGTGGGATGTAATCGAGCTAAGCCTGGCCCAGCTGGACTAAGCTCGAGCTCAGATCAAGTATCTGAAGTTCGAGCTTGGAATTTGAGTAACTTATGCTTTACAAGCCCAGCTCAAAGCTTGGGCTCAGCATGGCCCCATTTTTTTAAAGCTTGAGCTTGATTATAAACTAGCTAAACCAAGTTAATTTTGAGCTCAATTTGATTTTCCCGCATTATTACTCTATATAATATTATAAGAACATTTATAATATGTATGTCCCCCTTGAAATGTAACCATCATGTGGATATAATATAAGAATATGCATAATTACATGAATATTATAATATAAAAAATCAAATAAGTGGAACCAAGCCAAGTACTATCTAGCTCAAGTTTGGCTTGATTTGCACAGGAGCTGAACACTAACTCGAGCCTACCTGATCTGGCTGGGCTTGTTGACCTCCCTAGTTGCCAGTTTGAATCAATTCACATATAAAGAACAAAATGAAAAAAAAAAAATCACTCTGATATGTTTCTACTACTGGGGTGAAGGTTGTCATCTTTTTTCTCAAATAATTTCATATCACACAAGTTTTAAGTCACATCATATAAACTATATTTTTATTAATCACTTCACAATTTCATGTTCTAAAGGTTAGATTGTTGCTTCTTTACGGACACTAATTTTATTAATGGAGTCCAACAGAAGGTTTATTTTATTACTTAATTGCATTGCTTTTCCAGTTGCAAGGCAACAAAAGTTTTTACGGCAAAAGATTGGAGGAGTTGAGGATGAGATGCATGATGATGTTGATGAAGAAAAAGAAGAAGAAAGAAAGGCTGTGTGGGGCAAAAGAAAGCATATGTATTATAGTGCCGAAAACATTGATTATGAGGTATGGAATCTGAACCGTCCAAAATGAGTGCACAATTGATCCAACAGTCCAGTACATTCAGATGGGTGCCAAACCCAGCATCATTGACTATCTCGGGGGTGGGGGGTCCCTGTTTTATGGTTAACTCGGATGGATCATAAGGTGGGCCTCACTAGGTTTTGGCGCACAGTGAGCTCATGTGTTTCAGCAGAGGATTTCTGTGTGTCTCTATATATAGAGACACACATACATATGGCAGTGCTAGACAGAGCATCGGGCGCCCCTCCTAGCTGGGCCCACTGGGATGCATGATGATCATGGAAGATCATTGCATGGAAAGATCTATATGAGACCTACCTATATGTAAAATTTTGACTCCATAAGATCATCCTAACCCTTTGATCTATGGCCCTAAAATTTAATGGTTTTAGAGGCGTCGTTTTCCTATGATTTTAATCCAACAATGGCGAGGAAAAGTTGGATGAGTGTCAAATTTGGACTTGTGACTATTCATTTTGGGGGGGAGATTAGATTGACTCAAGGTGGGCCCCGTGACCAAAAAGAGGGGGGTGGGGTGGTTAGTGTGTGTGAAAAGATTAGATTGACTCAAGGTGGGCCCCGTGACTGCTTTTTTTTTTTTTTGTGGGGGGGGTGGGGTGGGGGGGGGGGTGTTTTTAAAGTGTGGCATTTTGGAGAATTACCCCCCATATATATATCTAGAGAGAGAGAGAGAGAGAGCATGCTTTATCATGTGTTCTTCCTGTACATGGATAATGTTTAGGAATCTGATTTCTGTTTGTTGTTTCATTAATATGCTAGGGTTCACTTTTGTATTTACTCATTCTCAGTTTTATGTTTGAACTGGATTTGGAACACAAGATGTACTATTATCTTTTTACCATTTTGATATTATATGTTGAAATGATAGATACAATCAAGTGATGAGGACCTGGCAGCTGAGGAGGAGGCCGAGGTTTTGAAATTGCAGAAGGAGAGGGCACAACGTCTTCACATGGAAGACTTTGGACTTGAAGACGACCAAGATGAGAGCGATTCTGATGGACAGATAAAAACCTTAGAGGTAAGGGTTTTACAGTAAGCTGGTAACCCTTGAGACTTTGACATGGAAACTGTTGTAGATATGTGACATGGATATACCGTGTTGGGTATACTTCAAAATTCTCGATACATTGACTGATGACACACCATTCACATAGATTATAAAATACTAGTTTTGGTAATCTGTTGCAGTTATTTACTTGTAAAAGTTATCTACAAGATCAAAATACATTAGTGATCTAGAATTATTATATAATGCTACTAATGTGTAGGAATTATTTATTTATTTATTTATCATCATCATCAAAGCCTTGTCCCAACTATGTTGGGGTTGATTATATGAATTTTGTTTCTCCATTCTGATTTAGTTTGGGCCAAATGATTTTTATTTATCATTTTTCAACTTCAAGCCTTTACATGTCTCCATGTGTTCAACATGGATGCAGGCATCTGACATGGTTTTTTCTTTTGGGTGTTGATTTGGAGTATTGTTGCTCCATATTCAGTTGTCATTTACTCATTTTTCAGTTTCTTCTGATCTTTTCCCACCATGGTTAAGAAACATGGTTTGTAATTTGTTAGCAGTGGTGCCTAGGGTTAATTGCTACGTGAAGGCTGATATATTAGCATAGCCATTGTATCGGTTCCTTTTCTTCCCTTTCTCTGTTTTGAAACTTGTTTTATAAAAATATTGAAAAATGAAAGACTAGAAAATCTTCATTCACAAAGCTTTTTTTAATTGTTTTGCCCTTTTAGATTTAAATAGAAGTGTAACATACCATTAAATGCAACAGTCCATTGGTATTCTGTATGTAATTTATGTTTCGGACCATTATATTTGCATATGGTAATGATGACCAAGGGAAGCAATATGGATGGGGAAAACTGTTACGTAATGGCTGTTATGTTTAACCCTGTTTCCAACTAACATGCAAATATCCTTTGCAGGATCTTTTGGCAGAAAAAAAGAAATCTCATTTGGATAAAGGAGCTGAAGATGACACTAGCATATATTATGAGGAGGTTCAGAAAGATGTTAATGCTTTGACAAAAGAGGAGCAAATGGAGGTTGTATACAGGTAAGTCTTTCTCCTTTGTGTTTGCTGATATAAACATTTACTTATTTTTCCAAGATTTGACAGATGTATCAGTTGGTAAGTTTATTTCATTACTCCATTAACCCTCTTGTTGTTCTGAGTAATGAGTATTGACCATCACAATTCAAAATATTTTTCTTTTATTTTAATCTATCTATTCAATGTTGGGACTTGGATTATTAAGTCGTATTAGCTATTTATTATTACTTGCCAATTTAGGATCCATTTGTGTTGGAGTTGTACAATGATGCAGCCCAAGAGGAAGCTGCCCTCTCTATGTATGCAAATGTATTTATATACATGCTATAAATGTGCTAGAGCAGATCTTGTTTCGCTGGCCCTGGTTGATGGGTAAAGCTTAGGTGATTCTGATGCTGTAAAATGTATGCTTAGCACAAGCCTGTTTTTTTTTTTAATGGTAGAGGTTAGTTTAATTAAAAATAAATAAAGAAAGGCTTACAATGACATCCTAAACTGGCGTAAAGGAGATGGCCAATGTTGCCACTCCCTACATCCTGCTCAACCCAAATTACTACAAAAGACATGCCATAAAAAACATAGATACAAAACAATGCACAGCTTTAGGCCTGTAGCGTTGCTGGTAAGGGACGTGAGTGTGTGAGTTGGAGAACGTGAGTGTGAGTTCCCAATGTAGGAAAAATAAACATAGATAGATACAAAACAATGCACTACGAATAGATGGGTCACATCTCCAAACCAAAGATATCCTCAGGTCAAGCTTCTTGTGCACTGTCAATATAAGCTAAAGCTGTGCTAAATGTTGCTCGGCTTGGCTTGTTTCATCCTTAATCAAAAACAGTGGAAGAAGCAGTCCACAGCCATGTGATTGCAGTGCAGCATATGAATGGTGATATCTTAAGAGAAGACAGTATACTGCAGTTCTTTTATTTCAAAAAGAGCAAAAAGTTAGATAAGTATGGTCTGGGTGGATGTAACTCTTCATGTAGAAGTGACAGATCCCTCTCAAATCAGATTCATTTGCTAAGAAACAACTTCTAGATGATAAAAGAATCCATGGGTAGATCTGACAGTCCACAGTGAGGAATGTCAGTCATATAAGTTGCATGAGTATGACACCAAGCCACTGATAGCGCAGTGGTGTGGCATTTCCCTCATCACAGAAACAACGAGGGATTGGTCCATGGCTGGAGCTCTGTTGGTTAGAAACTTGGGCATTGTGCGCACGTAGGTGTGTGGGTATTTACTAGAGTGGAGGATGCATGGATTCTGCATGATATTTAACTAGATTTAATCTATTGTTCTTTGAGATGAAAATAGTATCCAAGAAATAGCTCCGATAAAAATTTATGGGAGATTTTATTTTTCAAAACAATGTTTCAACTAGTGATAGAAGAATTTGTCATCAAATTTGTAACGGCATGCTTGTTTGCATGAGGGGTGAAATGAAATAAAATTAAGTGGTCAAATCAAGGGATTTAGAAAGAGGAAGGGATTGAAAGTAAATGCATAAAATGACAAAAAAGCTACCCTTAAAATAGGCACTAAATGACAAAAAGGCACTAAATGACAAAAAGGGGAGGAGTATTTTTTGTCTTTTAGTGCTTTTACTCTCAACTCCCTCTTCTTTATCTTTCATTTGATTTGACCCTTAATTTAATTTAATTTCACCCCTCATGCAAACAAACAAAAGGGTAAGATTTTGTGGCATCAATCCCTTATGGAGATCATTTGGGCCTTATAGAAAGAAAGGAAGAACTGATGCTAAGGGAGCAAGTTGGCAGATGAGCCGAGAGTTGAGGACATGGTCAACTTCTATGTTGCATCCTGTGCTTCTTTTCTAGAGGCCTTCAAAGGGGTCAAAATATCTATTAGACAATAGGTGCCAGAAGGAGGTCACAACTTTGTCAAGCAACTCACCAAGGCTACATGTTCAAAGACAGTGCTTCTTTAAACTTAACTTTGATGGTGGTGCCTTGGAGACTTTGGACCATGAGTCATGGGGGCTCATCCGGATAGGTGATAGGTCACACCGTGCCGAACGAGCATCCAGATAGTCAACGTAGTAGAGCTTATGGCTATCAGAGTCCTTGAAGCTGGGACTCTTAAACGCCCAAAATATCCTTAGTGATTTCTGTCCCTTCCTCTTGTACATACATTATACATGGTTTTTTTTTTTTTGAGGAGCGGGGGTGTGGGGTTGGTTGTGTTGTTTATTTGCCTCCTCAAGTATAGCACTCCTGTACTATGACCCTTTTCCCCCTAATAACAGTGTACTAGAAGAATCTGTGAAGGATCAGAAACGGTGTTGTGTTTGAGACCTATGATTTTTCAGGGAAAAAAATTGCTGCATCAAACATGAGAAAAAAAATACTTCTATTAATAAACACTTCCCTTTTCAGGAGAAGTTAAACGTGAGATGTGCCCCTAATGTTCCATATATTGTCCAGTTTTTCTGCTCCCAATGTTGTTTACAAGTTTCATAACTTATTACAAATTTTTTGATGTATTTAACTTTTACAAGAAGAAGCAAGTGAAGTTTCCTTGATTTATGTTATCTTACAGTGCTGCTCCCGAATTAGTTGGTCTGCTAGCAGAGTTGAATGACGCATTCAATGAACTTGAAAACAAAGTGAAGCCACTAATCCGCGTGGTAATTCTACCCCTTCAACAATATAAACTTTACCTTGTTTCACCCCTGGAAATGGAAGGACCACTTCTTAGTTCCTACAAAAGTCGTTTTGTACTGTTGTTTAGTTTCTCCATCTTTCCATTTCTTCTACTGAACCCTTTTTTTTATTTAAAATAAACTAAGGTTATGTATAACACTGTTCACCTCTCATATCTTATATCTTTGTCAATTTTTGGCTTTTTGAAGATGGAAGAGCGAAAAACCATACCTGATGGAGGAATGCACTATTTGGAGGTTAAAAAAGTTCTTCTGTTGACTTATTGCCAAGCAATTAGTTTTTATCTTCTTCTGAAGTCAGAGGGGCATCCAGTTCGTGATCATCCGGTTATAGCTCGCCTTGTAGAGATCAAGAACTTGCTCGATAAGGTTATCGTGATAGATTAGTTTTTTTTTACTAAATTTTGTTGTCATGTCATGCTGATATATTATGCCCATATATTGTAAAGATAATGAACATGGGTTGCTGCTCATGTTTCTTGGAATGCAAGTTGATTATTTGGTTTCCCTTGATATGGAATAGTGGAGCTAACAAGCATACTCCTCTTCTTCTTTTTTCCCCTCTTTCGGTGGAACGGAACATGTTCGGCTTCTAGATCAACTGGATTTTAAGAATTTCTAATATTTTGGTAAAAAATTGTGTTAAAAAATTTTACGATATGAAAGCCTGCAAGTTAATGCATAGCTTCACATCAAGCAATACAATTCATTAACATTACTTAAAATTTTTAGAGTAACATAAATACTACTATAATGATAATTGAGAATCCAATTTTTATATTTTACCCTAATAGCCAAAGAAGAGACTTCCTGCTGGGGGCAAGGCTGAGCATCACTGAAGGGGGGTGGGTGTTTTGTTTCTTCCAAATATCATAGCCTCCTTTTATTCATAGGCATGCCAAGAAAAACCCTGTGGGACCTGATCTGAAGCATTCTGAATAGCGCCTCTTGTTACCCCTGTTAGATCAAGAATCTTGAGAAAATCCAGTGTGATTCTTGTGGAGAAACATGGAGGAAAGTACCACCTAATTGCAAAGGAGCAAGCTAACTGACCCTTGACTGAAGGAGGCCTTGTTACACCTTTGAGATGGGTAAATTCACTTTGCTTGGTAAATGGCTATGGATATCAGGAGAGCCTTTGGATTTGTGGCAGCACTTAGTTGTAAGTACGACCTAAGTGGTGACAATTGGCAAGTTGTTCACATGGTGGGTACTCTTTGAGCATGTTGTATGCTATTCATGATGTCTAAAGGCAATTTATTGAAGGCATAAGGCATTGTGTTCAGGATGAGCGGCGCATGAGATTTTTGGAAGACACTTGGAGTTGAAATATGCCTCTTCTATTTCAGCTCCCTTTCTCATAGTCTTCTTCAGTCAGTGAAAGTTTTGAGTGACATGGCAGTCATCTTATTTTTTACCACAGTTCAGCAAGCCTTTGAGAGATGGAGAAAACACCCATATGTCCTATATGCTTTAAGGCCCATCCTTTTGTGTCTAGAGGGTCCAAATCGCAATTTTAGTGTCAGGTGGCAAACCATACAGGTGTCTTCTGTAAAACATTTCTGTAGGAGAGACGTCAAATTGAATACCGGCCAACCTTTCATACCATCTGGGGTATCCCCGGTCCACCTTGCGATCTTCTGTGGACAATATCTTGACTGTGGATCACCCGCAAAGTAGACAGTGGATAGATTACTTGCTCCTCCGTTGGATGGTTGCTGGTGAGGTGTGGAGTGCAATTCGAAGTTTTTGGGATTTATCAGAGTCTTACACTAATATGCTGAATATTTTTGTAAGCCCAGATTCTTGCCTCTAGTTCTTGACAGGCAGGACTCATGTGGAGGTCTCATTCTTGTCAGAGTTTGTGGTCTCTGTGGAAGAAGTATAATAATTGGGTTTCCAGTAGCGAGGTGGGATGAGTGAACAATGTTGCTTCTTTGGGCAGTTTGGCCTCAGGGATTTCTTTTCTTCCTAGAGGGAATTTTCTGGTGTCACTGTTGCTGTTGTTCTGAGTGTTGGATTGTAGTCATGGGAAAGTTGTGAGGACCAGGCATCGTCCTCGTTTCTCGTCACCCCTGATTGGATACCTCAAGCTCAGTTTCTGTGGTACAGTGGTACTGCATTGGGTGCTTAATTAAAGATCACAATGGGCCTTTTTGTTCTTCTTTTGCCAGTTCCTCAAAAAAGCAGAATTAGCGGCTCTTTGTTGCAAGGAGATAAGGTAGGAGATGACTAAGCTACACACTCATGAGGCGATTGCCGGGGCCTGTCATTTAGCAGGCCAGAGACCACCCTCAGCAGTTGAAGTATCGCTTGGATGAGATTAAAGTAAGATAGTTAGGGAAGGGGAGTTTCATATTTGACATATCCTTCCAGAAGGCAGTGCTGAGGCAGATCATCTAGCAAAGGATGGCACGTACCTTGCATCCATGATTTTTACCACCCGCACCTGTTTGAGGTGGTAATGTGGATGTTTATACAAAAACTGTTACTGCTCAAAGAAGGCCATTTTCCTTTCCTGCTAAAAAATTGGCTATAACTTTTTTTGGACATCTGTTACTGTATAGTTCCCATACTTGCACATCTATTTGTTTGAGTTAAAAGAACCCACCCACACGTGTATGCACACACTGAACCCAACCCACAAATAAAGGCGTCGACAAATGGTTAATAATAAAATTGGAATCTGTGGTTCTGGCTGAAAGCTAAAATTCTGGACCAGCTCCATATCAAATTTGATTGACTGAAGAGGCCAAAATGACATAATAGAGCTGATACATGAAAAGGGCAGGAACTATGGCTGATATGAATTACGGGGGCATTATGTCATTTTTTTTGTTCTTTTTTAAAGAGGACTAGAGTATTTGCATCAGATTGGTCAATGGAATATATGACTATGCCTAACAAATTGGGATGCTGTTTAAATTGTGTTACTAGTATCTATAGAGATTCTGTTATATCATTATTGACGCCATACTACACCTGTAGGCTGTAGCCTGAGGGCCTTTTTTTTTTTAAATGGTAGCCTAAGCATTGTAAGAGTATCTGGGTGTTTGACCCTTCTTTTTTTTTTTACCTTTATATATGTTTAATCCTTTAGTTCTAGTTTACAAGAAGTTGTGAAATGTACAAACAAGTGCTGACTATTCTTTTAAATTTCAATATTCTGATACATTGGTTCTACTGACAGATGAAACAGATTGATGACACTTTTGTTTCCCACATCAATAATATTCTCAACCATGAGCATGGAACAGAACTGGAAGCAAAACCCAAAGAGAATTGTCCATTGTTATCTGAACCAAGCCCTACCAACAATAATGTATCGTTTGCTAAAGCACGTGAAGTAGCAGTGGTATGTTTTTCGATCTTGCATTGTTTGTCTTTAGTGGTTATGTAAGTTGACAGTCTCAGATGCTTGGAACTTGGGGATAACTGCAGGATGATGAAATACCTGAGTTGGTAAAGGTGGCCTTGTCAATGGATCACGACAGCCAAGATATGATAAGTAAACGCCAGGTCAGTCATTAATCTGAGCAAGTGTCACGAAGTCTTCATGAGTTTTTGACAATGCTTCAGAAGTTATGAATGCCAAAATACTAAATAGTATGGGATCTCTAATAACTGCAGGATAATCAGGTCAGCTTACAAAGCTTAAAAATGATGAAAGTGAGAGAAAGTCTTGAAGAAAAACTGAAGCAGAAGGGTCTTCATGGTTCTATGGTTTCAAAGATTAATGCAACTAAAAAGAATCCTTTGCAGCCAATGAACGGGTATAAATTTTTAGTTGAAAGTGGGCTGTACTTTAGTTGCTTAAAATTCAGAAATTTTAATCTTGTGACTTAAAACTGAACAGACGGATGGAAACAAAAGATGATTTTGATGATGAGGTTATGGACAAGGAGGTAGTTGGCCAAGGCTTAATTAATGGGCGTGCCAGTTCGTTGCATTCCAGTAAACTCTCTCAACTTGCATCAAAAGCAAAGAAGGCTAAGGTATGTCACTTGATTTGAAATTGTATGACATTCACCTACAATTAACAGAATAATTTAAAAGCATGACTAGCAGTCCACATGCATGTACTGTCAACCTTAAAATTTCTTTCCTTCAATTTACAAGCTAAAGCTTTCAGGAAGAAATTCTTAACAAGTAGATATATATCATTTTGACATTTCCTATGAGTGAATGCATTCATATGTGAAACTCTTCTTCTGATACTTGTTATATTAAGAAAACGTTTGAATCAATTGCCATTTTCGTCAGCAATTGTATGCAACTAAATTATTTTCAGCTTGTTTCTGGTGATGACGACTTGCCTGTGAGGGATGATATTGGAGAAAGACGGCGGAAGTTTGAACTACAAGTTCTTGGAAAAGCTGGAGCTGCAGCTATGGATGACAGTGGAGATGAGATGAGAGATCAGGAGAATGCTGGAGCTGATTCGATGGATGAAGATGGGGATGGTGGACCAGAAGAATCGGAAGATGAATTTTATAAAGAAGTGAAGCAACAGCGAGCTGCAAAGATATCTACCAAAGCAGCGCTCTATTCAAGGTATGTTTTTCCACTTAGGACATTGAATTTTCATAAAATATCATACATTGCTGTATTCAAGGTATGTCTTCCATTTGATTTGTTCAACTATTAATGGTATTGTTTTACAAAAAAAAGAAGACTATTTATGGTATTGACCAGGTCCTACTTTTTAGTATTTTATGCACTGGTGGGTTCCATTAAAGGGTAGACAGGGTGTAATGTGCCCCTTGGATAGTTCTAGTCATCTTGGTTGGCTTGCTTATTGACAGTGAGGTGTGAATTTTATCAAGGCTGATTAGACAGTCAATTAGGTCTCTCTCTCCACGTAGTCCTAATCTACTCTCCTAGGCCTATCCTATTTTTTCTTAGGAGTGCTACTAGATGGTACCTCCCTGTTCCAACCAAGGCTTGAAACTACTTAAACCAACACCATTGCACACTTGCACTAGGCAGCGGGACCAATTAGAGCAATTCGATGCAGGGAGTTCGGGTGGTATCATATCTGTGATAGATGAACCTTATCACCATTTTACCGAAAGTTGATGGGGAATGGATCGATGCAAGGTGGGTAGGGATAGATCAAACTTGATGCCTGAAGTGAATAGGCTTTGCCCCCGATGGCCTCACACCAGAACCTTTTGTGGGAGGGAGGGAGGGAGGGAGGGAGGGATTTTCATTGATCAAGTCTAAACATCCAAGGAGGCTTTGCATTGCTTTATATAATAAAAGAGATAACCCTAGATCTAATCTCAATCCTTTAGACACATTAACGATCGAGATTAAAACATCTAAACTAAAATAATTTAAAAAGATAAACCATAAATAAGAACTCTAAATAAAATGAAATAGATCTTAATTGAATGGGCTGTGCCCAAATGGCTGGTCGACGCACAGATCATGGGTCCATCCTGCGTCAAAAGCACAGTTTATTGTGCCAAGGAAATGGTATGGTTCAGTTTATGTTTAATTTTTGTATGGGCAAGTGCATGAAGGGGACCTCTTTCTCCTTTCTTGATCATCCTAGTGGGTGAAACTTTGAGTGACATGCTGGATAAGGCAAAACAAGCTGACCTCATCAGGGGGTTTAGTTGTGGCTGTGGAAACCTTCTCGTTTCTCATTTGCAGTTTGCAAATGCTACATTACTCTTTTATGATGCAAAAGTAGGGCAGATGGTGAATGCTAAAGGCCATCTTAAGATGTTCCGAGCCTGTCTTGGGGGCTTAAAATCAACTTATCTCAGTAGTAGTTTAGAAGGGTTAGAATCGAAGAGAGCAGGCTGTTGGTTCTGATAAACATTTTAGGGTACAAATCTGGATCTCTCCTGAGTGGTTACATAGGTCTTTCTTTTATGTGTTTGAGGGCCTTACGTAGCCTGTAGAATCCAATGATTGAAAGATTGAAGAAGAAATTGTCATCCTGGAATTCCAAATACTTATATCTTGGGGGAAGGATACCACTGATTCTGGCATCTCTACCAAACTTGCCAGTCAGTATGTCACTCCTCAAATGTCCTATTGTGGTTATTCAGCAGATTGATAAGATTCAGTAGGATTTCCTGTGACAAGGACTGGAGGAAAAGGAAAAAAAATATTACCTCAGTTGTGAGGTGTGCAAGCTGAAGAATCTAGGTCTGGTTATTTTCCTTTTTAAGGCTAAGAATCAATCTTTTCTAAGCAAATGGCTATGGAGGATTGGAGATGGTGACCTTTGGAAGGATGTGTCAGTTGATAAATACAATAGTAGAAAGAAGGTCGGAATCGAAGAGAGGGTGGCTTGCTGTGAATTGTGATGCCTGAAGGATGTGTCGGTTGATAAGTACAGTATTAGAAAGATGGTTCGGATCAAAGAGAGTGGTTGGCTTGCTATGATGCCTCGATACGCATGCATACGTTGGGGACACACGATGGATATGGCAGGGATACAGATTTTACAAAAAAAGAAGTGAAGTATTGGATACAATATGACGCGATATGTTGCCCGTTTTGAAGTATCCATTTATCATAGGTGGCTTGTGATTCAAGCATCTGCGAGAGCATTATGACTCCTTATGGCCTCTTCCTGCCTCACATCTGCATTAAGGTTTTGGCTAGACATGAGGTTGATGATAGGCCCAGAAGTTACAATTGCATTCTACTTGGATAGACTTGAGTGAAGGGTGTCCATGAACCCTGTTTCTCAAAAACACCTAGAGATGAGGAGATTGAGGAACCACAATCCCTTCCCAATTTGGTGCAGAAAGTGTATATTTTAGACCGGTCATCAAAGCAGTGTGTGCTCGTTAAATTCTTACTTGCTGATTGTTAGCTCTGGAGGAGCTGGAAATGGCAAGAGGCACCTTCTGCCTAGCCGCACCTAGTGTTCAAGCTTTCATTTGGTTTGCTCAAAGTATGACTATGAATAATCTGTGAACGAGGGAGCCAAGTATTGTCAGTGTCTGTCCTCTCTGTTCAAGTGCAGAAGAGATAATGGTGCATCTCTTGTTTCTTTGCGCTTATTGTCAATGTCTGTTTGCACCTATGACTATCATTATCGTTATCATCTAAGCCTTGTCCTAACGATGTTGGGGTCTGCTACATGGATTTTGTTTCTCCATTCCAATCTATCCCGAGTCAAACCCTTAGATAGGTTGCACTTAATCAGATTTGTTGTTACTACTTTTATCCATGTCCTTTTCAGCCTACCCCCTCCCCCACTTGGTAGGTCATCAACCTGAATAGAAAGTTTTTCTTGCCAATGTTAATGTTGGCCTGCGTTGGACATGTCCAAACCATCTCAAACAGGTCCTATTGATGCTGCCCCCAAATGCTCTGAAAAGCGCTCATTTATGATTCTGTCCTTCCTAGTTTTACCATACATCCACCTCAAGTCCTCAACACTCTCATCTTTGCTATACTCATTTTGTGCATGTGTTGCTTCTTGATTAGTCAACATTTTTCTCCATATAGTGGACCTCTTCATTTTGTGCATGTGCTCCTTCCTATTGACGCGTCTTGAGTGATCCCCAATAGAGCGGACCTCCTCTTTGATCGAGAAAGGGCAAGATGTTTGGAACCTGGCTTTTATGGTGAGTATTTGGTCTATATGAAAAGAAAAGAATATGGGATGTTTCGTGGGGATATCTTTTTGCCACAGATTCTATCAGCAAAGCTTCATCGATCTATCATGAGTGGGTATTAAAACCATTCAAAGGTGTGTCCAAGGAGCTTTTGCATCCTTCTTGAAAGGAGGTAATTGGAGATTCATCTCTCAGACAAGGTGCCCATCCAAGTTGGTCTCCTCTGGAAGTTGTGCTTAAATCGAACTTTGATGGCATTGTTGTTGGCAATCTAGGATGGTGGGAATTCTGCAGGATTCGGCAGGTGCTACTTTGATATTGTTCTCGGGTTTGGTTGGTTTCGCTTTTGTCGATGAGACGGAAGCAAAGGCTATTCTTCTGGCACTGCAAGAGTCAATGGAAAAAAAAGCCCAAGCCATCTCATTGTTGAGGGTGATTCTCTTTGTGCAATCCAGTTGGCTAAAGGTTCATCCTCCTTGGCATCTTGCGGGCTTGGTGGAAGAAATCCATGATATAGTTGGGGCTTACTGGTCTGTTTTTATCACATTCTAAGAAGTTTGAATGCAGAAGCTCAGTGGCAAGAGCAGGAGTTTTCTTTTCATTTCGTAGTCTCTGTGCTTCTTTTCTTTTTGGTTTTATTTTTGGGTGTGTTTGGGGGTGAATCAGTCTTGTAGCCTCACCCTCCCTTATATAGTAGTCGGTATATTCTCATATACTGTTCAGTTCTTTTGCATTTTAATCATTATATATATATGTATGTATGCACACTGCACCCACCCCATTAGAAAAATGGTAAGGCGCTTGATTTGGCTTACCACAGTGTTTCAAGATGGTTACTAACTGTGCGTCTCAATCATAGTTGCGAGTTTTGTTTTGGTTCGTTCGAAATTCCCGAAATTATTTGATTCGGATAGTAAACCGAACCAAAACACCCACCCAAAGAAATTTGGTTCAGATTTCGGTCCGATGATTTCTGCTGAATTGGACTGAAATCATCCAGTTCGGATGAAAAATTAAAAAAGAAAAAAAGAACAGGGTACCTTTGGTTCCACTAAAAAGGAATAAAAAAGAAGAAGAGGGGGAGGAGGAGGAGGGGTACCCACCTGGAACTGCTGGACGGACCTCCTCACCAAGCTACTGCTGTTCCTCGTCCTCCTCACTGAAGCTATTGCCGAACTGCTGAGTCATCTCGTCTCTCAAACTCTCAATTGCCAACGAAGTTGACTAGGAAAGGGGCAAATGCCCTACGAAAGGAGCTTTTCCCTAAAGGGGTTTGTACTCTTTTCTGTCTTTCATTTTTTTTTTCTTTTTATTAATCATGGATGGACTGTTTGGACCTTATAAAGGGGGGCCCATTTTAATTGAGATTCGTGGGTCAACAATGTGTCCCATCTATTATATCGCATTTCTTTTATAAGATGTGCTTTGTGAGATTTGTGTGGTCCCCACGATGGGGCCAGCTAGTAAACATCTAAATAATTAAATATTGATGTCCTACCACCCTCTCTCTATACATATGAAGGTAGTCAATTTCACTCTAAATGGCAAATTGGATCTAGCCATATCTCATCTTTAATAGAAAATAGGTTAGTCAAATTCTAAATGGGTGCTAACCAAATGTCACTTTACTAATATATAGGCCCTGCCCAATAGGAAATTGAGCACTATCCACAAAATTCTCTCTAATAATGTATAGCGCTCTACCTAAATTTCTCTCTAATAAAAAATTAGCCCTACCCAATTTATTTTATTTTTAAATTTACATATATATATGGGATATATATATATAATTCCGAAACATTTCAACAAAATCCCGAATTGGCCAAAATATTTCAGTTTAGATGCAAACCGAAACGGCGTCCGAAATGAATTTCTCAACACTGGTCTCAATCCCAATTACCCGATATTTTAGAAAAAAAACTTTGTAATATTTGGATCAACTACTGTTGTGATTATTGCTTCTCTTGCCAGTTTATCTGAATCAGTTCCTTTTTCTTCCTCTTCAGAGCTCCAACCGTCCCATCATTGCCGGAAACCGAAGTGGATGGTAAACGACTTATCACTTATCAGGTCAGTTCTTTTTCACTCATTGACTTCTAACTCTCTGTACTGGGTTTAATTACATCATTTATGTTTGGAATCATTTGCATCCAGATGGAGAAAAACAGAGGGTTAACTCGAGCTCGAAAGAAACTTACCAAGATTCCAAGGAAGAAATACAAGGTAAGTTGTGGACAAGAGTTGGAGAATATTCAGATGATCTTATCAGCTCACATAATTTTGATGCCTACCATTTACCTCTCATTTTCTCTGGGTAATGCAGTTGAAACATCAAAAGGCAGTGGTTAGACGGAAAGGGCAAGTACGTGAGATTAGGAAGCCGAGTGGTCCATACGGTGGAGAAACAACTGGTATTAACACTGGCATCAGTCGTAGCATCAGATTCAAGAGCTAACAATCTGTGTCGCAATTCTGTTTTTGGCATACTTACAATGGAGCAATCCAGCCGCATCTTTCAATTCTGCAATTGAAGAAGCAGGTTTCATTTTGTCACTGAATCATTTAGTGAGGAGCCCGGTATTTTGCATACTTCGGAAAACTGGAAGTGGTTTCCTTTAAAGCTGTCTTGCGTACAACTTCTAGCAGAGTGCATGGGCAGAGGATCTGGTGGAGAATAAGTGATGTTTCATTCCATTTTTAGAGGATTCAAGTAGCATTTTCTTTCCAGAAGCACTTTTGGCGACGTCAATTTTAAACCAGTGAACCATGGATGCATAGAAAATGAGTAGTCGCATCGGTTGGGATTTGAATGAATTAATCTCTTAATCATGAAACCATATCTATATTATTGTTGTCATAAATAATGTAATGTTAAGAGTTCTTAAAGGCCGATCTATTTACTGGAACATACTGCCAGGAAAATTTTGAGAGGAAATCATCAAGAATATTTTTGAAATGTTAAAATATTGGGATTTTTATGGTAGTGTTATTTTTGCATTCCTCTTTTTTACGGCATTTTGATATTCTCACGATTACCTTTCATTATTAACATTTTTCAGAAATTATTAATCCTCCTTGGCTGAGCTGACGTGGTAAAGCTGTCATGGGTAAGACCCTGGCTTGATCTTGGCATGGAAATGGCCTGTTGGGCAATCTTGTACTTTTTACTTTTGGGATCTGAGAACGGCCACTTACCTCACTGGCCTTGGGTTCGAACTTCGAACCTTGGGCATGCCACCTTTCCTCACCATAGGGCTTTGATGCTTCTCCCTAGGTCCACTTTCCTCATCCGAGGGCCTCCATTACCTCACCCGTTGTATACTATCCTCGCCCTCACCCCACTATAGCTTGGGTACCAAAAGAAAAAACTTTTGGGATATAAATGTAACCAGGCGCTTTAGTTTATACTTGCTTTTAGCTATTGATATTGGCATCATAGGGCTGGAGTTATCAAACAAAGGTCTAGCACTGACATAGTGACATTTAAGAAAATAAAGCCCACATGGAGCAGGAGAGCTAAAACAATTCAAACCAGGCTCATTTTGCTTGTTGGATGCATATGAGCTTCAGTGCTCCACTAAAAAAATGCAACTCCTAATTTTTATTCCATTGCCTAGCCCATAGTCACAATCACTCAATCAGTGCTCTTTATCTCCATAATTTTACCATCTTACTTTCCCAAGTATACACATAAAAGCTACGCAAAGACAAGTGATCACTAGCCTCACAGGACAGGAGTCTTTTTCGGGTTGACTATCTTACTTAAATTGACACAGTTCACGATAGAAGACAGGTCTGCAAAATAATATTGCCTTCGAACAACAAAGAAATGCTCACGGTTTATTGCAGTAAGAAGTCATTTTTGGGTTCCAAGCCTTCCTAACATTATTGAGTATTTTTGGGGCATTTCTTATCCACAAGTACATATGACTATATCACCATGTACAAAACCAAAGCCTAGTTAAACCATGAGACATAATAACATGGCCAGGGTTGTCCAAATCCAAATGCTGAATATGATCAGCTTTTATTAGGTGACATGGCATGCTGATGGATCCAGCTACACAGGAACCGGAGATAGATTAGCCATCTACAAACAGTAAGCTCTTTGAGATGTTACTAGCTATCAAATCAAGGGTTTGAAACAGGCAGTCAGTTTTTCCTTATTTTCATTTTGGTTTTGAGAAAATGTGAATGGCTCTGTCATCTATTTACGGGGAAATGATCACCTACGAGCAGACTACATATAACTAATATGCAGTCTAGCTCGTGAGGCTCACTTAGATGCAAATTCTCAATGTGAAAATGGTAGATAGGTCTCCTCTTGGACAAGGGAGAACTAAAAAAATTAGCCTCACCGGATTATCCTAATCTTTGATTTAACAGCCTTGAAGTTTAATGGCATCTTAATAATAGATTTTCTTAAGATTCAATCCAATAGTGAGTAAAGGTTCAATGAGTGTAAAATTAGTCCTAATGCTAGATCATGGGATGAAAAGACTATCAAAGGGGCTGCGCTGATGAAAAGTGAGCCCACATGGGCCTGCTGATGGTGTTGGACTACATTGCAGTTGCTCGTATGAGAACATTTTCCCTATTTATGATGGCTACACCGTATTGAGTTTGTTTTTGGAAAGTGGCTCATTTACAACCTGCCCCTTGGGGGTCACTTGTTTGCACCATATGCAAATGTTTTACATATATGAACATTTGTTTGCACTCATTTAGTAATGCATGAATGTGAAAATTTTCACGACGCCAATATAAGGGATGCTGGGATGGGTTGTAGAATCAAATTTTTTCACCACTGTGTGGTCTCACAGATTTTAATCCGAGCTATTCCAATTTTTTAGGGATCCATAAAAACATGTAGTTCCATCTAACATGAATATATTTTGAGATATATAAATATCTTACTTAATCCGAACTGCAACGTTTACTCATGTGATAACAGTGCTTCCAATCAAACATAGTATTGTGTTTCATGTTTGTAAATTTTACGTATGTGAAATTCACATATGCAACAAATTCCATTTTCGTATCTCATGCATGAAAGGCAAATGACCCCTTCGCTCATTTGGTCACTCAACCGATCATCAGACTCAGACCATGAGTCACCAAATGGTGGCAGTCAGGACTGCCACTTACTTGGGTCAGGTGGGAGTTTCCAATGGAACTATGAATCTCATTGAACTCGCACAGTACAAGATCTATTTGTAGGGAAGCTCTTCTATGAATACTAAAAATGCAACAAAATTTTGCCTTTTGCCTAGTGCAAGAATTGTCACACCTCAAAAGGCTGTAACTAATTCTGCAGGAATAACATCGAATTGCCTGGTTACTTATGTTGCAGGCATCTAGCAAGAAGTCGTTCCAAGTGTAGTCAATACAAAAACAAATGGAACCCCAAGGGGTAGCTTAGTCGGCCTAGGACCACGGTTTGCTCCCGGAGGTTGTGGGTTCGAAACTCTGCTACCACACTAGGGCTACAAGGGATTTACCCGGCTTCCCTCTGGGCCCGGAGGGATTAGTCCAGCCCAAAGGGTTGGGAACCCTCCGACAGCGAAAAATAAAAATAAAAAAATACAAAAACAAATGGGATTTCACTTGAGAGTAGTCAATGAAAATTCTCTGTTTAGAGGCATTTATCTAAATCCATTACAAGAGAATAAACCTACCTACTCTCTCTCTCTCTCTCTCACTACATTAGGAGGTAATAGTAGACTGGCCCTCACGTATCTCGGTCCCAAGACCCCATAATGAAGCAAATGCAGCAGAAAACTGAGCATGAGAGTCATGTCATCCCTTTCATTCTTCTTCCAGTGAGGCTTTTGAAGCTAATCCCTTGATGGAGTGTTTGCATTGGAACCTTGAACAAGAAACCATATGTATGAGTCGAATCATAACCATTTTTCAACGAAAACGGAACATGCTTACAGATTAGTTTTCTACAAGAGGCTAAACCTGCTAGTCCAGAATCCAGATTGCCAAGATCTTGGTGCTCATCATGGATTGGCGACCTACAGATTTTGATGGTCCTAACTATCTTTTGCTCATTATGAATTTGGTCCACCATCAATTATTGTTGGCCGTTCATCTGACAGCCGATAATTAGATGATTAAGTTCATCTCATCAGTGTGATGTCAACAATACACCATCCAAGGTGGGGGGCCGTGATTTAGAGTTTAGACAACTGGACACAAATTAGGACACATATGGTGGATGAGTTATCACAATATTTTGAATGTGTAAGATGCATTCAGGAGTCCTAACTCTCCATAAGGCTGGTTATGCATTTGATTATGCATAAACATATGGAGAAGGCAACGTATTAGGTGGAATGGATAAAGGTGAAACTTAAATGTGCATTTTATTTCAGGGGAAAAAAAGACAATGCATTAGGTGATTCATGGTGAATTAAATCTCAGAAGGATTATCTCAGAAGAAGGATTTACGCACCAGATCATATCAGTTAAAGAATCATCCTGCAAATTGATGAGGTTACTAGCTTCAGAACTGGGATGAGACTCATCCATGTATTGATCACGAATCCTACAGTTTATGCTTAATCTGAAAGGTACTATCTGTAACAATAAATACAATAAGAACCAGATTGTTAAATATAAACAAATTAGCATACAAAAATTGTACCTAGAGGTGCATTTAGATGTACCTCAAACTACAATAAGGCTCCAGTATGTTGACAGAATGGATGCCTATTCTTTGCATTGAGTTTTTGGAGGTGCAGAAAACAGAAATCGCATTAGGTTGGATTCTGTTTTACAGACTTCAATCTCAAGTTATAACAGTTGATGATTTACACTGGTATTACTGAGACAGAAGGGCAAAAAGAATAGTATCAGACCAACTGTAGTCTCCAAATTTATGCTGCCCCAAATGCACAAGGGAGCAGGAAAAATATGATTTCTCCCAATTGGTCAATCAACTTTCACCTTGGGGTTATCGAAATGAATGCTAGGATCATAAGACAAATATATATATATATATATATGCATGTGAAAATGCAATTTTGTAGATTTATTTATCTAAAACCCATATACATATCATGCATGCAAGAAGAAAATCAAACAAATGGACTGTATCTCTTAGGCAGTTGAGATACAAATGCATTGAATATTTAAAAGAATGAGAAAATGAATCATTTGTGCCTAGGATTATGGCATACCTTCTTGCTGTATTTAAAGTCACGTTTGGGAAGAAAATGATCTGATAGATTTGAAGTAGATGGAGCTTTAACCAAAAGAAATAACTTTGCAGGGCCTACAAGAAAAATAATCCACTTTGAGAGAGCATCCTACCAAGTAAAGATATTTAGGGGAGCAGATGGCCGTGTATTTATGGTGGAAGCTGGGAACAGAAAATCAGTTCCACAATGATGTGGTAATCTTTTTCTTTCTTGTTTGGGAACAGAAAATCAGTTCCATAGTGACTTTTAATCTTTTTCTTTCTTTTTTTGCCCCCTCAAACAACTCCAGTAGGTTTTGCATCAAATCTGGACACCAGCCAGACCTATTTTGTATGCAAAGCATCCTGCCAGCTCACTTCGTAATAAGAATGATCATGAAGAAACTGTAAATTTCTTTTTTTCTTTTTTCTTTTTTTGTGTTGGATGTATGCTAATAGAGTGTTTCGCTTTAAATATCCTTCATTGTTTCCTTTGGGTCTTCTTGTCTTTGCCATGCATTGTCAAATGTCAAGGCCTCAGGTTCCTGTGTGTGTGTGTATTTATCGGTATAGGAACCTTTATTAAAAGAGAAAAAAGACAAAAGGCACAAGAAATAAAATCAGAAATACAAGGGGTATAAAAGTATCATACCCCACCCACCAAAGCAAAAAAACCAAAATAAAACTACTCCAAAAACAAAAGATTACATAGAAAAACCCACCCATGATGAATCTCTATCCACCCTTTTTGCGTCCGCCATACTATTGGCATGCCTCATCACATGACCAAAGGAGACAACCAAAGAGGTGATCTTCTTTAATTCGTTGAAGTGAAATTGAAACTTCCAAGGTCTAGAATCAGGCTTCAAGAGCCACCCCAATGCATTAGTAGAATCACTCTCCACCACCAATGGGGCATTGAAAGAAGCCGAAAAGATCCGGAGAGCTTCCAAAATAGCCAACACCTCCGCTTCATTGGAATCTCTAATCCCCACACCTTTAGAGAACATAAGCAACACCTCACCCTTATCATTACAAAGCACACCACCAATACCCACCAGCCCTGGTTTGCCTCTTGCCGCACCATCGACATTGAATTTTAAAATACCTGTAGGAGGAGCAATCCAAAATATGGACTTTTTTACTTTAAGAGCACTACACGCCATACAAGCTTGCCAATTGTGAAACAAATCCGACACATTGAGATTTCTAAAATCCTTCCAGACCAAAGCCCACTTAGCAATTGAAAAAACAACCTTCGAAACCAAACCCTTCAAAGAGGAGGTGGTGTTTCTAAAAATCCTCTCATTCCTTTCCTTCCACACTTCCCAAAGAATGGCGAATGGAATAAGACACCAAAGCAGCAAATCACAACGTGAAAAGGACCCCACACCCATGCCTCCACCAAACTTGCCAGGGTTCTTGGGAAGCACCAAAAAACCCCGCACAAGTTGATGAAGTAGAACAAGAGATAGGAAGTCACCTTGCAATGAAGAAGAAGGTGATTAATAGATTCCCTTTTTTCCCACAAAGAACACAAGTATCTAGAATAGAGTTCGACAAAATGCCCCTCCTCCTAAGATTATCTGCCGTGGAGATCTTCCCTGCCACTGTTAGTCAGCAGAAAGCCTCAACACGAGGAGGCACCAACCCCAACCATACTAGTGAACATGATGCTCTTGAGAGATTAGCTTCTGTAACCTCCAAGTAAAAAGCTTCGCTCAAAAAGCCCCTAAGGTGGATGGCTTCCAAATCCGCCTATCCTTGCCTTCCCTGCAAATAAAAGTGTTAAAATCCGAACTCAACAGCTCCCTATATTGAACCTCTTCCGATTGACTAAGGGACCTCCTAAGGGACACTACCCAGGACACATTATTACCACTCCCCGTACTACAATCCCATATGGAAGACTCCTCATTGGAAACGACTCTAAAGACATTAGGAAACAAATACCTTAAAGGGCCCACCCCCACCCAGTCATCAGACAAAAAACTGACATCTTTACAATAAAACCCACCCCTTTTGAAAAGACATCACCCCTTACATTGGACACATCCCCCATAGCCATTATACCCCCCCAAAGACACAATAGGCGATACATAGGCACAAACTTAGGAGTCCACCCCACTTGTCCTCCCCATATTTGAGAGCAATAACCTTCCTCCAAAGAGCCTCCTTCTCCTCCCCAAATCTCCACCACCATTTAGACAAGAGCGCCCAATTCTTCTTCTCAAGGTCCCCAAGGCCCGAACTACGATACCTCTTAGGTCTTATCACCTCACTCCATGTCATTAAGTGAATCTTCTTTTTGTCGCAAATCCCCTCCCAAAGGAAGTCTCGCCTTAGACGATCCAAAGTCTCACAATCACATACCTTCTTAGGCATTGTGTAGAGAGACAAATAATAAACCGGAATGTTTGAGAAGCTAGATTTGATCAAGATGTTTGACAAGGCTTTTTTATATATTGGTATATAATCAATAAGATTGTAATCATTGAGAGATAGAGAGGTATTTGATCTTCTGATCTCCAATTTTTGTTCTCTCTATGCATATTCCATCTACAATATGGTCCTCTTTCTCCATCTGTGTGTGTGTGTCCATGCCATATCAATGGCATTTCCTTGCTGTATCCATGCCATATCTAATAGAGAAAGAAAACTTTAGGTACCTTGGATCTATGGTGCAACAGGATGGAGAGATTGATACTGATGTAAGTCACAGGATTCAGGCCGGGTGGACCAAATGGAGTGCTTCAGGAGTCTTGTGTGATCGGAAAATCCCCCTCAAGGTTAAATGAAAGTATTATAAGGTGGCGGTACGTCCAGCGTTGTTATATGGATCAGAGTGTTGGGCAGTAAAGCATAATCATGTTAAGAAGATGGAAGTTACGGAGATGAGAATGCTAAGATGGATGTGCGGGATCACAAGGAGAGATAGGATTAGGAATGAGGAGATTAGGGGCAAAGTAGGAATAGCACCGATTAAAGATAAAATGAGAGAAAATCGACTGAGATGGTTCGGCCATGTTAGAAGGTGCCCAATGGAGGCACCTGTTAAAAGGTGTGAAAGCATGGAGATTGCCTGGAGTAGGAGAGGGAGAGGGAGACCCAAGAGAAGTTGGAAAAAAACTATTAAGCATGACCTTGCCTATATGGATTTAACGGAGGACATGGTCCTAAACAGATTTGATTGGCATCGTCAAATCCATATAACCGACCCCACCTAGTGGGAAAAGGCTTCGTTTGGTTTGGTTTGGTTTATCCATGCCATATCTAGGCATCATAGGTTAAAGCTGCCACCACTAAAAGATAGGTCCGGTCAAGATTAAAACTCTTACACTGCCACTTTTGAAACCATGATTTCTATCCTTTGAAATCAGAAGGACCAAGAAAAAAAAAACTTGGTTTGTGGAAAAGAGTGCATCTTACTTGTGGAGGAAGGGCAACTCTTATAAAAGCCGTAAATGAATCCTCGTCTATTCTATGTATGCTGGTACAAGTAGTAGATCATCATCATTATCATCAAAGCCTTGTTCCAACTATGTTGGGGAAGACTATATGAATTTTGCTAATTGATTCCAGTCTATCCTGGCCCAAATCCTCGAATGGGTTTCACTTCTCCAAATCTATCCTTGCTAAGTCCATCCATCTCCTATACCCCATTTCCTTAGGGGCCTTCCACCTAACAATCGTAGCATGTAAAAGAGATTTTGAGCTATAATTTTGTGTGTCTTCATTGGAGATTCTCTCCCATTATATAGAATACAGATGCCTTATCAAAGGCTACAAATCAACTAATCTATTTACAATCTAATTAAAGAAAGAGTATTAGACTAAATCTAATTACAATCAAATTAAGGAAGGAAAGAAATCTGTGCAATATTTGACCAAATCCAACGAGATTGGATGTCACCATATTGGGCCTAAGTGGGCCTGAGCCATCTTGTATTTGACACCCCCCCTCAAATTGATGCTGGGGAATCCACAAGCATCAATTTGGTAACCAAGAACTGATGGTGAGGTCGCGGAAGTCCCTTTGTGAGGATATCGGCAGTTTGAAGATCAGAAGAGATGTGAGGAAGGCTAATGACATCACGCTTGTATTCATCGCGGATAAAATGGCAATCAATCTCGATGTGTTTAGTGCGTTCGTGGAAAACTGGATTGGCAGTAATACGAATTGCACTAATATTGTCTGCATAGAGAGGAGTGGCACTATCAGCAGGAAATCCGAGATCAGAAAGCAACCCGCGAAGCCAGAGAATTTCTGAACAAGCAGCAGACATGGCACGATACTCAGCTTCAGTGGAAGATTTTGAGACCTTATCTTGTTTCTTACATTTCCACGAAATCAAGCTATCTCCCAGATACATGCACCATCCTGTGGTAGAGCGATGAGTATCCGGACAACCGGCCCAATCAGCATCTGAGTATGCTTTGAGTGTCAGGGAATTGTTGTCCGGATAGAATAATCCACGGGTTGGTGTCCGAATTAGGTATTTAATAATACGGCGGACTGCAGCCAAATGAAGATGTCGAGGATCAGTCATGAATTGACTGACTAAATTGACTGCATAAGAGATGTCAGGACGAGTTATCGTCAAGTAGATCAAGCTGCCAACGAGGCGACGATAAAGTGTAGGATCAGAGAGAGGATCCCCACTGTCTTGCTGAAGTTTAACATTGACTTCGACTGGAGTATCGACGGGAGCAGATCCTTGAAGTCCAGCCATTTCAATTAATTCAAGAGCATATTTATGTTGATGAAGTACAATGCCTTTTGCAGATTGATGAACTTCAAGACCTAGAAAATAGTGCAGAGGACCAAGATCTTTCATGTGGAAAGATTCTTGAAGAGAGGCCTGAAGTTGGTGAATCATATCTGCATCTGTACCTGTAATGATGATGTCATCCACATAAACAAGAAGAATAGTAATCCCCGTAGAAGTATGATGAAGAAACATGGATGGATCATATGGACTAGGATGAAACCCCAAGTGCTGAAGAGCATTGTGGAATTTTTCAAACCATGCCCTGGGGGCTTGTTTGAGGCCATAAAGAGAACGCTGTAGTTTGGCAACAGCAACGGTGATGATAGATGATACTCCCTGAGGAAGGCGCATATAGACATCTTCTTTGAGATCGCCATGAAGAAATGCATTCTTGACATCCATCTGGTAGAGAGGCCAGGATTGGGATGCTACGATGGCAAGAATAGTCCGAACAGTTGTCATCTTTGCTACAGGAGCAAAAGTCTCCTCATAATCAATACCATATTCCTGCCGATTACCCATAGCGACAAGACGGGCCTTGTACCTATCCAGAGTTCCATCAGGTTTAAGCTTGATAGAATATATCCATTTGCAACCAATTGGCTTAACTGAAGGAGGACACGGAACCACATCCCATGTATGATTTTGCGCAAGAGCATCCAATTCATCCTGCATAGCTTTGTTCCAACATTCATGCTGCACAGCCTGATAGTAAGAGTTCGGAATAGATGTAGAAGACATGGTGGCCATCAAGGAAGTGTGGGTAAACCCATAACGAGTTGGAGGTACTGAAATCCGAGATGATCGACGCAAGGGAGGGTCTCCAGTTGGACCAGATGTAGTTGGGTGATCGTTAGGGGGACTATCTGTGTTTGCTGCATTACTCCGCCTATGATACACGAATTTAGGATCAAATTTCACAAATGGAGTTTTGTCCGAAAAACCAAGTAAGGGAACAACAGATGGGGATTCGACAGACTCAAGATATTGTTGGAAAAAATATTGATTTAAAAAAAAAACAACATTACCGGAGGTACGAATGCGCCGTATTTGAGGATCATAACATAGAAACCCCTTTTAGTGACTAGCATATCCTAGAAATGCGCATTTAGCAGATTGGGCAGTAAGTTTGTTACGCTCAGAAGGAGGTAAATGTACAAAACACACCGATCCAAAAACATGCAGATCATCATAAGACGGTGTAGTTTTGTATAATCGAGAAAAAGGACTCTCATTTTCTAAAGAGAAGGAAGGTAATCGATTTATCAGGTGGACAGCAGTGCTAAGAGCTTCTGTCCAAAACCGTGTAGGAACAGAGGATTCAATAAGAAGAGAGCGAGTAACATCAAGGAGATGTCTATTCTTCCTTTCAGCGACCCCATTTTGCTGAGGGGTATAAGGACAAGATTTTTGAGAAAGTATTCATTTTTGTTGTAAAAAAGTTTGAAACTCTGTAGACACATATTCACCTCCCGAATCAGAACGTAAAATTTTAATGCAAGTGGAAAATTGATTCTCAACATATGCTAAAAACATTTTGAAAACATTAAAGACCTCAGCTTTAGAATGCAAAAAATAGACCCATGTAAATCTACTATAATCATCAATGAATGTCACAAAATATTTATAATGAGCATGAGACAAATGAGGAGCAATACCCCAAACATCACTATGAACTAAATCAAAACAATGAATGCTAGTAGAAGTGGAGACAGAAGGAAGAGTTTTACTTTTTCCCATCTTACATGTAGCACAATCAAAGGAAACAAACTTAGAAATCCTATTGAGTTTAACAATCCAGAATTAACCATGTGAGACATGGTTTTAAAATTAGGATGTCCAAGCCTACTATGCCACAATTGACAATTATTTTGAGCTGAAAAACAAAAATCATTTGCTGAATTATTCCCAATTGGAGTAGATAGATCAAGAGAAAATAAGCGTCCATTTTTAGGCCCCCTCGCGATCTCCCTCCCTGACATCTGGTCCTGCACAACACAACCAGAGGAAGAAAAGGAAACATTATAGTTGTTTTCAACAAGTTGTCCAACGGAAAGAAGGTTTGAAATTAAATTGGGACAGTGATAAACATTCTTTAAGGGCAAGTTACTGGAAATATTTCCAATGGCAGTGATAGGAAGATGTCCGCCGTCGGCTGTTTGAACATGAGCATTGCTAGTATATTTTGTCAAGCTAGAGAGTTGTGCACTGGAATGAGTCAGGTGATTTGATGCTCCGGAATCAAGATACCAAATGGAAGGAGTTTTTGATTTACCTGTGAGGCCAAGTGCAGAAAAAGCATTGACGATCATTTGTTGGACCAATTCGGGAGTGAGAGCAGGGGAAGACGAACCATGCTGTGCAGGCACAGATGTGGATGTAGCATCAGCAGGAAAATAGTCTACCTGGGCAGCATAAGCATTGGGAGTCCGAGTTTGTGGACGGCGGCGACATTCAGTAATGATATGTCCCTTCTTCTTGCAGTAATTACAGAACTTCTGGTTGCATTGAGTTGCAAGGTGTCCATATTTTTTACAAGAGTAGCATTGGACTTTGCTCATATCACGAGTCTGAGGAGTCGGAGAAGACTGTGAGATCTGAAGAGACTGAGTGTTTCCTTTAGCAGAGTATGCAACATGATAGGTTTCAGTGTGCTTTTGTTCTAGATGTGCTTTTGTGCGAATGCGTTGTTCTTCTCGCAACAACTCATTCAAACAAACATCCAAGGATGGTAATGGGCTTCGGCTCAGCAGAGATGATGTTACAGTCTCATACTCGGGACGCAATTTCATAAAAAACTGGTCCCTGTGACTTGAGGCTTGAAGTTCTTGTATAGTTTTAAGAATATTGTTTGGCACAGAAGCATATTTAATCCCAGCATATTCACCCCACAGATTGCGGAAACCAGAATAGTAGTCCTGAATGGTCAAGGTGCCTTGACTGTATTCTGCAATTTCACACTCAAGTTGAAATTGTCATGCAGAATTATCTTGATGATAAATTGTCTGCAAGTAACCCCACATCTCCTTGGAGGTTGTGTAGGGTTTGAGATTTAGAATCGGATGAGGTTCCACAGCCCCAAGAATCCATGTTTTAATTTTTGCATCTTTTGTATTCCAAGTAGAAATCTTTTTATCATCTTCTGTAGGCACTGGATCAGAACCAGAAACAAATCCCCATAATTCTTTGGCCTCAAGATATAATTGAAATTGAAAAGCCCATGCTGGATAGTTTTTACCATCAAATCGAATCAAGTTTACCTCAGACTTCTCCATTTAGAACCAAAACAAAGAGAAGTAGTAACAAAAGGCAAATCCAAGAGATCAGACCAACAGACAGGAGTCTGTGAAAAAAAATTCACAGAAAAATGGTCCAGACGACCAGAAAAAATGCTGTAGAATCCCTGCGTGGGGCCCACTGTTTGATCAGAAGGAGAATCTAATCAACTAGATGTAAGCAGTATCAAAATGTCTTTCCAGCAATACAAGTTTCACTAAAATCCATCCACGATCCAAGATTTTGTACGACTGTGATCAAAACAATCTGATAAAATTGGAAAATCACAAGTGGGGTCCAAAAGCCTACCTCTGATCCCGAAAAAATGCTGAAAAAATCACCAAAAATCTCAGAAGAGATGGTCGACCATTGCTGTAGAGTTTCCTGAATATCCCATGATGATCACAGGTGGGCCACTGTTGATCATATCGTGACAGAAGTCCTGCTGCTTACAAAAATTACAGATCCCTGATCTGATTGATGCCAAGATTACAGATCCTTGATCTGTGTGCTTCTGAAACACAAGATTGTGTCTCCCAAGAGCAATAGGGCTGATCACAAGTGGGCCATAATGATCAGATTTCAAGATGTTGAAGATCTGGCTTTCCTGGAACCAGATTTCTAAGGACAGATCCTTGATCTGTTTGCTGCACGACAGAGAGAAGGACTTCTCTCTGATAGAGTCCTTGTGGCTCTTCAAAAGATGAACACTGGTAGCCTTTACAAGACTTGCTCTGATACCATAACAATCGTAGCATGTAAAAGAGATTTTGAGCTATAATTTTGTGTGTCTTCATTGGAGATTCTCTCCCATTATATAGAATACGGATGCCTTATCAAAGGCTACAAATCAGCTCTACAAATCAGCTAATCTATTTACAATCTAATTAAAGAAAGAGTATTAGACTAAATCTAATTACAATCAAATTAAGGAAAGAAATCTGTGCAATATTTGACCAAATCCAACGAGATTGGATGTCACCATATTGGGCCCAAGTGGGCCTGAGCCATCTTGTATTTGACACCACATTCATAGAAAAACTTCTCACCAATGTTGTTGGCTTGTGTTATACTTGTCCAAATCATCTCAAATGAGTATCTTAATTTATCACCTATTGATGCTACCCCTAAATGCGACCGAGTGCACTCATTTCAGATTCTACCTTTCCTAAATTTGCCACATATCCATCTCAACAAACTCATCTATGTTACACTCATTTTTTTGTGTTGTATCTTGATTGGCCAACATACTGCTCTGTAGGTCATAATTGGTTGAATTGTTGTCTTGTAAAATTTTCCTTTAATCATTTTGGTATGCATTGATCACAAAGTACTCCAGAAGCAAGTCTTTGCTTCAACCATCCAACTCAACATCATCCTTTGTCTCTCCATTCTTACTAATTATAGCCATAGGGCCAAAGTACCAGAAGGAATCTCTTTGTGGCATCTCTTGAGCTTTAATTCTCACAGGAGTTACATCTCTTTACACATCCCCACCCACCAAAGTTGAAATTCATATATTACATCTTTGTACAACTTTTTTTGAAGCCCTAGGATTATGAAGCCTCCTACCATCTCTTGAGTTTCACGTTCACAACATTTCCCGATTCATCCACCAACACTATTCCATCTGCAAACAACATATACTAAGGTTCCTCTTGTTCAATATGAACAGTTAACTCATCCATCATCAATGCAAAAAGATAAGGGCTCAAAGCTAACCCTTGATGCAAATCTATGATCACTAAAAACTCACCAGTCTCTTCACAACTAATTCTTGCACTAGTTACCACCAGGGTTGCTCATGGGCCGGGCCAGCTGAGCCCACTTTGGGTCGATCTCAGAGATATAATGTAGGCCCGTTTAATATTTGGATTGAGCTTGGGTTAAGTGAATGAAAGCCCAATGCCTGCCCGGCCCGGCCTAAATAAGGAATGCTTGTAATTTAATGATGATTTGTCCAAACAATTGGTAGAAAGGCAGTACAAATGATAAAAAGCTTGGTTCAGCCCCGCCCAATTAACTAAATGAGCAAGCTTAGGACTGGCATTTATAGCTTGTGTCAAGCTTGGGCCAGATACAAGCACGTGTTTCTAAGGTCGGGCAAGGCCTAGATATGCCTCAGCGCTGCCTAACCCAGCCCATGAACAGTCATAGTTACCTTCCCTCATACATGTTTTTAATGATGTCAATATAATTTCTTAAGACACCCCTTTTATCTAAAATCCGCCAAATCGAATATCTAGATACCCTATCATATGCTTTTTCGAGATCGACGAATACCGTATGAGGATTTTTCCTCTTCTCTTGGAGTTTTATGTGGGAACTGGGAAGGGTGAAGCACATCATACAAAATTACATTCAGTTGATTGGAAGGAGGCGCCAAGGAGAGGAAAAGGGAATGATGCTTGGAGTTAGGGAGATCGAGACAAAATTATGTCCTACCATCCAAACAATTGAACAATTTGGCAAAAAGAATGCACTGATCTGAAGGACCATTTTAAATGGATCTGTATCTCTAGTAAGGAGGTGAAAACTTATCCAATCTAACAAGGAAGAGGATTCAAAGTATGGAAAGAAATTGCTGACCTTCAAGGCCCAAACAAAGATCAAGATATTCCTTTCTTATGGCATCTCTCTTTCAATAAGCAAAGGAAATGACATTCATGTTTGGAGGATAGTTGGTTCGCTATTTTCAATTTGTATATATTAATATAAAGCTCTCAATAAGGTTGATGTAGCAAATTTTTGGAGAGGTTCCATTCAGAATTTCTGAGTTTTCAATCCAATTGAAGTTTATATGTTGTGCCTCAATTTAAAACTTGATTTTGCTATATTGCAGTTTGGAGTCTAGATAGTTACTTTAACTCTTTAGTTTAAAACATGGATACTGTAATTTAAGGAGTACTCATATTGGACGTAAAATAACTTTCAGCAATAAGACAAGCTCAGCAAATAACCTGCATAGGATCTAGCACCTGCGCCATTTGATATCAGTGCTCGAATAGCCTGAGACAAATATCCAATTAAGTTATAGAAATGTACTTCGATAAGTTGTATGCAAATAATAGAAAGATAAGGAGGAAGAAGAAGAAGGACAACCTTTTTTGAAAGAGCCTCTGCAGCTTTGTTTTTACTACATTCATTTGCACTTGCTGAGACAAATCTTCCATGTGGGAAGAAAATCTCATAGACATGCTGAGGCCGTACAAGACTACCTCCCAGAACTAAGATAACACTTTGGATATTGGGTGTTTCAGTAAGCATATTTTGAAGAGCAGAAAGCAGACTAGAAATGGCATTCATCAACTTCTCTAGCCTCTTAATCCCTTGTTTCACCTCTCTTACTCTCCCATTATGCTTTCTTCGAGAAGTCGCATTTAACTCTGCTTCTGTTACAGTTGACTCCTATAAAGGACATTTTTCATGATGCCAAAATTCATACCTAAAAAGCTTTCACTGGCAAATGTATCCTGAGAAAACATACCAAATTTTTACGTTCTTGCTTTAACGCATCAAATTCAGTCTCTAGATGCTGCAATACACTGCAAAAAATGGTTAATTGTCATTGATGAGCACTAAAAAAACAATCAGAACCTAGTTCCAATACAAAGAAATATACGCATGAAGCCATGAACAATATAAGGTATGGATGCAATGACAATAGTTCAACATAGCATTTATATATAACAGCGAGAATGCAGTGAATTAGAAGAAGGAAAGATCGATGTTAGAACACGCCCTAGATATTTCAAGATAGTGTTTGCCATCTCATTCCAAGTTTCCATAAAAAAAATTTTCAAGTAGACAGAGAAGAAGAAAGATTCTTGGGTTGCTTACGAAGGGATCTGATGGTGCATGTAGAGGACGAATCCAAGGATTTCTTTGATGAGATGGAAGACGGTGGATCCATCCAAATTCTCTGCTCCTGTCTCAATCTCCATAAACCCTAGGCTGCTATTGCCGCTCGATTCCATCCCCACTCTCTCTCTCTCTCTCTCTCTAGATCTCCAAAGAGAAGAAAAATTGAAGATTTGGGGGTGTTTATGAGGCTTCAGAGTTGAGATAACTGATGAAGAAGGTTGTGTGAATGTGATTTGAAAAAGTGCTTTGGCGGGAGATTTAGAGATGATGGTTTGGACAATATGTCGGATTGCAAATGGACGATGGATATTGGATATGCACTTCTGGGTGATGTCAGTGGGCCATATAATTGATTAGTGTTGGAAAATTTTTATTAGGAAAGGCCTGATCATTCAGTAGCTTTTTATAGGAGCGTATTCCTTTGGTCGAGTGGGTCAATCCAAGCCCATTGCACCCCATCTCCAATATTCATCATTAACCCTAGGAGCAAAATTTGGCAACCAGCTAACTTTTTATCAAAAGCTTGTTTTTTGTGATTATAAATGTAGATATTATATACAGGAGATTTAACTGGAAAAACAAATTAGGTGGTCACTGTATTGAAAGTGTAATTTTAAGTGTTCTTGCACCAAATTAGTAATTTTGTCCAAAAACGTATTTTTTTATTTTTGACATTCTTTATTAGGGTCCTTATCGACCTTGATTTGCAATGTTAAGTGTCGATTGAGATATTTCGATCTATCCTAACCTTCACATAACTCTTATTTATCGTCGCTCATTTGCAATGTTAAGGGTCGATGGAGACCTTTCGGTCCATCTTATCCTTCACATAACTATCATTTACTTTGTTTGTAAGGTCTCAATTGACTTTTATTTATAATGTTAAGGGCATTTATCGACCATGCGGTGTATGTTTATAAATATTAAGGGCCTTTCTTACGAGTTCTCCTCAGGAATAGAATTGGGGGATTGAAGGATCTCCCCTTCTCCACCTAATCATGCACGGCGACGGAGGCTCAAATAATCATCCTAATCACTTTATCAATGTGCCGATTAGATTTCACAACTCAAAATGAATACACACAGTCCATCCAACAATCTAAACCCTTTGGATGGGTGCCAAACTCGGAATCAATTATTATAAGGGGTCCCTACTTTATATTCCATTCAGCCATATCACCAAGTGCGCTCCACTCGGTATTTACTTACGCACACATGAGATTTATATATGTGTCAATTAGACGTGGCCGTCACGCCCGACCCACTGACCAGCAAATGGAACAAACAACATTCTCCCGCAGCCTCTAACCTACGCGTTGAGCGTACAAGCACTAAATTGCGCACACAAAAGCCTTCCTCGTACAAAACTATTTCTTTTCTCTCTCTCTCTCTCTCTCTCAATAGAGAGAAAGAAATGCCAGAAATCCAAGCATACGTCGGAAACGACGACGATTTCTTCGGCGATTTCGAATGCGCATCCTCCTCTCTCCCCTCTTCGAATCCAAACCCAAACCCCCAATCACAAGAAGACGATGAATGGGGAGATTTCGTCGAAAGCCATCTTCAATTCAACTCCTCCAACACATTCAATTCATTATCTTTCGATCTTTTTTCTGGTTTTCAGGCACCCATTTCAGATCCCTCTGAGAACCCGTCCGATTCCCAGCTGACCCATCTCGCAACATCTGCGAGTTTGGCCTCGCCCGGAGTTGGCGCCAAGCAATGGGAGAAGCCGAAGGGAGCGATTCCGCTTTCCATTTTTGGGGATGAAGAGGAGGAAGAGGAAGAGAAACCCAGTTCGGTAGATCTTGTTTTGGGCACCCAGACCCAAGATGGGTTTTCTTCGAAAAGCGCAGTGGGTGCCAAGAATGGATTCAGTTTGGGATCTGGGGTGGGTTTTAATGATCTTATCTTGAATCTGTATGGTCGGGACGATCGGATCAAGGGTGGTGGGGAAGGTTTGAGTTCCGATCTCGGTGGTGGGGACGATCACGAGGACGATTTTGATGAGAGTTGTTGGGAATTCAAGGATGCGTCTTTGGAAACTGCGAGCAGAAATGGCCATTCTGGAGTAAGGGTGTTGTACTTTTGTAGATGCCATTGATATTACTCTATTGATTTGTTTTTGTTTACAGTGACTAAATTTAGATATAATTGTTTTTCAAATTTGTTGTGTTAGGAAGAGCAGAAGACAGTTGAGTTTTCAGGATTGGAAGCAAAAGAAAACACAGTTAAGACTGAAAGTCAGGTAACTAACTTTGATTTGTTATCCAAATGTTCATGAAAAATGCCAATTTTGTTTGTTCTTATCTAATTATGTGATTTTATTCTCTTCCTTTTAATCGCAAGGGAATTATAATGTACATTGTCATGTCATTTGCAAAATATTTATGTAGCATTCTCCATTTTTTTTTTCTGGTTCGCGGGGTTTGATAAGTTTTAATTTGAAGGCTGCCATTGAAAATGGAAATCTGGTGGAAAATGGATTGAATCTCAACTCAAATTATGGGGACATCAATTTTGGTGAAAATGGCTGGGGATTTGAGGATGCCTTCTCAGAAGATGGAATAGTGAGTGGTTCTTTTGAACACAATGCAGTTAAGCTTTGAAATTGACTGCACTATTTCTCTATTTCCTTTTCTTTTTATTGTTTATTTATTTTTTGCATCATAGGGTTGGGTGGAGCTAAAACTGATGAAAAGAGTTTTCCTTTTTTTTTTTTCTCTATTTTGCATGCTAGAAAGAATGGAAGGTTGTTGATCCATCAGGGGCTGAAACAAAAGTTCCTACATTTGACTTAGAAATCCAGGTGGGTTAAGTTTTAATACATGAAAAAACAAAACAACAGTTTGATTTACTATAGAATAAGTTTCAGGCAGGTTGTTGGATTGATTTAATAGTATTGTCTACTCTGCTTTTCCGAACTGCATGTTATGTAGAAGAAGTGGCATCGGGAAGTTGAAAATATCCAAATGGATTTTTTTATCGGTAATATTCACTAGCAATGAACCTATCTTTAGTTTATAATGGGAATATTTGAATCTCTCTCTCTCTCTCTCTCTCTCTCTCTCTCTCTCACACACACACACACACACACACACATACAGAGACACAAACACGCACATTGGAGTCGATGATGACTGAAGTATGGATCAAACCCTCCCAATGCTAATGGTGCTGGGCTATTAGTTTTTTATGAGCAGGTTGCTCAACATCAGTTCAGTGACATGCGCCCCCCCCACACCCACACCCACACCCACACCCACACACACCCGATAATAATAATAATAATAAAGGGGAAAAAATGAAAGTTGATTTGTCATGGTCATCTTTTCTTATAGTTTTTTAACTGGTCTACAACCTCAGGTGTGGGCGATCGCTTTTATCTATTTTAATTTCTGTGCAGTCTCTTTCTTCACTGCACATAACTGATACATTATTTGTTTTCCAGTCATAATTGCATTGTTATCTTTTTGCATACCCATCATACATTATTTGTTTTCCAGTCATAATTGCATTGTTGTCTTTTTGCATACCCATCATGCTTGTAACACATTCTCAATACTTTTCTGGTCCTTTGAGATCTGAGAGGTTTTACTTTTGAAGGTTGGAATTGAAAATGGAGTCGCAAGGGAGGAGGGAATGAATATTAACTCTAGTGATGGGAGCATCAGTTTTGATGAAAACGACTGGGAATTTAAGGATGCATTCTCAGGATTTGGGACCACAGATTACTCTTCTGATCACAAGGTGGTTGTGCTTTTGAGTTTGTCCATCCTGTTTCTTTATTTATTTTCATTTTAGTCTTATCCAGTGCTAAAAATGCTGAGAAGAAAATTTTCTTATGTTTTTTGAGTGCTAGAAAGAATGGAAAGCTGATGATACAGCAGTAGCTGACACAAAATTTCCTACAATCGATGGTGAAATGCAGGTGGGTTATTTGCTTGATTTTGTGTAGGTTTTAGCAATATGGCATATTTCTTCTCTGCTTTTCTTGTGATATTTTTTAGTAGAAGATACATAGCTTGCCAACTCGTGACTCTTTAACTCAACTCAGAGGGGGATGGAGTAGAGTGAGCTCAGTGATTTGGGGATTCAAATTAATTTTTTTATTTACATAAAAATGTGTAAAAAATCTAAAAAGGACGACTAAATGATAGAAACTTAAAGTACACATGGAACAAAATATAATAGTCATTAGGGGTAACTGGGTAAGTATCAGATGAGAGGCAATAAGAAAAAATTAAGAAAGATGAGTTGTTTTTTTGGGTTAAAAAGAGGATGAATTGATCTAGTAGAGTTTGGACTATAAATTTTTTTTTTAAATAGAGGGTTTCGAATATAGATAAATATGATCTTTTTTTTTTTTTTATTTGTTTGGTTGGGGGTTTTATGATTTAACCACTGTTACAAATCTCAAATTGTTAGTTTGCACTGGAATCCACAATAGATTAATACGGACCATTGAATTAGATGGAGCATTTATATATAATAAATGTTTCAATAATTCTTTGGTTTCTTTTGATGTTGGGCTCTATTAGACTTTTTGTGGTTTTGGGTGTTCCTGGGTGCTTTGGGGCCTTATAAATTATAATATATATCTCTTGTACTGTTTGTGCTGTCTAATAAAATTTGTTACCATTAAAAAAAAAAAGAAGTTTCAAAAATTGAAAGTGTGAATATATGTGTGTGTGTATGGAGAATATTCATGTGCATCCATTTCTCACCATAGCGTAAGAGACGCTTACATAATTGGAAAATTCATGTAAAAGATATATGGTACATGCAGAAAAAGAATGTTTATGTGCAAAGAGGAAAAGCCATGTAAGTGTCCCTCACCTATGGTGAGGGATGGATGCACATGAATATCCCCCTATATATATATAAAATTGTAATTAATGCTACAATGTGGAAATGCAGAGCTGGTTAGCACATGGGGTGCACATGTGATGGGTGCTGGTTCAATCATCCATAATACATTCTCTTTAACTGAAATTATTTCTCACTTGGCTAAGTCATGTGAGTTTGCATGGTGTAAGAATGAGTCAAACCGATTTGGGAGTATCTTTGTGTGTGTATGTGTGTGTGTGTGTGTGTTCACCTGTGTGTGCATTGTTCGCTTGCGCTCGTGTGTGGAAATGTGGTAATTCATGTCATGATTTTGAGTAAGTGATGTGGAGAGATGTGAATATTCATGTCATGATTTTGAGTCAATGATGATGGAAGTGTAGGATCAAGACCTTCCTTTGTGAATGGTGCTTGGCCTTAATATAACTCAGATTTTAGGAGTCGTTTGTTTGCAATGATTTACATATGTAAATGATTCACATCAGTAATGGTTACACATCATTGTGTTCATTTGTGCTCATTAGGTGTGAAAATGGTGTGTAAATAGGAGGGTTTTTGCATGAAAATTTACACATGTGGATAGATGGTAAAATGGTTTTCATATGGTACTGTGGCTGGGTGGGGATACAGTGTGTGATGGTCATGGTTAGGGGTTCAAACCCCACCAACAACATTTTTTTGGCCGCCAATTCATGATTCCAACCGTTCGGCTTATTTAAAATGCTAAAAATGGCAGCAGAAGGCAAAATTTCTTATCTTAACTCTTTATGGATTTTGAGAAATTTGTGAAAAATATCTGAAAGATCCCATACGTAAAAATCTGATTTTTTGCACTTCTGTGGGCCCCCAATTCATGATCCGAACCATTCATCTTTTTTAAATTGTTACTTCTTTATTGATTTTGAGAAATTTGTGAAAAAAATCCAAAAATAAAAATACATTCAAAACCATTGAATATACTCGTTTATATATTTGGAAATGCTGATTTTGACAAATATGGTAATGTGTTTCACATGTGTAAAACTTGCTTATATCATTTGCATGCACAATATGTTAGTAACCCATTCTATACTATTCTTTGGTTGTTGAGATCTATTAAATTTTACATTGAAGGTTGGAATTGGAAATGGAGATATAATGGAACATGGGCCGAATTTCAATTCTGCTAATGTGAACAATTTTGATGAAAATGGCTGGGGAGTTGATGTTGCCTTTCAAGAGACTGGAACCATACATAGCTCTTCTGGACATAAGGTATAATTTAGATTTTGAATTTGTCAATATCTTTTAGTGCCAAAATCTCATACAAATTTTTACCTCTAGATTTTTTTGAGTGCTAGAAAGAATGGAGTTTTGCTGATGTTTCAGGGGCTGAAACAAATGTTCCTACATTTGACACTGAAATTCAGGCAGGTTATTTGGTTTTTTCTTTTTTTTTTGTAATTTTTTGTGTTGTGTTTCATTTCAACTTTGCTTTTCTTCCTTGCACAATTTAGTTGTTGTGGCATTAGGAAGTTGGAAAAGGGATTATCCATGAGCGACAACCCCTGTGGAACCCACTCTGAGCCTCACTTGATCCAGGCTCGCCCTTGCCCACACTACCCCTCCCCCAAATTGCCACCACGGCACCACACCCAATTTGATCTAACCATTGGACTTTAGATCCAACTTTTGGGACCATTGATTTTGGTGGGCCCATATCTTGATCCTCCTAGATCCTTATGATCTGAAATATGGTGGGCCCCACATTCGAGCAAAGCTGTTTCTGAGCCCCACACCCATACTCCCACGTGGGCTGTCAGCCTGTCACCCAGGAGATCACCTCCCAAAGAAGGAGATTTTTTGGAACTAGGGATAGTTTTCTTCAACATGTCATGAATACGACAGTAATAAGACTGTCGCCATAATATGGCAGACAGATGAGATGGAGCGACTTTGATGTCAATTGCTTATGAGTTATGACTAATATCCGATTGCAGCTTTTGTGATCAACATAATTAAACTATGAGTCAATTGATCAAATCGACTGAGCTCATGACTCTAAGATAGCTCATGCTCAAGTGAGATGCTATGAGCAGCCAGTGTCTTAAACTAGACAGAGACTAACAAACACCTGCTGAGCAAAATGACGGGTGGGGTTATTCAATTTAATTCATCCCTCCTATACCCGTTCCCAATGCAGAGCTCTTCTACACCAGTGAGCTGTCCTAAGGCAGAGCTGCCTGAGCTTTCATGTCCAATAATTAATAGGGATGTTTGGCACGACCAATTGATGCAATACAGATCAAGACCAGTCCCAATTCAACTGGGCCTGGTCTTGATCCATACTGCATCACTAATGGGATAGCCCGGTCCTGTATAAACTTATCTGGAGTATATACTTGCGATTGGGTTTCTGTTGAGTGTTTTTGAAGCAGACATCAAAATTTTTTTAGATTAATAGATGCTGGGTTAGACTGACACCTTTGAGGTCATTTTTTTCCGCTAACTTAGAAATTGGTTGAGGCACTACTCTGTATTTATACTGTAATTCCTATAATTTATGCAAGCAATTAATGCTCTAAGGCTAGTGATCTATGCCTTGCATAAGTTGTTTATGAATCTATTCCCATATTTTGAAATCTTTCAGCTTTGTTGATGAGTTGCTGGGAATCTTCTAGATGTAATAGTTATTTCCCAGACGTGTGGGAAATTGATGGGCATTTCATGTCGTTTTTGCACATGTTGGAAATTGAAATACTGTTCTTTTGCATGTATTGGAGACTGATTATTATTATTATTATTATTATTATTATTATTATTATTATTATTGAAAGGGTAGAGATGAGTAATGGATCTCTCAGAAGTGTGCTCAATTGCTGGCCTTTTCATATGCACCCATTGGAAACTATTCCCTTCTGTCTGCATGTGTACATTGGGATACTATCTTCATTTTTGTCTGGATGCATGTGTGTAGCTCCATCTACTTGCTAGATGTCTCTTGTGCATATGCCAAGTCTACATTCACTTTTGTAGGAGTGTGTGGTTTATAACTTTATCATTTCTTTATTTGTTTCTGTCACTTCTGTTCTTGCTTCATCCATGTTTTTTTAGCACTATGGTAGCTCTAGTTGTTCATATTGCCTTTCATTTTGGATCTCTCTCTCTCTCTCTCTCTCTCTCTCTATATATATATATATATATATGGGAGATGCTCCTATGAGAGTATCTCTCACCTTATTATGAGAGCTAAGGTGGGGGCCCTTACATTTAAGTTGTTGGCATTGGATATGGATGTGTGGGCCCCCTAGCTCTCATAGTAAGGTGAGAGATGCTCTCATAGGAGTACCTCCATATATATATATATATATATATATATATATGGGAGGTGCTCTTGTGACAGACACTCACCTTATTGTGAGAGATAAAGGTGGGGGCCCTCATATTTAAGTTGTTGACATTGGATATTGGATGTGAGAGCCCCCACCTTATCTCTCATAGTAAGATGAGAGTGTCTCACAAGAGCACCTCCCTATATATGTATGTATATTGGATTGGATTGGGATACTAATAAATATTTTTTTAGATTACTTGTAAAAACAGAAAAATATGAAATTTTTTTATATAACTTTTCAGGGCATCGGTGAAATGTTGGATAATCAGCAAAGGACGCACCTCCTGCCTATTTTTGGCAATGATGAGCAGGATTCTAGTGATAAGCTCCCCCAAGATGGTTTTCTCCACATGCCCACCGTCTTTGTTGGAAATGGTGTCAATGGATCCAATTCTACATCTATTGCTTTTAGTGATCTTATTTCAAGTTTATACAATCAAGCTGAGCAGACATCCCCTGCTAAAAATGTTCAAAAGCCCATTGAAAATGGATTCAATTCAGCTTCATTGGGCTCAAATTCTGATTTAGCAAGTGATGATGATTGGGATGAAAATGGCTGGGAATTCAAGGATGCCTTTTCAGAAGCTAGAACCAAAGACCTGAATTCTGGATCTGAGATTGTGACTACACATAAAGAATTTGCTGCTGGCCTAAAGCCGGAAAACTTTGTGGATTTTTACTCTAGACTGAAAGAAGAATCATGCTATCTCATACTTCGCCATCTTGAATGTCTCAAGGTCAGTGCACATTCACTGTTAAGATCTTTCTTTGACACTTCATAGTGCTAAGAGTTTGTGAAAAATGGTCTGTTTTAGAAAGCCAAGAATATTGCTGCTCTTTCTGGCGAAGAAGCAAAGGTGATGGCCATTGAAGAGAAAATCCAGGTGTGCAGTTTTCATTGATTCATACAATTCTCTCTGAAGCATACGGATTTCACTTTCGCATTTGTATCTTTCCTCTGGCATAAGTAGACCTATTAATTACCCCAGGAAACAAGCTATTTTTTTCATTTTAGGTGAAATTTATTATGTTAAGAAGTTTGAGTGACCAAAAATTAATTGGGAGCTTCTGTTTGAGTTATATATATTGATTTGGTAATTGAAGTTTCTTAAGATGAAAAGAAGGTACAATGAAAATTAACCAAAAAGACTCCACACTTGAGTGTACCGGTAACTGTTTGGGTTATGTTGCGAAGAAAATTCAAATGGGTTTGAAAAGGGAGATGAATTGATGATCAAACACTGTAATTAACATTTGTAGAAGGGTTTAGTTGATCTCCTTTTAGAAATTGAAACTTAACTAGGGGCTATTAATTTGTTGGGCGAGTACTCCCCAAGCCAATCTTGATTCCGATTCAAGTAACTAAAAGATCTGTAATAAATGAAGTGCTTGGTACTGAACCAACAAAGAATCTGAATACACATTTTGCCTTATAAGCTTACTAAGCATCCATACTAAGGCAAGAATGTTGTAGTGGTGCAGCCCGGATCCACGATTGACAAATAGATCAATCTCCCGAAGGATTGATCGAATCCAAGTCCCAAGATGGATTCTAGTCACTAGGGCACAAGAAAAACCTTGGAACAATCCATGAAACTCATGAGGAACTCAGAAATATCTCTTATTGATTGAAATTAAGCATTCTAAATACAATGTGGCCTAACATCCTTATATAGGGGAGTTGGCTTAATCCCTAAGCAACAATATTTCCTAATATCTGAAGAATGCCTAAAATATGAAACATACTAATATTAATCCTAAACAAACCAAACTAGTAAACAATGCTCCTAAATAAATGGATGTCCCATTGGGCCTATGGATTGGACCCAATGGGTTGGCCGACCCTTTGTCTGGCTTGCATCATGTAGATTATGCAAAATTGAAATATGAGACTTCTGGTTTCATTTCTATTAGTTGCCAAGCCATTGTCAATTGACAGTATTTAATCCCACACTGTTTTACTAAGATGTTGTCTCATCACTCATGCCTCTTTTGAAGGATTGAATCACCGAGAGGCTCACAGGTTCCAAGTATGAAAAAAAGAAAGAAATGAATTAAAAATAGCACAAGGTGTTCATATTACCATTTCACTCCAAAAAAAAAAAAAAATTCACAATTTGATATTTTTTGGGAAGAATATTCTATATGTGAATATATGAACTGATGTTATTATTATTACAATAATAGTCGAAATATTTATACATCTTATTGTTTTTACAATAATGAGAGATATTCGGGTAAAAGTGGTTCTTTCCTGCTGTGTGCGAACTCACCTTTCAGCTGTGGGATCGTGCAGTAAGATTCAATGGCTTAGAGTTCTCCATGCCTGACAGAGGAGAAAAATCCAAAAAATCAGAGGATATAAGTATGCAATTTAGGGTTTGCATCATGGGGATTTAGGGTTGGGTGAGGTGCATTAGGGTTTCAGTGATGGCATTTAGTGTTTCAGTGATGGATCATGGTTCGGAGTGACAGAGGGAGGAGGTAGATAAAGAAGGGATTTAGGGTTTGGGTGATGAAGGGAGCGTGAGAGGGGAGGGGATTTAGGGTTCGGTCGAGAGAGAGAGCACTCATCTGGGCGGAGGGAGGGAGGGAGGGATGCAGTTACAGAGGCCGTCAGTTGCAATATGAAGGGAGAAGCGGGAGAGAGCTCAGGAAGAGGAACAACTCGTTTGGGGTTGGGTTTTTTTTTTCCCTGCTTAAAAGGGCCTGTTTGGATGCACAACAAAATACAAGAAAGTAATACATTATAGAATATAATCTTTCATTTTCTAAAGAAAAAAATCTTGTGCGTTTGGTAGCCCAAGAAAAATATGAAGAAAATATCATTTTCTTTCAAAAAGCTCAATATTTTTTCATATAGCTCTCCCCTGTAGAAAGCTTTCTACAATATAAAAATCTTTCAAACTTAGGTTTACAAAGTGGTAAAGTAAAGAACTTTACCAAATCTACCATGAAGCGCTTGTTTACATGTATGGTAATGTAAAGGTAAATGTCACATCAGGAAAAAGGTGAGGACGTGAGGTAAAGTAAAGGTGAGATAAAGTACATGATAAAGTAAAGTGGGAGAGAGTGGTAAAGTAGTTTCTTTTTGTTCGACTTTATTTTATCACACTTTGCCGTAGTTTATATGGTAAAGAAAAAGTGACTTGTGATAAAGCTTATGGTAAAAAAGTGGCGGCTAGACTTTACTTTACCACACTACCTTTTCATCTAATTAGACATGGTGAAGGGAGAATCATTCTCATTAAAGCTTGTTTATCCAATCTTCCATTCTACTATGTCTCTATTCAAAATGAGGCAGTGATTGAGAGGCTGTACCGCATCCGAATGGATTTCCTGTGGGATGGTCAGGCTGACAAGAAGAAATTACGCCCGATGAAGTGGAGTGAGGTGATTAAACCTAAATCCAATGGGGGCCTTGGTATTGGTAGCTCGGAAAACAAGAATTGGTGGTGGAGGTTTGGGCCGGAAAAGGAGGCTATTTGGCGTAGGTTGGCTGCTTCTAAATATGGTGAGGATAAGTTGTGGTGGTGGCCTAAGCAAGGGCCTAATTCTCGTAGATCTGGTATTTGGATGGCTATCATTGCTTTTGGGGATGAGACTAATGTTAGGGGGCAAGCTTTGTACAAAGGGCCACGTTTTGTGGTGGGAAATGACATGAATGTTAGATTTTGGTTGGATGATTGGGGGGGGGGGGGCTTGTGTGAGCTATTCCCAAGGCTCTTTAGACTTTCGGTTAATAAAGAGTCCTCTGTTGGTGACGACTATCTTGAGATAAGTAGTAACTCTACGGTGTGGGTTGTGCCTTTTAGAAGAAGTCTTCGACCGTTGGAAGGGGGTATGTATGAAGAATTGTTGAGTATTCTTACTAACTTGTTTCTTTGTAGGAATTCTAAGGACTCTTGGATTTGGAAGCCTTCCACTTCCGAGAAGTTCTCGGCAAAGTCCTATTTGCTCTTGGAGGGTAGTCACACCCATACAGCTCCTTCCCATATGTGGTTGGGGTTGACACCTCCTCGGGTTGAAGCATTTTGTTGGTTAGCAATTGCAGTGAAAGTTTTCACAACTGATAAACTAAGGAGAGGAAGACATCATCCAATATTTCAGACCTTTGTGTTATGTGTGGCAAGGATGAGGAGACAGTTAACCGTCTATTTCTTCATTGCGAGGTGGCAGTCATGGTTTGGTGCAATTTTATAGGGAGATGCGGTCTGGCTTGGTGTTGTTTGAAGAATATTGCGGGGGCTGCAGATTCTTGGCGTGGTGGGTGTTTCGTTGGCTGTGGGCGCATCTTAGGGAGGATGATTCCATTTGTGATTTTATGGTCCATTTGGAAGGAAAGGAATGATAGGATCTTTAGAGACTATTCTTCTATGACAACAAAGGTGATTTCCAAGGTATCCTTAAGGATTGCTAAATGGGCTTTGAGGAGGAAGGAGTTTTCAATGTTAAGCTGAAATGATATTCTTCACAATTGGAAAGCTTGTATGGGTTGTGGTCCGTTGGGGTGTTTAAATTCAACATTGATAGAGCTTCGAGTGGCAAGCCGGGCCAGCAGGAATTGGGGGAGTGCTACGGAATTAGAAATGAGAGGTGCCAATTATGTTCTCCAAGAATGTTGGCATTTGTGACTCTAATGAAGCAACGATGTTGGCTATTTTGGAAAGTCTTAGATTGTTTTCTACAAGATATGAAGGCGCCCTTGTTATTGAAAGTGATTCTTCTAATGCGATAGCTAGGGTATTAAACTAGAAGGCAAGACCTTGGAAATTTCACTTCCTTTTCAATGAAATCAGGGAGCTCTCGGCTAGAATTGTTGCTTCCTTTCATCATGAGGTTAGATCCGCAAAGTCTATGGCAGATGTGTTAGCCATGCAAGGGGTAATGAGATTGTCTCCTTGGGTGGGTGTGGTAATGTAATTGGGGTTGTGTGATGTACAATGCTCTTGTACCATCCCCTATTTCTCTTCCATGGCCTTTCTCTTAATAAATTTTGTTATTGTTATAAAAAAAAAATGAAGGGATAATGTCAAATCTAGGTCAAGGCATGTTTGTTTATATGTGTGGTAAAGTAAAATAAATGTTGATGTCACATCATGGTAAAAGGCGAGGTAAAGTAATGTAAGATGTAGTATGGGGTGAAGTAAAGTAGGAGACAGAGAGTTGTAAAAGTTGCCCTTTGTAATGACTCTACTTTATTACACTTTACATAACTTTTTGTGATAAAGAAGAGTGGCTTATGGTAAAACAATTGGCACCTGAACTTCACTTTACCACAATACTTTTTCATCCAGACATGGTAAATTTATACTCAATAAAAAATTATTCTAATAATGAACTTTAATACGATCAATAACATTAACTTATTGTTATTTTGGATTTTGTAAATATATATTAAAATCATTGTACCTTCCAAACAACTCAATTTAAAATCTATAACATTCTTAAAAAATTGCCAAACAACAAAAATATTATAATATTACACCATTCTATTCTATACTATTTTATTCTTGTAACGATCATTTGCATGATCTTTTGCACACTCCAAACAACTGAAATTGATCTGCACTTGAGTTCGCACATTGCTGGAGGGACCATTCGTACCCAAATATCTCTCTATGATAATGGTCTAAATATTCCAAAGAGTAGTTCTTTGTAAAATAGTTGTCTATTCCATTCTTGTCCCTATTCTGGCCCTGTAGTGGAACACTCTGATGTTCTGATCAATTCTGGTGTTCCATTTCAGAAAAGATGCATGAAAAACGAAAAACTAAAAGAGCATCTATAATTGAAGAAAAATGGTATAATGCTAAAATAAGACTAAATATGCATACTCACATCATTTAAATTAAACTACACTCTATAGTTGATTATTTTCTAGTTTGCACTGTGTAGGAATGAAAGTATGAAACATGTGAACTTAGCAAAACTACTTTATAAACATCACAAAATGATTTTTTTTGGGGGGCAGGGGGGTTTGCATTCCATCTAGAATGGGCTGGAGTTAGCCATAATTTGGGCCAGCAGCGGGCCTGGAATCTATGTTGCCCAGATATGGCGGGGACACAGATTTTACACATAAAAGTTGAAGGATTGGATATGATACAACACGATAAGTTACCCAATTTGATATCTATGCATCATAGCCTAGAATCTTTTGGTTGGCATTCTGTTCCGCCCCTAGCCAATTCTGAAACATTCTGGCCAATTCGGGCCCAAATGGACTGGAATTAACAACTATGGTTTGTAATAATAAAGCATTGGAGTTGTATAATTCACTAACAAGCATGGATGAAAATAGCGGTAGCGGCGGGCGTAGCGGCCCGCCGCCAAACCGATACGAAGCGGGCGATACGTAGCGGCGTAGCGGTGCGATTTTAAAAAATCACCAAAAAAATCTGAAAAAATTCCAGAAAATCCAGAAAATTGTAAAATGAAAGAAAATGTGGTTCTTTTGCAAAAGTAAGTAAGAAAAGGGGGCGTATCGGTGCCCTCAATATATGAGGTCCTGTATCGCTGTATAAATAGAAAATAATAGTAATGATTAGTTTTTTCACATGTATTCATGTTTCTTAGTCATGTTAACTTAAAAAGTAATGAAAAGCTCATTAAAAAAAATTAGAACATGAAATAAAGGCATAAGAATTAAGAAGACTTAAGAGTTAGGTGATTAGTGAACATTGAACAATCAAATATCAATACTTCAGCATTCAAGGTTCAAATTCAATCAAGTGAATGAACTATGAAGTGATCAACAATCAACATTCAACACCAATTTAGAAATGACAAAGAGAGTAGAGAGTTAGTGAAAGAAATAGGAAATTAGAAATACCTTGATCACCACCAAAAGGAATGTCTACCAAGATTCAAGGGGCTATGGTTATCCTCATCCCCATCAGTGTTATCATTTCTATTGGCACCATATTGAATTTGATATTGATGAGTATTGGGATCCACAAATCCAAAGAATCCAGCTGCACCCACATCATAGGAACTTGGAGAGGTGGAGGTGGTCCAGGTGGATATCTACCATATTGCGTTTCACCATAGTCACCATATGAGTAGGACCCCAAAGTTGAAGACTGTTCTTCTCCTTGTTGTACTTGATCATATGGAAAAAAGTCAAAATACTGTGAGTGTGAGGGTCCTTGTCCACTGTAACTAGGGTTCCACGATTCAGTCCATGATGCCGCTTGTTGTCCTCCAAAATCTCCACCCATATTTCCTTGCTCAGTACTACCTCCAGCCCCAGGTGGTGAATCTCTTCGGCGCCGTTGATAACCACGGCTTGGATCAAATCTTCCAGATGGAGGTAACTCCTGTACTTCCTCTACAGGAATGACATCGTCTTCATCATGTTGATAGTATTCACTAGTACCACCTGTCCCACTGTCTCCTCCTCCATCTCCTCCACCATGGCTACTTGAAGAGACTGTGGTAGAACTAGCTTTCTCAGAAGCAGGTTCTTTCCCACTCCTCCTAGTCCTACTACTGGTACCTTCTCCCTGAGGTGGCCGACCTTCTGCAGGTGCCTCACCCATGTCCTCACCTATCAACTCTTGAACCGTTTCCTGAAACCCCGGATCTGAATCTAACAGTGGATCCTCTATCTCGGCTAGCCATGGGAGTAAGGGATCGTCCTCTCTAAATATGTGATCCAAATTAATGGGACAATAATCAGGACTATCCCTTACCCTTCTCTCCCTAATTCTGTTTCTCAACTTCAGATTGTAATGACAATACACAAGCTTGTTGAGTTTCTGCATGGTAAGCCGATTCCTGACCTTCGTGTGGATCAAAGAGAAAGTGCTCCAATTTCTTTCACAGTTGGAAGATGTTGTAGTTTGACTAAGGATGCGAACAGCCGCACTCCTTAGATGTAGAGCACTCTCTCCAAAATTCATCCACCAATCAGCTGAAATGCAAAAAATAAATAAAGAAAATTAGATCGTATCACAAGATATCTGCAATGTGGATATGTCTTTTGTTCATAGTCATACCAGGTGGCATCTTTCCAATCGATCGTATCACAAGAGGGTCAGGAAAGGTTCCTCTCCTTTGTGTATATATAGATATCTACAATGTGAAAATTAAATATAAGTCAGTAAACCCCTACAACATAATTAAATTCTCTTAAGTAACCACCCACTCACCTCTTGTATGGCATCAATTTGATCATCTGGACCTAACAATTTCTTCAACACCTCCCGTAATCCCACCCGCAAGTCCGTATCTATTGCTTCGGTGTGTAGTTCGATATTGCGGTAATAGAATTCAGGATTCAAAAAATAACATATATTATAAATATGTAGAATGTATTGTGAGCAAGCAAGATAATAAATACATTAGTTAGGAAAACAAAAAAGTATCAAATTCAAAGATATATATTAATTACCTGCGGCATGCAATGGATGGTGCAATTGATCGTTCCAACGGGCATCAATAATCTTTATATATTTTTCGTGATATCTAACATTTTCCATGATGGACTGCTTTGCCCGATCCATTGCTTCATATATAAAGCCCATTGTTGGCTTGTCATCACCATCTACAAGCCGCAACACTTTAACTAAAGGTTCAAAAACCTTTAATATCTTCTTCACTTTCTTCCAAAATTTATTGTCCCTCATCAGGTTTGGGACTTCAAACTCCGGACCACTAGTTGCATTGCCCCATCTCGAACGAAGCCATTCTTCTGATGCAAACATCTGAATGAGCTCCGTTCTAAACTTTACAAGGCTTTCCATAGCCAGAAAATGGGTTGCAAACCTTGTTAATCCTGGACGCAGCAAGGCATGGTTATTTGTGTATCTTTTCATCAAGCTTAACACCCATGAATGATCATATATAAATCTTGTAATTCCTTTACATGCCTTGATCAATGAAGCCACTTTTGTCTTCCTTCCAATCTCTTCCAAGATGAGATCTATGCAGTGTGCTGCACATGGGGTCCAGAATAAATGGGTCCTCTTCTCCATTAATTTCAAACCTGCTGCCTTGAAATTGGCGTCATTATCTGTAACAATCTGTACAATATACTCTTCTCCCACACTCTCTACAACTTTATCCATAAGAGTATATATATGTGGCTGTCCGTCTATGTTCAGATGCATCGATGGACTTCACAAAGACGGTCCCAGCGACTGAATGCACCAAAAAGTTTATTAATTGTGTTTGGGTGCCGCTGGTCCACCCATCACACATGATGGTAACACCATTTTGTTGCCACATGGGTCTAAATTTTTCCACCTAAGCCTTTATTTCTTTATATTCTTCTTCAAGATATTTAGTGCCCACATCATATACGGAGGGCACTTGTATACCCCGCCCAGCTTCGGCTGCAATATCAAGAATAGTCTGGAAATATGGGGAATCTACTGCTGTAGGTGGTATGTTCTTGTGAATTAGCCATTTTGCTGTAGCTTTGGCCAATCTATCTCTTGCAGCCTTCATTACCTCTTTCATAACACTTGATATTTTTGGTTGTTTAGCTCCCTCTTTTCTATGTGCTAGAGGATCAACAGGGAGAGGAACTGCTCTTCTTGTAGAGATAATTTCTACATCAGCATCCCATTCCCGGGTGATAAATGCCCTACGTATGGACCCCGCAAAGCCCTTGCCCCTGCTTGGCACAGTAGACGATGAGCCCCCTGCATCATAATATTTGCTTCCAGCAAATGCACGACGTTCATATTCTTCTTGTTGACTCATCAAAGACTCTCGGCGTGCAGCCTCCATCTGTGCATCTTCCTCATCAAAATATTCATCCCCAAATACATCATAACGGGTAGCATCAACATCTTGCCGCCTCTTTTCTTTTATCTCTACTTTTCAAGATTTGTTTTGGCCAACCAAAGCTTTCATTTGTTCTTACTTCCCTCGGTACTTCGGTACAGCCAGCAACATTGCCAGATATGTGGCCCAAGTGGTGCTTGAATCTTGTAATGCCCCCATGGGTCACTCTTCCACAGAACTTGCATTTGATTTTCAACCTATTATTCTCAACTGCCTCACCAAAGCTCCATGCGGAATCAATATCACGAGGCATTTTCACTTATCAAGTGGCAAAGACAGATGGACTGAAGTTGAATACCTAGCTGCCTATAAATATAAACAAGTAGTATACTAGTATGTTAAAAATTAAAAAAAAATAAAGAAACATGTTAGAGGAAACTTATATCACAAATATAGGAACCATTTTCAAGACATTTGATTGGTATTCAAATATTAAAAATTATTTTTATTTTAAAAAATAAATAAATCCGAAAATAAAAAAATAGATAAAAATCAATAAAAATTCAAAATGTGATGGATTGATCTATGGGAAACATAGATCTATCATTTACAATCAATTTTCAAGTGGTTTCATGGGTTGTCCATGAATATTCACATTTTTTTTTTCAAAAAATAAATAAATCCGAAAATAAAAAATAGAGAAAAATCAATAAAAATTCAAAATGTGATGGATTGATCTATGCGAAACATAGATCTATCATTTACAAGCAATTTCCAAGTGGTTTCATGGGTTGTCCATGAATATTCACATTTTTTTTTTCAAAAAATAAATAAATCCGAAAATAAAAAATAGAGAAAAATCAATAAAAATTCAAAATGTGATGGATTGATCTATGGGAAACATAGATCTATCATTTACAAGCAATTTCCAAGTGGTTTCATGGGTTGTCCATGAATATTCACATTTTTTTTTTCAAAAAAAAAAATCCGAAAATAAAAAATAGAGAAAAATCAATAAAAATTCAAAATGTGATGGATTGATCTATGGGAAACATAGATCTATCATTTACAAGCAATTTCCAAGTGGTTTCATGGGTTGTCCATGAATATTCACATTTTTTTTTTCAAAAAAAAAAATCCGAAAATAAAAAATAGAGAAAAATCAATAAAAATTCAAAATGTGATGGATTGATCTATGGGAAACATAGATCTATCATTTACAAGCAATTTCCAAGTGGTTTCATGGGTTGTCCATGAGTATTCACATTTTTTTTTTCAAAAAATAAATAAATCCGAAAATAAAAAATAGATAAAAATCAATAAACATTCAAAATGTGATGGATTGATCTATGGGAAACATAGATCTATCATTTACAAACAATTTTCAAGTGGTTTCATGGGTTGTCCATGAGTATTCACATTTTTTTTTTCAAAAAATAAATAAATCCGAAAATAAAAAATAGAGAAAAATCAATAAACATTCAAAATGTGTTGATTTGATCTATGGGAAACATAGATCTAACAATATGAAGCTATTTTCAAGTTGTTTCATGAGTTTTCCATAAGTGATGATGTTTTTTTTTTTTTAAATAACATAAATCCGAAAATAAAAATAACAATATATAAAAAAAAAAAAAAGATATGCATGCAAGATCAAAAGGAAGCATGGATCTACAATAAAACAACACAATGATGCCATTATGTTGTGATTCATAGTAGTTAGAGAGTGATAAATGATAATCTCAAAAGTTGAAAAAAAAAATCACATATACCTTAATTAAGAATCTTGTTTTGACTTTTGAATCTTTAGATTTCTTTCAATAATGGATTGTTGGTGATTTGGTGGCAAGATATCTTGAAGAGAGGGATTTGGGAGACACTTGGGACCACAAAGAGGTGAAAACAGCAACCATAGAGGGGAAGAGATGAAGAGAAGGGTAAAAAACCCTAAAAAGTCCAAAAGGGCCACGTCGTATCGGCCGCCACGTAGCGTGGCGGCATGTATCGGCCGATACTCATACGGGCCGCCACAGGTGCGATAACCCATGGCGGCCGATAAATCCTTTGTGGCGTATCGGTCTCGGCCGATACGACCGATATATCGGCCGATACGCTTCGTATCGGCCGATATTTACATCCTTGCTAACAAGTAGTAGTTGTGTTATCTTGGCCTTAATGAATGTAAGATGTCATGACAATATAAGTGACGAGTCTAGACTTAATAAACCATTTTATAGAGTACTGCTTTAATTTATCTTTCATGCATCTGTGCAGTATCAGGGCATTAGATCTAATATTTATATTTATTTGATAGACCACTACCAAAGAATACAAAATAAAAATTGTCCTTAGGCCCTTCATGCTTTATCACAGTATCAATTCCAGTTTCATTTTAATACAGTGTCATATACTTATATCTAGGCATTTTAGCTGCAGAGATATTTAACCTTTTCTTTTTGTTCCTGTCTTTTTTTTTTTGGTCTCTTTTCTCTTAATTCTCTGTTCCCTGTTTTTCCAATCATCGCAGGCAGCGAATGAGAAACTAGAAAATGCTGTCCATGGAAAACTTCATCTGGATGAACAAGCACTGGGAAATAGTCATGTTCATGAATTGATTGAAGTCATACAGGACTCAAAATTCCAGGCATTTGAGTTAGAATATAACTTGTCAAAAAGAATGCAATCAGTATGTGCTCTTTCCTTCCATTGTTAGATATTTTCTTGTTAAAGATGATATATATATATATGGGAAATGCTCCTATGAGAGTAACTCCCCACACTACTATAAGAGGGAGGGAGGGAGGGGACTACTATGAGTGGGATATGGATCCAATGGGTTCCCCCCTTACTCTCATAGTAGTGTGGGAGTTACTCTCATAGGAGCATTTCCATATATATATATATGTATATGTATATATATATATAGAGAGAGAGAGAGGTGCTCTTGTGAGAGACACTCTCACCTTATTGTGAGAGATAAGGTGGGTGCCCTCACATCCATATCCAATGTCAATAACTTAAATGTGAGGGCCCCCCACCTTTATCTCTCATAGTAATGTGAGAGTGTCTCTCATAAGAGCACCTCCCATATATATATATATATATATATATATATATATATATATATATATATATATATATATCGAGACCCTACTGACGGCTGGGACTATTTAGGGGAGTATACGCATGACCTACGCTTGTTCAAACCTGTACCCCTGCCCGCCACAGTGGAGAGTGCGCCATGCACTATGTGAAGTGCGAGAAGACTGTAAAAGATAATTTATATCACGAGTCATGACTCATCTCTAACATAATATGCATTATTCTAGTTTACTAGAGAACTGATTATTCTATCCAGTTACTTTTTAATGGTAGATCTTTTAACAAATACATGAAACAATTTTCTGAGGTGGATATTCTAATAGATTCTTCATGTGGGGACTCTTTTTTGTGTATCGGGGGGTGTGGGAGTGTTGAGAGCGTGAGTGTTTTTTTTTTTTTTATCTATTTGCCTCCCTGGTTTTGGTTTCTTCGAGCATTAAAAAAATTCTGAAATATTGTTTTTTGGGTTACAAATATCGTCTGGAGCTTGTGCACTATCCTCAATGAGGTTTGCAACATCACATTTGCATCTAGTCAAAAGTGTTTTCTCATGAGTAATGGAAGCAAATGTGCTGGATCCTCCTAGATCACTTTCTAGAGAAGGTTTGTCTAGATAAATCTTGAAACTTGAAAATTCCTTCCCCTTTGAAGCAACAGGGTAGATATAGTTTCTTCTTACACATTGCATTTTATTCTTCATTTTGTATTTTTCACCATGTGTGCTCTCCATCTATTAGATTGCATCCAATTTATATATATATATATATATATTGTGTGTGTGTGTGTGTGTGTGGAGGTGCTCCTGTGAGAGTATCTCTCACCTTACTATGAGTGATAGGGGTGGGGGCCCTTACATTTAAGTTGTTGGCATTTGATATGGATGTGAGGGCCCCCACGTTATCTCTCATATTAAGGTGAGAGATGCTCTCATAGGAGCATCTCCCATATATATATTTATATATATAGAGAGAGAGAGGGGCCAGCTCTCCTAAGCTCAAGCTTAGGATAAGGTAAGCTCAAGTATGTGGTGGGGTCCACCTGGGGATTGGGGGGTAAGCTCAAGTGTGTGGTGGGGTCCACCTGGGGGGGGGGGGGGTTTCAAGGACTCCCTGGGATATTCCTCTCTGCAAAAAATTAGCTCCAACTGTGATTTCTATCATCTCCATATGGGCCCAAAAGTTTAATGGTCAATAGTCCATTCGGATCGATACATAGTTGATCTTGAACCCCCTGGGATATTCCTCTCTGCAAAAAATCAGCTCCAACCGTGATTTCTATCTTCTCCATATGGGCCCAAAAGTTTAATGGTCAATAGTCCATTCGGATCGATACATAGTTGATCCAACGGTCCAATAAATTCAGATAGAGGGGTCATGTGTTTGGTCCATTTTGATGGACCAAAGGTGGGCCCGACAAACATGAGCTTACACAATTTTATCCTAAGCTTGAGCTTAGGAGAGCCTTGCTCAAATATATATATATATATATATATATATATGAATTCTCAAAAACTCCCCATTTAGAAAAGGAGAGTTTTTGCCACCTCACATAGGAAAAAAAGGAGATTTTTGAAATTTTAAATTTCTTATCTGCATTTAACTTGATGATGGCATGTGTCATAGTTTTCTAAGCTTAGAAAAGGGGCGTTTTTCTGTGAAATTGCGTGGGGAGTTTTGTAGTGCTCCTCATATATAGATAAGATTCTGTACCATTTTCTAAGCGGTTCAAGTTCTTGTATTTTTCCATATCTAGAATTGAACTTGTGTAATGCCATGATAGGCGGAGAAGGAATTGAGCTCAGCTGTTGAACTCCTGGAGCATTCCACTTCAACACTACATATCATGAAATTGGCAGCAAAAGATGAACAATCTACCTATATTTCCACCTGGTCTAAAATGGTTTTAGCTTGTGCACAAGAGCTGCAACATGGTACCATGATTTGGGAACAATCAATTGAGAAGAATGCCCACTTGCATATCTTGTCTGAACGTCAAGGTGCGTCTGGATAACAATTTATCATTTCGGGTCTTGTTTGAACATTTTTTTTAATTTTATTTATTACAGTGATATTCTACTTGTAAATAAATTGCATCGGACACCAGTTATAAGGACACATTGAAATTTGGAGTTGCCATGAGGATTAGACCTCAATTTTTAATGGTTTTTCATGTGATCAGTACGGATGAGATCCACTGCTGCCAAAGCATGAAACTTCATGCCTCCCACATATGTTGATTGCATGCATAGTTCATATGGATGAGATCTACAATGTTGACTTGTTTGGTTCATCCATGAATTTGCCTTAGAGCAAAGCTACATCAATTAAGTTTTATTTATTATTTGATTTAATTTTAAGTAGGGAAAGGTTGATAAATTTGCTTTCTATGGGTTACTACATTCAGGATTACAAATCCATAGGTAGATCCACTACCTAGAACTATTTTAGGGATTTCATTCATCTTGTGAACATATGCAAACATAATTGGAGCTGGATGAGCGGCACAATATTGGACATTTTTTATGTAACTTCTCATCATTTCTTCTCCAACTTTGGGTTTCCCCCATTAGAGAACCTTTCAGTTGGGATTACGGCTAGAAAATCAATATTTTTGTGGCTATTTTCTGTTTAGTAGCACTTGAATTTTTTTCTGGTTGGAAATTTTAGGGGTACCAATCACATTGATTTAGAGTCCTGGGTTGTGTTACCATGTTATCCATGGCACTCGTCAATTCTCCATTGACGGACCATCAACATCACCATCATCGTCATTAAGGTTCAAAATAGTGGCTTTGGTTAGTGTCGGCCACTCCCAGAAGTGATAGGTTTGGTTGATACATATCAGTTATCAGCTGTATTGGTGTATTTTTTTTAACCTAGAAGAATGTGAAAACAAAGAAAAAAAAATCCTAAATATTGTAGAGTGGTAGATTTTAATATTTTGTTGCATCATGACATATTATGCATATAAAAAATTCAAAAAATAAATAAATAAATAAACTTGAAAATGGGTGATGATAACGACCAACATGACTGATAATAATATAGACGTTATGTGTGCATTAATGATATGTTGGTTACACGGGCTAATGTTGTCTCAGCACCCATTCATACCCAGTATGTGGCTCAGCTGCTTTGAAGGACAGTCATCCTGGCCTTACCCTTTCTATTTGGGGTTTCCCTTGTGGCTTTTGCTTTTTCACTTGATCCTACTTGTATGGTATAGAAAGTTGAAGAACAACAGTTTTGTGCCCTTGACCAAGTTTCTGATGGATAGGAAGGCCCATTGTTAACTGTAGTCCCCCTCTGTCAAGGCAAATATGATTTAGATGTGAGTTCAACATGAACAGCTGGATCAATTTCTCAAGCTTCAAGCTTCTAGTTTGACAGGGTCATTGATGAATCAGTAGGACCATCCTTTCACGGTGGTAGAGGGACCCAGTGCATCTGTTTGAGGCCTTATCTACTTCCACTCCATATGAAGATGGTTCTTATGATTGTGTCCAAAGGCTGTCAAACTATGATCCAATGGGCTTCACAATTTAACAGAATTTGTTCTTCTACACGTTATGGTTCATGACATTCTTTTTCATGTTATGGATGTCTCAGTAATTATTCTGGGTATCACCGTCTTCGACTCCTTGCGCTTGCCCTATATGTCAATGAAGGCACATATTAGTGTCTGATTACATTTTCATTGCATAATCATCATATCATTTTTTGTTTATGATACAGGCCTCCGATATTTTGTTTCCCTTGGAGAAATTTATAGAGTGTCTGAAGTTTTGAGAGCTTCAGCAACATTGTATAAGCCTTGGATACTATCAAACTGTGGTGACTCCATGGGCATGTTTGTGAGTTTGGAGGAGTGTAAATCTGCCTGGATGGATTCTGGATTGAAGGAAGCCCTTGAGAGCATCTCCAGCACAGTGGATCTTGAACACAGAGGAACAATCAAAGCACTACTAAAATCTATACATGTTATTAGTGAACTTGATGCACTTGCTCTCCAAAACCTTGTTTTTGGTCAAGAGGAACCAATATGTAGATTGTCATTGTTATCAACACGAGTGTCACAAGGTATGTTACAGAAACAATGCAAGGGTCTTAAATCTGCCCTTTCTCTCATCTCTTATACTAACCACTTGTCTCAAATTAAGCAGACCTGAAAGTGGTGGCTTGGAATGGGGAGCACTACTTTCTCAAGCTTGCAAACTTGTGGGCCAATCGGTTATCTTGTGATCCTCCAGAGCTGGCACAGATACATGTGCACTGATGAGAAGAACCATCCAAGTGTTGAGGTCTGTACTACTAGAGCTCATGTGGTGTGGCAGCCTTGTAAATTAATGCAATCTGGATTTCCTTCTAGCTTTTCCTCACTGTGGAAACTTGAAGGTGATCAACTTGCTCGGGAAGCCCAATGGAACAAGCATCTTGAATTCAGAGTGATATGAGCCATATTACAGGCAGCGGAGCAGTTCCATGTTCATGTTTTCTAGGGCCCTGCTAAAATCTGCTTTTAGTGGATTCTATTGGTCACAGACGGTACCCAATTCATTCTCTTGTGCATTCTTTTTTTTTTTTTTTTCAAATTGTAGCATAAAATATTTGATATTGTTCTATTTGTTAAGGGTTAGTATGATTTGATTGCATTCAACCCTAGAGTGGATACACAGTGTAATCCTGGAAAATGTAAATTGCCATGTGGCATATATTTGAATAGAATTTTGTTTGCTTGCAGCTTTGTGAGAACAGAATCTTCGGGAATGATGTCAACATTATGTATTCATTAAGGAAAAGTTTAGATTATGTGTCATTAAATTATCTCACAGCTCCAATTAATTAGCACCTTTTTTTCCTTGTCTAAAGATAGATACAAATGGGCATTACTTGGAGTGCAATCACGTTCTCTGGTTGGTCTTAATTTGTGTACATATGTACTCTACATCTGATTTAATTAGTTTTAATGCAAATCTTGGTATGAAAAAATTATATTCATGCCCATTTCTTTATATTAAATGCCTTTGTCGTTTCTAATTAAAAAATAGAAAAAAAGATGTTTTTCTTTCCTATATTCTATTATATGTTTTCCTGAGGTAGTGTTAGGACGGTGGTTTTGATGAATGGTTTAGAAAAATGCATGCCATTATGACCATAATAATAGGGAACTAGCTCAATAACCTGGGTTCAGCATGGTTTCTCCCTGCACTCTAAAATAAATAATCACACATTAAAAAAAATCACCTCTTTCCATATGATAAGTTGGATAAAATAGAAATAGAGAAATTTGAGCAAAAATGGTATATTTACATAGGAACAACTGAAACATAAGTAGTGTGATGGAAAAATGAGTGGGTAGTTGCATGAGTAGTTACATAACCGTCGGTCAAAATTGAGGTCAAAACCTCTTAGCTTATTATATTATATTATTATATAATGGTTGCTCCGTAAATCTTGAATAATCCCAACAAAATTACTGAAAAACTAATATTATTTTAAAATTACTGGCCATTTTGTTGTAGCCTGATCACAGCGATATATGTGAGATTCTCTTTCACAGCCTTGCATATTTGATTTAACTCTGTTCTATTTGAGGAAGTAGCTTCTATTTCATCCAAGAAACATTTGAAGTAATCCTGTAGTAATTTTGTTACTCCAACTGAGATTCACAAGGCTCCATGTATTCTCTCAATTTAGCTATTTTCCTTCTGTTAACCGATCAATCGTTGAAGTTCTAGTTCTCATGCATTATGAATGTTAATGACATTTTTTTATTTTTATTTTTTTCTGTTTAAGGATTCATCCGATATCTAGAAAAGTACACCCTTAGGCTTAAATATTGGGTAAATAATGTCCTATAAATGGTTAATATGTCACCTTTTCATTTATAAAGTCATGATGCGATAGACAACCACAAGAAATCTCTGTTTTTATTGAAGATTATATGACAGTAGAGATAGCATTAACAATCCTTATCTTCAGCTTGAGAGAGAGAGAGAGAGAGAGAGAGAGAGAGAGAGAGAGAGAGAGGACTAGTAGCTCCATTCCTTTGGAAGAAATATGTCCGCCGAAGAGCCATGGGACTTGGACAGAACACAGCGTTGTGGCGAAACATTATTCTTCAAGACTTCATCGTCATGGTTGTCAATTGAATTGTTGCCATGGTTATTTATTGGATTGCGATTTGCACACTTGAGATTATCTACAATTTCTGCAAATAATAAGACTGCCATGTTAATACAAATGCAAGATAGAAGATGAAGTCCGATGCAGTCTTAAATGAAACAAGCAAAAGATTAATTAGTTAACCTCGTTGAGGTTTGAGTTGGGATCCTAATGCATGCACATTGAGGTTGAGAGCATGCACAACGCGAGAAGGGAGGAGCACCGTCGAGCAACCTGCACAAATGGCGCTCGAGATTAATCATGGCAATTAACATTTTTAAATCGCAGATCTCAAGATTGGATTTGTATTTGCCCCAAATACCAGAACAGTTAGATTGTTATTTTTGCACCAACAGTTAATTTAGTTAACAAAAGTCAGTTACACAGTTCCTGCCTTTATCTGTCTCTATTACACAACTATAGAGGGTATGGAACTAAGGTAATGAATTCTGTACCTGGCTTTGTGTTAGGTTGGAAGTCATCACCCACTCTCCGAGGGAGGAAGAAGCCAGTGCCACATGATCTCTCACCAGAGCTTAGAAAAATGGCCTGCATTCCTGGCCCACCGGATGCACGGTTCGTGGGATACTTAGATCGCTGACGCGATGATTTCCATCCTGGCTTAGGGAAGGATTGTTGAAACTACAATGCCAAAGAAAAGAAAAATAGGGAGAAACCGATTAGTAGTTGTAAAGCACTTTCTATTTCTACCTTTCAGTAGATGTAAATCTTGCATGGAGAAGAAACTATGGGTTCAGGTTTTGTAACCAGACAGAAACCAGAATTACTAATAGGGAATTGGGTCCCGTGGTCATGAACCGATTTCAACCTTTTAAATTTGGGTCCATGGGTATGCGCCACCCTCTTCCATCTCTATTCATGCAGTTTAGGTTGTGGTTTTTCCAGACAGGTCTCTCATTTGTGCAGTGTGGGATTTTCAATCCCGCTGCATGGAAGGTGGGGACCCTAAAATACTGCGTTCACTAGGACTTGGCAGACTCTTGTAGGGTAAAAAAATATAAAATCCGTTTATGATATTCCTACCTGTTTGTCCAATAGCTTAGGACGACCTAAAACCTTTGGGCACTTGACAATTCACTTCATTCAATGAAATTTGACTTTTATGGGGACTTCAGAAATCTTGGTGGGAGACGGCCTAAAACCATTGGGCACTTGACAATTCACTTCATTCAATGAAATTTGACTTTTATGTGGACTTCAGAAATCATGGTGGGACCTTTGGGACACTATATTTGATGGATCAAGTTGTTGGAAGATCAACACTTACGGTTTAGCTTACCCGGAAGTCATGAATTCGCTATTAATATATGGTATACATTCATTGAAGATGATTTTTTTTCTGACTTTGGTATCTTTATGTCGTGTCCTTGTCGATCAATAATTTCAAACTAAGAGATTGAATGCATAACAAGGCCATAGATATTAATATCTCTCTCCATTTTACTGAAAAATTCTCAAAAACTTCAATACAATAAAAAGTATAAAATGGCATACATAAAAATAGGGTTGTGAGTTATGATTTCAAGACTGATATACCCATAAAATATCAGTATCAGTGAGCCATCCGAAACACTTGTAACTGTGATTTTTAAAGCCATGGTCCAACCAAGATGCTAGTTTGGGAGTTGAGACACAATTTAGTACGTCAGGACATGAACCATATTTTCACCTTATAAAAAACTAAAAATAAAATACCATCATAACCCACTTATATTTTATTATTTCTTTAAAATAACCTTTACTCCACTCAACTCTATTAGTAAAGCCCCTAAACAGGCCCTAAAGATAACTTTCTTCACAAAAAAAGTAACAACCTTACCCTGCTAAATAAGCTAAAAACAACTAAGCGTTTTGGAAGTTTTTATCAACAAATTAGAGAAAATTAGAAATTGTGCACTCGTCATTGAGAAATCAGGTTAGCAGACATTTGGAGTTTAGGCTTCTAATTAAGGTCAAAATCAGATACAAAAGTCGTATTCTTCCCTCGTTCAAGTAAATGTTGTCTTCAGTTAATTAATAATAGTTACCAAAAATAAGGTAAAGATAAAAATTAGAGAAAATCAACACTCAGTTTGATGTCAAACCTGGTCAGACGACCTTATAACTTCCAGCTTTTTTGGGTCTCCAATTAGCATATGTTTGTGACTAGACTTAAAAAATAGAAAATTGAAAAAAATCTCGAGAGAGTCGCATCAAGAGTTTGGAGTCAAATTGACAGGCTTTCAACTCAGTGAATATAGAATTACATTTTAGATTACTCTAAGCCGGCCAGGCAAAGGACAGAGAACTGCTGCAAGTGGAAATTTTGCAATATTTATGTTTACTGTATTTGGACCGGAAGTCTGGAACCCACAAGAATAATATTGCAATAATGACGAGTGTTTTCAAAATATGAAGTTATATCTACATTCTAAGATTTCTATCTCCATAGCATGATCATTTTTTTATCAAGCATTCATACTGGATTTTATCATGGGTGACCCAATCTTATTGTACAATTATGTTATCATTCCTAATAACAACAATCTTGATAAATGGTAATATTGTCTCATTTCTGGATTCTATTCGTCATCTATGAATTCCATCTATAGCATCTAACTCAAATAGATGATTATTCCAAGGCTTTCAAAAACATATCATGCATGTAAATGAATGTTGCAACTTGATCCCGAAACATATCAATAACCGCAACCATACAATTGAATTGTTCTTACTTTATTTGTCATCGCGTTATTAGTATTATTCAAAGTATACTCAAATACACTTTTTACCTCAAACGTTGATGTTACTCATTTCTTTTTAACCATACAAAAACTACTAAATGCAATAGGGTAAAAGGGGGTACCCGAGAAACTTGGTCATCTATCAAAGAAACAGGGAATCTTCGATGTTTTTGCTGAGGCCATGAATAATCCTGAAAACGAGATTCACAAAAGAATGAAAAACATAAGAAACCCAAAAGAATATAAGAAGAGTTTGCAGAGAAATAGTTATGAACTTATGATGCTACATCAGATGAGGAACCTTTGAGTCACTTGTCTCGCTGAAAATATGTGATGGTAGCCATAGCCTTCCCTCCTCAAAACCCAAAACTCTGGTGGTGTCAAAGTCTTCTGCCATAGTAGCTTTTTTTTTAGAGAGAGAGAGAGAGAGAGAAAGAGTCACTTCTCTTCTTCTCCTTTCTTGTTATTTCTTCTTCTTGTTGCTCTTCTTGTTTGATAAATGGCAGATGGGTTTGTTTCTTCTTATATTTGAAGATTGATAAAGGGTAGGAAGAGAGGGTGGGTCTTGACTCTTCCGATTCCAACCTTGGACCTGCAACGTAACCAATTATATGAGAACGTGGATAACTGGAGATTGGGGGAGAGGTTTTATTATAAATGAGTTGACAATAAAAAGATGCCCTCATACTTCTCCAGAATTGCAATGGGAGCCATCGGTTTCCAAATTAAATTAGTCAACTAGTAAACTCACCCAATTGCATGTAGGACCCACCTGGATGCATGCCATATCCGTCCGGATTATTTTGGAAATTGCCCACAGCCCAAATGATCCAAAGGTGCAAAGTATAAGGTTAGTGGGGAAGTGAGAGCATGTGTAAATCTAAACCACCCAAATTGTGGTCCTCGTTTTAGATGGAATATGCTGATGGCAGATACGATGGATGTGAGTTTATATCTCTGAAATTCATTTAACCATTTGATTTTACTCTTTGAATTAATTTGCACAAATTGGTCCTGATCTTCATTTCTGTGTGGGCCATCATGCCACCACCTTAATTAACATAATTTTGCATCAGTCATGGATGAGGAAAATCCATCAGCGCGATTGGATAAAACAAGAAGACTCTAAAAACTCATATACAGATTAAACCCTATATCTAATCCCTCCAGTGAATTAGAGAAAGATCACCCCATAATCATGATCAATTGGATCGCACAAAGTGGTGGGTCTACACGCACCCCGAACCCATCTAGGACTAGCAATGGGTCCTGATTTTCATATGATGAAAGACCCACCAGAGATTAGGATTAAGGCCTCTAAATTTCAAAATCAAACAAAATTTTTTTTTTTTTTTTTTTTTTTGATGAAGAAGAGAAGATTTCTATTTGGGTAAAAGATATAAGAGGGGAAGGGTGTTGTTGTAAGTTCCATGTCCTTTGCCCCTTGTAGTAGGGATTAGGCAAGAGACGTGGGTTTGGATTGGGTTCGGTAAACCCTTCTTCTATCGGTTGTTGCAGTTATTATTCTTCACGTAACACATAACAACACCTTCCACTCTCTCCAACTCCTCCACACACAACTTCACACGCATGCATGCATTTGTATTGTTTTGTTAATTCCCTTGCCTCCTTGTTTTTCCTAACTAGAATGGGTTTAGACTGATACAAGGGTTGCATGTTTCTTAACTACACCACCTGTAACACTAGTAGCCTTCTTCTCCATAACAACCCCACCAACCAACTACTTCTTCGTCAAAGCTTTCCAGCCCCCACTTTCTACACTGCACTGACCAAATCTTAAGTAAACATTATCCTTGTGGAAAGGGTTCATGAACATACATATATAAAATAAGGGTTGATGGGTATATGATGCTTTGACTTTTCATATTTTCTGTTGTCATTCTGAATGTGTGGTCCCTGATGAGTCTAGAATTAGAATTGTATGATCACTGTAGTTATCTTATAGATTGGATGATAACTGCTTGGTCATGATGATGGGACCATGATTATTAATGAAATGACTGTGATTGGAGGTTCATGGAACATTGATTAGAGATTACGTATAGTCAATGGTCGATATTTTGGATGAACCAACTTTGACCTTTTTATTAGCAGGGTTTCCCCAAAAGGGAATGGGGATGAAAATGGGTCCCTCAAATACCAAAAACCCAAAGGATCCGGAAGAAATATGAATATTTGGTCTCAACCCAAGTCCAGGTTCACATCATTAATAACTTAGATTTTTATTTTTATTTTCTTTCGAGGGTGTAATGCATGTTCGAGAACCAACTATTTCCTATGGCATGTGAAGTCTCTGCGTTCCCCACACGCTAGGACAGTTATTCTTTTGCCTGGGCAAGTGGTTCCACCAGGAAGAGAGTTTAGGTCTAAAACCACAACTTTTGGTTCTTGAGTCATGGTCCTAATTACCAGCTGCGCGATCCCTCGGGTTCATTAATTATTTAGACTTAACCATATTCATTGCTTTATTGAAGAATATGATGTCATGTACTAGAGAAAGACTACTCATGTATAATAAATGTTTGGACTCGACTCAAATCTGGGTTCATAACATTAATTTTGACTTCAAGTGTATTCAGGTAATGTTTGACTACCAAATACTTGGTAAAATGATTAATTTTTGCTTGCCATGCAGTCGTGGAAATCTACGTTTGAAAATTAGTAAATTCCTGAGGATTTTCACATCCACCAAGAGGATCTCCACCCACTCCTCCAGGATATGGAAATTCTTTACTAAAAGAGGGAAGGTATAAAATGTTAGGAATTTTGTGTTTTGCAATTTGATGGATGCATTATCATTCTAGCATCATTTGAATTTATACACATGCATTGATTTATAAAAACTTGAAATCTTGATTTACACATGCATTATTTTTAAGATATTGATTTATGCATATTTTGTTTTTAAACTTAGATGCATTTTAATTAGAAAAGAAGTTTTAGAAATCAAGCAAGCCTATGGTTTAAATCTTTCAAATCTTTTTAGGCTTTTTGTGTTTCATGTTTTTAACCCTCTTAATGTGATTTAAAACATGATTCCATGCTTGGTTCAGTGGCCCAAAAGTCCCCATATAAAAACACTTTGAAAATATGCATTTTAGGGATTTTGGTCCCCAGGCTCAGGTCGACCCGCAGTGGGCTCGGTCGACCGGGATAGTGCCGTTGTGCCCTGTCAAACGGTCAACTTTATGACCGTTGTGAAGGCCAGGTCGACCGGGGAAGAGCCGTTGGGCACATTTTGGCTATAAATACTTGTTCATTCCTTTGCCAAATGTTGAGGATTTTTTGACATTCCTTGAGAGGTTTTGAGGCAAATCAAAGGGAAATGAACTAAGGGATGAAGGGGGTCATTAGGAAAGTTAAAGCTTGGATTAATGAAGTTAAATTTCTAAGTAAGTTTTACTTTTCTTAATCATATGTTTCCATGCTTTGTTTTATTTTTGGTAAATCTTTTGTAGCATGATAAACTATGATTTGTTGTGTCCTTAACATGTTTATGTTTTGAATTGATCTATTATTTTTTATGCATTACCTTGATTCAATCCAAGTAGTACTTTAATTGGTAAATCTAAGTAGATCATGTTAATGAAAGAATCTTTGAAATTATATGTAACATGATTCCTATACTTGGTTGAATCTATGGTTGTTGTTTTTCATCATAAGAAAATCTCTTTCAAATCTATCTTACGTTTTGGATTCAACATCTTTACAAATCATATGTACTTTATTTTAAAGTTTCACAACTTGTTTTGCATTGATAGGTATATCATATTCAAGTTGAATTTATAATTACATATGATTTGTCCCCTAATTTCAATCAAATCTATTTTTATGTTTTGAGCTACATTGTTGATTTGATTGACATCCCTATGCATCAAATGTTTTGTACTTAGAATTTCACAACTTGTTTACGATACAAATGTATATCTTTTACAAGTTATTTTTAACATGTGACTTGCATTCTTTCCTCAATCATAAATGTTTTTATGAGCTAAAACTTTCAAAAGCCTTAGGCATACATTTATGAGCTTTCATTTTAAAAATGATTGAGGACATCATACATACACATTGAGCATTCATCTTTGCATTCATAGTGTGTGTGTGTATGAATTAGTCTTTCACTTCCATATCCGCCTAATTAAGAGGCATTGTAATGAGCTATAAATTGTATCTCCATCAAGTGTATTATAGACACTAATTAGAGAGATAACCAACCTTTGGTTGAAGAGGTTATTGCTTAGCCTAAGAAAAGCATAATGTATAGGTTGATGTTAAGCCTTGAAAAACATCATTGTAAAGATTATTGCTTAGTCTATTGAAAAACATAAATAGTGGAAATCCGGTGGGGTGTTGGATCACAAGCCGGTAGTCGATGTAGGCATTGAGGCCGAACCACTATAAATCCTTGTGTGATGGTGCTTGCTTTGTGGTGATTATTTTTATTAAGCTTCCGCATTTTGCTTGATAATCACCACTTGTGACTAGTTTAATTTAAAGAAGTTAAAATTGGTTAAAATTGGTCATAATTGAAGCTCACCCTATTCACCCCCCCTCCCCCTCTAGGGTTCGGATCCCCGGACTTTCATATAATCCTCAAATCTTTCAATTCATCACCTACTATCACATGTGGCCTAATAAATCCTCAATGAGTAAATTCTCTATTAGGAAGGCACTATGCTAGAGGCAGTAAGTAATACTTAAAATCAGCCAATTCCTCACCTATTTCCAAATGTGATCTCAATGTTTTATATAAGAAAAAATATTTATTTAGGCTCTATTGGATTCTGGGTTCCCAACACATTCTCTCTCTCTTCTTTGTTTTGTTTTTTTTTTTTTTTCCCATTACTACTTGGAGGGCCTATGTGGATGCAGATTAATCATGGGAGGATAGTGTGGTTGAAAGGTCTCACCGTCGATATGATTTTGAGAAGAAATCATCCCAATTATAATATATTAAAGCCAAGGATTTCGGCTTTAATCTTGACTACAACTGTTGATTTTGACCGAAAGTTATTTTCTATGTTCTATAACTAACTCACTTTTTCCTCTCACTTCTGACATGTAATGGTATTGCAACCGTTCAAATCTTCTTCCCACTTTTCCCTCTCTACAACAACTTCATTTTCATCCCAAATCTAATTATCTTCTTTTCTTCCTAACACATTTCTACTCTATGGATTCTTAGATTGAGAAAAGAGGTACCCTCATTATCTTCTCTTATTTTATTCTCTTTTTAAAATTTTATGCTCTATTTGAACCAAATATTTGTTGGTAAGTGTTTGAAAATGACTTTGCGTGATCTAATATTTTCTAATGAATAATAGAATATATTTTACATGTGTTTGTGAACGTGCTCGTGTTTAACACGGGTTATTGTGCTAGTTATATCATTACAGCCATTGATTTATAATTGCCTTATAGTTTAACGATTTCTTAATTATGTCTTAATTAATGTATTTAATTTAATAGTGAGTATAACTCATATTAGTGTTAAATTAGAGTGATTGCCAATTGATATAGGATTAGTGAGTGTGAAGGGGTTGGATTAATCATGTGTCCATTATGGTAGTAAAAAAGTTACTTCTTGTATATCTTTTAACAAAAGATGAATCCAGTCCTTTGCTTTACGTAATTAGAAAATACTCTTCTAAGGACAATCTGCATAAGAATATCCATGCGGACGACCATGTGGGCCCCACCGAGGGCATCCTATGATCCACCCATCCTCACACTACTATCGACCCCCCTTGAATGTCATAGAATCTTGATTTCTTACACTGATCCAAATGGGATTGAACCATTGGATTAAAATTGTACAATATTGATGCATTATATAGCCGTCAAACTTGACACCTATGTATCAAGGAATTAGGATGATCTCATGGCCTTGAAATTCTATACACAAGTGGGTCACATCCAAATCCTTTGGTCCCCCATCTCTCACGTCATTGATGGGCTCGAGGTAGCCCCATAAGGTTGTCCACACAGATGATCCATGGTAATCATTTGTAGGAAAGCATGACCCTATAAAATTATTTTTATGTAAAATACTAAGAAGGGGCCAAATAATAGGCTCTCTACTCAATTTTTTTGAGTTGGGTCATTCGGCTAATAGGATAACTAGCTTGACCATATGTGCTTAAGGCATAGGCATGTATATGCATAAGAGATCATAAAAAGTAAATTCCATAGCTACCATGAATTATGATAGATAAAGCTGTTAATATATTGTAAGTTTCATTGCATAATATATGAATTTATTATAACGGGCAATATTCACCTATGCATCGTGCATCCAAACCGTATGTCACATGCATTTAGAAGTGGGTCCCACCTAATAGTCTAGTAATGAAAGTGTATTTAAGTGCCAAAAGTAGAACAAAACTATATTAGAGTCCAAAAAAGAATAAAACTCTATTAAGAGTCCATAATATGAGGAAACGGTATCAAAATTGAAATCAATAAGGAAACTGAGTCAAGACTAATAAGGAAACTATATCAAACTGTATTAAGAGTCCAAATCAATAATGAAGCTTATCAAAATTGGAATCATAATGGAAAACTGGTCAAATTGATCCTTAATTAATTAGAGTTCCACTTTTCTTTTTTGATTTTTTACTACTATATACTATTGGCAGGAAGACTACAGTGAGACCCACAAGCCCAGCGATCCATACATAGAAAGGCTACAAGGATGAGATAGTTTATCTGCCTTGTAAGGCATTCTCAAATAAATAGGGTTCCATTGACATCTATTGAGGAGTGGGCTCCACCCGAGGGGGAGTATTGAAAAGTATTTATGGTGCTTTACTAATGCCTCGAGGTTTTCATAGGAATGTTTAGCAAAATAAAACTTAATATGATATTAGAGCCAACACATCCCTGGTTGAATCCTACCACAGCAAAAAAAAGGCGTCATGTCACGTCTTATGTGTGGGCACATTTGCACGTGTCAAAAAGACCCCATGTCGCGTCTTGTGTGGGTGTGTTCTTTGAGTTTGAGCTGTGTCCCATCCGAGAGGAGGTTGTTGTGCCCTTTAATATACATTGTTACATTGTTCTATAACAACTTAAGCTTTTAGAGCAAGTGGTTGTCAATATGGTATTAGAGTCAACTGGTCTTGAGTTCGAAATTCTCAAAAACTCCATTCAAAAGGGGCGTTTTCACCATGTTGTAATTTCTAAAGGTCTGTCCTGTATTTGCAATTACAAAAAAGGTGACACCACACTATAATTCCTAAAAAGGTGGGCTGTAACGCTCCAATTTCGGATCCCGAGAAAACCGTCAAGATATCCGAAGTTGGCACGCTACTTTCCGGAAAATCCGAGAACTTTCAAGATTGTAGGTCCGCAGTGAGGTCCAATTTAAAACTTTTTAAACGATATAAGATCAACTGTTAATAATGCGGAAGCATGTGAATATAGTGGAAGCAATGATAAGGTATCCTATGTCTATGACGAATATAGCAGGGTTGAAATCCAGTTTAAAGTGCCAAAGTTATAAAGATCAAAGGATTATTACAATTTCTAACAATTACCCTGCTCACTACAAAAATCACTCAAAATCCCAAAATAATAAAGAACTCTCACACCCCAGCTCTCCAACTTCCAGCTCGACCTTTTGGTCTGCTGGTCCCTATCCGAAGTCCCCTACTACGGGTGCCTCAACTAGCGCGAGCGCGCCGTCCTCGGAATCGGGGTCGAAACCTAAGCACCAAGAATGAGTCAGATCTAAAGACCTGGCAAGTCACAGTATACAAGTAACATATGATATATATATCAAAAGAGTAAATACAATTATATAGTTAATGAGAATATCAAGACACATGATCTAGGCAGTTAAGCAAGATGAGCATTTAGAATCAGGATACACATAATATCCAATCTAACACAAAATGACACATTCACACGAGCTGGATGCCTCAGGATATTATGCCACGACCCTCCCATATTGGACACAGTCGCGGGGGGAAATCTCACAAGTGCTGGGGAATGACTAGCCCTGCAAATCACACTCAACAGTCTCACCACACTCATCACTCGGGGAGACTGGACTCGGCATCACACCGTCCGTCTAGAACATAACTCATCATGATAGCTCACTCGACACTCATAAATAGCTCCTACCAGTGATGATCAGTCAAAAGGCTGAGCTTAGAACAACTGAATGAATGTCTATGCCGACTTAAGGAAACAATGAAGGTCTATGTCTGTCTAGGCTTTGCCTTGCGTGAACAAGGTCCTAACAAGGTCTCTAAGAGGTCCAAGTATCAATTCAGTTCATGGATCACAATCCAAGTTCAAGTCCACTCGTTGGATCCATACCAAGGCCCATCAGGTACATGGCCTGGTCTAAAACAGTCCAAACGAGGTAACAAGTCCATTTCCAATAAGAAACAGTTCATCCTCATCTATAATGAGTTATAAGTCCAATCTAATTCACCTCTCCGATCTAAGGTATCACACATCTATACATAGGCAATAAAAGGGTCCGCCTAGCCACAAACACGGGTTAGTGTTCACCCAATCACATCACCAGGTCACCTCTAAGTAGTCTTAGGTTCAGGTCATCTATTTTTCATTTAATTAACAGTTATAAATTATAGTAAGGACATAAGAGTGACATTAATTCGATAAGTGAAGTAAGAACTCCAAGTACAGGAATCAACAAGAAAATATCAATAATCCAACCTAGGTAAGGGTCCACATTCGGGTCCAAGTTCATCTCAGGTAATTTGATATCTAAATGAAATCTCAGATGTCAATGGATATTGTATTTGGTGCTCTAGAAGTTACGGGCATCATTGACAACGTTTAAGGATCGAATCATCGTAGAATATACAACCAAGACCTTACTTGGCGGTCCCCACGAGTCAAGGTTGAGCCACACCATTGACTCGGGCTTGGCACATCAATAGAAGTCCATTTGGATGGTCAATGGGCCCCACAAACGATCGCAACTTCAAAAATGTGAAAACTTAAAAATCACTGAATGCAGTGTCCTCGGTCAACCCGGCACAGGGCTCGGTCGACCGAGTACACTGGGTCTGTTAAGATGTTAACTCCCAGGTTGACCTCTGTGCAGTGTGCTCGGTCGACCTCTTGGCCTAGTATATCGACCGAGTACTCTGGGAAAATGGGTTCGAGCACCTTGCAGGTAATTAATGCCCTGATTTCAGGAATTCTACGTGTGTTCGGTCGACCTCCTGGCCTAGGTGGTCAATCGCACAAACTGAAAACCTGTAGAAATTAGATATCTCAGCTCTCAGCATTTTCACTGAAACCACTGTGTTGTCGGTCAACCGAGAACAGGGTCCGGTCAACCAAGAACACAGGATATCTGTCTGAGGGAAAGAAAGTCCAGCTCTTAGCTAAATCCTGCAGGATCTGTGTGTTCGATCAACCGAGAATAGGGTCCGGTCGACTAAATACACTAGTCATGCAAAACTTGCAAAAATTAACTGAGACTTGGATTTTTTTGTTTTCTAGTGTGCTCGGTCGACCCAACTGCAGGTCGGTCGACCGAGTGCACGTAACCTGCAGAAATTCCAAGTTTTTGGAATTTCTTCTCCTCCAATCCAATTTCCATTAAAACTCATCCAATCTCGTCTAAACATCATAAGATCATCATAAAACATGAAAAATACTTCAATACACAACCATCCATCATCAAACGGGTCATTGATCTTCCAAATGAGAGAACCCATTCATCAATGACCATAAATCCATAAAACTAAGCTCAAATGGTAGATCTAACATAACTACAACAACTGAATAGGAATTATAGAATCAAGAGAAGGGAAAACATGCATTCTATGCTAAATAGGTATATTGCACTTGCCTCAATCCAATTGCAAGAAGATAGAGAGAGAAAAAAGAGATCCAAGCTCCAAAAAATAGAAATCCAAGCTATAGGTCTTCCAATCGCTCAAACAAGCACCAAAACTTAAATCTAAAGAGATCTTTAACTCCTACACCCACATCCACAAGAGAATTGTTATAAGGAAGGAGATCTAGAGAGAGAAAGGAAGAAATCTAAGGAAATAGAACTAGATGAAGAAAAGTACCTTGATTAGAAGAGGGAGAAGAGATATAGAAGATGAGAGAGCTCCTTAGAAGAGATTGTGGCTACAGCTTGTAATAGATAATCTTCTCCTTCTTGTTTGGGTTCTAGATCTAGGGTTTTTTAGAGGGAGAGGGAAGAGATGCGAGAATTGGAGGGAAATTAAGAGATAGAATGGGGGGGGCGAAATGAGAGAGGGAATTGTAGTTAGAGTATGAGATGGGATGAGTGTAGTATACATATAGGTTGGGGTTTGGGCTAAGTACAAGAATACCCTTTTAGTTAACATGGGATTAGGGTAAGAGTCATTGGTAGTTTGGTCTTTAGGGGAGATTCTAGAAGCTTCTCAAGTGGAATAACCCCTATAGTAAATATTGATTACTAGTTAGGGCCTCTAACCAACTAACTAACTCAAAAATTATAAAAGACATCATATAAACTCTATAAATTATAGGGATAAAAGCACAATACCTCCCTGTACTTTGGTCGTTTTGCAGAGTGACCCCTGTACTTTAGTATTTGTGACTAAACCTACATGTACTTTGGGTTGACATGCAAATACTAACTGCCGTGACGGAATTTGGTAAATGACAAATTTACCCTTGATATATGTGCTTTACTGTTAGCGATTTTTCTGGTTTTTCCCCTTTTCACTTGCGGTTAGAGTTCTGGCGATTTTAGGCGAAATCTTCTCCTCCTTCCTTGCATGCATCAGATCTCTCAAGAAGAACAATAGATCCACACCGAAGGTCCATCAGCGGTTTCAGAGGTATGATCTCACACCTGATGACCATGGGTTTAAGATTTTGAACTTTTTTGTCCGATATGGTGATGTCTGATACGGTTTAGGACCTCTCGCTGTCGAAAATGGTCCCCTCTTGAAAAAATCTGTTTCTTTTGTTTACTGTTTCTGTTTGAATGTTGGTGGAAAAGAAACCCCACTTGTCTGCTACTTTTGTGGGTTAGCCATGGTGGCTGTTACACATGGAGGGGACCACAGTCAACCCTTGTTGGATAGACTTTGTCTGTACTGTTATTATATTTGAGGTGGGTCTCGATGATTAGGTATTGTATGTGGGGTTGAAGGTTGAAGAAGAAGAAGACAAAACCCCCATGTTACTCCAATATTACCGTTTGCAAGTTGTTGATCAGCAATGATCACTAGAGCTTGTATTTGTAGACGACGATACAAACCAGTTGAAACTGATGTTTTGCTCAGGGAAAACCTTTAGATTTGAGAAGGGAAATTTTTAATAGAATTTTTTTTTACTAAAACCCCCTTTGTATATTGAAATGATTTCATAGATTCTGTTTTCTATGTTGTGTATCATAGTTTCTTGAAATATGGATTCCAAAGTGGTATGGCACCTGGTTTCCTACTCTGGATTGGATTCTAAGGGATCGTTAGTAGTTTAGGATTTTGATCATATTCTGGAAACTTTGAATTACTGAAATAATTTGGCCCTTTAGAATCTGAATTCACTTAGATTTAAAATATTAATGAAATGTTATATAGACAACAGCAAGTTTATAAGATGCTCTTATGTGTAATCATGTGTTCTGCCAAAACATCCAGACAAAGTACCATGGCATTTTCTACTAATATTGTAAGATACTCTTTTTTGTAATAATCTGTTCTGCCAAAAATCCAATTCGCTTTGTTGGGCATTTTCTACAAAGATTGCAAGATGACTTCACTTGAACTAGTAGTCTGTTGAGATATGAGTCTAATTTGTTGATGTGATTATAAATTTCAAGTAGACCAACAATCACATAGTAGTCATTGTAGATACACTTAGCAAGCAAAGAAATACCATGTCCAACTCCATACAGTCATTATGAATAAAATCTTCATTCACTGTTTTATAAAACAATTGCTAATAAAAGTTAATAGAATCAAGTAACACATTTATTAGAAAAAGGCACCAAGACAAGAGATGTTGTTCATCAGACCAAGAGCTTTAGAACCTGGTGGTATATGAATCATATATTACATTGACAAATATAACAATTTTCATCAACAACAATAACCTCTGTCTTGGCAATTGTTCATGTGTAACTGATCATGTGATCATTAAAAACTGACCTAGTGTCTTGGCTGAAGATATTTAGGCTTGGTTTGGCCCAAAAACATTTTTGTTTTTTGAATGGAAGTTTCTGCAATATCAACTTTATACTGCATTTCTCCTTTCTGAAGCAGTGAAATTTACCCTTTTTTGGGATCCTTTGCCTAAGCTTTGCCTAAGCTTTTGAATATTTGGATTGGCATCTTACATCATACTGATCCCCAACTAGATGTGATGAATATGTGCAGAAAATGGAAGCTATTTCATAGGCAAAGCCTTCACCATGATCAGTACCCTTACATTAGCTGATGGTTCACTTTTGATTCAAGAGAGAACACTGGTCATTGACTATGCATGTTCTTGACCTCTTTATTAAATATGCTCTCTTCTCTCTTATCAGATCAATGGAGTAGGTTCTCAAATGAGCTTTAATCCAGCTGATTAGGGGCCACCACACTCCGCTCCCACACTGTATGATGATTCAATTAATTAATTAATTCTGCTACAGCTTTGACTTGATAAGTATATGGACAGACAAGCAGAGCGGCATTAGCATGTTAAAAAATCAAGTGCATGTAACTTACTTTACACGTAATTAGGGGTTAATGCATCTTCATAACCTTCATCACCTGTTAAGGCAGTTATATTTTTCTTTGCCCTATCAATTCCAGAGGTAAGCAGAGTAGCAAGTGCCTGCATTTACAGGAAAACTTGGTGCAGGGCAACAAAGTTCCAGGGATTTAAAGAGGTCATCAGATTGTTGTTCGCTTTAGGACAAAAGGCCTGTTTGGATTAGAAGCATGTAGAAAACTGTCCCGCCGAAAGACTGGCCATGAGTACCATTGAAACTGTCTGGTTTTATTGGATATGGCACTCTCTTCTTTAAGTACACCTCTGACCTTTTGAAAGAATTAGAAGAGTATAACCTAAATCTTGTGTGAGTTTAGCCTAGCCAATCCTACCCGATGCATCACTTTCCATTGTGAACATGAAGAAGGGATCATATGTTGATGACCATAGATTAATGTGAGGCCTTCAAATTGAAATCCGAAACTTCACATGCTCCTCATTTACATGCAGCGGCAATTTTTTTTTTTTTTGACCTTTCTACTGGCCCAAATTTCACATCCTCCATAGCGGCACACCATTGTACATGTTTAATATGAGTGTTTGACACATGATCAATGTAATATATGATTCATATGATCAGTTAACTGACCTAGTGAATGTTGTTGATGATCAGTTAACTGACCTAGTGTCTTGGCAATTGGCAATTGCTCCCAATTATCCAGAGAAGGTAACTGACCTAGTGAATGTAACATTAAAAAAGCCATTGACCAAAATTACAAGCTTCATTCCAGAACTCAATCCAAATTCATATAACAGTCATTTGTATGCATGTACATGTTTTTATCTATTCACTACATTCACTGAGTAGTACTTCTTTCCGTTTATTCTTTTGATGTTTCTAATGCCTGTGCCACTGTTACATCATTGTGGCTTACGTAGTGTAAAATTTTCCTCAAATTGGGATATCTAGTTCTAAGATTAGGCCTATGCAATTGATTAAGTGCACTGAGATTCTCTGTTCTGTTGTATTTGGCCACTCTACATGCAGATGTTTGATGAAGTTACAATTGAATTCCACCATGGTGGTTATTTTACAGACCCACCAAATAGTGTATACATTGGGGGTATGGTACATGAAGTTAGAGAATTTGATATTGACAAAGCATCATTTTTTGAGTTCAGGGATTGTATGATAGAATTAGGGTACCCAGGGAACAGTTCAATGTATTTTAAGGTGCCAGGAATGGATTTTGATGATGGTTTGAGGTGAATTGAATCAGACATGGATGTTTTTATTCTATTAAAACATTATAAGGACAGTAAGGTGTTGACTGTTTATATAGAGAGGGGACATGAACCTTTGATGATCGTGTCACCTAAGGGGAAGATCTTAATGCAAAATATTGACACCGAAGGTCCCTTGAAGCAGCTACCTGCAGCAGAAGTAGCATCAATTAGTAGGAAACTTCATTGTGAGGATTACTATGCTGCTGATGTTGAGGATGCAGCTGATATTGATGAAGGCAGTGATGATGACCCTAATGTTCATCAGCATCCTCAAACAAGTGGTGGTCATGATGAGGATAATGTTCATCAGCATCCTGATGTTGGAGATTATCAAAACCAGCAGCATCAGTTAGATGATGAAAGTGAGGTTGAAAGTGAAGAGAATCCTATAGATCCTGATGAGCCACCAGAGCTACATGAGGATATTGAGAAGCCAGAAGATGAGAATATCTTCAGAGGATCTTCTGAGAATGTGGAAGAGGTGCATAAAGGAAAACAACAAGTACCAGTTGATGAGAATTGGGTTACAGATGATGAGCATGGGGATGATCTTCACTCATTGTGCAGCTCATCTGATGAGAACAACAGGTCTAAATGGCCTGAGTTTAATGAGCTGACTGATATGGAGAATCCTGAACTGAAGTTGGGTATGATATTTTCAAGTCCACAAGTTTTCAGACAAGCACTTGTTGAATGGACTGTAAGGCAATGCTATGACATTAAATATCTGAAAAATGAGAACAAGAGAATCACGGCTGTTTGTAAATATGATTGTGGGTTTAGGATTCATGCATCACCCATGCAGGGTGAGATGACATTTCAAATTAAGACATTCAAACCCAAACATGCATGTGGTATGAGGTTTGAAAATCACTTGGTAACTTCCAGCTATATAGCTGCTAAATACCAGCAGAGGATGAGTGACAATCCGAAATGGTCAATTCCTGCAATGCAAAAAGAGCTGAGAAGAGAACTAAAGGTTAATTTGTCGAAGGATAAATTGTATCGAGCGAAGAGGAAGGCATCAGATAACATCTCCGGAGATATTATAATCCAATACACTAGATTGAGGGACTATTGTGTCACTGTCCAGAAGTACAATCCCAACACAAGTATATTTGTGGTGACACAAAGACCTCACATGGATAGAATTCTAAATTTTCAGAGACTGTACGTCTGTTATGAAGCACAAAAGGTAGGGTTCGTTGGTGGATGTAGACCCATAATTGGTCTAGACGGGTGCTTCCTCAAAGGTAGTTATGGTGGACAAGTGTTGGCTGCAGTTGGTAGAGATGGGAATGATAATATGTTCCCAATTGCAATGGCTGTTGTAGAGGCTGAAAATTTGGACTCATGGACTTGGTTTTTGAAATCATTAATTGATGACATTGGAAATGGGGGTGACATGGGCTGGATTTTTTTGTCTGATAGACAGAAAGGGCTTGACGCACTTTTGAGATAGTAGTTCCTACTGCTGAAATCAGGCACTGTCTGAGACATATGTATGATAACTTCAAAAAACTGTTTAAAGGCAAATTATTGAAAGATGCTATGTGGGCTGCAGCATCATGTGGATCACCCAGAGAGTTTGATAGTCATATGCAGAGGGTGAAAGAGATGGATCAGGCTGCATATAATTGGCTGATATCTGCTAATCCAAACAGGTGCGCCAGATCTCATTTTACTACAAGGGCCAAATGTGATGCATTAACAAATAACCTATGTGAATCTTTCAACAGTTACATACTTGAAGCTAGGGAGAAACCAATTGTTGGTTTGCTTGAGTGTGTCAGGAGGAAACTTATGATTAGAACTCAAGTGAAGTTAAAAGGAATGACTAAATATAATGGGACAATATGTCCTGCGATATTGGAGAAGTTGGAAAAAAACAAGCATGACAGCAGACATTGTTTTCCCAATTGGTCAGGCAGAGGTGAGTTTGAGGTTGACTGTTTTACAAAAACTTATGTTGTGAACATTGAGAGTAGAACATGTTTATGTAGAATGTGGGATCTGACTAGGATACCTTGTAAGCATGCCATAGCATGTATATACATGAATCAAGGAAGGCCTGAAGATTATATTCATGAATGCTACAGCAAAGAGATGTATTTGAATGCATATAGTAGTATGATACACGCTGTACCTGGCATGCATGATTGGATAGAAAGTGGAATGGAACCAGTTGCTCCTCCATTGTATAGAAGACCTGCAGGTAGGCCAAGGAAGTTGAGGAGGAGGGAAGCGGATGAGGTACATAGTTCCAGTAGAGTTTCCAGAAGGAACAGAACAATGACTTGTGCTAGATGCTTGAAAACAGGCCATAATGCCAGATCTTGCAAGGGACCAGTGCATCCAAATTCAAGACTATTTCGTTCTGCATCACAGCCCATGACAGGTTCATCACAGCCCATGGCAGCATCACAGCCCATGCGACCTTCTCAGCCCATGCCAGCTTCCCACCCAGCATCACAGCCCATGCCAGCACATAGGGTACAATACTTTCACCCATGTTTTATACTTTTTCTTCTAACTAGATTATATGCATGCATTTACTAACTACTGTATTGAAAATCTTGATTAATCAGGGGAGAGTCAGACAATCATTTTCTCAGCCGTTGCCAGCTTCACAGCCACTTTCATCAGCAAGTAATACAACTGATAGAGGAAAGTTACAAGATGTGAGGTCTGCATCAACACCCAGAGGTAGAGGGAGGATTGGAGCAGGAAAAGGCAGCACAATCTGATGATGTTATGTTGATTCTATTTTAAAACTTTTGGATGATGTTTAACAGATTTTATTTTGGTTCTGTTTTGAAAAACTTTGTCATGATGATGTTGTAAATTTGTTTATGGGAGACGGTGTTTTAAGACAACCTGATGTAGTTTGGTGTTGACTGTTTCGAAAAACTGTTTGGATGATGATGATTGTCTGAAGTTTAGCATAAATGACCATTTTTTATTGTTTGGATTGGCATATTGAATGATGATGTCTGTTTAGAGCAGCATAGATGACTATTTTTGATTGTTTGGATTGACTGTTAGGATGATGATGATGGATTGGAGCAGCATAGATGACCTTTTAAATTGTTTGGATTGAGTGTTTGGATGATGATGCTTTTCTTATTGTAGGTTGATTAAAGTTCAGAGCAAAATAAGGAGTGAACAAAGCATTCATGGACAAGCAAACTTCACAAACCCATTTTCATTAAAATATTCCAACTGATACATATGATTATGGTAATTCTAACCCATCTACAGGGAACCAAGCCACAACTAGGTAGCACATGAACAAAAAAAACACAATTCCAGCCCAAGTCCACAGCAATACACGTAGGTAACATTTTTCTCTTCGACAAACTGTCTTCATTTCCTTCTCCAGCACATCAATCTTATCCAATAGCTTTTGTACTTGATCATTTTCTCCATCAACCCATTCAAAAAATCCACACGCTGGCTGGATCTGAAAAAAAAAATTGAAACAAAATAACATTAATAATAGCATTATTGACCATACATCAAGAAGAACAATCAGATTGTTGACAGCATAACCCCATATAGAGCACAGCCAAGAAACCTCCTCCCCATGTTGCGCTGTGTTCGAGAAGTTCTCAAAGCAGCCCTATGCCCGCAATGACAGTAACGAATTTCACCATCAAGTTGAGAGTATTGGCCACGAGAACAATGGGTGCAGGAGTTTTGAGAGTTTTGAGAGGAAGCCATGGCTGGAAAGAAAAATTTTCACTAAGAACATGTCTGGTGCACTTCCAATGTTTTATAGGCTGATTCAGGGGCAAAAATGCCTTTTTGGGAGAGTAACTTGGCGCCAGTATGCACCAAACAGATTTTATACGGCCTACACTGTTAATACTAACAGAATCCGTCCATTTTGCATGCCAACTAAAACTACAGGTAGGTTTAGTCACAAATACCAAAGTTCAGGGATCACTCTGCAAAACGGCCAAAGTCCAGGTAGGTATAGTGCTTTTTTCCCTAAATTATAACAAATGCCTAATTAGGAAAAACACTTATCTACCCTTACTAATCCCTAATAAATAGTATGATTAACTACTATTGGCTATAAAATAGTATTCAATTCAAAAGTGAGGGTCCACAAGGGGTGGGGCCTCACATGGGCCCACATTGTAAATCTTATGAATGTGAAATGCATGTTCTAATTTTAAAAGGTACATACAACGTTGTAATTTCTAAAGGTGGATTTTGTGTCCACAAACACAAAATAGGTGGTCCCACTTTATAATTCCTAAAGGTAGATTATATGGTCACATTCACAAAAGGTGGGCCCATATTCTAAATTCTATGAATGTAGGCCATATGTTATAATTTTTAAAAGTAGATTAGGTTGTGGTTTTTATACGAGGGCTTCATGTTCACAAACACAAAAAAGGCAGCCCTACTTTCTTATTCCTAAAAGTGCATGCGTAACACGGTCACAATCCCAACAGATGGGTCCATATAGTAAATCCTATTAATGTAGGTTACATGTTATAATTCATTAAGATGGATACCATGCGAGAACAATCTAACATAATCTTAACAAACAAGTTTTGCATAGCATAGCATTGGGACAATCCAATCTTAATACAACTTGATCTGAACATAAAATTGGGAACAACACGAGAACGATGACAACCCAACCCTTAATTCCATCCCCAATCACGCAACTATGATGAGGGATGGATGCACGACGCGTTCCTATCGACTAAGTTCCAAACATTCCTAGGGATATGCTTCTTCCATGACGAAGGCTACACTTTTGGATGGCTTAGATTGACTTACGCGTATAACATATTAATGACCTTCAGCTTTTTATCCAACGTAATAAAAAAACAAACCCATAACTCCATGTGGGATCATTCATCACATGCTATATTAAGAATCATGCTTTTTAAACAATTGGAGTGATGATTTTTGAACTAGCTAGGCTCTACCAACCGAGTTATATGTTACACCTCATTCTGAATTAATCAAGATTAACTATAGTTAATCGAGATTAATACAATTAAGCATGATTAGTCAAGTTAAATGTGATTAGTAATTAAAAGAGATTAAACTAGTCATGAGTGAATGAATTAAGTGTAATGGAATGAGTTTGGAAGAGATTGACTTAATAGAGTTGGTTTTAGACCCAAATTAGTGAAGTTAAGGACTTTTTCGTAAATATGAATTTATACGTATTTCGTCGGATATGGTAAAACTTGATGTCAACATGTGTTTCTCGACGAGTGCAACAATTTTCATAATATAATTGTGTTAAGACCTTAAATGAGTCAAATGAGCTTTAAATTGACTTAAGTTAGAAATATGTGTAATATAAGGGGTTTATGTGCAAAATACTGTTAATAAGGGTTGAGATGAAATCCAAACTCAGTCATTCGGTGGTTTTCATCCTAGCTGAAGCAACAGTGAAGAGAGAGCAGCCTAGGTTCTCCTTCTTTCATTCTTTTCTCAAGTTTTCTCCATCAAAGGTGTTTAAAAAAGCTAATTTGTGTGGAATTTCGAATTATCTTCATCTTTCTCATCTCCTTGCTTGGTTTTCTTGGATTTAAAGTTTAGGGAAAATCTCAAGTTTCCATTTAACAAGCTGTCAAGTAAGTATTTAGTTGTTCTTATAGAACTTTTGAGTTCTATTAAGTGATTTGGAATGTTTTTTAGCACAATCAATTCAAGAATTTCGTTTGGGTTTATTCTTGATGTTAGGTTACCAAAGAGGGTTTCAATTGAGATTTTGATCTCAAAACTCAAAGCTAACAAAAGGGGTTTTTGCACCAAACTTCAAATAGAGGCAAGTGTAGACAATTTATTATGATTAGATGCTAAATTATGTAGATTTCATTTGATTAGTTATAGTTATGAATTCAGCCATGTTATATGAGAATTGATTTATGTGAATGGTTTGTTTAGATGAATTAATGCTTGGAAAAGGATTCTTGCAAGTGATTTTAACAAGGAATTTTTGAACTTCATCTTCTCCATTGTTCTCTTCAATTCTCCTTGGATTTGAAGCTAAAGAGAAGCTGTGATTTCTCTTTGTTGAGTTTCAAGTGAGTAAATAGATTTTTTGTAGAACTTTCCGGGGGGTTTGTGTTTAACTCAACTAAAGGCAAGTATAAATAGTTATTAATGATTATATGTTAGTGATATGATTTTATTTGATTTATTATGATCATGGATTCAATCTATGTTTTTAGAAGAATCAATGAATTGATTAGATGATGGTTAATGGATTAGAGGTGTTATTTATGTGTATATATGAAGTGATGAATGATGGGGGAACATGAGGTTCCATTTGATTGTAGGTTATGAATGGTTTGAATGTAAAGAAGAAGGGAGAAAAATCAATTTCAGAAGCCTGAAACTGAAATTTGTTTTAGGGATATTTATGATTCAAATTGAATCAAATGTTCTGTTTATGAGCATAAATGGTTTATAAAAATTAGTCTAACGACTAATTATAATACAATTAAGGGATAATAACCAATTACGATTTCCATAAAGTAATATCCTTGGATTTGGATTCAAGATGAATTGAGTGTTAATCAAAAGGTTAATCAAGCTGAATATTTGCAATTCGATAATAAAAATTAGCTTTTAAAGCCAATCGATAAGACATTGATTAGTTAACTGAAATTAATAAAATTTCAGAATTAATTTCTGAGTTTTAAGAAAAGGTGCCTATTGATTATATCAAGGCTATTGTTAATACTATTTTACCTCCATGGGTGTTAATTAAGAAGACTTTAATGTACAAAATATATATAACTTGTGATGTTCATCGAGAATAACACGTACATTAAAGAACTGAATATTACACCTGAATGATTTGTATTATTTAATTGAATTTGTATGTTGAATTGAATCCGTTAACTGTAATTGAACGGAATTAATATGTGAACTGTATTGTTCTTAAGTCTAGCACTACATGGTGATTTCTTTAAGCTCATTAGAGTTGTTACTGCTGCAGCAGATTAATTGGGAGTGTTCCGGAGCTCCGTGGTGATGTCAGTTGTCCCTGGCGCGGGCACTGATAAATCCCACAATATATGAATCCTTCCGTATGGAAGATGAAAATCCTTCATTTTTAGGAATTTGTGATTTGATTAGAAATGCTACTGTAGTTTGCCAAATAATAAGACTCTTGAATTGAATTTGTATTCGTCTAACAATGAGTTAGACTGATTAAATGTATAATTAGCATGTTCAATCATGTAATTGTTTATACATTGCTGAATTGTCAAATTCATAGTGTTATTGATGGCATTACAGGCACAACTGCCCATGCCGGTCCTTCTGAGGCCACAGCACCAGCGGAGACAATCGATCCAGTTCCTCTAGGAGGACTAGTTGAGTGGAAGTGAAGCAATATCATATGATTATGATATTGAAACGAAAAATGAAAAGAAAACTTTTGTTATGGTAATATAGGTTTGGAAACGTTTCACACTTTTTATTCCTTGCATCGTATTTAAATATGCAAGTGAATGTTGTTCATATTGTATATGAGTTTTTGTTTTATACAGGAACAATTGTATATTTGTTTATATTCCGCATAACGTGTTATTTGATATCCCTTGTGAATTTTATGTGATTGAAGTTCACGGGAGTAAGTATGCGACGCGACTCGGGACTAACTTGGATTACTCAGAATCTTAGGCTCGGGTCGTGTCATTATATTGCTGAAAATGAAACGGTTTCAATGTTTGAATGACATTGGCTTTTTAGGGGTTTAATTCAGTGGTTGCAACACCTTTACATCTCTAAACCCAAAAAAAAAACCCTTTAAAACTATTCATTTTTATAGAATCCGAAACAAATTGAAATATAAACCAAAAAGCCCGTGCATATATTGATCGGGCTTTGAGTTGAAGCTCGGACAGGGAGCTTGAAATCCAGGGGTGGACCTAGAAAATGGAACTAGGGCGGGCAAATGAAAATTATTAAAAGAAAGTTTTAACATTTTAGGGGGAAAAATAAAAAATTAGTGGTAAATAATTACATTTTGAAAACTTAAGGGGGGCCCTGGCCCCTGTAGGCCTACATGTAGGTCTGCCCCTGTTGAAAACAAAGATGGCTTAACTTGATTGCTTTGTGAATTGAGTCAAAGTAGGCAACGTTCAGTGCTACTTGGCTAGGTAATTGTGGTCCAATCCTTTGATGGGCTAGATGATAGACTTTATTAGCAACGATTAATGTTAGTACATTCTAGCCTTTTCAACTTTTTTTTTAATTCTCTTTTTTTCTGGTAAATATCGAGAGAAGTTTGTGTTCCCATTGTCCATCTCATGAATTCAAACTAGGCATATCAATCTTCAACTTGAGCTCAAGCCTAACTAGCCTCTGAGTGTTATAGATTGGTGGCAATTCTCAAGGGTGATTAGAGGTTTTTTCCCATTATACTATATACTATATTAAATGTAATATCCTGCATTACATGGGCCTAAGATTAGTTTGGCCCAGGTAAGACCCTAGTTGATTATATATTATGAAATTAGAAGTGTTGCTTATTATGTAATGTGTTGCTAGAGTTGCCTCACGTGAAGAGTTTTAGAAAGGAAAGATAAGGACTTGTTATACAACTCTAATTAGGAGGACATGAAAGGAATAGGACTTGTCTTCTCTTTATATATATAAGTAAACCAACGACAATATTATGGTATTCTATTATTTGGAGAAACTTGTGAGAAGAGTTTTTGGGCTGCAATTTAGGAGAAGGAGAAGAAGGTTAATGTCTTATTCGCGTCCACATATTGCAAAGGCGACGTTTGTTTACCAAAGGTGAGTGAATCTTCCTTAATAATTTCAATCCATGATTTAGTTGATGAGTTAGATGCTTGAGGAACTCAGATTTTCGTGGGATTGCTATTTGTGTAAATGTTTCAAGGGCAATCGACACACCCAGACTCTGGGTTGTGGTACGAAAGGGTTGATTTCTTTGTGAAATAGGAGAGTTTGGATTACCATTAGTAATCTGGCCTTTGGGATGATGGTTCATTTAGAATGAAGAAGACCTGATGATGAATATGTGCAGATTCCACACTACCTCTCATGTCAGGGGTTGTTGGACCCCCTGGCCCACGGCATGAACGATCTGAACCATGGAATGAGAAGCTTACTACTAGTCGACCAAGGAGGGTATGGACCCTGTTTAGGCCACCATCTACATGATTTATGTAGAAGAGGGCAGCTTGAGTGTAAGACAAAGCAGGGGTCGACATCAACTGTAGGACCCACCAGTAGACTTGATCAGAGATCAAGACCCCTTATCCTACAGAGGGTCCATAGTCGATCCTAGTGATGGTGGACTCCTTGGAAGTGGGCCTCATCTGTTGTATATTTATTAAGCCATCAAAATCCCCAGGCGTGAAATTGAAGAAAACTAGACAGTATGTCGACAAGGCCTACTGGGTCCCATTAACTAAGTCAATCATAGATTAGGACCTCACGTCTTGAAGTAGGCTCAGGGATGATTCCAATGGTGGTGGTCCTATGTGGCCTGGTTTCCATCTGACCAGTTATCCAGGAACTTCAATTTTGTTAATTATAAGGCTTATTTATCAATTTATTGAGACTGCGTGGCCCAGTAAGGATACCTGATGATTAATCAGAACCATGAGACTTAATGTAGGGTACTGGGTGACCATATAAATCAGGTTTGATCATGTATCATTCAAGTGGGGCCCACTGTTCCATATATGCATATTGCACAGGCGTATGATCCATTTTGGGCTGAGTCTGGGAAGAGTTTGAAACTTGAATAAGACCTGGACTTTATAAGAAATTACAAAATAATCATAAGACTTCACAGAACCTAGAATATGTGTATCATAAGACTTCACAGAACCTAGAAAATGTGGTTGGCCCACATTTTAGGGATATGGATTAATTAGGCATAATTAATTATATGAATCATGATTAAGTGACTGTGATCAATTAATTGTGATTAATTCTATGTATGATGATTAATGTTATGTTTTAAAATGTGGGCCAACCATACACCAATCAATACCAATTATGATTTGGAGTGGGGCAACAACTAGTGAATTGGTTAGGGGTTGGATCCATAGTACTGATGGTGTAAATTATTAATGATAAATGGCATTCTGGTTGCTATTTTATTGTAAAATATTATTATTGTGCTCTGGGTCCCAAACTTGGGATGTTGGACTTGTGTCCGGATGATTGATGGTCGTTGTATAGGCTGGTCCTTAGTGGACTGAGTGGCCATTATGAAGGCTGGTCCTTAGTGGACGTATCTGATGAGACAGGGTCATGGTGACCGATATACATGTGTACGATGGGCCTTTGAGGTGTGGTAATGTGCATGAGCACGGATATATATATATATATGGATGTATTTTTATGGCATTTAAAATATTGATTCAAATATGTTGATCATGTGATATTATGTTTTATGCTGCTTGCGTAATTAGGAAAATTCATTCACCAGTAATACTAATGTTGCGTTGCCCCCTTCAGGTAATCTTACTGCAGGTGGGACAGATAAGGATGGCGCTCAGCAAGTAGATTTTGGCATGCAGGAATTTGGATCATTCAGAGATTATTGATATTGTTTGACTTTTATAAATTAATTGGAATTATAGTTTGATTTAAATGTCAAATCTCTTATGTGAATTATTTAATAAATGAATGGTAAACATTGTCAAGTTATCACGATCCGAATTTTCGACAGGGCCCCGAAATTTGGGTCGTGACATTAAAGAGGAAGGTTGTGGTTTTAATTTTGACCGATGGTTTGGATTTTGACTGCAAGCTATTTAGTTTTCAAAACTTCTCTCCTTACTCATGCAACTACCTACTTTATCTCATTATAATCAAAATCACTGGTAACTACTCCCCACTTTTATTATATTGCAAAAGCTCCATTTCGATCAAAGTATTGCATTTCCCTTTCTACTCAAATTCTCCTCTTTCTGCCACTAGCTATTGAATTGCATAATAAAATTTTCTCATAACCTTCCTATTCTTTAGTTTCTTTTCTCTAAAATCTATGAATTTTTTAATGCATGAATATTTTAAATTGCAATGTTGGTCATATATGTGCTGAGCACGGGTTATTGCGCTAGATGGGCTTTAAGTACAAGGTTGTTGCTTAGGTGATCAATGACACACACACACACACACACACACACACACACACACACACACACACACATGTATATGACTATATGAGAGTGCCCTTAAGCATATAACGGCCTCGCCGATGGAGCCCACTTGAAAACATGACAAGCATAAAGTTGGGTGTTTTGGAAGGTCTCTTCGTATCTTAACACTTTTCAGAAAATGGGAGTCATATAATAATGGAAAGTTCTGTTTTGAAAGCCTTAAAATAGTCATTTGTTGAACTTAGATAAGTGCCAAATTTGCAGGGCAAGAAGGGTTTAGATTTAAGATTGATCATAGTGTTTTTCTTAGAATTCATTTGGAGTTGTGACAAAATTCTTAATCTTCCCATCATAATCCCCCTTTATCCATTATTGAAACCAACGGTAACAACAAGTTGGCAAAGTTCTTGTTGTTAGGAAATTTCTACAAACACTTGGTAGGTAATTTGATTCTCCAACACTAATCACCAATTAAATCACATGGCAATGCAACTAAAGCAAATGTACATCAAATCACCATTATGTACATAAATCAAATAAGATAAGAAAAACACAAGACACAAGATTTAACGTGGTTCGGTCACAATGTGTAACCTACGTCCATGGGAAAACAATGCAAAGCTTTATCTTTACTTTTAATGGAGATTACAAGCCAACTACCAAGTGATCGAACGTATAACAACTCACTTACAAGTCACAAGCTTTGAAAGCTTTCTTTCCTCCCCTTCCTCTTGGTCTTCGGTCTTCTTGAATAGACTCTTCTCTTGCCTTTTTTCCTAATCTCTACACTCTCTCTCTAAAAGGAATACATAGGAATGTAAGAATGTAAGAATGTGATTCTTCTTTAATTCTCGAAGTTCTGCTGGGGCCATTCTGTACGGTGCCTTTGAAATTGGAGCGGTGCCAGGCATTAATTCAATAGAGAAGTTTACTTCTCTTGGAGGAGGTAATCCTGGAATTTCGTCTGGAAACACATCTGGGAATTCACAAACCACTGAAATATCTTCTAGCTTCATGGACGGTTTCTTCTCACAGATAAAAGCAAAGTAGCCCTCACAGCCACTCTCTAAAAGCTTGACAGCATCCAATGCTGACACAAGTCCGGACTTAGACCTTTCTCTTCGCACACCCTCGAATATCACATTCGACTTGGGCTCCTCCACCTTAAAGGTGATCGTCTTGTGGAAGCAGTCCACACAAGCACGATATTTCGTGAGCCAATCCATTCCAAGGATGACATCAAAGTCTTGCATCGCTAGGATGATCAAATCTGCTGGCATTAGTAAATCTCCAATCTGGACACTACACTTGGGATAGTAGTTATCACAAGCTACTCACTTACCCACCGGAGTAGTCACCATCAACACAAAAGGAAGCAACTCAGGCGGTTGCTGTAGACCACTAGCAAAAAGAGGCGCCACAAAAGAGTGTGTGGACCCCGAATCAAATAAAGTCCTTGCTTCTTTGGCACAAGTCAAAACGGTACCATCTACAACATTGCCGGCTGCTTCTGCTTGTTCAAGGTTTGCTACAAAAAGTTGCCCAACTTGTTGTGGTAACGGTCTAGCTTGCTGACGCTGTGGTCCTGGCCTTCCTGGCTGTGGTCGTTGCTGCTGCTGAGGTCTTGGAGGAGGTGCGGGTAATGCCAACCTCTGAGGTGGGGCTGGAAGTGCTGCTCTGGCTGGTTGCTGGGGTGTTCCATAACCACCCATGTTTCTGGGACAAGCTGCAGCTTGGTGCTCCATAGATCCACAAAGAAAGCATGCACTGGTGTTTTTCCAACACCTCACAGTAAGGTGTCCTTTTCCACAAGTCCCACACCTAGGTGCATTTGGGACAATGGCTATACCCTTTTGTTTCTTGTGCTGGAAGTGCTTTCCGGAGTGAGACATACTCCGCTTCGGATCTGCATTTCTTTTCTTTATAGCCATCTCTTCTGCGGTGTAGGCTCTATCAACAGCATCTTGGAAAGTCTCGGGCCTCTTGTACATTATCACATGCTCCTCATACGCAGGATGGAGCCCTCCGACAAACCTTTTCACTTTCTTTTCTTCTATGTCCACTAAGTCTTTAGCAAACTTGGACAATTGGGTAAAAGTGTGCACATATGTTGCTACTGTCATCTGATTCTGCTTGAGGGAGATAAATTCTTCTTCTTTCTTCCTATACATGTGATCCGGTATGAACTTGCGACGAAACCGCTCTTGGAAAGTCTCCCATATAGTGGCATTTGGCATATCTATGTACGCATCCTTGACAGATTTCCACCAATCCTTGGCGACTCCTCTGAACATCGAGGTAGTGAGAACTACCCTACGCTTGTTATCGCATACGACTGTCTCAAAGACATCGTTAATATGATCCAACCATTCATCTGCTTGAATAGCATCTTCTTTCCCTTGAAACTCCGTAGCTCCTCGTTTTCTGATCTTGTCGAACAATGCAGTCGGGTCATTTTTTTTAGATTGGATGACCACTTGAATGCTCGGGTTTGATTGCGTTTGACCTTGTATGGCCATCAATGTGCTAAATGCTCGTTTGTCTTGGCCATTTGTTCCATTAAGATCATCATCCTGGCTTCCATTGAGGGAGGATCATTGTCCACTTCAACGAGGGGTCCCTGATTCTGTGACCCGTTATTACCACCGCTATTTCCACTCCCGGAACCGGATGCCATTGTCCTGCAAAATAATTGTAAAAGTTAGGACTCTAATCTATCTCTCTGCCCAATGGTACTCACATGAAACACTAAATACTAACAATTAACGTACAACTATCAATACACTAGCCCGACAACCCTATACTCACAATCGATTCTAACGTATTCTCACAACGTTTCTAAATTGTTTCTAAGTCTTTTAAGAAGACTTTCAGGGCTCTGATACCATACTTACGTATGTCACATCCCGGTCCCGAAATCACCCTGGCCTAGGGTAATTCCCGAGGTGTGCCACACGTACTCCCGCATGTTGTACCTGTCTCGAGCCAAACACAACACACGAAGGACAGAAAAGCGACTAATCCACATGTGAGAATAAATAACATTTAATATAGTGGAAGTCGTAAATCATTTGCAGAAGGTATCATCTTCCATCCAGTGCAATTAAACATTTAAGTTTGATACAAAAGAATTAGACAAGTATATACATTAAGTTTCAAAAGAGGAACCAATGAAAGAATCACTGTACAACCATTGAAAGAACCTATACATTCACTACCCAAAAGTATATTCAAAAGATAATTGTATGACTAGATGAAAAGGATAGTCACACGAACTATAATATCTATTAGTGTAGTCCGCACTCCGAGGAGGTCCAATCTAGTCTGGCCCTGGTTCTGGCCACTCCTCTAATCCTGCCGGTACCTCTTGGGTACCCTCCTCTCTCTCCTGGGCCTCTTCAGGACCGGGAGCTGTATCTGCGTCTGTAACACCAAAAGTAGTATCTCAATACGACGATTTTAGCAAGTATAGGCACAATAAGAAATCACATATTGTTGCAACTTTGAATTTAATACAAGCATGTCAGTAGATGGCAATAATAAGTATCAACTATGCAAGTTGTGCTTGAATCAAACATGCTGATGGATCAATAAATAAGAAACTATACAAATTTGGCTACTACTTAAAGCTCATCATCTCAAAGAGAGCAAACTAGTTGGGATGTCACCAGCGGCCCGGCCAAAGGCTAACTGGCTACCCGGTTCTGGAGTTTCGGTGCTCCAGGCGACTTACTGCAGCAGTCTCTCAAAACTAAACCATGTGCTGACCCCGTCGGGCATCACAAGGTCGAAGCTAGGTAGTGCCGACTCAATCGAATCAAACTAATCGAATAATAAGTGGACTCAAGTGAGTTTGTATTCCAAATCAATTCTAAATAAAATTTACTTCCATTCATATATCATCGTAGCTGATACTCACTCAATCCACATTTCACAAGTACTGAATCGATGTACCATACATAGAGAATGGCGGAGGAAATAGAGCTATTAAACCTCAAAGAATTTTGGGAAATAAAATAAACTTATTTATTTATAGTGATTGATCTGTCAAATGAAAATATAATCCAATATGAAATGCAATAAGTCAAGGAATCAAGGAAATTTACTAGCCAATACACTATTATACTATTGAATTAAGTCCTTCACCGTCCAATACAAGGTGAATTCAGAAAGTCAACGTATTACTACTTGTTCGGTGTCACGAATTAAGAGAATTACGTTAAATTTCCAAACAGCCTTTACGGCATAGTGTTGGACTATTAATGGCCCAATTATTGAGGTTACTGGTTTCCATTGTATGATCCTAGGGGTCAAAAGAGTTACTAATTTCCTATGGACTAGGGTAGGCACCTTAAGTATCTAGTTGGAACATTTAAGGTGGGTTAAGATAGGTTAGGGATGATAATTCACCCAAAAATTGGGGTAAAAAAGGGGTCCAGCTACAGCATTAGGTTCGCTCGAGTGGACAATGTTCGCTTGAGCGGACCCTTTCTAGAGAGTTAAAGGTTCGAGCACCCTTATTTGTTCGCTCGAACGGTTTGTTCGCTCGAGCGATGTGTCCATTTCGCTCGAGCGAACTGTCCAGAATCCCAGACTTCCGAATTCACTTCCATTCCATTTCTCATTCCCTTACATTTTTCCTCCCACTACTAAACCTGTAAGAGAATGGAGCCTTCATGCTCCCATTCATCATATAAACACTAATAATTCTTCCAATCAATTCCATTAACTTGAAATCATTCACAATCATTCATTTATTAAGAACTAAGAGTATTGAATAAAAATATCATTGAGTCAATGAAATTAACAAGAATGTAAATCTATATTATGCATATACTTGCCTCAATTTATGCTTTCTAACTTCTTCTACTCTCTTGGTGTTCCAAGCCCTAAAATCCCCAATTATTCAAACCCTAGACACAATATCCATGAAAAACACATGAATATGAATGCATGTTTATCACAAGGGTCCTTTGACTCTAATACAACTCAACAATCCAAACAAAAGAGTTTGAAGCCTACCTCTTTTAATAATTTTGAATTTGAAGTTGGAGAAGAAATGGTTTCATGAAACAAGAGGTGAAGAAGATGAAGAAGAGGATGAAGAAGAAGACCTCCTCTCTTGCCTTCACTTGTACAATTGCTAGAATGCTTGAAGAAAAGAAAGGAACTTGAAAGGAAGAAGGGAGGAAGTTTTCTCTCCACACAACCAACATACAAAACGAATGGGAGGAAATGAGTTGGGTTGGTGTAAATGATAAAGATGGACATTTTGCAGAAAAGTCCACTATTTTTGTATATTTCCAGTTTGAGTCAAACGAGGGTCCATTTCCTCAACGAGTGATCAAATGAAGTAAGGTCAAACACGAGAATTGACAAGCTTAACGAAATACACGTGATGACGCCAAAATGACGTGAAACGATGAAAAACGAGAAAATCTATAATTACGGAAAAGTCCTTGACTCAATCTAATTGAGTCAATTCAATTCCACTCAACTAATCAAAACTCAAGACTCGAGTTGACTCGGTCTCAGAGACTAACTTGATGATTTACAACTAAACACGATTAATTAAACTAAATCCCCATTAATTAGCATTAATGAAGATTAAATTGGGTTGGGGTGTAACAGTGCCACTAATGTTTGTAAGACTGACTCTGCATATGGTTTCCATTTCACGGCAGTGAGTCTCCTGCCTTTTGTTACTGGTTACATGGGCTTGAACACACAAACCTTGTGGTTGTGGATAACGACCGCCTTCCAACTCTGCTACATGCTATCATGGTGTTTTGATTCCTTCTATTTGTTGGTTTCTTTGCAGAGTAATAAACATGTAAAACAATATGTTCATCCTCGCAGCAACAGAAATGACTATTTGCTTTACTGTTGGGAATTACCAGAAGGTAAGTAGTGTAGAAATACCTGTACCTTTACTACCCTTAATGTGCACTAGCTTTCTCTATCGAGAGCCCAAGCTACAGATGTGAAAGGAAAGAAGTCTGAAGATAAGTTTAGTTTAATTTGATTGCACCTCTTTAAATTTATGGCTCTACAATCTATATGAATTGGTTTGTCTTTAAATGGGTGTCCTCTTACATCCGCAAGTGTCATTATCAGGTAGATAAAACTTAAGCTAGTTTTGAATTGGACAGACAACTACTGCTATGGATTAAAAGAGAACAAAAACCAAATAAGCGCGATAGGCACGTAAAAAAGAAAGTTTGTTACAGAAGATATTAACACATTTGGAAGAATGTGTCATTGCCTAATAACATTTTTCAGTTAATGGGGGTGGGATTGAATTCACCCCCCCCCCCCCCCCCCCCCCCCCCCCCCCAACACACACACACACACACACCAATGTTTACCTCTGGGTTGATTCAAGTGCTCACCAAATTAAGGGATTATTGTCATATAAATTGTCTTTTTGATTAACTTGGGTGGGCCAGCCAGCCCACTGCTGATCAATTGGATTTTGACTCCAGGGACTAGGGAGACATGGACTGATGGCAATCTCATCATGACACATACAGTACAAAGGCTATTCCATCGCTTGATATTAAGCTTTCTGGCAGTAACCTTTTGATTAGCACACTGATGTTGACGATGTTTAAAAAAAAATGATACTCGCACAAAAGCTGGAGTGATGTGACTCCATAGTGTCCATATTCTTCTGATTTTATTTGATACTTGTACAAGTGAGTTATTCTCATGAATTATTGACATCAATAGGTAAAAAACATGAGCTCAATTCAACCTTGAGCTTGTTTTTTGCTGTTTCGAGTGTGGCAATTAACATGTTCACATCTCTCTTTATATGAAGACGATGGTGGAAAATGGGACAAGAGAATATGGCTTCCAATGCTATGTTCTCTGGTAAAATATGTAGTAAGGACTTGTTTCAAACTTTGAAGTATGTATAAAAAAAAGAGCTGGGCAGATTCTCTTTTGCTGTTCTTGGTCTGAGCTTTGGCTAATTGATCTGCCGATTTATGTCTGTCACAGACCTGTATTTTTGCCTGGATTATTTTGTCAGAGGGATCATGTACTCTTTGAGTCACCTGATTTTAAAACCTACCCATTGGATGTTACTGACCTGGCTTTCTCTCATGGAGCTCTCATTTTTCCATCATGTCAAAATGTTTTGTTTTCATTCTTAGTCATAATTATGAATTGATTTAAGTTCCACATGCAACCTCAACTAACTAGTATTAAAAGGCATTGCCAGTTCATTTTAGGGTATGTTTTGTGTAATACTTGACCAATAACCCATGCTCAGCATGGTATCTCCCTACACTGCAATATAAATAATCATATATTAAAAAAAAAAAACTTTTTTCCATAGGACAAGTTGGATAAAATAGAAATAGAGAAAATGGTATAGTTACGTAGGAACAACTAAAACATGAATGGTATGATGGAAAAATGAGTGAGTAGTTGCATGAGTAGTTATATAACCGACGGTCAAAATTGAAGACAAAACCTCCGAGCTTAATATATTATAATAGAAATAGAGAAAAGGGTATAGTTACGTAGGAACAACTAAAACATGAATGGTATGATGGAAAAATGAGTGGGTAGTTGCATGAGTAATTATATAACCGACGGTCATAATTGAAGACAAAACCTCCGAGCTTAATATATTATAATTCTGTGCTCCGTGAGATTTATCTCTATGCCAGAGAAAAGTGCCCCTACCCCAAACCCTGGGAAGTAATTTTTAGTGTAATTGGGGAAATTTATTCGCTAATTATTCTCTTTTCATATCAGAAGTGAAGTTTGGAAAATAAGAGCTTTTCTGCAGCATTAGGAATGCTCAACATTACACAAATGTGCCCATAAATTGTGTTATAGATGTTAAGAGGTGAATGAAAAATTATGGTCGTCAACAAGATTGGGTTAGCCCGGGTGACCATTTTTGGGTCAGGTTTGATCTGTGGTCATTGTGTTGCTGCACACATTTGGATTTGATAATTAGATTTGTTTACTATGGGCTGGGCCTGATTCTCAACTCCACTGGGTGGCAGTGGTTTTATTGTGGGTGGACTGTTTTCATTTGTTTTACTTTTAGTTCAATGTATTTTTGGCTTAGAAGTTCAAATTTCTCATGTTTTGTGATATGACTCTTGGGCTACTTTTTAATGGGTTGGATCAAGTTGAACCAATCTGACCTAGAACCCATTTCAGTTCCAGGTCGGGCTCGGGTTTGAATCTTTTTCATACTTTATTATAATGGCAGATTGGTTGGGCTGGAGCTAACCCAGACCCAACCCATTGATTCCTGATCAACTGGGATAGAAAATGTTACTGTGGGTTTGTTTGGATTTAAAACTGGTTTTGTATGGATAACTTGCAAAGAGAAATTGACAAATTAGGTGGGAGACAGGATGGTGAGGTTCAAGCCCCAGTTGGAATGGAGATGTATGGCACTTTCAGAAAAGAAGAATATGGATAGGGTATCTAGCTTTTAGAGGGTAAGATTATAATTATAAGAGTCCAAAGTGTTTGGCTATTTAAAGGAAAAGTTTTCAAAATAATCCCTAAGTTATGGCATAATTGGAAAAAAGGGGCTCAGTGAATTGTTGAAATAACAAGTCAAATTTTACTTTATTTCATGTTGCTTTCAAATAGGTCGTGGTCATTACTTGCCCTACTGCAACGCGATTGGTGTTACAAGGCAATGACTTAAATGTTCCCTTTAAATGAGTGACTAAAAGTCAACCCAAAATGTACTTAGTCTAAACTAACCTCATGGAAATCTGATAGGCAATATTGAGACCACCAAAACCATCACTGTCCATTTTCTACTATATATGGATCAACTATGCCTTTTTCCCATTTCTCTAGAAAATAGAGAATCCCTTGGAAATAGGGTTTTCAATTACAAATGTTACCGTTTCTGAGTTGTATGCTTCAAATTTTATGAAAGGTAAATGGTTCACATGTGTAATGGATACGCGTCATCATTTTTTTTTTTTAGTTGATTTGCGTAAAATAGATGTGAAAAATTTGTGCATGAGATTTGTGAAATAGATGTGAAAATGGGCTAATTTTGAGCCCAACAGATGTGAAAATCGACTAATTTTGAACCCAAATTTCTTACACTGAGTGAGGTGGTAAAAGGAATCACAAGTTTTCTTACTAAGCGTGAGCTACAATGCATTGGGCGCGATCACCATTTGGTTATTATTATTTTTTATACTTCTGTTATGCCCATTTTTTAGCTAAATGTCAAATGTTTTGTAAATCTTTAATTTTATTTCAGTTCTTTCAAAAAATAAATACATTGTGGGCCGACCCACCAAGCATGCAGGCCGGCATGGCCCAGGCTGTGCCAGCTTAGACACAACATGGCATGGCCGGGCCGTGATTTTCATGGCTGGCAGAGCCCATTTTACACCCCAATATGTGGGTCAATTACATATGTAAAACATTTTCAATACTATCAAACAACCCATAAATATCTTCTCCATATTTTTTATTAATATTAAATCAAAATTAGTCTAACTTCTACCCTAATTTCAACAAAAAACTCAAGAGACTTGAAATCAAGGTTAGATATTTTCACCTTAAACATAACCCATACTTTCTATATATCTTCTCATCATGCATGAAAGAACAAAATGAAAAAGAAATAAAAAAGAAGCACATGAAAATAATAATAATAATAATAATAATAATAAAAGGATCGATCGGCTATGGCCGACTGTAAGAAGATGTAGAGAAGAGGTGTTGAGATTGATTGAGACCAATAAAAAAAAAGATGAATTGGTAAAAATACAAATGGTACTTGGAGAAGAATATGGGCAGAAGTAATAATAGGTGGGTTTTTCTTTTTTAAACAATGTAGTTTATGTTTAGTTAATAGCAGGAATCTGAAAATAATTAAAATACAATACTAAAGCGATCTTTTTTTTTTTTTTTTTTGTCTTGTAAGTACTCACACACCCACTCATACTCAAGTCTCTTACCAAAGGAGATGTTATTTTCTATGGAGAGAAAAATGCCTCGCCACAGAGCTATAGAAAAATGCCTCGCCACAGAGCTATAAGCGCATTGGCTTTTATATTAGCTATTCATTAAGCTTTTCTCCAATACTAGGCCATGACTTCAAAAATTTATATATATATATATATATATATATATATCTCATCTTGGAATTTACAATGAAATTCTTTTACCTACGTACCGTTGATGCTGTTTGTTTACTAGACTTTGCCATGTCCATACACAGACAGCATACAAACCTAGGCCATAAACAAACGGCAGACAAACCTGTGGCAACTGTGAGAGAGAGAGAGAGAGAGGGAGAGGTGGACAATTTTACTCATGGTATCAGAAAAGAAAGAGCCTAGGTCCCACGTACTACATAATGGGACGAAAGGGTTCTCTCCAGCAGCAAAGAAGAAGAAAAAAGGAAAAAAGAACAAACAACAAAAGAACAAAGAAAATACAACATGATAAACGCCAAAGCAATTGCTTTACATTTTTGGGTATTCATGTAAGGGGCACTCATCCCAATATCACATTCCTTAACTAAGAAATCATAAAACCATTGGATTGTATCATATAACACATCTCTATCTATCATTGTACATCTAATCAGGTGGGCCCCACGGTGGGCTGGTTTTTATTTTTATGTTTTTTCAATGAAAACTACCCCTCCTTGTTTATCAGACTCATGAGCTTCTTTGTTGAAGTGAGTTAAAGTAGATTATCATCACCAGAACAGATGAACTACATCAATCTGTGATTAAAAAAAAAAAATGTCTAGTCAATAGTCATTGTTCAAAAGTCAAAGCTGTCTATTCTAGGGGCCTCATCATACAGTACTAAATGTGCCTCATGAATCACACTTTTCTAGGCCTTGTAGATAGGCCTAAGAGGCCATAACATGTCCAAGCCCGACCCCTTTATTTTACAGGCCCAATATTTTTAACCCATATTCAGCCCACAGCCTTGACAAACCAGGCCCAAACTTCAGTAATTGTAGCATTGTTCTGAAAGCCAGACCAGATCGACGCGGTCGAAAGATACATATAAAAAACTGCCCAAAATCAAATCAATTGAGACCTGTGGCTATCTTTTCCGATCGATACAGTTAGACTTTGGTCGGGCGGATCAGTCTAACTGGCCCAGACCGCCTCGGTCCCCCCACAGAAAAGGCCTCTCAAAAGAGAATGGAGGGGAATGCAATGGAAAAGTTCATAAGATCTGAATATCAGCTTTATGGTCAGTAAAACAGGTGCATAAGAGATTGATAGTTTTGTTCAAGAGAGAGAAAAAAAAAAAAACACGGAAAGTGCCTTTAGGAAAAAGGATTTTGTACTGGTTGGGCCAGGCCTATTAAAAAAGTTTGATTTTCCCTAAGCCCGGTACAACCCATGGACAGCCTTTTTGTGGATTCAATTCAATCATATGATTGTTGACATGTACCATGAGGTACTGCTGTGCTTTCCAGTGGGCCACACTGGATGGCCCATGCCTAGTAAATTTCACCAAAATTTAACCTGAACACGTGCAATGGTCCGTAGTCGGTGGTCAAAACGCCTTAAATAGGATTTTTTTTTTTAAGAATACAAATGATAGCAAGGGGTTTTCACATATTATTTCTCCCTCGTGTTCGATTTTTTCAATTTTATGACCGAAATATTGATAATATCAACAAAAAGTCATTTGACTCTACAAGTATTTTGTAAAAGTTTTTTGCTCCATATTTCATTATATTATCGGATTTATCGGTTTATGTATTATACACCAACAAGCGAATTCAGTTTTTATAGAATATGAAAAATGACATTTGTGAAGAGTAAATACAGACGTGGATACCATTTCTTAAGCCCTATCATTCAAAAAAAATTCCTAAAATATTACATAAAAGTTATGACATTACGATAGCCTCATGATATCATGGAATATAGGGCAAAAAAATTATAAAAAAAAAAAAATATTGAACCAAGAGTCAAGCAGCTCTAGTGACCTTCGTTGAATTTCGGTCATGAAATTGGTAAATCCGAATTTTAAAAAGACTAATATGCCAAAATCCCATAATTTAATCGCCCAACATATGACATCTCTCTCTCTCACGCACACTCACAATTTCAACTTGACTGGAAGATGAATGGGCTTTCTGTTTCTATCATCTCTGGCCTTGGTTTTTACAGAGAAAGTTAGGGCAAGTCTCCACCATTCAAGTTCCTCCATTTAGATCCATCGATCAAAAACTGAATTTTGATGATCACCCAAAAATCTTACCAATCAAAAGAGCATAGCATTTCTTTTAAAAGGAAAACATTTCCACTCTTATATTCATCTTTTACATCAATATCTATCAATACTCATACAAACAAGCCCTCACTTATTCAGTGCCATGACATTAACTATATATAGTCAATACAGAAATTAACAACAAAGATATAGAGGCTAACAATAACTGAAGACAATTTATTGTTACAACTTACCAAATCATTCCTATGATGCCCATTCTATCAACTGGTTCAAACTATAACTGTATATATATGATCAAATCTACCTGTTGTGCAATGGATCTGGGCAAGACGGGACTGCTCTTTTACTTGTGTCAAAGAAGCCTTCACCTCTAATGCTAGTGGTTCTTCTCCAAACTTGAGCCTCATCTTTCTTTGCTACCTTCTCTTGAAGATGTCTAGCACCCAAAACTCTGCTACCTTCCCTTGAGGCAGCCAACAAAATCACTAGAAATAACCCAAGTTGCCACTTTGAGATCACCATGGCTTTCAACTCTTTCCAACACAACACATACAGAATCTTTCTATCTATGGTTCTCTCTTCTCCCTCCAAGGAAGAACAAGCCAATCAAAGGGTTCTATGTAAATTTATGTAAATTTTTATATGCATATGAAGGTGGGATATGGAAGAGAGAGGGAGGCAAGTTCCCAAGAAGAAGAAAAAATATGGGGGAGACAAATGTGTAAAGGTTGCAGGCTCGGTGGGGAAGGGGCTCATTAAAATCTTTGAGTATTTTTTGGGTTTGTAGGCTTGGTGTGGCCCACCCATTCCCACGTGATGACACCATCTTTGGACGACCAATTCAATACCCACCTTTCCGGAATTGCCCTTGTTAAGAGTACTCTTGTTGCATGTGACACTGAAATGTGATGTCCCCCGGTGATGGTGTTCATTAATGGTCAGTACGTAGGTCATTGAAGGTTAATTACAATCCAAGGTGGAGAGCCACTTGATGAATGGTCTGGATCATGCTGATCCAATTGTGGTAACTGCTCCTTGCCTTCCTCATAATTACCCTTCAACCTATAGTGCTGAGATTGGCTGAGTACTACTTTCTTAATTAGTACACTTTATTTGGTAGCTATAACCGCATGTTAGTCTAACACAATATCCTTCTCTGTATAAATTTTTAGACCCCCCAAGATGATGAAGAATGAAACAGGATCTTTTAAGTGGGTCTATACGCACGGTGACATTGAGTGGACCACTCAGGTGCATTACGTTACCGAAGGCAGTCCATGCTCACATGGGTAGTAGGCTACCCGCGGTAATGTGACAGACCGTAAATGGTCTACTCACGATCACCTTAGGATTTTACTTCACCAGATCGGAACTCAATGAAGAACTACAAATGTTTAGAAAAACCCAGTTGAGTAATTAAAATGGGACATTGACAGGGTGTCAAGCTTATGAATCTCAAAAACTGACCACAAGTAAGGGATCATCCTTTAGATAGCAAAATGAATCAAATGGGCCTATTGGCAAGGCACATCAATGAAAAGGGGCCATCTAGAGAAATAAAATACAAAATCAAAGGTTATTTCGTAATTACATCTGACCATTTATTAGGGTTTTTCATCTTTTGGTAGAAAGATCAGTAGGGTTTTTGAGTGGTGTTTGATACGTCATCCGTACACGCATGTAGTCAGTAACTATATTTTGTAAGAAAACGAACGAGACCCCAAAACCTCAAATTCAGGATCACAGATTGACTCTTCCTAGGACTCACTGTTCTTTTATAATGTTTCAAACCACCCTAATCCCTAAAAGTGGGTGTTTTTTCCTACTCCATCCTCATTTCTGTTGACTAAGCATCTATAATCATATTACATGTGGGGGCCCCCTTTCCTTTCCTTCATTTCTATAATTTATTTTACCACTACAAAGTGAGGCCATTTGTTTCTACAAGAGTAGGCTTTGGATCTCTCTTGTTGTCTCACATGGTTTTAGGGCTGTATTTTAGCATCTGTGGGGTGGGTCTGGTTCTATGGGTTTGGTCCTTGTTTAGGGTAACAGCTTTTGGGCATTGTCTCACAAACTAGGGACTGCTGCATTTGTTTAATGTAGCTGGGAGTTCACTTGCTTTTCCCTTTGTTGTGCTGCTCCCTTGCTTCTTTTCATGGGATCTGAGTCTGGATGGCAAAGAAAGGTTATCACCATGGCTCTAATTCCTAGAAATATGGTTATGAAGGGGTCAGGTTGGACCCAAGACCAAAATGTCAACAACTCAAGTATCAAAATTTTTATTTCCCATCTTTTCACCTGATTAGCCAGGTTTGGGGCTAAGTCAGAAGAACTGTCAAAATACACTATGCAGCTGCCATAACCTCCTCCTCTTCTAAATAGAAACAGCTGGATGATAACTTGAGGCTTCAGGCTCCACAACCAGGGCTCCAACATTGTTGAGCTTGCCACCCGGAGCAATATTACCTCATTTTATTATATCAAGATACAGGTGGTTATCTCCATTTTCCCCTTTTTTTAATCATAATCTTCTATCATCTGCCATTACTTAGTTTATATGTAAATGTTGCTTCATGCTCTTTGGATTTAGAATGTTCTACCATTTCTCAAGACAACCTTTTTTTCCTTTTTTCTTTTCTTCTTGCAGAGCTGTCCAGCGCACTTCTCTCTTGCTGTTTGGCTTTTATTAATAAAATCTCAGTTATAGACAAAAAAAAAAAAAAAAAAAAAAAACCCTTTGCATTAAACCAAATTCCTTCCTCTAATCAGTGGCAGCTAATCAATCACCAGAGTTCCAGGTAACAATTGTGCAGAGCAGATGATTTCCCAAAAACCCAAATAGGGATCAATGAATTGCGTCGTGCTTACTAAGTGAAGTTTTTAACTTGGTTAATAATATTAGCTCGATTTAATGGAAGATCCAATTATTTTTTTTGTGGGAATGGCTACCCAGAGCAGTTTGTGGTTTGCAGTTTGCCTGATGTTGTTGTTAGCTTGATTTAATGGAAGATCCAGTTGGTCACTGTCGCCAGGAGTACCTGGATCAGTTTGGAAGTGGATGGTTAAACAAAGCTCATATTTGAATTGATCACGTGCAACACAATGACTATTATATTTTACAGGTGGAACCAAGTTTTACATCTAAAATTTCAAGCTATGGATAAGATGGGCCTACATTCCTGCGATCTTATGAAAACATAAGTCGCACATCGAGAGGGTCAGGATTCTAACCAATTAACAAATTTATGGGCGACCCAGCTAAGCACAAAGTTTATAGTAATGAAGATCCCAAACCAGGGGTGAAAGCAGCCGAGGACATGATCCCTGAACACTAATTAGGGCCTGTTGGTTTGGATAGAATAATACAGTATGTGATTAAAAACGAAGAATGAAGATGGGCATAAAAAAAAAAAAAATGAGCATCAAATAATCTTTCCTTTTTACGGATATAAATCTAAGTGATGGAAAATGAATACCCAGCAATCACCCTAGTAATTAAGTTCCTAAGAAAGTCAAGGTCTTATCTACATCACTGCCTCATATCCTTTTTCTGCAAACAAACCGGCCCTAGATGAAAAATGGCTTAGGACCTTTCATCAGATTGTCTATTAGAAACATGCACTGGCACATAGAAAGCGAGAACAAATAACACAACAAGAGCTACATAATATTTTCCTAGTAACTGTGATACAAGGTCCGCCTTGACGCATTGCAGATCAGTGGGTTAGGAAAGGATTGATAGGTCTCATCAATGGTAGGCTTCACATATGCATCATCTGATGACCTTAAGTGTCTAATTAATGGCTCCATGTTGAACGATTATAATATGCACTTACAAAACCGTCAACTTTTGGAACCCTAAATCAAATGGTTAAGGTCATCAAACAGTGAGAAAATCCTTTCCCCGTTTCGCTGCCCCAACCAAAGAAGCGGTGAATGAAAATGGGAGCAACCTTTTCCCTCGTGTGGATTAAAGTAGTTCAAGAAATCACATACACCAAAAGAAAAAGATACATAAATGGCTATAAAATGGAGCTCACATGACATTACAAAAGGCCAACAATAGTTCATTCATCATCATCATCATGATCAAACCTTGTCCCATCTATTTGGGCATCAGCTTTATGACTTCAACTTCTGTATTCCTATTTGCAGCCATGTTTCAGTGACTCCAATATCCATTATTTCTTTTCTCAGAACCAACTTCCCACCCAACAATATCCATCTTTTATAATTACAATGCAACCAGCATGACAATAATTGATACAAGAACATGTTAATCTAACTAGAGTTTGTCTGTAGCCCTAAACAGGTAAAGACCATACTAGGCTTATAAGCTTTGAAAGAGAAGCCCTGGATCTCAACCCGGCCTTTCTATTCAGAGAGATTATCTTGAGGCCCAGGTCCAAATTCTTCCCCACAGACCAGCCTGGCTCATTGACCGCCCTACCTTTTCTTTTTCTTTTTCTTCTTTAAATGGTAATCACTGACCGCTCTACTGGCTAACCATGTGCAGAACCATGTGAAATCCAAACAAAGAATTGCATGCAAAGTGGACTGACAAAAGCTATACTCCATAGTTGTATATTAATGTGATGAACAGACAGCCAGAGGATATGATCGTTTTGAGCTTATGATACTTCCTAAAATGAAAGAATACACACACCTACTGATTGTTAAGGAAAGTAACTCGAGGAAGGTTAAACCACAAGACATGACACACCAAAACAATAAACGATTTACCTCCTCTCTATGTATGATCTACAATCATTCTGCTCCAGCAAAAGAAAGTCTCCCTTTAACTAGTTCTTCTTCACAGTTATGGTGAAAAAATAAACCTTAAGAACAAAAGCTAGAGCCAGCTGCAATAGAAAGATCCCAGCCACAATCAAAAACCAGCTTTCACCTGCCGAACGGATGTGGGTTCGAAGATTAAGGGCAACAAAGGATGCAGACATGAACCCGGCAACACCTGCTACGACCCACCTAAATATTTCCACCGGCACAACAGATAAACACTGCAGCAAATATAATAAAAGTTTCAGCAGGTCAAAATAGTTTTTCATGTTATAAGTCATGAAAATTTTCAAATTATATATATTAAAGCAGCAGCCCTCTTCATGAGGGAGCAACACGTGGCGTGCAACAAGGTCTTCTCGAAACACCAAATCGTTGCATCTCCAATTTCAAGAAGTCTCCAACAAACCTCTTCTAATCCTCTCTTAAGTTTGAATTTTCCTAAAATCTCATTGGAAATCCCTTCCCTATCTAATTTCTCCCTCGCATTACAATCCGTCTTACCAACAAGACTTCCTTTTTCCCCAAAGGAGACTACTGCCTGTCTTTTACACATTTTTGCTACATGAGCTTTTTTTTTTTTTTTCCATTTTTTTTCATTTTTATCATCCGTGGGCCACTAGGAATTTGACTTTAGTAAGTTAAAAACCAGCCACCAAATTGAATTTTTCACCTTTTTTTTATCATCAGTCAACCCACTGTGCGTTCGACTAGCTGGGATTTGAGAGGTGGGCCCTGCTGACAAATCTCCCGCAAGGTTTTCCCTTGCCATTCTCTACTTTTTCCTTCATCCAGTAATGGGGGCCATCATTGATTTTTATGATGGGGGGCATGTATAGGTTAAATTTTGTTCCTAATCAATTTGTGCAACCCGATGTCGGGTCTAAGCTGTAGAAATTTGAGGCCCACTTATACATCACTGCCTGACTTCATCTTTGTTGTTTTTCATCAATCTGTGGGGCCCACTGTCAAAGCCAACTTTTTTCCTTTCTTTTTTTTTTCTATTCCAAGTTCAAACAATATGTGGGTCTCGCATGATTCATATTCTCATACTAATAATAGTTCCATTCCAATCTCTTTATCCTTATGCTATAAAAAAAAAAATTCCCACATCTTAAATACTATCTCTATTTGGAAGGAATGTATAGAGAGCTGATTATTTCCGAAGAATGATATACCATGTAATGATATCTCTTTCTACGTGTAGAAGGTGCAATCCTTCCCCTAGATCTAATTTATGTTTAATTTTTTATCAAATCATCTCCAGGATCTTCATTTCTATCAGTAATTTCTTCTGCATTTTACCTCATTTTTATGCAGAGTAGCAAGTCTACATTATGTTGTTTTTTTCTTAGTGATGATACGACTTAAACTCACTAACTCAAGGTTACAAATGTAAGCAGAAATAATATATTTTGTAATGGGATGCAAGTAAACTGGAATGAGATTTGATCAAACCATATTACATGGGGGAATCAAGATTCTCTCTACTATAAAATAAGAGGTCATCCCTGTTAGTGGATTTGATTTTATCTTCCCTTTCTTCTTTTAGATTAATTCACTCTTTGTATCATGAACAATTCAAATTGACTATTCTTTTATATGTTTTCTTCTTCATCATATGTTATATTATTCATAATTAGTCTTCCAACTTTTTCATTTTTTGGCCTGTTATTCTATATAATTGAGTCATTCTCCCAATACCGCATACTAGATAAATTGATTGGATCATTTTACTTATTTTTCCCTTTAAACCTTTGGTTTTTGAATTATATGTTAATATTCATTTATAATTCATATAAATATTTCAATTTAAATTTAAAAAAAAAAAATTATCATGGCTTGCCAGTACATACTTAAAGAGGGTGGCATAACTTGAACCAGCCAATATCCAACCTGGATTTGACCCGCTAAACTTGGTCCGCAATATATAGCAAAATATACTGGTCAGTCGGATCAAGAAAAACCTGATCCACATTTAAACAGGTCAGGTTAGGGTCAATCAGCATAACCCACATAACCCATTCCTCCACACATCTCAGAAATCTGTACTTCAACCTAAGCTCAAAAGTTTCTTTTCTTCTTCAACCCATATGAAAAATCTCTTATTTAACTTATGAAGGTTATCCGAGTAAGGTCTGGTTGACCTGCAGCAATGCAGGTTGGGGGTTACCTGAACCCATTTCACAAATGAGTCAGATACGGGTTGGGCCTCAACCCTTAGGGACTACTAGTCAACCTAACCCGTTTTTACTCAACCCACCTGTTTTCCACCCCTGCATACATACATACATACATACATACATACATATATATATATATACATATGTGTGTAGGGCTTTTTAGGTGTGCGCAAGCTCATTTAAACAATTTGCAGTTCACCTTGTGGGATCCACCTGGGCCATGTCATTTCATCGGAAGGTGGGGAATAAAAGATCTAGATATGATCCACCTATGTGCAAAATTTCAAGTCAATTAGAGCATCATAACCCTTTGATATGTGGCCCTCAAGTTTAACGGTTTTAGAATGTATCTTTTTTTTTTTTAATACAATGGTCAAGTCCTATTCAGATCGATTATAAAACATGAAATTGGTGGTATTCAATGGGGTGGTTGTGTGTATCCCATTAAGATTGATCCTAGGATAATCCTCAAATGAGCACCATTCATGAGCACCCCCATTTTACCAACATGTGGAACCCCTATGATCAATCCAACCTCCTCACACTCGGTACCCCCCATGAATTGGCAAAAGCCCAAATTTGACAACCATCCGACTATTACTCACCAATGGATTAAAATCCAAAAAGTGATGCCTTTTAAAACCATTAAACTTTGATGGCCATAGATCAAAGGGATAGGATGATCTAAATGGGTTGATATTTTGTATAACCCTAGGTCTCATTTAGATCTTTTGAACCCCCATCTCCCCCATGATTGGCATGGCCTCAGGTGGACCCCAAGGCAGTGCCCATAGATGGTGTTCAGGAGAGAGTGGCCCATATGGCAGCAATCTGGAAATGTTTCATTCTAATAATGAATGAAGAAAAACGTGTTTGGCTGGTATTTTCTCTCCCTTTCTACACATCTATAAAATCGCTACCTTTCTATCTCCCTCCTCTATCTCTATATATTTTCTCTCACAAAATGCCTGCCAAACAAGTTTTCTCTCGTTCATTAAGGGAATTGAACATTTCCAAAATGATACCAAACAGGCCTTTAGTTTCCTTTTCATCTCAAATTTATTGTCCAGCAAGTAAAATGCAGTATCACATATAATGTGTCATGCATTGATTTCTCGAGTTACTTAAATGGTTTTCTCAAGAAAAAAATGATATTGATAAAACTGGGCTTTATTAAGCTAGAGACAGAAAAAAGAATCTATTTGCTATAGAGATAACCTCCGGAGCTAATAAAACTTACTGAAGCAGGAATGAATACGAAGAGAGAGTATCCATATAGGCACCAAAGCTGGACAAGCCCGGATGGAGCTGAGAAGTACTTGAGAAGAACATATAAGCAAAGAGGAACTATTGCAACGTAGCCATAGAACAAACCAGCCGACCAAGTGACCAGATTTATGTCATAGTCCCACTCCTTGTTTTGCAGTTTGTGTGCCAGGTACGTGACAAATGCCCCAATGGATGCAGCAACAAATATTAAGGTTGTGCATATCCAGAATGGTCCGTACCTGCTCAATGTATATAACCAAATTTGTAAGATGTGCAACAATGAACATATTTTTGTATTTTTTTGGGGGTTTGTTTGTGTGGGCACCTGTGTGTATGTCACAAACAAGGAATGATAATGTAAACCAGTTCACTACAACAAAGAATACGAATTTTGTTAAATGGCTAATCTAAGCATTGACCCTGTACATGGACCATCAATTTCCCGATCATATCAGGCTTTCAAGAAATCCGAGCATACCTTTCCAACCACAGTCAACTTAAACAATGGATCAACACTTCGTAACAGAATGAAAACTGAGTTCCATAATAATGAAAGATAAAGAGAGAGTCCAAAAAAAAAAAAAAAAGATTTCCCAACTCCAAAGCAATAGAACACTGGCCGAATCATCCATTAAGACTAACATGACAATAATTTGAGCAGTATAGAACTCAATAATAAAATATTACAGCCATTAATTATAATTATAAAGTCGACATCACACACACACACACACAGAGAATTCACTAATAAAATGTCGTAGCCATTTATTATAATTATAAAGTCAACATCTTACGGGGGAGATAGAGAGCATTACAGCAGAAATCAGAGTTCTGATCCTCAGGAGAAAATGGAATTTTCTCATGTCCTGCGCACCCTATCCTTCTGTGATCTGGAGGATACACAATGGGCCCAGCATGGGTACAGAATGTTCATTAACCATCCCAGAATGGAAGAGAACAGCAACCATTGCTTGCCTTCATAGGTGCTGTGGTATCTAAACTCTTTCTGTACAACCCACCAATCAAAAGGTATCCTCCATTATTTTTTTTTATCATATATTCATCTCTTGGGAGTTGGGATCATCATATTCAATGGTAAGATGACAAAAACAGAATAACGGGACAATGTGTTTTTTGATATTAATTGTTATGCCCTCCACTAATAGCTCGAGCTTTTAGTGTTATTGGTTATCAACATGGTATCAGTCACGAGTTTGAAACCCTGAGAGGCATGTTACCTCCATCTTTTTGTCCCGTTTGTCTGTTTCATTTATCTGTTGGGTTTCGAATTCCAACGGCTTCCTGTTCGAGAGGGGCTGTCAATATAAATTGTTATAACGTTCACTAATAGCTTGAGCTTTTGCATTACTAGTTATCAAGAAACTACGTATCTTTTAAAATATAGGACCGGGTAAAAAACCCGCACATACAGATTAATATTAATGATGATAAAAAAACAATCAACCATAGAAAGATCATATTGTCTCTTCATAATGACCATCTTAAAAATGGACATAAAAACTCACAACTGACACCAAGTTCTCACAGTTTCGGCCTTGACATACCCATTTGGGTCTCAATTTGAAATCTTGATATCTATTAATCTATTGCCTTCACCATTATATTATAATCTAAGGCCTCAGATTTAAAAACCATTTTTTTCTAAAAACCAAAACTCCCTGCTCATTTCATTAATATTCTAAAGCTTTTAAAATTTTCATAAGGATGAAATATTATAATCTAAGGCCTTAGCTTTGAAACCCCAATTTTTTTCCTTTTTATTTGCTAAAAACCAAAAAAGGCTGTTCAATTCATTAATATTCTGAAAGCTTTTATAAATTTTATAAGGATGAAATTGACCAATATTTTGGCGGAGAAAGGGTACTGTATTTATGACTAAAAAACCTTTTATCAATACTCAGCCATTCAACTATAATAATGAAATCAGTAACAAACACAGACACCAACTAATTAAAGACAATGCACTTACAGATCAGGATTTTCAGCTGTCTTTTCAGAAAAACTTCCTTTAAATGGGAAGAGGGAGTCTCCAATCCTTTCTAAGACATCTGATGTGTCAATGTCAAAGTAAGGCATGTAAGCTGCAACAGAGAAGGCACGTAACCAACCAGTTGGCTGGGCTTCATTAGAACCACCAGGAGCAGGTTTTGAGAATGTATCTGTCAAGTAGTCAAATGCATTCCAGGTCAACAACAACAGGAAGAAGAAGAATGAAACATGTATGCATATAAATAATGCAATGTTAAAGAATCAAAAACTCAATTCAACCCAAAAAGTTCACCTTGCCCAATCCAACTCAATTTGGATCGATCCCTAGGGATGCCACTCTTCCCACATTTGTGGGCTAGCTTCCCACTTGTGTGGGCAACATTGGGTCCCAGCCCCTTGGCTGTTATGCCAAAAAAATAAAAAATAACTCAAAAAGTTCACCAAGTTGAGTCAACTTTAAGACTCACCAGTCACTGCGTCTTGGTTGGGTCCTATAAATGAAAGAACAAGATATATAAAAATGAAAAATATCAATTTTCAAATTTTTTCTGAGTTTCACCTTTGTCGCCAAGTCTTAGGTTGAGTCAAGCACTACTATGTTTTTAAACTATGAAACAAAGTTCAATAACTATGAACCAATTAATTTTGCTTAATAAATCAAACACTAGTTAAGTGAATGTATATTAACCATATGAAGCATTTTTCACTCAACTCTTTTTGTCTGATCAGAATCATAATTATTTTAATTGGTAACATGATTAAAATCCACAACCTCATAGTTGCATCAACGAACACCTTCCAGTTGTGCTAAGAGCTCGTCTTTTCGGAAGATTATTACTACCATAAAAGTAATTTTATTAATAAAAAGATGATGCACAAAAGTCTGAATGTCCAACGTAGGCAAGCAACGGCGCTGGTGAGGAAAAGATTTTCTCTATTGGCCCCGCCAAGAGAAAGCAGTAGGCTGAAGAGGACATAGATGGAAGTAGAAACAAAAGATCTGAAGAATTACAACCTATCTACAGATTTGGCTCTGGGATAGATTGGAATGGAGAAACAAAATTCATGTAACCAACCACAACATAGATGGGACAAGGTTTTCATCATCGTCATGATGTACATGGTCATCCAAAAAATAAAGTTGCAATCATCTAGACAAAGGTAGCAATTGCCAACAAATAATGTCCTTATTCCTTAGGCATAGCATAATGGTAGACACATGTCCTCCCACAAAGCAGGTTGGGTGTTTGAGCATGACTAACCCTTGTGGCAATATCATTTGCTGGCCAGTGTAGCACTCTTAAAAAACATATTCATTTTTTTTTTTTTTTGGATGGTAAAAAAATATTCCTTTTTTGTTAACTAAAATTCCCGTCCTTCACTCAGTAGTCTTCTGAAAATCAAGCTGGTTAGAAAGAAAGAAAAAAAATATCTTCACAGATGTCTCAGATGAAGTATTGGACCTAAGCTAAAAGCCTCCAAGCCACTTTCTATCATGTCAAGCACAGTGCTACTACTAATGTCATAGCAGATTGCCAGGTCAAAGAAGTGCATCATCATCAAAACTTAGTTTTGGCTCTCAACAGCATTGCACATTTGTGATCTTTTGGGGTTTGAGATTTGATCCTCTTGTTGGATCCTCTTTTGATACAGTTTTCATCTCTAATACTGTATAGCTCCAATTTGGATCCTTTTTTTTATATAGTATTCATCTCTTACATTGTATAGTTCCAATCTAAACACAAATCATGCATCCCCTAACTTGTCAATGCAAATACTACAGACACCTTTTCTATGCTCAAAATGGAACTGCAATCAAAAGAAGTAGGAAGAATACCATCAGCATCTCGCGGAGGGCGATACGTGCCGGAGATTTTCCCTTCGGCTTCAGAAGGCGGAAATGTCTGCAGATTCGTCTCTGCGATAACAAAAACCCATCAATCATCATCACGAACATATCAAAAGAAGCCCCAATTTCAGAGAATCAAGCTTCCAAAGAACACAGGAAAGATTGAGAAATGGAAATAAAACCCTAACCTGTGAATTTGACTGTAACGTGATCCGGATCTGGGACTGACTGCAAATACAAAGAAGAGATCCAATCAGATCTGATGAACAGCAATAAAAAAAAGAGAGAGATTTTAACATTAACGTGATCGAGATCTGAGACTGACTGCAGATTTCAGGAAGATATGCAGTGAGATCTGAGAGAGAGAGAGAGAGAGAGAGAGAGAGAGAGAGAGAGAGAGAATACAGGAACGGTAGTTTCGGAGTCGTTTTGGTTTTGCTTGTCGATGGTGGTGTAGCCGCTAGATTTCATCATCTTCTTGTTCGGATCTCGGAGCAAGCAGCAGCTGCAGCAGATGGCTTCTTCTGCGTGGAATTCGCAGCCCCCAGGCCCCAACCTTCGAACTTATACCAATTGCAGGTGGGACGTTGGGTCGAATGTGTCTGTTGGGTTTCTCGACTCACTGGAGGGTCCAGACCACCTTACCTTCTTTTTTTTTTTTTTTTTTTGCAATGTAAGTTTTCTTTTTTCTTTTTTTTTTTGCATTAGATTAGAATTGAATTCATATGAATTTTTGCTCAAATGAGTTCCACCTGTTTGGATAAATTAGGAGTGGAGTAAAATGAAGTAGATTTTCTCATGTGGAGTGGAGTGGAGTGAAGAAGGTTGAAGTTAAAGTAAAGTGTTTCACTTTACTCTATTTGGATGTTTATTTTAAAGTTAAGGTTTGAAGTAGAATTCACTTTTATTAAAGGAAATGAAAGTATTTAGAGTTGAAGTGAAATGGAGTACACGTGGTTCACAACATTATTTCATCTATCAGGTCAGACTCATCCAAAAGGCGTAGAGTTGAAATTTTGAACTGTTATGGCCCATTTAACTTCGCTCTACTATAATTTTTTATCTATCCAAACAGCCCAGGTGGTAAGGGTTGAAGGATATGACTACATGAGATGAAGGGAATTAGATATATAAAAAATATATTGATTTTCCTAGGATTTGTGGCTAGGTATTCGTTTTCACATTTGCCGTTTCTTCAAGTTCATTAAGGTTACGTTTGGCAACCAAATATTTGGGGAAAAGATTTTCAGTTTCCCTGAAATTGTGATAAATCTATTGAAATTGACTACAAAATGAATGAGCAAGTGTTATTCACCGTGGAACTCATCTAGAGGTCATGTTTGGCAACTAAGAAAGGATTTTTACTTTCCACTTAGTCGAGGAAAATCCAAATTCAGCAAGTATAAATCCCAAGTATTTGGACCAATGGAAATCTTTATATTTTAAAATTTTTAGGTCCAGCCTGCCCATAGGATTTGAAAATCCTCATTTTTTTGGGGACTTACACACTGGAACTAATTTTTATCAGCCATATGCATCAATATCTATCACTATCAATGTAAGTTTCTCGACGAGAAAACCCTATTACAGGACAATGAGAAATCCTCATATCCATGGATTTCTCACCTGTTACTAAACATTAGACTAGCTTGACTATATGTGCTTAAAGCAAGGGCATGTAGATGGATAAAATAATATAAAATAAATAAATAAATAAAAACCTCATATTAGATTAGCAGTATTGATAGGGGTTAAAATTCTAAAGCATAATTAGATTATAAAAAGTAATTGAATAATATACAAATTTATATGAAATAAGGAATTAATACAAATTTAATGTGAAAATTATGAAAATTACAAAAAGGTATTCTTTAAACATTTAAGAATATGTACAAAAAAAAGGTCAGAAGGAATTTTTTTATGCAACTCCAAAAATGATATATTCTCAAAATAAACAAGTAAAAAAATAAAAAATAAATGTCCATTGTTACTGACATATACCTAAAATCTAAATATTAACAACACATTTGTGCTTTTACGAAAAAAAAAAAACATTTTTGTAACATATGCTGAAAAGAAATGTATTTAGTTTGTGTTGGGCCTATCATTAGATTGATTTACAAAAAACACAATTAGAATACACAAAAAGGAGTAACAATAATGAACAATAAAATATAAATATAACAAATAAAAGAACAAATAAATCTAAATCCAACTCCATTAAGTCGAAAGAACACTTTCACAAAAAAAATAAAAAAAATCAAGCTATTGGTCTTGAGGTGTTTGTGTATATATATATATATATAAATTTTTTCTTTTACTTGTTAGAAGACTTGAACTCATACACTCTCTCTCTTACACTAGTATCTAAATCATTCGGGCTACAGTCGGGACTCTTGATAGTTTTCTATTAGTATTTTAGATCTTTGAAATTCTTAAATAAAATAAAGATATAGAGATATATATTTGTATCGAAACAACCTCAATTTATATTAATAGGGTCTCATTTAAGAATACACTACGTGCAATGTAATTAGTGGTAGTTATAATGTAAAGGCCTAAAATAAAAAATCGATAGAAATAGTTTAGAGTATAACCCTAATAAAAAAAACAATGAGTTATTTATTAGAGATGATAGAGAAGAGAAAAGAGAATGTGGCGTTTAAAGGTAGGAAATGTAGAAACGTGAATAGAAACACAGAGAGAAGAGGAAAGAGTTTCTGTAACATTAGATTAGTAAAAAGAACGTTATTAATAAGGCTAATATTAGTCGGATGATTAATGAGTGATATTAGTAGGAGATGAACATAAGAAGAGTCAAAATCAAATTTGAAATTCACACTGAAATTGGAAATTGCTTTATATATAATATAATAATGGATCTTTTTTCCTCCCATTTGTCAAGGCTGCCGCCCCACTTCTATGACTACTTTAGGCATTTTTATAACACCACTCCAAATACGAAATTTTATGTATTGTAGTGGGTATAGTAAATTTCCAAAAGTCTTACCAAATCATATGAAAATTTAAATTGTGCGGGGTCCATGTAAAGTGAGGATTAATAAAATAGTCAAAATTAGAATCAACAAGGTCAACATTTAGTAACTTTAATATATTTTATTTTATTATAATGGCAACGATGGGCTATGTGCAACTCACACCGACAGTATCCTGTATCAATTTGTCTTGCGATGGGCTTAAGATCTCATTGTGATTTTAAATATATATATATATATATATATATATATATATATATATTGTACTTTAAATAAGATTGAACTCAATTATTTATCTTGTTTTCCAAGACATTACCTTACTAATACAACAAATTATATCACTCAAGCCAACAATTCAATAGTTAGTGCATCTTTCTCCCCTCACACTTGAAATTTTAGGCCAAGCTGAGCAAAATTAATTGTTAGATTGGACATTTGGAAATATATCTAAATTGTGTTCATCCAATCTAACAGTAAATAGAACTCTAATTTGATTTAAGATTTGATTTTGATCAGTCATAAGAAAATCACCACAAGGCAAGCCACCTTATTTGTAAAGACAAAATCATTGATCAATAACATTACTTAATACTTTAATCACGTTTTCTTCAAACTAATTATCGACAACCTGTCAAAGGAAAACAATGTGAGGCCACAATTTATAACGTTTGAAACTCTAAAAGGTAGACCTAAACATTTATAGATTTGATTTGACCTAACCAACACAGTGTTCAACCATGTGAATGTAATCACTCCCCTCTACATTATTCTTTAACCTTCACACACAGGATATAGACATCCCTCCAATAATTTGACATTCACCCTAAGTTGACCCTCATCAGACTAAAGTAAAACCTTAAGAAATAGAGAATTCCTCTTATGTAACAGTATAAAACCTTAAATCCCCTACATCAAGAGCTATGATGATTGGAAGAATTGTCGGTCCACCCCTAAGGCATGAACAGAGCTACCCATCTCCCCTTTCCCCCAAGATTGGCTTAAATCCATGTAGTTCCATGTTGATCTCATTAAGAAACTTCCTTGAGTAAAAAAAAAAAAAAAGAACTGTTGCTTATAGAATATTCCTCGTAGTTGCATTTTTCTCATACAAAAAATTCACAAATGTAGCGGGCGAAAATAACACAATTATGTACAATGATCACCAAAAGTAAAATGGATTAAATAACATTTGAGTAAAACATAACTTAAGTTATTATTGAATCCTCTGACAACAATGTTCCTGACTAAGTATGAAAAATGTTACTGGATTTCCATCCATGCCAAAGATTGTTTAGAATCAAACAAGAAATACAAGATCATCATCATCAACAACGAAGTTGTATACCATCTGAGTTGGTATTGTGAGTTCTACTTTTTTCCACTCTTACCCATTTGCGGTTCACTATATTCCTCTTTGTAATCTAGCATTGTCAACTTCAGCTTCAAAGGAAGATGGGATCCAAGGTTAAAATTCTGAAAAGAACTTATTGCATCTTCTAAAGATTCTTCTCATGGTTTTCTGACAGCTCCAAATTCAAACCAACACATTTATTATTTTCAGCTATGTACCCATGTATTAAGGGCTCTTTAATCTACCTTGTTGGGTGACAAACAAATACCTCCTAAGGGCAAGCATTGAGACCCATGTAGTCTTTGAGATCTTCTCCTTGATCATCAACAGTAAGGCAGAGCTCAGAACAGTTTTCAAGATCTGAGCCTGAAACCCCTTAAAGAAACCAAAAGCCCCTTCCCTTATCCAAATTGCATATAGTGCATCCATCACTGTTTTGGGCTTAGATTGGACTTGCTGGTTCTCTCCTTTTGGCTCAGCAGCCTGGATCATGACCTTGCACCTGTACACAAATCATCCAACTCTTTAGTCAAAAAGAAAGACAATTGATCCTAAACAAAACTGTACAATTCAACAGAAAAAAAAAGAAGTAAAGATCACGTGCGAGATAATTATGATCCATAAAGATGCAGAGTTTTATATATGAGGCCTGTGTCCATGCAAAGTTTCAAACCATCACTATTGTGGACCCCCAGCACATTGATAATCCTATGTAATTTATGGACAGGATCTGTTGATTGTTTTTCATTTAAGTTGTCTGTTTGATGTCCACAAATCAGACATGGATCATCCATTCAGTAATATCTGCATTTATGGACAATCCACATTAAGGCTCATGATGTATATCAATTTTCATCCTATGGAAGAATGTTATATTATTCCTTGTTGAATAAAATGCAATGTGTGCACACAAGACATGAAATTCACCAACCTGATTGCTGGATATGTCAAAAAGGTAGCAATGCTCTTTGAAAGGGCACCCAACACAAAAGCTGAAAAGGCAGAAAGAGCTTCTGGAGAGGAATCTTTAGTTGCCAACTCCATTTTGTTGCTTGGTTGCCTCTTTAGTAATCTTTGCTTCAGCTGATCAAATACAGTATACTGCATATATTGCCAGGTCACATGCATTGAAAATCAGAACCTTTGTTTTCACTCGATTGCGTTAACTGATATAACAGCTAATCAGCATACAAAAATGCTAAATAATAATTGAAAGAAAAATGATGAATTCATGTTTAGATTGAAATGAGTCAAACAACCAAACATGTGCTATCCTTCAAAACCAAAACATCAGCAATTTCCAAGTTCAATCTACTACAGGGTAATTAGTTCATGTAAGAAACATTCAAGCAAAGTGAGCCATACTAAGTCACATATGTATACTAATCTGGACTAACCAATGGGTTGATAAGGTATATTTTTGCATATGTGAGGCAGCCTACTTTTGCCCTAACGGAGTTGCATCAATTTTGGATTGTAGCACCTCTTGTCAACCATAAGATCTTTGCAGCCATGATATCTTTAGCTATAATAATCTGATGATGAATTCTGGCTGATATTTAATCCATCCAAGGACTTTTCACATCCCCCCTTTGATTGGTATTTTAGCCTATAACTTTCTAGATTGGGTCTAATGAATCAACCCTCCTTGGCAAGCGGCTATGGAGGTTCTGAAGGTGTGTGGAAGCATTTGATCTATGGAGTATCTAGAGATGGCCGGCTCACCCAAGAGTCTCCAAATCATTCTTAGGGGGTCGTTTATGGAAAATATCATATATCAAGTCAGAAGTGGTGATAAAATTCTCTTCTGGATAGATAATTTGTAGGGGACTCTCCCCCTACAACCTGTTTCCCCAACATACAGTGATGTGCACACAACTAGAGAGCTTTTGACAGTGACTATATGGGGTGGATTGGAAGCCAACTTGTCCAATGGTCAATCTTTAGATGACTCATTAGAGACAAGAGGAAGCCCGCTCTTAGTTCATGCTTACCCTCCTAGAAAAAGTCTAAATTTAGGAAAGGGAGATTGACAAAAGAGTTTGGATGCACACATAAGATGGCTCTCAAGATTTCTTTTTTACTTCTTTTTTTTTTTCTTTTCTTTTCTTTGTAAGGAAGTTGCAACTGTTCATAGCCCTTCGGCAAGTATTTGGCATATTAAGCCCCTCATAGAGTCCTTACCTTCAAATACACATGCTACTAAGCAACATATGAACTACAGATAATCTTTTTTGTTTTTTGAATGGTAAAACTATGGATAATCTATTGCAGCAGCAACAGGTAGTTGTCAATGCTTGCCTCATATGCTTAACAGATGTGGAAACAGTTGATACTCTCCTGCTTCATTGCTGAGTTGCACAGTTTCTCTGTGAATGAGTTCTTGGATGGTTTGATTGTAGTTGGCTGTTAGGCCTGGGATTTACTTGTCGAACTTCTAGGAAGGACTAATTTGGAAGGTCTTCTGGAGGGCATTTGGCTATCAACAAAGAGGAATCTGCACTGGTTCAAGGGCACACTATTTCAGGGGGAGATGGTGGTGAGCAACGTCACATGCTATGCCGCCGCTTTGTGGGCATCTCAATGCCTTCCTTCTATGACTTGCCCATAGCTATAATAATTAGATGTCAGCATGAAATGGCTTTCTCCTATTTAACATCCATGCCTGTGATGCCTAGGTCTCTCTAACGAGAATTGCCAAGTGTTGGGAATTTCGACACTAGCGTCAGATCATATCTTTAGAGAATTGGTGATTCTCAGTTCGACGCTAGAATTTTGAAAAGCAACATCCTGAAAAGTAGTTACTCTGTGATGCAGCAGCATCAATATGTCATTGGAAGCAGACTCGTGGGCCATATCTTGGTCCCAAGGAAATCTAGAGATATTCTTATTTTTAATTGTTTCTAATCTTAGTGAAGAGTTTAAATTAGGATTAGGTTTCTAATTTTATCTAATCTTGTTTCCTAGTTTGATTAGGTTTTTCTTAGTCCCTCAGTTTCTTTACTATATATATATATATATATATATATATATATATATATGGCATTGTAGAGATTGATAATCTCATATTTGAGTTAAAAGAATTATTCCCTTGTGGGATTTATCGTTGGAAAGTGTTCTCTTTGTGAGATTGTTTCTGTGGAAACCCCAAATTGTGCTCCGGCACCTACAATCATAACCCTAGGATTGCATCACTTCAGCCTTCAGAATTCCAACTTCCTGAATGCTAGATTATACTTGGGCATTTTGGAAACCACTAGGGGGACAGCATTTTGGAAAATTTATAATTCTCCCTAGAAGAGTTTTCAGAACTCCTCTAACTAAACAGGCCCTAAAGCTTAATTTCAATGACATCAAGGGGCAATCCGGGGCTAGTAGGAGCGGGTGGGATCATTGTGGATGATGTCGCCATGATAATCATTTCCTTCCAGTGACATGAATCTGTTAACGTGGATGAGATGATGGCTTTAAGAATTGGACTTCATGAGGCCTCACATATCTCATACTGTTGTGGAAGGTCTATTCATTTTCTATCAATTGCGCTCGTGGCCAATGTCCTTGGAGGTTAGTGCATGTGTTGGAGGAAGTGATAAAAAGCATGTCTACTAGACGTATCCAGGCAACCTCCTCTCATGTCAATCAAAAGTGCAAAGAAGGAGGCTTTTCATCTGCCTAAGGAAGGAGTCACTCTTCAAGCTTTAATCTTCAACATGGATCCAATTACTACTCTTTAAAATTCTTAAAGTCGGGCTTGTTGTTTCCTTTTCTTACTGTACATTTTTGTTTTCTCGTAGCATTCAGGACATAGTTCTTTTTGTGTTGGCTCAGGCTTTTCCGTATATATCTTTTCTATTGTACAATTACTATTAAAAAAAAAACATAAAATGAAAACATGTGGTACCCACCACAATTTTGGTTACGAGTAGATAATAACAAAAATTAACTGAAATTTTTTGTTACATTTTTTAACAAGTAGATAATAATCACAATTTTCCCAGGGCAGGTGTTTGTGAAATAAAAACTCTCTCATCAAATATGATTATGAGATCTTTTTTCAGTAAGAAGAAAAGAAAGTAAACAAACAACAATAACAACAATAAACTGAAAAAGGAGGCAATCTACATTAGCAAGTATCCCATTTTCGTTTTCTAAAATTACTACTACTTGTATTGGATCAAGTGACTAAATAAGAAAGCAACTTCTGAGAAGCTGCAACCGAAGGTCAAAATAATAGAAAAAGGTCGCAACAAAAATAGTTAAATCCTAGCAGCATTAATATATAAATAACCTCAGTAGCAGGGGACATGATTAAGTACCTGAATAGCAGGATTAGATGTCAGAAGAAGAGACACACCAAGGCCATCAAATGCTTGACTCCATGAGCCCTCTGAAAGGGTCTCCCAAAGTCCTTTGGATCTACCAAAAGCACTTGTTTGCATCCTAGATGATGCTGTATCCAATGGCTACAAATTTATATCATAAGTTAGATCTCTGGAATAAGAACGCTAGAATAAGAATTATTGTCTCATTAGTATCAGCAATCATACAGCTGGATACATGCCAATTCCTTAAAAGTGGGACCATGTTTGGTGATGAAACTGTTAAGCTGACGGGACCCACATTTGAATGACAGACACCCAAATATACCAGATTCAATGAATATAAATAATTGATTATTGATAGACGGTCGAGAAAAGAAAAGGAATTAGGATGCATTCTCCAAAAGCGGAAAAAATTGGTCAAGGATCAAACGACTAAAAACTTTGTTAAGGAGGATTTTCGGATTTCTGCACTCTGCCCTTCTAGGCCCATGTATCAACACTATGGAGCATGGAGTCCATGGACCACTACATCATGATCCGCCTCAAACTGTACACTCGCAATGCAGGGTCTCGTGAAACTACATTTAATTCAAATTTGAACAGTATAAAATAAATAAATTAGCACTGTCGGAAACTATATATATATATATAAAAGAGAAAAAAAGAGAAAGGGATGACCCTTGTAGTATCAAGCTTGTGTAGCAGATGCTGACTATGTCCAGTGAGTAGGGGGAACTTATATTTTACCTGTGTCACTATGGCAGTGCAAGCACCGGCAGCAGCAGCAAGAACGAGGTTTGCCTTTGTTCCCATGGATTTGCTTCCACTCTTCTCCAAATATAACCGTTTGAAATAGCTATAACCATAAAAATAGACAAACTGCGCTATAAATGAATGCAAGTTTTTCGTTCCAAGACCCTGGTACAATGAAAGAACCTGACGGGTAGAAATTGCTTCCCACATAACATCTGAAAGGTTCCTACACAAGTAAGTGAAATAGAGGTTAATTAACTGTTGCGATAGATAATCTCTGTCTCAATTAGGGTTGTAAACGGGTCGGTTCCAGTTCAGATCCATGGTGGACCCGGAACTGGAACCGTTAAGTAGAAGGTGGAACCAGATTTGGACCCGGAACCGTTTCGGAACCGGTTTCTTGGCTCCAGAACCAGAACCAGAACCGTATATAGGATGGGTCTGAATTCAGGTTCGGGTTTAAGTAGAGAATGATATTAAAAAAAACATGGTTTTTAGGAGAGATTTTCGAAAATTGAGGTAATAGATCGAGTCTCGGGTCCACGGGTCCGAACCGAAGTGGAAACGGATCCAGACCCATTTACTTATCGGGGCCTAAATAAGTACCCAGACCCGATTTTTAACGGATCGGAACCTCCTGGTAATCGGAGAAGCGGATACCCATTTACATCCCTCGTTTCAACCGATCCTAATACATGATGTCCTGTAGCAACTTCACCCAAACAATGCAAGAACCCAACATTTTTATAAGGGGAGAAGGAACAAATGCCCCTATATGGCCAAGCCAGTAGCCATATATGCCACAAAACCAAAATGTTTCAAAATATCTCCTTCCCAAGATACATGGATAACTCTGTACATGCTTAAAATATCATGTTGGACATGATGCAATACACATATTAGTACCAGATTTTCATTCTTTCAACCCTAATCCTGTTACATAATATTTGTTAAACTCAAATATGTAATGCCATAGGATGACTTACTGCAAAGAAAACTTAATCTAAGTTAATAGACTTAAATTTAGCATGCTATGAGGACTGCCATAATTAAATATCATCATCATCAAAGCCTTGTCCCAACTATGTTCAGGACTACTATAGTTAATTAAACTAAAAATACGGATAAATGTTTCAAGTAAACTTAATAAAACTAACACTATACTGATACTATAGAGTTAGTTTTAAATAGGATACCCACAGCCATATCCTTGTCTTGGATTTTGGGAAATGGACTGATGCATCCCTTACTCCTGATTTCCATCGCTGCACTGGCGCCAGTATCTGATCTATGCATCATAGCCTGCCTTAGGCAAGAAACTGATAAGCTCACTTGGCACTTCACTTTTTCAAAGTATGACAATCCAATCTGGGATTATTTTTGTTTGGCAAACATTTCAAAACATGGTTACTTTGTCCTAATAAACCAGAACCAAAATTTGAGGACCAGAACCCAGGAATTCTGGACTTCAAACCACAAGGTTAGGATGGTCCAACTGAGGTTGAAATGATCTAGTGTAGGGGCGTGGAGGGCACATTTCATGAAAACTAACTTTATTATTCAAACTCACCACCCATGAATTGACAGGCACCAGAATATAACTCCATACAAAACTTCATGAGAAAGAGGAATCAGTTCTGTTACAGGGTAGGTTAAATTACAATTCCAAAAAACGAAATAAAAACACATGCATTCTAAAATTCTATAAATAAAAAACATAGGATTCCTTCAAGTAGAAAAACAACACAATAATGAATATTACTGAAACAGCACACATCCATCAAAGCAAATAGAAAAGGGAAGCGTACCAACTATCAAAACCAATTTAAAATCAATGAGGAATGTGTCTACAAGAACAACCCAACGTGTGATTCCGACCACCACGAAAATAATAATAATCATAATCTTAGTCTTCATCATCTTACTCAGATCCCATGGATCATGCAAAAACTCAATCTATAAGAAAAAAAATATAGTTAAAATCCACACATGGTGAGGGAATCCCTCACTTGAATTACCCCCCACCCATATATATATATATATATATATATATATATATATATGTGGGGGGATCACACAGGCTGCACGCACACGTGCGAGGGCCCAGGGCCTCTGCCCACACGTGTGACACAGGCTGCAGCTTGTGATAACATAGGCTGCAGATATATATATATATATATATATATATATAAAAGAGAAACAGAGCGCGCGCACAAAACATCAAAGCAAATCCAATTTAAAACCAAAGGGAATGCATTTACAAGAAAACTCAACATGGGATTCTGATCATTCAAAAACCTAACCTATAAATACAAAATCAAATAAAACATAGGATTCCATATAAGACCCTACTAGGTAATCAAACTGCACAAACACCGATAATGCTGAAACACAAAACACACCCATCAGAGCATATAGAGAAAGAGAACGGTGCCCATGGACAAAACCAATTCAAAACCAAATAGAATGCATTTACAAAACAAGACATGGGATTCCTACCATGCAAAAACCCAATCTACAGGGAAAAAAAAGATTCTGATGATGTAGAAAATGATGGAAGAAAAAAAAACCTTCCATTAATGAAACAACTAGATCATTGACAATCTGAAACACAACACATACCCATCAAAGCAAATAGAGAAAGAGAAAAGTATCCATGATCATACAAGAAAAACTCAACATGGGGTTCTGATCATCCAAAAACCCAATCTGTAAATAAAATAATCAAATCAAAAGCATAGGATTCTGATCATGCAAGACCCTCCCAAGTAATCCAACAACACAATCATTAATAATATTGAAACAGAGCACATACCCATCAAATCAAAAAAAGAAAGAGAAGAATACTACTACTACCTATAAAAATAAAATAAAAAAACAGAGAATGCATTTATAAGAAAAACCCAACATGAGATTATCATCATGAAAAAAAAAAAAAACAATCTATACCAAAAAAAAAAATCCCAATTAAAAACATAGGATTCCAATCATGCAAAAACCCTTCCAAGTAATCAAACAAGAGAAACCCCAGCACAAAACAACCCATCAAAGCAAACAGAAAAAGGAAAGCGTGCCCACGATCAAAACCAACTCAAAGTCAAAGAAAATGCATTTACAAGAAAAACCCAACATGGGAAACGATCAGAGGAGAGAGACAAAAGAAAAGGAGTGAGACCCACCTGTATTTTTGGTGACCTTGAGCTTGGACTTCGGCCTGGTACTTGGTCTTGCAAGTGTCGAGGGGATAGAGAAAGGTTGTGCTGATCAGAGAACCAACGGCTCCTGATGTGGCCTCCGCAACAGCATCAAGATCTACGCCCATGATTATCTCTTCAATCTCACAACCACCACAGCAGAAACAGAAGCAGCAGCAGAAGAAGAAAAAGAAAGAAGAGCTGTTACGAGAGTTTCTGAAAGAAAAGCAGAAACTACAAAAGCCTTGTTGTTGTTGTAGGCATGGAACTGGAAAGCAAGAAAGAAAGAAACTCTGACGAGAGAGAAAAAAACGACAGAAATGAAAGTGACCAAACCAGATACAGAGGAATGGGGATGGATTGGGATTTGGAAAGCTGGGAAAACGTGAAAGTATTTCTCACGATTTTCTCACGCATCTCGTCCCGTCAATTTCACATTTTCAGCGAAATGGGAGTTTTGGAAATGATTGTCCTCTCTCCTCTTTAACCGTACACGGATCAAATTGATGTGGATTAGTCTAAATCCATTATCTATGGGCTGATGGATTTAAAATTCATCACCATTCGGTGACTATTAAAAATCAATCTCATCCGATCAACTTAATCAGTTCAATCCGTGGAATCTAATGTTTAAAAAATGCATCAAACATATTATAAAGAGTTTCAGCATATAAGCTAACAATTCACAAAAAACTACAAATTACAAATATATATATATTTTTATTCCAGAAGCTACCTAATTGATCAATATAAGAAATTGTTTTTATCTACATTACAACTAAAAGAAATTGATGAGTCCTAAAAGGCGCATATTTTCATACACATTTTGGACTATTTTAAGGGCTTATTGATATTAAAGAGCTTTATTTAGTGACAAACCATGTTTTTATGCATTTAGGGTCCATTGTAGTGCATTCATGCATAATTTGCTCAAAAATCACACTTTTTGCATAAATTCATGAAACCTGCCATTTTTGGAGACTTATTTTTGGAAACCAATTATTTTCGGTGCATCAAGTAGGGTCCCATGCATTGTCCATTTAAATTACTTACATAAAATTATTCTTGAATCCATTTTTTTTAATTTGTATATGAGAAATCAAGAATGGGACCTCCATTGGTGAAATTTGAGAGAGATCAAGGGTAAGACATCTTTCAATGTGGACCCACATATCTTGGTATTTTTTGAGAGTTTGAAAAGTCAACAATGGAAAGCTAGATTTGTAATTTCAAGATCAAGAAAGGAAATTTCAGATTTGGTAAGATCTAATTCTTACTAAGTTTGAAAACTTAAAAATCAAGAAAGAAATTCAAGAAAGGAAAGTGTACTAAAAGAGTTGACTAATCAATCAAAGAAACTTGGAAGCAAACCAAAGAGGGAAGGAGAATCAAGAAACAAGGAAAGAAATCTTCCAAGATGCCTTTGGATGCCCACATGGGTTCCACACACACCCCATTGCGCAACTACCATTCCATATGTGTACAATTATTTTCGGATTCTTCAGAGGCAGCAAGATTAAAATGGTCATAACTCTTAATCCAGCCATCGGATTGGTGCAATCCATACACCGTTGAAAAGTTCTTTTCGAGTAGATATCTTTAGAATCCAAGATTATGTCAATCGGAGCTAAAACGAGAAAGATATGGCCTCTGGAAGTTGGTACTATAATTTCTACTCGGGATTGTAATTTTTGCACATGAAAAGCACAAAAAAATTTCTCACTCACCTTGCTATTTCTTTGAAGACTTGTTGGCCAAGGAAGGGACTTGCCATACAAAGAAGATTGCATGCTACAAACTTAGAGCAAAGAAGAAAAGAAAGAGGGCAAAAATCTATAAATTGAAGGCATAGGCATCCCTCTCCTCTCAAGAAAGAAAAGACCCCCTCACTAGTGTAATTCCTCCATCATTCTACCCATCTCATTTCTCTACCATAGCTCATCTCTCTTCAAGAAGGCTTATCCCAACTTGAAGCTTCAACTAGAGAGGTTCCTTTCATCCTAGTATGTAGTTGTTTTTTTTTTTTTTTTTTGAATTTTATTTCTCCATCTTTTATGTAAAAACATTGCATATTAGTAAAAGTGTGATTTTTTTATTCTTTTTCTTTGGTGATTAATGCTTGAATTGTGTTTTCTTTGTTGTTGTTCTTGGATTGACAACCCAAGATCCTAATGACATGAAATAAGTACTTATGAACCCGATTTGAGAATAAAAAAAAAAAGAGCACACTTATCACACATTTATTTTTATTGCAATTCCCACACATTTACATTTATTAAAAAATCCACACATTTTATTTCTTATCAATGCCACACATTTAATTTATTGCAATCCACGCATTTAATGTTTTTGCACTACACACATTTAAATTCAAACACTTGTTGTTTTCTTTTCTTTTTATGCTTCTTATGCAATTATGTGAATTTTATGCATAGTTTAAGGTTGGGATTAGAGTTCATTGCATATATCTTCATATCATATGGCTTGAACATAGCATGTTAGGCTGTCTGCATGTAGAATTTCTGCACAGTTTTAGTTTTTAAGGTCATATTTACGCATTCATATCTTCTTTGTTTTAAAACATTTTTCACTTCCGTTTTTTTTTAGTTGATTCATGCATCATTGTAGTTCAAAACCCAGCCATTAAACTTAGTTTTAGGTTGCATTAGATTAGGAAAAATCATGCATAAAAACTGCCATGCATACTAGTTTTTAAGACTTAGAATTTTTACCATCTCATGGCATACATTGCATTATTAACTTTCTAACTTAGGTTTCTTTTGTTTCTACTTTAGTTTTTCTTAGTTTTATTTTTGGTACTTTTTATTCTTGATGTTCTAACTTGTGTTTTCTTTTGTAGCAATTTTAGTTTTTTAGTTTATGATTTTTAGATTTAGGAATTTTCTTTTCACTGGAATGTATTTAATTTTAATTTAAAGTAGGAATGATGAATGTATTTTTCTAGATTTTAGGCTAGAATTAGATTTTATTTAGGGCAGGTGACAAAGTTGGAAAGCCTTATTTCTAAAGCTCCCTGTGGATCGACCTGGTCTTACCAGTTTTATTATTACAATCGAAGCTCTGCACGTATAGCTGTGATCAGAAATCTAATCAACAAATAAAGTCAAACATGTTAAATTCATAAAAATCACAATTCATCTATTGAAACCTTAAAATCTTACATTTTGGCCCTTAAAGTATTTTCTTCTTTTATATTTAGACCTCTTAACTTATATTTAGATACCTTAATGTTTTTTTTTATTTATATTTAATATCAGTGAATTAGATCGGATTGAATCCGTGAATTGAAGATAAAATCCGTCACCGATCCATTGCTAATGGATTACAAGATTTTCAATTTGTCACCAATCTATTTACTTTCGGCTCGGTTAAAAATCCGTGGATCTGATCGGTTTTACAGATAGACGGACTTTTTGCTAGCCTTCTCGCTCTCTCTGCATGTGCGAGTTTTATACTCTTCACGTATGTGGCTTATGACTCCATGCATTCACATTTCTGGGTTCTCTCTTCGTATGTGCGAGGATGTGAGCAAATTTCGGTCTCGGGTATTGGAATTGATTGTTGGATTTATATGAAATAAAGATTCAAAATCATGTATAGAGGATTCAGAACATATTTAGATCCGAAACCGAATTCTAAGTATGTTTCAACTCAAAGTATTGGATGCATAAAGATTAAATTTGCATATAAAGATTTATATAGGTTGGAAGGTCCTGCATAGCTTATGCTATATTCATATTTTGAGAATCCCACTTAACTTTTAATAATCACATTCTAACTGTTAGTAGTACTTCATATCGAAAAAAGTTAATTTTTTAGACATTTTATCCAATTTACTAATGCAATATACATCTTATTGAGTTGATTGAAGATGAAACCGAATACAAAAGAATAAGTTCCATGCATGTGGAAACTAGATCCGAGTCCACATTTACCTTGGTTCCGCAACATATGAACTAATCAGAGACTCATCACTCACAGGATCCAAACTACATGACTACATAAAAGCCTCCCTAAGCTTTTTTTATTATTTTTTTTGTTTTTTGCTATCGGAGGGTTCCCAACGTTTTGAGCTGGACTAATTCCTCTGGGTCCAGAGGGAAGTCAAATAAACTCTCCGTATCTCTAGTGTGGTAGTGCAGTTTTGAATCTACAACCTCCGGATATAAACAATAGTCCTAGGCCAACTGACCTACCTCGGAGGGAAACCCTCTACGCATATTGATGTTATCATAGCCGTCAACTTTGTGGGCCCTGTGAGGCCCATCTCAGGTTGCTCGTTGGGTGGGCCACAGAGAGCGACTTAGTCAACGGTCCTTGTTAAACGAGGGACAGAAGGGCCGGCCCACTTGAACAGAGCAAAGGCCTCTGCAATTGAGACCCCCTTGGGTCAAGATATCTAGCAAAGGTGGTCAGACTCAGGAGGTCAATAGAAAAGTGGGTGGCGTCCACATTCTGGGTCAAAATTAAGAAGGGCTGCACCGACCTGGACCTGGGGTTAGGCATGAAACATCTGACGTTGGAAGAGTGAATAAGGCAAGGGAAGTCAAAGGTGGGGCCTACTGCCATTGTCCAACACTATTAAAATTCCATGGTGGTAGGTGTTCGCACTTCCCAGATTCTCGTCTCGGGACTTTGACGGGAGTATCTCGGGATATAATGTGGGGGAAGTATTTAAGCTTTGAATAATAAAGAAAATGCAAAATTAATATAATAAAGGGGATTTTACCAAAAAAAATACTTTAAATAACGAGTAGGCCAAACGAAACACTTTAACCGACCGTGCACTAGAACAATCAGTTTGTCTGAAACGGTATTTTTTTAAGGAGTTTCAACTAGCGTCCCTAGGGACCTTATTTTTTTATTAATCTAAGGGTCTCTAAGGACCCTGAGACGGACATATATTAGAATAAAAGAGGCGTTTTGCTCGTGTTTCGTTGTTAGGGCTTCACATACAGGTTCCTCTGTGCCCATTTCTTCCTCGAAAAACTGTGGTCCCCTCCAACATCTGTTCTGGCTGCTGCTGCTGCTCATCGCCCTCCTACCGACTGTGGTCCCCTCCCACACGTCTTTGTCGAAGGTTTCTGGCTTTTTTTGTGTCGTCTGGGCTGGATTGTCTTCTAGGTTGTGCTATTTGTTTTGTGGGGAACATGAAAGTGCATTAAGAAAGTAGATCATGCATTTGCCTTTGGCAAGCGATTAAGAACCTAAAACACTAGAAAATAGATCATGCATTTGTCTCTGCCCACTGTCTTTCAAAAAAAGGCAAACGCCATTTTTAGGGCATTTTTCAAGCTATGAAGAGTATTGTTATACAAGGACGACGAAGACCCTTTTAGAAAGTGATTTTAGAGTGGAGAGTACATGTCTGCCACGAGGAAACAATAACCAAACGTTTTTTCGAGCAAGAAATGGGCGCAGAGGAACCTGTATGCAAAGCACTGACAACAAAACACGAGCAAAACGCCTCTTTTATTCTAATTTGTGTCCGTCGCAGGGTCCCTAGGGACCCTCAACTTAATAAAAATAAGGTCCCTAGGGACGCTAGTTGAAACTCCTAAAAAAAAACAACGTTTCAGGCAAACTGATTGTTCTGGTGCACGGTTGGTTAAAGTGTTTGTTTTGGCCCACTGGTTATCTAAAGTATTTTTTTTGGTAAATTCCTCTATAATAAATGGTTTAAAACTCCACAAGTCTACTCTTAACTCTGAGTAAAGAATGGGAAACCTATTTGGACCAATCAGCGGGCGGGTTAAAAATTTAAAAACTGGTGTTATTTTTAAAAGTCAGCTCCCTCATTTAAGTACAAAACAATGTATCACCCCAATCCTATTTGGGGATCTGGTCTCCTTAGTTAAATATAAGGTAGATTTAGCCACGTCAAATATAAGTAATTAATTGTTGAGACTTGGAGTTAGCAATTTAAAAGTGATTGATTGAAATACAATAATTTATTAGTTTGGATTTATTATTATTAATACATGAATGTCTAAGTTTTATAAGTATTTAATCTATTTTAAAAAAAAAAAAAATTGAAAAAAAGCATGACACCCTCGAGTTGTCAAGTTAACTCTCTCCCAAAGAGTGAGAAATCGAGTCCTGAGTCATGAATTTTACAACCTAAGTAAATAAGACTCACTCTTGAAAAGCTAACCCTGCATTTTTTTCTTGTTTTAAGAATTCTCTTCTCTTCTTCATGAAAAGATTAAAAGATGAATTTTTTTGTATATTACCCCCTAAAGTTTTTAAAATTTGCAATTAGGCTCATGTGGTTTCAGCAATTTTACATATGCCATGGCTTTCATTTTAATATCTTCCATTTTCCAAAAATAATAGCCTTAAAACCGCCGTAAGTTGTTGGAGTGGAATAATACTTTTGCCCATCTCATTATCCCTATATGCACAATTTCAAAAACTTGGATTTTTTCTCTCTAAAACTTGTAACATTGACTGTTACCATATTACATTTAGCGGAAGAAAGTAACCTTATATGAATTCATTTTGATAAGGAAGAGGTACATTTCATTAAATCACCTATAGTTATAATTGGTTATAATTAACCCAATCCATGTACACCCCACTGTTGGATTGACGAAAACTTCTAATACATGATTAGGCTTCATTTGCTTGAGAAAGTTTTAGAAAGGCCATTGCGATTTGAGATAATTAGTGGTGTTTAATTTTGTAAATTAAATAATTACATACTCATTGCTTGTTTAATTGTTATAAGGGCAAAGCTGTCAACTATTCTCATTATGACCACTGATCTTGGGACAAAAAAGGGATATATATGTATATATATATATATATATATATTTATAAACTATAGGGGCGTATTTAAATATTCTATAAAACCATAGGGAGTATATATAAAAAATCTTAAAAATTTTACTTGGCCGTATTCATCCCTAGTGTTGTGTCTTCTTTGAAGTGTTCTGGTGGGTCCTAGCATGGATGATCAAAGGAAAAATCTTATTAGGCATTCCCACCAGGAATCACGTCACGTGAAAGGGCCGTGTTTTGTTTGAACTTTTATTTGACTACACTGAATTGGTTGGAGGTTCTGTACTAGTAGGGAAGACACCAAAACTCTCTTTTTCACTCTCACAGGGCAAAATCTGTTACAGAAATGGACAGACAGAAAAGCGCCAGCTTTCATTTTAGTTGAATTGCTGGTAGGACTTTGTTTTCCTGGGAGAGGTAAAAATTACAATAAAAAAATGGTAAATGTCCCGAAATGACCATCAAATAATTCTCTTTTAGGCACATTTGTGTAGAGTCAACTTTCATGGAAAGATGAAATTGTGCAAATTCTATGGTTTTTAAATTCCTTAAAAAATGTTTTTTGAGGAAGTTAGAAGTGGGAGGGGTGGGGGACGAAAGAGGGTGGCTGGGTGGAGTGAGGTGGGAGTGAGGAAATGGGGGGTTAGTTTTCCGTGGAAATGGACTTCTCATGTCCCCCATAGAAATTCTATTTCTATGCTTAGGAAGGAAAAAGATGACGCGGTAAAAATACAGTTCCACAAAAAACTGTCGCACTCCGCAGAAAACTGCATCCTTTTCCGCGGAAATGATCTACACAAACATGCCCGTAATTCATATCATAGGAAATCAAAGTCCCATCTTACATCTCCATGTAGCTAATTAATTCCATGCAAACAAGTAAGCCCAAAAATGCCCTCCAAACAAATCAGTCCAATTAACAGTGCGGATGGGGCACATGCTTTCTACATGAATAAAAGACCAAAATCCTTGTTGTCAAGCTTGTGAGGCTGACTTGGATGCATTCCTATGATTGGGGTTGATGAAAGGTTCTCTTAAAAGATAAAAGAGGGTTATTGGAAAATATCAGCCCCATAAGATTATCATAACACTCAGTTTAACAGCCTTAACGGTTCAATGGTTATTTAACTATGGATTTTTTTTTTTATAGATTAAATCCAAACAGTAAGTAGAGCTTTGATGAGCATAAAATTGAGCAAGCTACCAAATCATGGGGGGATAAGAATGAAAGGATCTGCACCCATCACAAATGGGAGACGACCAAGTGAGCGCCATAGAGCTGTACTGTACGTATAGTCAAAACTTATGAGAAAATTCTCCATGGCAGGTTTTGTAGAAGGCAGAAGTGCTCAGCATTTTGGATGAGTAAGACTATGATTGTTGCCCTGGTAACTATATGCAATGGTCATGGCATGAACCAATTACAAAACAACTGTTTGGTCATCCAAACACATGAACCTTCATCCGTTCAAACCTGAGTGTTTAGGAAGGATCCAAATGGGGCCACCACGCCCTTGGAAAGGGTTTGGTTGTACTCTCCAGACAAACTCTGATGCATATTCAAACATAATTGAGATTCGGTAGGCTGTCAAACAAATATGGCTGAATGCCCACATTTCACAAGTGGAAAAAGAACATTACATACCTCCAGTGATGTACAACGATCGGTTCAAGTAGACAGACAACACAGCCTACAATTCCAAAAATTTATTGCCTCTACCTTTCCATTATTACTGCTGAAGAACAAATTCTAATTTTCGTTACCAAACCAAAATCCTACTCCAAAAAGGTGGTAGTAACAGGCTGCAAACATGTGAAGCAACAGGCCCTAAGATCTTACATCTTATTGAGCTGTCATTTATCCCAAAATAGAAAATGATACAACAATAGTTTCATAGTGAGTGTGAGGGCTCGACCACGATTATGACTATTCAAGAATGAGAGTGGACGTTGACCTCAACAATCCCTCCCTCAAAGTCAAGCTCACCTTCCCCTTCTCCGTGGTGAAGTTGGTCAGATCAAGGTGGTATCGGAGCTGCTCTTCAGAGGCAGCATATGGGGTATCGATCTTGTTTCCAAGTATGAGGAAACAAGAGTCATCGGAAAGAAGAGCATCTATATCTCTTTCTTTGACTCAGCAAATCTGTCCCTGTCAAAAGCATCCACTAGGTAAACCACAGCATCCATCTGCAAAATCACATACATCCAGCTCAGTAAACAAAACAAGGGAGGGAAAACATATATACCTAAAGAAATACTACATTAGACAGTTTAACATCTACCTAGAAAAGTTCATTCTTCTTCTAACACTTGACAACTGCATCAGACACATAGATGACAAAACAACTCTGACGCGAGTGTACATGCATGTAGAAACTTCAAGGATGTCAACATCTTTCTAAAAATACATAGGCCAGCTCAATCTGTTGGCATCAGGACATGCTTTTCTCAGTTTGGTGCACTCTTCCCTGTAAAAGGTCAAATTAACAGGCCACAGTATATAAATCAAATATTTGCATGATATGGTGATCTCCTAGATTTTGCTGGTATATTTTTTACCTGCAATCGAACGCCTTTGTCGTATAAATTTTTCTTATTTATCTCTAAAACCTCACCCAACTCCCACAATTCTTGAGAGTTTCGTTGAATACTAAAATACCTCTGAAAGATAAAACATTAAAAACAAACAGAAAGTTAAAATTACTAATATTAACGAACTGGTTGTTTGCTATTCCCATGCAGACGTATTGTCTGAATTGCAGGCTTCGATAAAGCATGTATCGAGCTGTAAGATTCAAACCGGAATCATAAAATGTAAGTATAAATGTGATTCATTGTATAGATACAAATTCTTTTCCTTTAGATTAATATGAATCATAGGGTTCATATTATGAATCATAAGAATTTAACAATAATCCTACCAGACACAAGCATGTTGAAATGGGCCAAAAGATTGTAACGGATCGGGTCTTGATATTGGATTGCGATAAACCAAACCTGCACTTACGGCCTTACCTAACTGTCTCGTGCTCATCAGACCCGACTTATGACGGGTTTATGAATTACAAGTTACAACCCATTATAGGTCCGAAAATTCTAACTCTACTCATGGCTTATCTACATTTGGCCTGTATAACACTTCCACGCTCTGCCAGTGTTGGAGGTGAGATGAGAAGCCCCTTACCACTTGGGTTGTCTCATGTTTTTACATAAATTATACATTTCTTATCTAGAACTACCACTTGAGGGTGCAATTTAGACCAGTGGCCATGCATAGAGATAGTGTTGACACAAATTATCAGAGTCAAATAGGGACTGGCACCAATTTGGCAGCAGAGGATCATTTCTTCTGGGGTACCGGGCAGGGGAACTCAAAATCCTCTCTGCAAAAATGAAGGTCGTAGGAGTAGGAGGAGCTGCACCATACTAATATTTCTTCTCAATTGGTGTACCGTGCACCTAGTTCAGTCAAATACTTAATAAACATAGTTATGTACTATACACTGCCAGGTAACATCAGTATTAGTGAGTTGCATTAATCTAACCGTTCACACCTGTCACATAATTCGCCTGTTATCATCTTCATCATCATTATTAATATTATTTTGCCAGTAAGTCGCCGGCTATTAATTCAGAATTGATCATCTTATATTGTTTCCCCTCCTTTTTCTTGATGTAGAATACTTGTAATGTAAATAGGCCCTTACAAATTTGATCACTTGACCTCTCGCATCTCAGAATCATCGCTTTCCATTATTCCACCCATCGATTAAGAGAATCATGTCTCTTTTCATTTTTCCTAAAATCCTTAGAATCTTTCTTTCTTTTTTTTTACCACTGTTATGGTCATGCTTTGGCAACACAGATATAGAAAATATTGATCTGGTAAACTATGGCCTGGTTTGGTATTTCTACTCCTATTCAAGCCATCCAAAATAAAACTACATAAAAAGATACTCAAATCACAAAACGTGTTTTGTCCTTTTTTTCTGTTTTTTTGACCCGCAGCCATAGTTGTCAATATCGTTTTGGACCCCATTTCGGTCTGGCCTACAAAATGAAAAGTTTTGGCCAATTCGGGATTTCTACAGAACTATTGGAAATTTCATTGAGAAATATAAAATAGTATATACACATATATATATATGTAAAAAAAATAAAAAATAAAAACAAATATAGATTTAATCCATTCTAGTAAAAAAAAAAAAATTGGAATTACATTTTGAGAAAATATAAGAAATACAAAGTATGTGCGTAAAATAATTATGTAAAATACCATTTCGGCCGAAAAACCATATATGGATGTGCTTTCCTGGTTCTAACTAAAAGGATGGAAGAACTCTTCATCAATTAGCAAAAGCATATATATTACAACGAAGATGACGGGATCAATGCATCTGATTGTTTAAAATTCTCCTCGCCTAATTCACTCTGTAAAGAAACTCTCCTCGCCTGATAAGCTCGCTTTCTCAGTTTTAGGATACCATTTCAAAGCTGGCACCATAAAGGGGAGAAAAGAACATTAAATAAGGGGGAGAGTAATTACAGTGATTACCAGTGCCAGAAAAACAAGCTTCCCCTGGCCTCAATAACAATTGCAACTGCTCTTCTACATAGTACATACTACCTCGATGAACACCCAGAGAGATGAGAGGGTGACACAAAAAATGAAGCAAGCAAATCCAACCCATATTCAATAAATAGTAGCATAGATCCTAGCTCGATGCATTCCTCCTAGCCACATATACACGGTAAGCTGCAAGTCCAACAATTGCAACTGCAGCACCAACTGCTATGTCAAAAGCCAAACAGTAGTCAGTGATCAAGAAAGTTTATTCGGAAAAAGAAAAAGACACATAATAGCGTAAATTACAGGGAAGGATTTATACGATAATAGTATTTCCACACATCTAAATACATGCATACTTGATTATAATAAGGCCTAGCCCCATGGAGGACCAAGTTTTTCAGGAGTTACTGGTAATGAAAATGCATCGACCTTAACACAGATGCATCGGTGTGGGTCTCAGCGAAACAAGACACCATGGGATGCATGCATGCATTGGGGGAAAAAAAAAGTTCGATGAATCGGTCCAAGATGGACATGTGACATTGATGGTGGGCCATTCATTTCTGTCCAAGAAAATCAATGAATCTGTTGTCCAAGATTGCTATCCATCAAAATTATGGCAATGATTTGTGGGACGTTTATGATCATTATTATTATGCTGGTTTATTACAACAATGGATTAGATGGCTACAAAACCTCGATGGCGCAAATCTTGGTAGATTATAGAAGTCTAATCCCCTACCGCCATATGTATCTGGTATTGTGGCATATGTAGTGTAATGTTTTCTGGGCCGCGCATTCATCATTAATGAATAATGAGAACCACAGCTCAAAAGATATTGTACAACATACATCTGGTGTAACCACTGGCCCAACCAACATGTTATGTTTCAACTTTGGACAGACTCTACGGTTTGACTTGCATGAACATTCATGTCACCATTAAGCAACACAAAAGTGGTAAATTTGCTTGCAACAAATTCAAGAGCACAAGATGCAAGGTTTGTATAGTTAATAAAGAACAAGCCACTCAATCTGCACCCATATTTATTACACAAATACAAGAAACAGCATCCATGTCTAAAACTAAAAACAGAAAAGAGAAGTCAAAATGCATACCTGATGCAAACATGAGAGATCGATTCACAAGCTGCTTATAATGCTTGCGGTTTCTTCCTGCTTCAGTTTCAGGAACGCTCAAATGAGGTTGTTGTGCTGCAGCCACAATTCTACGGAACACATTGTTCGAGTCTCCTAATTTCATGCTAATAGGAATGGGCGGTTCTATTCCCAAATCTTGGCTGACCTACAACATGGGTATAAAAGAAAATACAGAATGTTAACAATTCAGGCATACATCCACCCATCATATTTCAAGATAATTAACTATGAAATTGAAAGAGAAATGACAGGATAGAAAATGCTTTCCCATATACAAGAAAACTATTTACCAAAAAAACCTACAAGAAAACTAGTAGAGCCATTCTGTTCGGCTGGGAGGTTAGCACTAATACAGCAAAAGGGGTGTTTCTAGCTTATTGGAAGATTACTCAAGTCAATGCACGACAGGACTCTATTTCACAAAATCTAAATTAAACTTAGTTTCCACAATCCCGCAAACAGGTTTCTCTAGAGTGGCAGACAAACAGTGAATGGTGTTTTTTTTTTTTTTTTTTGGAGGGGGTGGGGGGATCGGGGATCCGGCTGTTTTGATGGTGGGTACACTGAAATGGTTAAGGGTAAAGGGCCTTATGGTGTCTCTTTGATAGAAACCTGAGAAGACACAAGAGCCTATCTCTATGCGGTTCTTAAAGAAGCAGGTCTTGTAGTTGATGTTCATCCCAATGCATAAACCTACAGGAAGACAATGGTTTTGCTTTAGTCAGATATAAAATGGAGTGAGATAATTTAGGGCACCCCTCCCAAACACGCGCACACAGGAACATGTTGGGAAGTCCCACATCCCACATCGCCTAAGTAATAGGCTTGACATGTCTTAATATACCTGTATGAGCCTTCCACCTATCAGCTTAAGCTTTTGGGTTGGTTTATGGTTTCTTACAGAACATAGGAAAGTTTTTTTGTGGAATCGCGGAAAATTTAGCTCATTTTTGCGCTTTTCTGTGGAAAAGAGAAGCGGCCGCACCATCTCTCTCTCTCTCTCTCTCTCTCTCCACATGAGATCATTAACACAGCAAAGTTAACCATTGCTCATCCCATAAAAACCATAATCGAACTCAGTTTTCAAATATAGCTCTCTCTCCCCACATGAGATCATTAACACAGCAAAGTTAACCATTGCTCGTCCCATAAAAACCATAATCGAACTCAGTTTTCAAATATAGCAGGGGCAGTGGCGCATACCAAAGATCCCATTCCATATAAGGAAGTTTGTTTTTATTTTCGTTTTCTTTTCGCTATATTGGCTCAGTGGTAGGACATTGATACTTCAAATGTAAGGACCAGGACCTTGAACTAATGTGCCTTGCCACTGATCTATCAGCGGTTTGACCTATATCAGGAGGTTGGTAGAAAGATCTTACAATGAGTCATCCAGAAAAATCTTATGCACTGCAGATTGTAAGACAATTTATGTTAAACCCTTTACACCTTCACTGGACAATGTGACGCCGCCTCGGATCCATAAGCGGTGATGGAACGGTGATGGAATTGGTGTAGACAAACTTTAAGGACCCGAATCCTGGATGGATTCTAGTTAGGACCAACTCCGCATATGGGAATTGGCCGAATTCCTCTTAGAACTCAACACCTACGAGCGCTCTTTCCATTGAAGAGAAACACCAAACCAAACATAACAATCTTTATTGAATAATCATGAACTATTCTCCTAATGAAGGGATTACATATTTATATGAAGGGTTGGGCATCCCCTTTCCTGGTAGGACACTGCTTTCCTAAAAAATAAAGGAAAGTAATCATTAACTTGCATAACAGTCCAAATAAAATAAATCTCCTAATGTAAAGATTTCTAAATAAAGCTGATAAGTCCTTAAAAATGCATAATTTCCTCATCATTTTAGAATTAATTAAGGACTTAATCATCAAATCACGGACCATTTTAGTAAAAAAATCATGATTTTATGTTTGTGGGCATCAAAGTTTGAATTCGAGTCAAAACTCATTGAAAAATTGCATTTTCACATAAAATCATGAATTTCTCTATTTTTGGCATTGAAAGTCACAAATTTCTCATTACTTTTTATTTACACATGAAATGATGAGTTTTATTTGCACCATTGATTTATTTGAAGATTTGATAAAATGGTGACATTTTATGCATCTATTTAGTGTGAATTGGGCCCGCATCTTGCATCATTCCTTCCCTATATGAATAGATTATTCTTTGACATTTGTTTTTATTTTTGTAGGGAATTTCAAAAATTGGAACCCGCGGAAGAGATAAATCAAATAAAGAACTAAAGGGGGAAAACCAAGGTTGAAGCTACACATGGGCCCACCTCCATTGCAAGTTGGGAATAAAATTAAGAAGTATATTTTGGAAATCTTCAAACCAATGTGGGACCATGCAAGGAGATTTACAAGACTCTTGTTAGCCAAAGTCATCCAAGATAGAAACCAACTCCAAAAGAGTGCAAGATTTTAGCACTAAGATCTCCTAAAAAATAGGCTTCAAGATGTGAAAGTTTGTAACCCAAAGATTCTCCCAAAGTGGTTGCACGTCCAAGCTCTCCATCCCATATACTTCACAAGTCCAAGATGACATTCCACATGAGTTCAAAAATTTGTTTCAAATCTGAAATTTCAGATTTGAATTAATTCTTAGCCAAAGTGGGCCCAAGGGAGGAAGTTGCATGAGATATAAAGAATCCTACCTTTTATAGGATGGTGTGCCAAGAAATCTAAGAAGCTGGAAAATCCCTTGAAACTCGCCCAAAAACCCTCCTAATCCTAATCCAACTTGGACCCCACACAACTTATCATTCCCAAACCAAAAACCTTGCAACCCAAGATATCAAAAGAATATAAAAGGAGCAAAAATAGGGGCTCACGTGGCATTGCAATTTCCCCCTCCATACCTTGGACGACCAGCAACCCATACTTCCCCTTTTTCATTAATTTTTCTCCATCTCTCTTCCTCCCATCACTACTTCATCCAAGGCCTTCCCTAAGGCATACCACCACTTGGATTTCTACGCCGCCGCTATTGCTACCATCGCTCCATCATCAACCAGCCATCTACTTCTCCCTTGGTGAAGGATTGAAGACTTGAAGATGGGATTATGCGCAAGTCCTATTTTCTTGATGTGTTTGATCTAGGGTAAGGAAAAATATTTTTTTATGTGTTTTGATTAATGTTGGGGAATTACTAGTTTATTGGTTTATTTTAATCTAAAAGACGCAATTAGTGAGGTCAAGGTGTCCCGCCTTGGATCAGCATTGCGTGTTTGTGGGTAGTGACTGTACGCACTTGGTGCGGTGTTTTTGCAGTCCTTTTATTAAATTTTGCCAATATAATGTTGTGATTTCCCATAATAAGAATATTTAGATTTTTTTTATCCTTATTCCTAAATGATATTATTAATGAATTTTTATTTTTAATGCATGATTTATTTGCTTTTATGCAATTGGTGGTTTGATGTCTTTTATGTTTTTGCAGTTTTTAGATTAGGATTTTTTTTTATTTGGGATTGTAATTTTTTAATTTGGATTTGTAATTAAATTTTAATTTCAGTTTCGTAGAGATTTTTTTTTTTATATAGACTTTATTAGGTTAGTACTAGTTTTCCAATAGGACAGGGTTTTACGCGATTAACTACTCCCTGTGGATCGACCCGGTTTCACCGGTCATTACTACAATCGCGGCCTTGCACTTGGGGCTACGATCAAAAGCAAAACTCTCAAATAAGACTCCTAATTGTAACTTAAACTCTCTAATTAAATGGATGTCCAGTTGGGTCAATGGACTTGGCCAAACGGATTGGCCGACCCATGTGTCTAGCCTGAATCACAGTGGTTACTTGGATATTTTGTTACTCACAGGAGTATTTTATTCCCTAAAAAGATCCACAACTTCACCTCTCTACTTAAGTAGATGCTGACTGTAAGATGCCCTTGCATCAATATGCAATGTAGTGGTTCATAGTTGTATGAGAACTGCTTCAGGAACCTGGGCCACCACCAACTTCCACTCATGATGTCAACATCAGTTCAATTTACTAATTTTGATTACCAATCCAGAATTTCACAAAAGAATCAAACATAGAGGTCGAATGCCACTCTATATGGAAATATACTATGAAAAAAGCACAATTACCTAACCTTATATCACTGAACCTCTAAATTTCAGATATACTTGGAAAAGCAATGACTACGGTATGGCACCAGTTCTTGGTTCTCAAATTGAGGCTCACCAATGTTCCACATCAACTTGATGGGAAGTCTGAAAATGATCCAGACACACTGAAAGTAACAAAATGCACATTGATGATTGTGCACCAGAGAAGCACCACGCACACCTTGCCAAGCAAAGTAGATGTAGATAGAAAGATCGTGCGCAGCATTTCTCTTCCTTGACGCAGCTGTATGGATTATCCAGTATTCATCCTTTACCCTCATATTATCATGTAAGCATCCTTGGAAGATATAATTATGGTATACCAAAATGGAGAGAAACCAATTCCAGCCCACATCTAATTCTTGCTCAAGGAATCATAATTCATAAGCCTTAATTGAAGATGAGATCATTCCATATCAGATTTGTCAATTGCTATTCAGAGGGTGTCTATTCTAGAAGAAGGATGTTACTGTTGCATTTGGTCACTCAATACATGAGGCAAATTTTCAACTCAAGTTATTTTATGGCTATATTACCAATAGAGTTGTCCGCACAAATGGCATTTTGTACTTGTGGAAGAATAAGACCCCAACACATGTTAGGTTTTATTTTCTTTTTCTTATACAGAATCTCTCAAAGATCTTAAAAACCAATCAACTGCGAAGGTACAACAATATTTTTATTGTTAATGTATGCAATTTGTGCTTCCGGATGGCATTTTGTATTTGAGGAATAACACCCAACGCATGTTATTATTATTATTTTTTTGTTAAACAGAACCTCTCAAAGATCTTAAACAACCCATCAACTGAGAAGGTGCAGCAACATGTTTATTGTCATTGTATGCATTTTGTGCTTACAGGATGCAGGAGATGTTTCACGTTTGTCTATTCATAGGCCCTTTACTTCCACATTCATACATCCATGGTCTTCTCTTGTTTTTTGTGGTTTTTGCCCCAAACGGAAAAATCAGATTGACACTAACTTCAGCTGCAACAATAAGTGGTGGTTTTGACAAAGATGACCATGAGTGTTCACTAAGCAAAAAATCAACATCATCAACTTAAACGGGCACACAGTCAAAATACATTTGAAAGAGATTAAAATTTCATGAATAGACCACAGCTCCACAATATGGATCACAGGGATCTATTGAATATTATAAGAGTTAGATGGTTGAGGACAAAGCTCCTTCCATGATAGTTAATCCAAATGAATATAGGGCAAATATTTTCAGCTTTTTTTAATCAAAATTTTCACATAAATATCAAGAAGCAAACTATTTGTGTCAAAACTCAAAATCACGATCACATAGTAAATACGTCAATCAAATAGTAAATAATATGTCATACATGATCATTAAAATCAAAATAAGAAAAAAGAATTTTTCATACAGGAAGGAACATGTTAAATTCAAGAAAACTGTATAAACAACAGCAATGACGTAATAAGCTTGTAACTGTCATATGTCGGTGAGAAATGGTAGCAGGAAGTTTCAAGGATAAAGTAGATACCCTTGTGGATTCTTGTACCGCCATTGGAGATGGATCAAGGTCATCTTTAGCTGGTACTATAAGGCAAGGCACCTCAAAACCAGTGTCTTCTCCACGAGTAGCTACTTTCATAAGCAATTCCCTTGCTCTTTGCCATGAACTTTCATCGGAACTACAAATGAGAGGAGTTATATCATTGAATCATGTCAGCATAAAATCAGCAATATGAAATATCAGCTACCAAAAAGAGTGGAGAAGTTTTTGTAATAGAGAAGTAACATAAAAGTGTTGTTAAGTAGTCCCATGCATAGTTTTCAAAATCGGAATAGTATCGAAAATCATTCATACCCATGAATCGAATCGAATCGCGAATCGTATCATGAATCATAGGATTTTTTTATTTTTCTAATAAAAATGAAAATAATTAAAAATTAAAAGGAAAAGAAAAAAGTAACTATTAATAACCATCCATTTTTCCATTTATAGTAGTATAAATATAATAACAAGTCTATCATACAATCATATCTAGAACATCATGACATATATTATTACATATAGTTGAATAAGCTTAAAGTATCAATATAGATTTTTTATTATCTTTAAATCAGAATATAAAAATAAAAGAAAATCCAAACCATCAATCTTACACGGTAGGATATCTCTTAAAGTTAAGAAAGTGTTCATGAAGAAAAAAAACCAAAATAGATTAAAAAAAAGAAGATATAAACAAGCACCATACGGACAGTCCAATGCTTTAGTTAAATGCATGTTCTTTATTCATCTTTAAAACCTTATCAAAGCCGTAAAAAATTCTTATGAGGTTTCGTTAACTACTAAATAACCTTTTAAAAATACAAGCGATAAAAGAAAGAGAGAATAAAGAAAGAAAAAAGGTAAAAGATTATTAATATTAGGTTATTGGCTATAGCCATTCTCGCTTAGTCGAATCGCTTGAATCCTAAGATTTATTTGTAAGTGGGATTCATTATATAGATATGAATCGTTTTCCTTAACATTCGGGATTCGAGATACGAATCGTAGGATTCTGATAACTATGGTCCCATGGATTACCATACCAAGCCATGAAGGACCATCGCAATTCCGTAGAATAGAAGTATTCTACATTGATTAGATAAACTCATATCCTTTCCAGATTGTGACAGCCACTGATTGGGCATGTAATTGATAATGCCACTCATTCATTCATTCTTTATAAGCTATAAATACCCAGGGTTTACCAAAGAAGGGGAAGATCACATCCAAAAGCTTCTCGTGTTTTATTGTATTTACATGTTACGTGTGTCAAGGCTGAGCACTCCACAGGGTGTCGATTGTGTCCATGAGGTCTTGGATTTAGTACAAGGTAACCAACCAAAATGAAACACGCAAAGTTTTTAAAGTTACCGTGGATTGGTGTTTTCTTCCCCTTTTTTTGGGCATAGTTACCATGTATGGTCTTAAATGAACAAACAGAACTAAGCCCAAAGAATAACATGTCTCACACTACCACCTTATTTTAGGGAGTGATATCTATGTCAGACATGGTTCAGCTGTATAAATATGTTATATTCTCACAGTTCAAAATTTATGAAACAGAGAAAAAAGAATTAATATATAAGATGTTTCAGAAGCAAAAGAACTAATATTTTAGTAGTAAAAAATAGAATATTAAATATCATCCGTGTACTTGTATCCTGCATTTTTTATGCAATCCTAGGGTTAGGATGCAAGTGCCGGAGCGCAATTAGGGTTCCGAAGAACAATAACTCGAAGAAGAAACAGTCTCCATCGAAAAATCCACACAAAGAATTCTATTAACTCAATTCTAATATGAGATTACCAATCTCTACAATGCTGTATATATAATAAAAGAAACTTAAGCCCTAAGAAAGCATTCCTAATCTAACTAGGAAACCCAATAATAATCCTATCCAAATTAGAAACAAACTAATCCTAAATGCAATTTCTTAAATAAAGGTCAGATCAAACCTCATAACCGGACTCAAACATGTACAAGGACCCAATACCCAGATGCAAATAACATAGTACAAGACTTGCAAGTTGCAACCAAACTAGGGAACATGCATGGGAACTCCAAAGTTGCACATAGGCGTGTATGTGCAACTTGAGTTGAGTTTACCCCAATCCAACCCACTCAAACAATAACTCCAAACCCAAAACCGACCCGACCTTCAATCTAAGACACAAACCTGAAGTCAGACCCACCTCCAATTCGAATGGAGGTCAAAAGGGTAAGCCCCAATTAACTGGAAAACCCAGTTCCAATCCCTAATTTGAATAAACAGCAACTCAAGCAATCACAAGGAGAAAAGCTGTAGAAATTGCTAATCCACCACTTAAATAATGTTCAATCCCTAGGGAGAGACACTCAAATCAATGGAGACTGAGGGTAACAATTCCAAACCAAGCAATTATATTGAAACAATATGAAAGAAAACAAAGCTAGCGATGGATGTCCATTGTACATGAATACTTTCAGGTTTTCACATTAAAAAAAAAAAAAAAAAACCAAAACTACTACCCAAATTCAAGCAATCATAATCCCTAAAAGGAAAGAAATCCGACTTAATTATTACAAAAATAAAACAAATCAAAGAATAAAAAATATATGGAAAGTTGCTAAATTAACCCAAGATGACTTGGCCGTCCCCTTCCTTGCAGATTTAAGGTCTCTCTGTATGATTCTTCTTAATATTGGCCCCTTGTATTTTATTTTAAAAAGTGACTGTATTTATAAAAGATCATATAGTATAGGAGAGGTATACTGTAACAAAAAAGGCATGAAGCCAAGCCCCACCAAAATAAAGGACCCCAACCCCAACCCAAACCCAGAAACAAGACAAAACTACAAGGGGAACATCTTAACAGAGAATATGACAAGAGGCACCCTCCTTAGCAAGATGATCAGCTTCTGAATTAGCACGACGAAGAATGTGGGAAAAGGTAAATTGGAGGCTTCTAGAAAGATCCAAAATCTCATCCACACCTGCCAGCTTCCAAGGGGATTTAGCAGAAGCTTTGACCCATTGGATTGCACAAAAAGAGTCCCCTTCCACAATAAGGTTAGTGAGATTCAAACAGAGCGCTTCTCTAACGCCAGTTCTGATGGCCAATAATTCTGCCTCATTAGCGGAGCAAACCCCAGCAGCTGCTTGTACTTTTTTTGGTTAACAATTTTCAACATAAAGAATCCCATTCCAACAGTATAAATAAGTTGAATAGGAAAGGGAAACAAAGTTTCATAACTGATCTAGATCCATCTTGTCCTTCAAAAGCTTGGTTTGAACCTCTTGAATGGGCCTCGATTGAGCTAGATCAAGAGACCTCTTGATCAATCAAACCGATCCAAACAAACAAGGGATTAATCAACCACTGGATCCATCAAATCCAGGCCATCCGCTCCTGTGTCAAATTCCGAAGACCCAAAATTAGCCCAATTATTTAGTTTGATATCCCTACTAGTGCTTATCTAAAAATGGAGTCATTCCGCGGGAGAAAATTTTCCCCTAATTGAAATCAAAATATAAAAAAACATAATGGTGTTCTTGATATTCTCAATTCCTTTTTTTTTAATGGTAAATAACTAAATATTCTCAATTCAAAGGGATCCTCCATGAAAAAGGCGAAAACTAAGGGGCGATACTTGACATAATCCCAAAAAAAATGATGCAGATTCGTTATGAGGAAATTAGCTTTAAGTTTTTCCTTTTTGAGTTTAACGGTAGTTGTGAGTATTTTGAGTTCAATGCCTACAGATTTTCGGGAGACCATTTCCTCCTATTTTTCCATTCACACTTTCCCAATACATACTAGATAGAATAACTCAGGAACTAAATATAATTAATGGAAAACACAATATAATTAACCAAAAGAATCATTAATCATGATAATGAATTGTTGGATAGCTACACTAGAAGGAATAATTTGATGGCAAATTGATTGTTGACGGAAACTCTAAATAAGAGCCGAAATTCAAAGCAAACGTGGAAGGTCATTTCCACAGTTTACTAGATTCCCAGTCTCAGATTGGAGATAAGATGTGACCTTCTATAACACTGACAGAGAGGTAGACCCGCTTGCCCACTCACCAGCAGAGGCATCATTATATATCAGCAACTCCTTTCTGCTTCGAGCATTTTACATATATTTTTATGCCATATTTTAGTGTCCATCCATTTCCATGATGAGAGGAATGTGTTTTGTCCCATACAATCTATATCACTTAATTAACAAAACTCCCTCTCATCAGTCAAAACAAAAATAAAAATAGAAGGAAACAACAAAAATCTTTAAAAGAAATTTACTTTTGGAGACTGGAAGTGTCTAACCATAAAAAATAGCCAAGTATACAGGAACTTCCTAGCTAGTACCTGTCATAGACAAATACAGCTATGTCACAAGCTGCCAAGGACTCTTTAGTAGACAGCAGCCTTTCAACACCGTCTTCAGGTACCTCACGCATTATAAGGATGTTTTTTCTTGTACCCTTCATAGACAAGGTAAAACATACCATTAAAAAACAGGTAAAAACATACACTTAACCCCAAGAAAAGGAATTAACAAGGAGTGAAAGAATACTTCGTTTAAAGGTAAAAAGGGCAAGCCAAATTACTGATAATATAATTCAATAAAGTAATACTAAAGGCTGAGTGACAAGAACAAGACAGGTTTAATAGAACATGTACTGCTAGATATGATAGAATCAACAAAGGAACCATTAACAACATGGTTCGAGTTTCAGATCAAACCACCAAAAATTTCTCGAAATAAACATTCACAATCTTTTTTTACAGTTCAGGTAAATCTTCCCATACAGATAAAAAAAAAAAGAGCCTTGCCACAAAAATCAGCAAACTATTTTCTAGTAAAGAATTTTGTTTCTACCATCTTAACTTCAAATCCACTACAGCCCTTCCAGAATCTGGGGGAATACAACCAGAATTAGGAAATCAAATGTTAGTATAAAGACAATTACTGATCTGAAAAAAAAAAAAAAGGTATAAAGCACAGATTATTAGTCTCAACTTTTGTGCATTTAAATGTAATTCAGGCATTTGGATACACTCCCATGCAGCCTCTCACATGCACATGCACACAAACAGACATATATGGCATGTGGATATACAGCCATGCAGTCTCTTACAGACACACAATTTAAATATATATATATATTTTAATATATATATAGCTAGAGAGAGAGAGTATTGTATGCTTCTTCACATGCAACTTACCCCTTGCTGCTCAACAACATTCGCAGCAAACCGCTCAGTAGTTGTTGCAGTATGTTTTTCAGAGAAGGGCCTGCATTTCAAATAAAAAATAATTAGAATCATGATTTATTAAAAGAAAAGGTATCAGCATCCATGACAAAGGCATTTAAGCAAATGTGAAAGATAACCAGAAACAGAACAATAGAGAAATGTTCATAACTAAGACATTAGGAAAAAGTCAGCTCAGATAGTGTTCAGTGTTCACGATATTTATGATAGAAGCAACATTTGTAAATAGATCGGAGTTGAACTGAAACAATCAAGCTGACGTGTATAAGAACCAAAAGCACCACACCTTCCAATGAAAGCATTCAGCAAAGCAGACTTTCCGCCTTTTCTAGGGCCAAATACATAGCACTGGAGAATATTCCTCTGTGACTGTTGTTTGTTGCGATCCAACCTCCTTCGCCTGGTTACATTGAGTGCTGAAGCAGGGTCACCAGCATATCCAATGTAGATCAAATTAGCTAGACTAGCAGCTGGATCTAACAATGTCATGAGAGCCCACTGCAATAACAGAGATTTTCTCAGGTCTACATGCCAATACAGTTTAAACAGAAGAAAATTTCATTTCAACCAACACAGTAAGCAGGAGTAGACCACTCTTAAATATATAGAAGAGTAGGGGAAAATTTTATGACAGAATTACAATATTGAGAGAGAGAGAGAGAGAGAGAGAGAGAGACCTATGTTGCACATGAGGCCAATAAACATTTAACAACAAAGATAGTAACACAACATGATCTTTTTTGTGAATTAAAAAAAAATAGCATTCATAAATCAAAATATATGTGGGGAATGTTTTGTGCTCCTAAGAGTAGACTGCATGCTTCTCATATGTCATGACTTGCACATTGCAGGTAACTTGTACCTTCTTTCCCAATTAATAAATTATGCATTGCTAAATTGTCTATTCAACTGAAGTGAAACTATTGCATAATATAATATGTGGGTTACCTCCTCAATCCACAGTTCCGATACATGGAAGGAAATCAAGATATAACTCGGGTCCTGCCGACCTTTGTACTGTTAATAAAGATGAGTTTTTTGCTCTCTTGACTGGCCGCCTTAGAGAAGCCTCTTGTCGCAGCTTACTTGGCTTGAGGGTGGAAGGTGATTCTTCTTGTACTATTCAGTGGGCTTCCAGAAAGGCAAATCTTCCATGGTAGTTGGCAGACACTTCTGAAGAAGTAAAGGACCTATCTATAAGATTTCTTCCTTAAATCATATTAACCGCAGTACTAATGGGGAGGCAGATGGCTGGCTAAAGAAGGAATTGGGAAGCCAGACTTGATCCTTTCTTCGACTTCTGCCTTGCCTTCCTGATTTTTGGTTTTCTTTCAGTCTTGTATAGGTGCTGTTTTTGCATGACCTAGCTTGTTTTTGTTGCTGAGACTTTTTTGGTTCAGTATAGTGCTCTTATACTGAACAGAGTCTGTGACTCCTCTCTCTCTTTTTTAATGGATTTCAGTAAATCTTTCAAAAAAAAAAAAGAAATATCTGATGAGGCACGTGTGGGTCTAAAGAATGTTATTCAAAGGCTTGCAGCAAATAACGATGAGGCATGTGAGACCATCAACCAAGTGAACAGATTTTTAGTGTTAATAAGATAATGAATAATAAAGCTCATGTATTCTTATAAGATTTATATATACAATAACAGAATGGAGAGGTTTTTGGGCAACCTGTTGCTAGAAGAACCATCACGAAATCATATTCCATTAATGGATATGAAATAATAACTTCATTTTTTATAAGAAAAGTTAATTAATCTCCTTTTGTTTGAATTTCAGCTGAGTGCTGGATGAACTACAAAGAAAGTGCTCCGAACACTGAAAAAAAAAACAATAAAGGCCCTTAGTCAAATAGCAGCAGTGTCAAATTGTGAGATGAATTGGAGCACTTTCTCCTTTATTCACACTAGACCAAGGAACTGGCCGAGTGCGCAAAAGTAAAACAAATTGGTCTGTATCCACTACAACCTCAAGCTCTAGAGCCAACGCAGCCAGATTAGTGGAAGGACCCACCCATACATAGGCACCTTTAAATAAAACAAGCACTCAAGCGTTCTACATAATAAAAATTTATTGAATTCCATAAGATAGATAGTGGGGTCTGGACGTCCTCCCCATGGATGCAAATGGGTCAGATCTCAGGCAGAACCATGGTGCATCCGGACTTGGATCCATTTTATAATCTGGATCTGGATCCGACATGGAACATCTTTTTGTATCCAATTTCGAATTCAACTTAAAACACGAATCCAGTTCTGAATCTGGATCCAAAATCAGATGTATATTGCATTAGTATAATTGGATAAAAAAGCTTAAAATAAATTATTAAATATAAAAGTAGGTCTAACAAATGATATACAATTAAACTTAAGTAGACTCTCAAATATAAATATAACTCAAACCACGTAGGCCCTTAAAACCTACATGAGTTTTTACATGTAATTGCAATCTTCATGTATTCGAAACCTAGGGCCGGAGCATACTAGGATCCAGTTTTGGATCCTATATGCATGGATACAGAACCGAGATTCTCCCGGATCTTTCAGAACCGCTTTATTCAAATTTGGAGACTCAGGATACCCATTTGAAAATCCCCAACACACACACACACACCCCTCCACCAACCAACCAAAAAAAAAAACTCTTTCTCCCTTTTTCTTTCCCTTTCCTAGTTTGATTAAAATTCCGAAACTTTTCAACAAGAAAAGAAACTAAATCTTCGAATTATAAGGTGCTTGATTTATTAGGTCTCCCTCACTAGAAACTCATTGAAAATTGACTAAACTCCTAGTAGACTGAAAATTCCCACAGTAAGCAGCTGGTCCTATTGGGCCTACAGGCTGGGCCCAATGAGACTGGGTTGACCGATTGGTTATGGGTCTGGGCTGGAGTTCCACAGATGTCCTCTTGGGTCGAATATCCACTGTACAAACCTTCAATTTTCTTGTTGATCTTCATTCTCTTTGCACGGTTTGAAAACTTTACTTGATCTTTTTCCTCGAACTAGAAGTAGAATGGAGGCGTCACTTTTTTTAATAGTCAAAGTTCACATGGATGCAAAATTGAACCACTGGATGTTCCAATTGTAGAATTTTACCATCGGATCACAAACTTTAACTATCCATCATTCTCCCCAAAGATGAAGTCAATGTGAGGGACTTCAACAAATGGATCTTCTTGTGAAACCACTGGAACAACTGATTTGTTCTTTGATGATCCATATGGCTCTTCCGAAATTGTCATTACAGTCAGATCCATTGGATGATTAGGGTTGTTGCTAACTAGATTCAAGATGTCCCTTTCCCCTTTTCTTCCATTGTCATGTGCATCTTTTGATCAACACTGTCCATCGAAATTTGGCCTGTTTGTCTTCTAGTTCTTCTGAAGTACGATCAATAATAGGGTTTTCCATGTTGTTTCATCTGATTTTGTCATGAAATCGTCTGCCCTTTGGTCTTTTCTATGTCATCCTCAATATCTTCTGCCTTGGTTTTCAGCTCTTTTGGTAGATTCATGACTTCCTTTAGTTCTTTCCTTTGCTCTTTCACTGATTCTTCTTGCTCATGATTCAGAATTTTCACAGTTTTTTTTCTAGTCCATTATGGAAAAAAGTTGGAGTATTTTCAGATTTAGCATTTAAGTCCAAAATTGGTGGTGATTTCAGCCTCAATTTGAAGAGAGTTTGTGAGAAATTTTGAGGCTCTTGGTTGGGTATGGGTTTAGGTTGATTTGGAATGGAAAGTGGAGGACTCTGATGTGTTTTTGTGGTTTGGATTTGGGGTTTTTTCTAGAGTGACGAAAATTGAAGGAAAATCAGGAAAAAATAGAAAAAAGGGAAGACGAAGAAGATCAACTTGTATAGGGCGGGATTGATAAGGGTTTGAGGTAAAATTTGAAGGGGAATTAAGGGTAAAGATGAGGGTTTGACTTTGGGAAGGATTTAGGGTTTGCTGGGACTGAAATTGAATGGGGGAAAAACTATAAGTATTTTCGGAGGTTTAAGGTCAAAATTAGGGTTGGATTGGAGCCCAATTTGAAGGGATTTTGTGGGGAAAACTTACAAGTTAGGTATGGGTTGGGGTTAATTTGGGACGAATAACTGAAGGTTTTGATGAGTTTTAGAGAGTTGGGTTTTGGGGTTTTATGAAGTGACGAAAATATAACAAGAAAATTTGGAGAAAAAAAAAAAGGAAAATAGATGAGCTGAAAGAAGAAGAAAATCAACTTGACCCACGATCCACCAAGGATTTGGATCTGATACCTGATCAGACGCTGTCAGATTAGTGGAAGGATCCCTCCAAACATGGGCTCCTTCAAATAATACAATCACTCAAGGATTCTAATTTGATTCAAATTCCCCAAATCCTCTCCAACAAGAAAGGATATTATATCTCCTATTTTTTATTCATTTTTAAGGTCACTTGATTTATTAGGTCTCCTACACTAGAAACTTGCTGAAACAATCAAACTAAACTCCTAATTGACTCACAATTTCCACAATAAACAGCTGGTCCTATTGGGTCTGGGGTTTGGGCGCAATCGGGCCACGGGCCATGTCAACCCATTGGTTTATGGGTATATGATGCATCAAGAGCCAACAATGAAGAAGAAGAGAGTTTGAGGATTAGCAGGATTTAACTTGTGTCCAATTAATTTGAACTACATTTTTTTCACAAGCGGATGACGTACTCACAAAGTGGCTGGAGGATGCAGAAGAGTCAGTACTAGATGGTGATTCACAGCTCGCTACACAAAGGGCATGTTTGTGTACACACCCTTTCCGCAGAAGGAGGAAATTGCCACGTCAGCAAATTCCATAGAAATGAAAACCTCGGAAAAGGATTTCCGCAAAATTTAGAAATTCATGTTTGGTGCGGCTGTAGATTCCTAATAGAAAATCTAAATTTCTTATTTGGTGATATAATTTTTTAAAGAAAAATAATATAACATATATATTATTTATTTAACATTACATAATAATTTATATAAAGAAATAAAAAATGAAAGAATTATAGGGTTTTTGGGTCGAAATGGACGAGTGAGGAAAAAAAGGGAGAAGTTTTCCGAGGAAATCCATTTCCCATACCCCTCCATGGGAAACCCATTTCCACAATTATCAAGGAAAATGCTGACGAGACAGGAAAGATTTTCCGCGGAATTGTTCCGCACCAAACGCCGGAATTGTTCCGCACCAAAACCATCCACTTTTCTGCGGAAAAGTGTTACACAAACATGCCCAAATAGAGAATTTGACTGGAGAAAGGCCAGAGCCAGTGAGAGCCTCGGAACGGCAACAGGAGATACATCAAACATATGAACAAAGGCCTGACCCTTAGGCAAAGGTGGACCCACTTGTAATTACCTGGGGGCTGAACCCCTCCACAACTTGTAAAAAGCCAATAGGGCCTTAAAGCCCGTTTGGCCCAACCCCCAGTTAAAAAACCCTTCAAGTCCCCCCACCCTCCTTCCATGATTCCTAAAGAGAGAAAAAAACACAAAAACGAGACTACTCCTTTCTTTCTTTTAAAACTTCCCCAAATTGGTAGAAATCCCAAATCGTCTCTGGCATCGTCACCGACGACACGCGCTGCTGCCATCTTCTCCGGTGGGTATCCCTCTCTCTCCCTCTCCCCCCAACACACTCTCTCGCGGTCTCCTTTAGGGCAGGGTTTTTCCCTTCATTTTTTTTTTCAAAATAACAAATCTTTTATTTTCGAAAATCGAAATAGAAAATATTAGTGAAATAAAATTGGGATTTGGGATTGAGGTAGTAATGTGTCATGCTGTGAGTGTGGATTTTTATTAGGGTTTTCTAATTGTAGATGAATCTATCTATGTCTGTAGATTCCAACCTTTCAATTTTGATGTGATGATGTCCATCTTCTTGAATGATATTGCAACCATTTAATTTTGTTGAAGTAACTGATTCAGATTGGGCGATTTAAATGGGCATGTTTGTTTACGTGGATTTATGTACCTAATTGTTTGTATGGAACTTGAATACACATAGGATTCGTTGATGGATGGGTCATGGGTGTATTTGTTCGCACACAATTTGAATACATTATACATATAAGTAATTTATTCAAATAGCCATGCTTGTTCGTATGAAATTGGAACCCATAGGAAGTACTAATTTAGTTTGATTTACTGTATGGAGGAAGTAATCGATTCATATGGGTTGTTTGTATATAGGAAGCAATCGATCTTTTTTCCTTTTAAGGCAAAATTATATTAAAGAAAACAAAGACAAGAAGGTATGTACACCTTCATGAATTTTGGGTATTTTTTGGTGGCATGGGAGGATTTTGATTATTTGATAAGCTCCCATAACCATCGAGGGCATTTGTAAATACGACTTTTGATGACAGAATGTCATTTGACGTAATTGGTTTTTTGGAAAATGCAATACATTCTCTTTTGTCATTGCTAGTGTGAAGAATGTACAGTGAAATGATGATTGACTTTTCAATAGACCAAAGTCAGCCCCCCTCAATCAAAAATCCTGAGTCCGCCACTGCCCTTCGGAAGTGCAGGATGCTAGTGAGGAGAGTAACTCTCACAATTCATCAAAGGACTGTCTCGTGGCTCTCCTGTAGATCCTGCACGAGGTGGTGGCAGTTATAGAGATGACGACCTGATTATATATGAGCCAATGGAGCCGTTTATTGATGCTGTTGATCTCGACCCGAGCCGTGGCTGCCAAAGACATGTCCCGCAAACTAAATCCTCACAATTGAGTATACGAAATAGAAAATAGTGCTAATAGCTATGGGGGGCAGAAGGTACTACTGGGGGTGATGCCGACCAGATGTAGGCCACGTATATATGCTATGACTGGCAGCCGCAATATGCAGCACCACAACTTGTTGGGTGGGTTTGGGGGGTAGGGTGTTTACTGTTTACTACAGCTAGCGACCGCCTACAACTATGAACCCCCACAATATTATTATGACAACCCATATCATCTCAATCTATGGAGAACCCATTATCATTTTAGTTCTTATTTCCACCACCATAAGCAGAAGGAAGTAGAGCAAAGGAGGGTTTTTTTCTCCCAAAAGGTAAGTACTCACGCGCACAAACCATCATTGCTATAGTCAGGGATTGATCCCTGGTTGTTTCTATGGAAGGGAAGTGCCTCATGGCCCTCACCAACTAAGCTACCAGTGGATTGGCTAGAGCAGAGTTTGATTACTATAACTCTCCTTCCAGAAATGATGGTGAAGATCTTATCAAGCCTCAATGACACTCCACATGGTATTGAGAGCTTAAGCCTCCAACCAAGTATACACCAATCCTGGAAAATGTTCATTGCTCTCTCATAGTGTAATTTAATTTTCTTGTAAGTTCACTGTTGTAACTTGTAACTTGTTTGCAAGTCATGACTTACTTGATACTTGATACTTGAGTACTTAACTACTTGTTACTTAAGGTAAATAATAATTTAAGATATTTATGCTACTTTCAACACATGCATGTAAATCTATCATTAAATTAGAACAAACTTCAAACAGTTTCTAACAAGACTGTTATTTTGGTTTATAGTGTGCATTAATGGAAGTTAACAACATTGTATTCTAGCATTTCCCAATATTCTAGTTTTTTTTTTCCAATTTTTTTGGGGTAAAAAAAAAACTCACGTTGCGACAGATAGCGATGGATGCAAATCGCACCTGGACTTCGCATCATATCATTTTTCCATCATACCGCGAAGGAATTAAAGGAGCCATTGATGATGAGAATGTCAAAGAAGATTTTCTGAATAAACCTTATTTGACGAATATGTAGAAGATGAATGTCATGAAATAAATTCAAAATTCAAATAAAGACACAGTTGAGCAAGTGGAGATGGCTGAGAATCAAATTGCGCCAGAACTTGTGCCAAAGCTAGAATGCAAACCAGTGTTGAGAAATTTGTTTCGGTGCCTGTTTTGGTTTGGTGGCCAAACCGAAATATTTCAGCTAATTCAGAAATTCAGTGAAATATTTCAAAAAAAATAAATATATTATTACTTATGTAAAAAATATAAACTATATATTAAAACTTTAAATAATAGATAAAGTAATACATTTAATTTATTCTATAAACTATGGCTAGACCATTTTTTTATTTTATATATATGTGTGTGCATGTGTTTTTGCTACGAAATGGCTAGAGCCAATTTTTTTTTCCCTACACAAGATTACTGGCTAGGGAGTGATAATTATTAAGAGGACGTTTGTTTTTTTCATTTACATATGCAATTGAATCACATGGGTAATGGATACACATAAATCATGTTTGTTTGGTGTGATTTTGATTCACACGTGTAAAGTAGCTATGTAAATGGTGTGAAACATAGCCCCTTTTGTGCCTTAGATTTTCACACCTCAAGAGGTGTGAAAATGTTTCACACACCACTGTTACAAGGCGGACTGCTACAGTGCCATTATGAGCAGTCCGCCTTTTTTTTTATTTTTATTTTTTGGGCCCCACTTGTAACATCCGGACCATTCATTCTCTTAAGAAGCTCAAACACGGCCATGTGTCCAATTTTCAACCGTTGATGATACATGGAGGTTGAGATATCATCAACATAATCATAGCCGTTGGATTAATCTATTGTTACTAACATACCCAGTCCGCCTTTTATGATTTTTTTGTTTTTCTGAGACCCACCTGTAAAATCAGGACCGTTCATATTCTTCAGAAGCTCAACCACGGCCATGTGTCCAATTTTCAACCATTGATGATGCATGGAGGTTGAGATATCATCAAACAATATACAACGTATTGTTACTAACATACCCAGTCCGCCTTTTATGATTTTTTTAATGTTCTGGGCCCCACCTGTAAAATCAGGACCGTTCATATTCTTAAGAAGCTCAAACACGGTCATGTGTCCAATTTTCAACCATTGATGTTGTTTGGATGTTGAGATATCATCAAACAATCTACAACCTATTCATAGATTCACATGTGTAACAAACAGTGGAATCTGATCCACATGTGATTTACATATGCAAATGACTCACATATGGGTCATTTACACATGTGAATCACTTTCACACGAAACAAACGACCCCTAAACATGGGGACCCAGAATATGTACTCAACCACAAGTGTTGGTGCCTTGGTGGCCCACTTATCAACTAAATGATGTGTTTCTCATGTGGGCTTCGAGGATCCTAAGGATGAACTCGATAAATATAAGAGGTGAAGGTGCCTTTCGAGAAGCTTCCATCAAAATGCTCTCTAGGGCAAACGAAACAGAAGAAAGAAAGAAGAAAAAAAAAAAAAAAAGAGAGAGAGAGAAGCTGATGGCAATGCGATGCCGAATTCGGCGAGCAGCAGCGGCGGCGGTCGGCATCATGACAGCAACTGTGAGCAGCAACAGCGACAGCGATGGCTAGGGCTTCGAACCAGGTACTCTCTCTCTCTCTCTCTCTCTCTCTCTCTCTCTCTCTCTCTCTCTCTCTCTTCTTCTTCTTCTTCTTCTTTTTTATTTTTTCCCTGCAACCAGTGGCCAGCCCCTTCGTATCTTTTTCTTTTTTTAATTTCTGGCCAAAATTCACAGAAATTCCAGATTTCAACCGAATTGGTCTGAAATCTGGACCGAATATTTCTCAAAGAGCAGTTCGGTTCATTTTCATGTTCGAACCAAAATTGTTCAAAGATTTCGTTCGAACCGAACGAATCTCATAACATTGATGCAAACCCATAGGTGTGACTCTAGAAGCTTCTCCTAAGTCTGAATACATTGATCCATTTTGGGAAGCCGTACAACGGCAACAAGTAGCATCCAAGCGGGTTCAAAAAGTTGCGAGTCAAATTGAGAGCTCAATTTTGGCAATTGGGATATCAGCTCTATGGCAACACGAATACAATTTAAAGAGAAGGTTGGAAATTCAAGGTCCACAACAGAAGCGTTGCAAGAAGGGAGAGCAACGGAATGAATTGCATTATTAAGAGTTTACGACACAAACTTGAAGGCGAGTTCTTTTCGACCGGACAAGAATGATGTAGAATGGATTTTTTATCTTGACTTTTTAAGGACAAAGACTATGTGGAGCAAATCGAGCATCACAAGAAGGCCAGCAAGGGTTCAAACCATAATTGACGAAGAATTGGGAGCGAAACAGTCTCCAATATTTAAAGGAGTATGATTTCAGGGGCAGTTTTGGAAAAACACAGAAAAAACAGAGGCCATTTTTTAAATATCAGAAATTCTCCAACCTCAAACAGGGCAGGAACTGTGCTGCTTTTGGGGCTGAAGTTTGGTGGGCCAAATAGGGTTAGCCCATGAAAGAGTTACACCATAAGGGTCGCCCAAGGCCCCCTTTTCAATTCGCTGGGTGCATGACATCATAGCATAGACCACGTGGGGCCCACCGCCCACGACAGTTTTTGTGCTGGCTGTCTGGGACATCCAGCAACTTCGATTTCCCTTTGTTTTTGTTTTTGTTTAGCATTTAACTATGATTGACAGTCTTGTTAGCAATAGTAGGAAAGAAGAGTTGTATTAGGAGTCTTTAAGAAGCTTTCTTAGGGTTTTATCACTTTATGGAGGGTTTCAGCAATATATAAGGATGTATGGGGGTCGACAGTCTCAACAACCATTTGAGTTAACTTAGTCAAGTCGTTAACTTAGTCAAGTCCTGTCCACATTTTAAAAGTTGGTTTGGATGCTTTGTATCAATTTAATATTATTAAGCATCTATCCTTTTCTTTTATACCCATAAACCACCTCATTAGAATCCCTACAAATATTGCACCAAAGAACGGCATTTTGATTAAACCCTCAACAGCTAATAATAGCAGAAAGACTAAAGTTACTCTGAAAGCTCTTTAAAAGGTTAGTCCCATACCAAAATCCAATTAGTAGTTTCTTTGAAATGTGCTTTTTCAATTTTGGGAAGAAAAGAAAATAAAAGGAATCAACAAGAAGTTGAGTCACTTTTGCGTAAATTACAAATTAGTAGATTTGAACCGACAAGAGAAACTAGCAACATTCAAGAGTTGGGACTTCATGAGTTGATTTGCAAAACTCAGAGCAATTGGCATACACATTCTCGGTTCCCTCGTTCATCACAAATGAAACAGACTCACACGAGTGATTCAATGAAATTGAATTGAAAAACCACTGTCACAACTCGCAAATCCAAGATACAATGACTAGATGAGAATTTCTCAAGGTTCGATGAAAGATTATCTCACAAATAAGGAAAAGCATGTTCAAACTCAATGATGACACTGACTAGTTAAACTTGGAACTTCTACATTGTTTTGGAAAACATGAAATTGGACACATCAACATTGCACTATCAAATGAGATGAGATTTCAAAATTGGAAGAAACAAATTAATGCCAACAATCCATGAAAATTAAGTGTAAGCAGACAAAGCACATATAAAAATACATACCTCTGACAAAAACCCATCAAGTGATAATCCTCCCAACGCATTCTTTTCAGCAGCATCTTTGTAGGGATCTTCGGTCCAAGGACTATATTTTGGAAAAAAAATTAACAATATTAGAATAAAATGTAACTATGTGCTGCCAATGCATATAAATATCATATCAATAACAATGTTGTGCATGGCCATTAAAAAACTGCAAACCAATAAACACAAATTAAGTAAACATCATATATAATTTAGTCCAAGATGACACCAGAAAACCATACATCCACACCTGAAACTAGGTAATCAAAAAGTAAATGGTAGCAAAAACCATCTCTATGAAGCACTTATCATGGAGAAACATTTTAATCATTGACTCACAACATCATCATTGAAATGAGTAACTATATTTTCAAAAGATCATATAGGGCTTGTTTGTTTGCATCAAAAATACAAAGGAATTCATGGTGAAGGATATAAGCTGGAGATGTAGAGAGGACCTTCATTTTCTATGTATTGAATTACTAGAGTGATGGCCGGGTATTCATTTCCCAACTTCCCTTGATTCTATTTCTATTAAAAAAAAGAAGGAACAGTTTACTCATTTTTGGAAATTCACCTTTGATCACTTTTAACCACTTTTTCTTAGAAATGGATACAATCATTTTTTTAACCACTTATGGCATAAAATCCTATGTATTCAGTTCCTATGTATTTTAATGCAAACAAAAAGGCCCTTGGTAACCCCCGGAAGCATGAGTGAGACATTCAAAGGATCCAGACTCTGTAATACCTCCCTCCTTCCCTCCCTCCCTAACTCTTATTTCACTTAATTTTGGGGACATCCCATAGAAGGTGAGGGCATCCATCTTGAGTGCTTCAGATTTTCAATAGATGGGCCCATCTATGGACTTATACTACCATCACTCACTGGAAGCATGTATGAGACATTCAGAGGATCCAGATTCTTTAATCCCTCCCTCCCTCCCTCCTTGTTTTCTCCATATTCCATTCTTGTTTTCTCTACTCAGTTGATGGAAAAGTCGACTCCCCTCCATCCCTCTCATATTCCTTTCTTGTTTTATCCACTAAATTGATGGGCCCTCCGCCCCTGATTAACACAAATTTTGCACTTTCACATGCCTCCCCACATGTGCACACAACCCGAACATAAACATAAAAGATCACATCTCCAATGAAACCAACAGACAACTCTACTCCCATTAGCATTAAACCATACCAGTATCAAACTATCAATATTACTATGTCAATGTATAATAGACTACACTACATTCTATAATGCATATAGAACTAAACACTTTTTAAGTAGAACGATGATGGACAAGTTATAAACTAAACTCAACCAACGCCATAGATAGAAGTTCAGAAGTGGATTCTGGATTCAAGTTGAACATAGGGGCAGCAGGCCGACAGGGAGTGTCAAATGGGATGGTTGTTATTTTTTTAATTTTTTGTAAACAAATGGGAAGAATTAATCTCTGTTTTCATAGATAATATGCTGGAATGCACTTTTGCGTATTGGCTGTGAGCACCTTTCTCTTTCTTTGGGGAGGGAAGTCTTTAAATGATTTTATCCATTATTCTAGCAGGAGAGACATGGGAAGCTGTTTTGGTTTCGTGAAGTTCGGGAATAGGAGGATGGCCATGAGAGATGTAGAAGCCATAAACATGGCAGCAGTTTGGAGGAAGGAGGCTAGTAGTGATGGTGGCTATTTATTTTCCTTTTTTTTTTTTTTCCCTGTGATATCAGAGGGGAAGGGGATTTCCATTTCCAGGCCAGATAGGGCAGGGTGGAGGATCATTGCAGCCAGCTAAGGGTGTCAAACAAGTACTTGCGACTTCAAGGAGACTTGATCTAGAACAGTAGGGGAATTTTCACTCTTCAGTTTTTTTTTTTCCCAACTTCCCAAGGTTGTTAGTGCCCTAGGATTTTCATCAGGTATCATTTTGGTGGATCTGTCAAGTAAAGTTCCACAGTGATCATGGAGTGATTTTACACTAATTAAGGTGCTAATTTGATACAGTTTTCTGTGCTACAGTAAATCAGGTCGATGAACTCTTCCATGCAGTAATAAATTGTTTTTTTTTCTTTATGAAGTTTTTTGCACCACAGTAAATTGATTGTGAGCAGTTCTTCATACAGCAGTAAATCAGTTTTTTTTTTTTTCAATAGAGCAGCTGTGAGCGGAATTGACCGGCTTCCCTTTTGTAGTAATGGAATCAAAGGTTTGCAGGAACTGTGCAGATGCCCCTCTCTAGACAGCTATCCAATCATTGCTCGATTATCCTTCTTCGATAAGGTAACATTGGGGCCAAAGCCCTCCAGATTCAAAAGCTGTTGGCTTTTACAATAGGAATTCTAGGCAAAGGCGCAAGAATGGTGGTCTCAAATGGAGGTTCACAGGTATGCAGGATTCAAACTCTCCAAGAAGCTTAAGGAGCTTTAAAAGAAAGATAAAGGAATGAATAGGGATGTCTTTAACAGAATTAATACTTCTCACAGAGCATTACCTGGGGAGGTTGTGGAGTGGGACAGACTGGAGAAGGAAAGAGGTTGAATCAAGAGGAGTTAGTGGCTAGGCATGCCGTGGTAAGCAAGTTGTGGGCCTTGGACAGAATAGAAGACATATGAAGACAAAAATCTAGAACAGTTTGGCTTAAGGGGACATGAACACTAGATTTTTTCATAAGACGACGAATATGAGGAATAGAGTTAATCATATTGGGAAACTTAGGAGGGGCCAAAGTTTCATTGATAAGGCAGAGAAAGTGAAAAGTGAAGGAGACAGTAAAATATTTAGAAAATTTGTATGCGGGAGAGAAGTTCCAGAGACAAACATGAGATTGGGTGGCATTTCCAGCGATTTTGCCTGATCATTTGGTGAGGTTGAAAAGGGAATCTGAAGCAGATAAAATTTATATAGGTTTGGCTAAGTGCATTGGGGATAAAGCATCCTGTCCAGATGTTTTCAATTTCTCCTTTATAAAAGCAGACTACAGTTTTCTTAAAGAAGACTTTTTGAGCGGTGCTCTCAGAATTTCATTGTAGGAATAAACTGAGTATGGAAATGAATCTTACATTCATCAATCTTATCCTAAGACCTTAACCCAGTGGAAGTGCATGATTATAGAGTAGCATGTTGATGCGGATTGCGAAGGAGTGTGAGAATCTATCATGGTGTAGTGATAGTGCATGAGGTTTGAGATTTTTGGATGATTATATCTCTTTATTATTTTTTCAATTCTTTTTTTTTTTTTAATGGAGACTGTATTTCATTGCACAAAGGAACTGTACAGTATAAGACACAGATATTGGACTAAAAAACCCCAAAAAATAAGGGGAGAGCAACCAAAAAAAAGAAAGGAGCTAAGCCCCCAAACATGCGGGCAACAGCCCCCAAAAACTAATTGCAAAGACCATTGAACAAAAAAGGTCAGAGCAGTTTTAAGAACTCCCTCTTTAGCAAGCTTATCAGCTTCTTCATTGCCTGAATGCTTGATCTGCTGAAAGGAGACATTCAATCCCCAAAAAGCTGGATCACCTCTTCAGTGATATCTGAAAGGCACCAGAGAGGTGCAGAAAACTGAGTCGACCATTGAATGACACAATAGGCCCCTTTCAACAAGTAACCGCTGAGGATGAAGGCTAGACGCTTCTCAGAGGCTGATGTTAAGTGGAAGCAATTCAGCTTTGTTAATTGAGCAGAAACCAGCTGGACTCGAGTAAGAAAGAAAGAACAGTTCCTTCCTCATCACGGATAACACCCACCAAACATGCCAAACCAAGATTCCCAGAAGCACTACCATCAAAATTAAGGTTGAGAGCACCTCGAGAGGGAGGGCACCATCTAGGGGAAATCTGCAGGTGGTGAGGGTTAGAAAAGGCTACTTCCTTCCAGTTATGAATAATGGAATTTACTAAGATACCTTTGAAAAGAGGAAAAGGAGAGACCCAAAGAGCAACTAAATACCCCACTTTCACGACTAATTTACTATCTTCAGAAAATTTTCCTTGAAAACACCTCAAATGTCTCTCTTTCCAAATAGCCCATATAGTCGCCAAGAAGGGAGACATTCAACATCATCCTTAACCTCTTGGATCCCACACCTAACCTCCAAAATGCAAATAGAGATGGAAGGGAATGGGGGATTGGACCGAGCACATGGAACCAAGGATGTAAATGCTTCGTATCGGCCGATATATCGGGGGTATCGGCCGAGACCGATACGCCACAAAGGATTTATCGGCCGCCACGGGTTATCGCACCCGTGGCGGCCGATACGACGTGGGGGGGTTTTATGGACTTTTTAGGGTTTTTCACCCTTCTCTTTCATCTCTTCCCCTCTATGGTTGCTGTTTTCACCTCTTTGTGGTCCCAAGTGTCTCCCAAATCCCTCTCTTCAAGATATCTTGCCACCAAATCACCAACAATCCATTATTGAAAGAAATCTAAAGATTCAAAAGTCAAAACAAGATTCTTCATTAAGGTATATGTGATTTTGTTTTTCAACTTTTGAGATTATCATTTATCACTCTCTAACTACTATGAATCACAACATAATGGCATCATTGTGTTGTTTTATTGTAGATCCATGCTTCCTTTTGATCTTGCATGCATATCTTTTGTTTTTTTTTTATATATTGTTATTTTTATTTTCGGATTTATGTTATTTAAAAAATAAAAAATAAACATTATCACTTATGGAAAACTCATGAAACAACTTGAAAATAGCTTCATATTGTTAGATCTATGTTTCCCATAGATCAAATCAACACATTTTGAATGTTTATTGATTTTTCTCTATTTTTTATTTTCGGATTTATTTATTTTTTGAAAAAAAAAATGTGAATACTCATGGACAACCCATGAAACCACTTGGAAATTGTCTGTAAATGATAGATCTATGTTTCCCATAGATCAATCCATCACATTTTGAATGTTTATTGATTTTTATCTATTTTTTATTTTCGGATTTATTTATTTTTTGAAAAAAAAAATGTGAATACATGGACAACCCATGAAACCACTTGGAAATTGCTTGTAAATGATAGATCTATGTTTCCCATAGATCAATCCATCACATTTTGAATTTTTACTGATTTTTCTCTATTTTTTATTTTCGGATTTATTTATTTTTTTGAAAAATAAAATGTGAATATTCATGGACAACCCATGAAACCACTTGGAAATTGCTTGTAAATGATAGATCTATGTTTCCCATAGATCAATCCATCACATTTTGAATTTTTATTGATTTTTATCTATTTTTTATTTTCGGATTTATTTATTTTTTGAAAAAAAAAATGTGAATATTCATGGACAACCTATGAAACCACTTGGAAATTGCTTGTAAATGATAGATCTATGTTTCCCATAGATCAATCCATCACATTTTGAATTTTTATTGATTTTTCTCTATTTTTTATTTTCGGATTTATTTATTTTTTGAAAAAAAAATGTGAATATTCATGGACAACCCATGAAACCACTTGGAAATTGATTGTAAATGATAGATCTATGTTTCCCATAGATCAATCCATCACATTTTGAATGTTTATTGATTTTTATCTATTTTTTTATTTTCGGATTTATTTATTTTTTAAAATAAAAATAATTTTTAATATTTGAATACCAATCAAATGTCTTGAAAATGGTTCCTATATTTGTGATATAAGTTTCCTCTAACATGCTTCTTTGTTTTTTTTAATTTTTCACATGCTAGTATACTACTTGTTTATATTTATAGGCAGCCAGGTATTTAATTTCAGTCCATCTGTCTTTGGCAATTGATAAGTGAAAATGCCTCGTGATATTGATCCCGCATGGAGCTTTGGTGAGGTAGTTGAGAATAATAGGTTGAAAATCAAATGCAAGTTCTGTGGAAGAGTGACCCATGGGGGCATTACAAGATTCAAGCACCACTTGGGCCACATATCTGGCAATGTTGCTGGCTGTACCGAAGTACCGAGGAAAGTAAGAGAACAAATGAAAGCTTTGGTTGGCCAAAACAAAGCTAGAAAAGTAGAGATAAAAGGAAAGAGGCGGCAAGATGTTGATGCTGCCCGTTATGATGTATTTGGGGATGAATATTTTGATGAGGAGGAAGATGCACAGATGGAGGTTGCACGCTGAGAGTCTTTGATGAGTCAACAAGAAGAATATGAACGTCGTGCATTTGCTGGAAGCAAATATTATGATGCAGGGGGCTCATCGTCTACTGTGCCAAGCAGGGGCAAGGGCTTTGCGGGGTCCATACGTAGGGCATTTAGCACCCGGGAACGGGATGCTGATGTAGAAATTATCTCTACAAGAAGAGCAGTTCCTCCCCCTGTTGATCCTCTAGCACATAGAAAAGAGGGAGCTAAACAACCAAAAATATCAAGTGTTATGAAAGGGGTAATGAAGGCTGCAAGAGATAGATTGGCCAAAGCTACAGCAAAATGGCTAATTCACAAGAACATACCACCTACAGCAGTAGATTCCCCATATTTCCAGACTATTCTTGATGTTGCCGCCGAAGCTGGGGCGGGGTATACAGGCGCCCTCCGTATATGATGTGGGCACTAAATATCTCGAAGAAGAATATAAAGAAATAAAGGCTTGGGTGGAAAAATTTAGACCCATGTGGCAACAAAATGGTGTTACCATCATGTGTGACAGGTGGACCAGCGGCACCCAAACACAATTAATAAACTTTTTGGTGTATTCAGTCGCTGGGACCGTCTTTGTGAAGTCCATTGATGCATCTGAACATAGACGGACAGCCACATATATATACACTCTTATGGATAAAGTTGTAGAGCGTGGGGGAGAAGAGTATATTGTACAGATTGTTACAGATAATGGCGCCAATTTCAAGGCAGCGGGTTTGAAATTAATGGAGAAAAGGGCCCATTTATTCTGGACCCCATGTGCAGCACACTGCATAGATCTCATCTTGGAAGAGATTGGAAGGAAGACAAAAGTGGCTTCATTGATCAAGGCATGTAGAGGAATTACAAGATTTATTTATGATCATTCATGGGTGTTAAGCTTGATGAAAAGATACACAAATAACCATGCCTTGCTGCGTCCAGGATTAACAAGGTTTGCAACCCATTTTCTGGATACGGAAAGCCTTGTAAAGTTTAGAACGGAGCTCATTCAGATGTTTGCATCAGAAGAATGGCTTCGTTCGAGATGGGGCAATGCAACTAGTGGTCCGGAGTTTGAAGTCCCAAACCTGATGAGGGACAATAAATTTTGGAAGAAAGTGAAGAAGATATTAAAGGTTTTTGAGCCTTTAGTTAAAGTGTTGCGACTTGTAGATGGTGATGACAAGTCGACAATAGGCTTTATATATGAAGCAATGGATCGGGCAAAGCAATCCATTATGGAAAATGTTAGATATCACGAAAAATATATAAAGATTATTGATGCCCGTTGGAACGATCAGTTGCACCATCCATTGCATGCTGCAGGTAATTAATATATATCTTTGAATTTGATACTTTTTTGTTTTCCTAACTAATGTATTTATTATCTTGCTTGCTCACAGTACATTCTACATATTTATAATGTAGGTTATTTTTTGAATCCCGAATTCTATTACCGCAATGTCGAACTACACACCGAAGCAATAGATACGGACTTGCGGGTAGGATTACGGGAGGTGTTGAAGAAATTGTTAGGTCCAGATGATCAAATTGATGCCATACAAGAGGTGAGTGGGTGGTTACTTAAGAGAATTTAATTATGTTGTAGGGGTTTATTGACTTATATCTAATTTTCACATTGTAGATATCTATATATACACAAAGGAGAGGAACCTTTGCTGACCCTCTTGTGATACAATCGATTGGAAAGATGCCACCTGGTATGACTATGAACAAAAGACATATCCACATTGTAGATATCTTGTGATACGATCTAATTTTCTTTATTTATTTTTTGCATTTCAGCTGATTGGTGGATGAATTTTGGAGAGAGTGCTCCACATCTAAGGAGTGCGGTTGTTCGCATCCTTAGTCAAACTACAACATCTTCCAACTTTGAAAGAAATTGGAGCACTTTCTCTTTGATCCACACGAAGGTCAGGAATCGGCTTACCATGCAGAAACTCAACAAGCTTGTATATTGTCATTACAATCTGAAGTTGAGAAACAGAATTAGGGAGAGAAGGGTAAGGGACAGTCCTGATTATTGTCCCATTAATTTGGATCACATATTTAGAGACGACAATCCCTTACTCCCATGGCTAGCCGAGATAGAGGATCCACTGCAAGATTCAGATCCGGGGTTTCAGGAAACGGTTCAAGAGTTGATAGGTGAGGACATGGGTGAGGTACCTGCAGAAGGTCAGCCACCTCAGGGAGAAGGTACCAGTAGTAGGACTAGGAGGAGTGGGAAAGAACCTGCTTCTGAGAAAGCTAGTTCCACCACAGTCTCTTCAAGTAGCCATGGTGGAGGAGATGGAGGAGGAGACAGTGGGACAGATGGTACTAGTGAATACTATCAACATGATGAAGACGATGTCATTCCTGTAGAGAAAGTACAAGAGTTACCTCCATCTGGAAGATTTGATCCAAGCCGTGGTTATCAATGGCGCCGAAGAGATTCACCACCTAGGGCTGGAGGTAGTACTGAGCAAGGAAATATGGGTGGAGATTTTGGAGGACAAGAAGCGGCATCATGGAATGATTCGTGGAACCGTAGTTACAGTGGACAAGGACCCTCACACTCACAGAATTTTGACTTTTTTCCATATGGTCAAGTACAACAAGGAGAAGAACAGTCTTCAACTTCGGGGTCCTACTCATATGGTGACTATGGTGAAACGCAATATGGTAGATATCCACCAGGACCACCTCCACCTCCTCCAAGTTCCTATGATGTTGGTGCGGCTGGCTTCTTTGGATTTGTGGATCCCAATACTCATCAATATCAAATTCAATATGGTGCCAATAGAAATGATAACACTGATGCGGATGAGGATAACCAGAGCCCCTTGAATCTTGGTAGACATTCCTTTTGGTGGTGATCAAGGTATTCCTAATTTCCTATTTCTTTCACTAACTCTCTACTCTCTTTGTAATTTCTAAATTGGTGTTGAATGTTGATTGTTGATCACTTCATAGTTCATTCACTCGATTGAATTTGAACCTTGAATGCTGAAGTATTGATATTTGATTGTTCAATGTTCACTAATGACCTAACTCTTAAGTCTTCTTAATTCTTATGCCTTTATTTCATGTTCTAATTTTTTTCTATTTAGCTTTCCATTACTTTTTAAGTTAACATGACTAAGAAACATGAATACATGTGAAAAAACTAATCATTACTATTATTTTCTATTTATACAGCGATACAGGACCTCATATATTGAGGGCACCGCTACGCCCCCTTTTCTTACTTACTTTTGCAAAAGAACCACATTTTCTTTCATTTTACAATTTTCTGGATTTTTTTCATATTTTTTTGGCGATTTTTTAAAATCGCACCGCTACACCGCTACGTATCGCCCGCTTCGTATCGGTTTGGCGGCGGGCCGCTACCGCTATTTTCATCCATGCATGGAACCAACTAAAGATTGACTTTCACAGGTGATGAGCAACAGAACAGTTCAACAACAGACAATTAATGGATTCCTCATCTTCCAGGCACCTGGGGCAAGCGTTAACAATAAGGACTCGACGGTGCTGTAAGTTGTACATAGTCAGAACTCAGAATACCCCCAAGAATCGCAGACCACCCAAAGGTGTTCACCCTCGGGGGGGGGGGCGGCCTTTCATACTCCAAAAGGCTGGCCAAATGATGGTGACTCACCACCGCATCTCTGGTCATAGACAGAAATAAGGAAGCCACCAAGAACATGCCATTACCAGAAGCAATCCAAATCCTTCTACCTTTCCCATCTCCATCTCTCGGTATGAAAACATTGCCGATTGTTTCAATCAATATAAAGGAGGAATTGCCTACAATGCTCCTGATACGGTAGCTTTACAGGACTCATTTACAGTTGGATTGCTGTCTACAGGTTCTGTTGATACCCATGAGTATGACTGCATCACACATGTGACCCATACAAGTTCTTCATCAAAGTGGCACCATGATTTGTATAATCTAGCCCAAAAATAAGCATGACCGCCTATTGAAAAAGTGAGGGACAGGTAATCTAAACAAAGATCCACCTATTGCATGGCCCAAATGGACATAGATGTTCAACAACTACAAATTTAGCCATGTGGGTGAAAGAAATGACAATGAGATGAGTTAGAAGGGTGAGAAAACCCGACTCACTCCTGTCAGGGGAAAGTTTGGCAGTGGTTTTGTCAAGGTTCACATTAGATATGGCTTTAAAGATTGCAACCCGGGTCGGATTTGGGACAGGTTGGGGTATTGGTAGCCCTGACCCACTCCACCCCATTTGTGAGCTATTTACATATTTATATTAGATAAAAATAAATAAAAATTTACTTTAAATAGTTAACCAGCAATGACCACATTCATGAAAACATACAAATTTATCTCACTGGTATAATTTAGTGAGTCAGCAACATCCATATCCCAGAAACTCATTACTCCGGCCTACAGAAATTTGCATGCATTAACAGTAAATACACATAAATTGATTTTTACAATTTATAAAATTACCAGCTTACAACCCAATACCAGATTCCATAAAGCCATCCAATCTAAACATTTTCCAACTACAACAGAGCTATAGCAGCAAAAGATTGTGTATGTTGCTTAATTGAATGACTAATGACTTCTTATCTACTCATCCATACATAAACCAATAAAAAATGTCTTTATACAGTAAATAACATGAGAATGACATCTTTTGTAAAAATAAAGGGAACACGCTAACAGGCAACTCATTTTTAAAAAAAAAGTAAATAAGGCAACTAAAAAGAAAAAAAACTCACTTCTCTGGTGCAGTTGAGAAAAGATCGTCAAGCTCAAGCGGCCGTAGGGCCCCATCCTGGATGCCACAGTTTCAATAAATCAGAATATTACAGAAGGATGGACCAGTTCACATTTTTATAGCAACCTAACCCAAATGGGTTGGATTATAGTAGGCTTATAGACAAGCCTATAACTAGAAATCCTAATCACATCAACGATAGAGACAAAATCTTAATAAAAGGCAGTAGTTATTTTATTGTACCTCAAGCCTAATCAAGCAGGGATTTCCACTGATGTCTTAAGTGGTCCATTAAACCTGGGAACTCAACTTACAGAGGATCAACATCCATAACTACTCTATCATGGATGTTCTCTTAAAGCCAAAGCACAATAAAATTTTCACCTATGATGCTAAGATGCGGGATGGATACAGCAGGGGCACACCACGGATAATTTAGGGAAATCACTGCCTAAAGACATACACTGCCTGATTTGAAGTATCCAACCATCATAGACTTTACCCATTGTCATCATCATCGCCTTGCCCTACTAAGCTGGGGTTAGCTTAAAATGAGAAATAGGGCAAAAAAAAAGCTAATGATGACAAAGATACCAGCTACTACGTAGGTTGCAAGTGAGCTCCGGGTGTGTGTGGTTGAAAGAGTTATTAAGGGACTACGGGACTAAACTGTGACAATGAGGAAAAGGAGGTCAGTAATGGAAGGAGGAAAAATAGTAATGCTCTAAAATCAATTACAGATATCCTACGACCTATGATGCACGCATACTTCAAAATGGGCAACGTACCGTGTCGTATCGTATCCGATACTTCACTTTTTACATGTAAAATATGTGTCCTTGCCATGTCTATGGCGTGTCCGTGCCGTATCTGGGCATCATAGCCTACGACACAAGATTAATTCATACTGATATCCTACATCTTCCCTTTCTGTTTTTTTCGGAAATGTACAAAATGCAGAGTTTCACTGCAAAGAAAAGATAAATTAGATGGGTACTGGTACTTTTAGCCTTTTTTTGAAATATTGGCCTATATGAATCTGTTTTTCAAGAAACTGATACAGAATTCAAATCACCGATGCACCAATATGCATCATCAATATGTACTGATATGCGCTGATACAACAGATATGGCATGCTCAGGCTATTTATTTGCCTTTTAGCTCTCTCTCTCTCTCTCTCTCTCTACTTTTTCCTTCTTCGAATGATAACAAATTTTACTAAGTAAAGCACAAACAGTACAAGAGGAATATACCAAGAGACCCCCAAAGCACCCAAACCACACAGGTGGCTAAGAAAGCCATACATGAAGAGAAAAAACAAAAGCAGGACAGCGCACTCCCTCTTTAGCCTATAAATAATGTTGATCAAGATTTAGGGATTAAACTTGCCATTCCTTAATATGATGGGAAATTGAAGCCAAATAAATTTTTTGTGGACTACTTAGTGTGTGGAGAATATTTCTGCACACAAGCCAATGATAGATGGCCATAAAGTTACCTTGGTGGCAACTCGATTTCACAATTATGTTGCGATATGGTGGGAAGAGTTGCAAAAGAAAAGAAGAAACCAAAACACATCCTACTGAAACATGGATTGAGAAAAAAAATCTGTTGAAGTAAAAGTTCCTGTCGACTACTCCAAATATCTACATTCAAGCTTTCAAGACTTGAAACAAGTATCAAGGACGGTGGTTGAATATTCTGAAGAGTTTATGACAATGCAAGTTCATTGTGGCTTAAATGAGGATGATGATGTATTGGTTGACTGATGTTTTCCTAGGGGTTGAGAATTGACATACAACATATCCTTGCATTTAAAAATTTTGATAATGTTGATGAGATCATCTAGCAAGCCATCAAGGCCAAAGACATTGCAATTATCAAGCTCAAAAATTTAGTGTGTCTAAATGGCTTGCACAAAAGACCCCATCAAAGCCAGATTCTAATCCAAGTGCTAGTTGCTCAGAAAAAATTTTCTCCCATGTCTGAAGATCAGAATACGTTCACATGTTTTCATTATGAGCCAAAGGGGCACCGTTCGTTTGAATGTCCAAAACAAATAAACTTAATGGAAGGTGCACCTGAGAACCGGACACACAAGATGATCCTAAAGACTAAGAATCAGAGGAAGTGGAGGAAATAAAAGCCGAAAAGGATGGTGAAGCTCTTTTGGTCCTCCCCACTGTTGAGAAGAGATGGTTGCAGAAAAATATTTTTCACTCAAAAGGTACAATACATGGGCACAAATGTACAATTCTGATCGATGGCAGAAGCTGTGAAAACATCATCTCTCAAACTCTTGTTGATCACCTAAAGCTGAAGGTTTATATGCATAACTGCCATTATTTTGTCAAATGGCTAATGACAGGTCATGAGTTCAAGTGCGACATACATGTCAAGTCACTTTTGCCATTGGTGAAGACTATACGGATACAATTTAGTGCGATGTGCTTCCAATGGATGGTGGTCATATCTTGTTAGGCTGACCATGGACATATGACAAAAATGGCACTCATGGTATGCGCAACAACACGTACACATTCATGCATGGTGGAAAGGAAGTTACACCCTCCAAAGAAACCAGAATCATCGAAGAAGACATCAAGGGCTCATGCCACAAAGGAAGTGCTTCGCGTACACCATGTCTACAGAGGCAACATGATGCAGAACCGAGTTCGAAATCGGACTCTTCTTTCAACTTGGGGGGAATGATGCAGAACGGGCCCACAAGTGGTCCTGCACTCCTGCCCAAGATAGTTTAGGAATATATTTTTATTTCCTTTTATTTTCCCTAATCACTAGTTAGCAAGTTTCTAATTGTAATTAGGATAGTTTCAATTATTGGTTTAGGTTATCTAGGCCCTAAGTTTGTTTTTCCTATTTATATTGCATTGTAGAACTCTTTTTCTCAGACTGGATTATTGAATAGAATTGTGGGTTTCCATCCCTCGGAGGTGTGTCCTTGGTGTTGAAGTCTCTCTAGAGACATTTGAAGTGTCAGTGGACATGTGCTTCTGCGCCCACGCAAGCCCTAACCCTAGGGCCTACACCACTAGTGCTAATCCATAAGTAGGTTAATTATGAGCAAATAATCTCTATCTTTGTAAATTAAATTAGCCGGCTAAACTTTTTATTTATCTCCTTTTGCTGATTTGAGGGTTGGGCTTATTATTCCATACTATAAGACTATGTTGTTGTCCTTCATGAATGATGATTAGTTCCACCATGGTTGCACAAAACCAATTAGTAGCCCGAAACAGGAAGAAAAAAAAATTTTCATGTAATAAAAAAGGATCAGGAAAGAACAAGACAATGTTAACTGGATGAATGCAAACCAAGAGAGAGATGGAACAAACATGATTCTTTTCTTTCCTAATATGCAATATGACTCCATTTGCATTAACATAAATGCTATCAGAGACATCATTGAGAATGGTAAAAGGATTACATACACCATCAATGTCAAACATCAAGAAGATCCCTTTCAAGAACTCCGCAACATCATTTGTCAGCTCCACAGTCTACAATATGAAATCAAGGATTATCATGAAGAACTTCAGACAAAAAATTTAGAACCACAAAGACATACTAAGCACATGCATCATCTAAATCCTTTCCTTTTCTTTCCATTTTTTCTTTTTATTTGTTGTTTTTTTTAATAAGAAAAATGCATGTCATTGTAGAACAATTAGCCCCATTATGCAAAAAACAGATAAATCCAATCAAATTAAAGGATTTAAAGTACAAGCATAGCACATCTATCTACACCTAGTTTTCCCTATACATCTTTTCTCTTTGTTCATACTACAAACACATGCCCATATGATACTGTTATCTCATCATAACAGTTCTATATCTCCCTCGCTATGAAGTACTTGTTCAAATGAACTAAATCTTTTTTTCTGGCTTAAAGTTTAGTAAGGGAAAAAATGAGCATGGGTTAGATATAAAGATTAGACAGTAGAAATACGAAGCAAGAACGTGTTTGAATGACCTGAATAATGTGTTCAAATGAACCATGACAAACATTAGGTAAGCATTCTCTCCTCCATCTCGGGTCAGAAGTCAGAGCTCAGAAATGAACTGAATAATGTATTCCCTATTTGCTATTGTCTAATGACGTTGAAACAGACTGAATGATCAAAGCAATCAAAGAAGAGTCAACATTGTTTAGACCATATACCTATGCAATATATGCTCTAATGTTTCACAAATACAAATCCATATCTGTTCAAAATAAAAAGGATTACCAAATAATTTTTTTAGATAGTTACTGAAAATCATTCAAAGAAAATGACTAATAGGAAGGAAAAAAAAAACAAAAACAGAACTCATACTACAAAGCAGAATAATTAGCACCCCTAGTGGGCCAACCAATGTGACATGCCATTACCATCACAAAGATGTACGGGAAACCAAAAAGTCCTCTATGCGCCAAATCATGAATGTTTAGCTAATCTAACATCAGAAAGATTTTTTTTAGAATAGAGCACACGCTTTGAAAGAATCTTCCATTGTCTTCTAATCAGCAGAAGATATGAGCCATTATAAAAGCTTTGTAATCTTCCAATGAGTTTTCAAGCCTACTCAATTAGAGGCGTACCTGATCAGGAGCTCGTTTTAACGCAACTGGAATGAGATCATCCCTGAGTTTAATTTCATTATCGTATCCAAATTTCCTCAAGACTGTCCATGTTGTTTCAAGGCGCCCTTTTTCTATGAAAAGTGCATGTAGAAAAAGAAACCCAGCCAAGGTAAGACCAAGTTCATTAACCCCCTCAGGAAGCTTCTCTTGAACAACCTTTTTAACACCCACTATTTCCGAAGGCTGAAGTGGAGCATTAAAGCACTTGACCTGCATACATGAATTTTGAAGTTATTCCAAAAGAGCAATTACTGCAGGCAAGCAAATCCAATGCTATCATGCAAACTTGAAGACATGAGTTTGACAAACTTTCACTTAATAAAACTAACTAAATCACAATTAAAGAGGGGAAAAGATCAATCAATTCCCACACAGACAGTGTCACAAGCAAACCTGAAAATCATTCAATTCTGCATTACTGAGAGCACCATCCCGGTCATGATCACACAGAATGAATATGCGTTTCAAAGCCCTCACACATCTATTCTTTAGTGTCTGTGTTTCTTGGTCAAATAGTGGGCCTGTAGGATGAAGCACAGCCTTTTGTGCATAATAGAAAACTTCAGGGACCTGAAAAAGGAGAAAAAATAATTGCCTTTCAATTTCTGAAGACGCTGATCTTACAATTATAGATGCAAAGAGCTTAAGCTTGAGGGCAGCACAGAACAAAAGCAGTTCAAGAAGAAAATTAGCAGTATTTGGCTGGTTTTAATATAGTTATCATTCACAAATATATATATGGTTGGATTCCTTGTTGCTCAGGAATCTAGGTTTCTTTCCCAGAAGTGTCGGGAAAAAAAACTAGACTAAAAAAAAGAAAATTGAGAAGGAAAGGAATCGAGAGAAAAAGGAAGAGATGGTGTGATGTGCTACCAATGGAAGAAAATTGAGAAGGAAAGGAATCGCACCAAATTACAAAGATACAATTTGGTGCGATGTGCTACCAATGGACAGTGGAGATATCCTATTGGGTCGCCCATGCATGTATGACAAGGATGGCACTCATGGGATGCGCGACAACACGTATACCTTCATACACGGTGGACAAGAAGTTACTCTTCATCCAAAGAAGCCAGAATCACCGACAAAGAAATCAAGGGCTCCTGCTACAAAGGAAGTGCTTCACGTACATCATATATATAGAGGCATTTGGTTTCCTAGTTTAATTAGGATACTTTCTATTATTAGATTAGGTTTGCCCTAAGTTACTTTGCCTATTTATATTACATTGTAGAGATGACAATCTCAGATTTAGAGTTGAATAAAGATTGGAATTTTCCCTTGAAGAGGTTTTCCTCGTGTTAGAAATTTCTGCAGAGATAATTTGAGGTGTCTTTGACACGTGCTTCGGCATCTAAGCAAGCCCTAACCCTAGGGCATGCATCATGGTCCTACTCTCTAGGGTTGGGCGACCACTTCTATCAATTACTTATTCAATCTTTCAAAATTAGAAATAAAAAAACACTCTGACTTTCCCAAATTACATAAAAACTCCTTTGAAGTTTACAAAAGTCTTACTATTAACTAATAAAACATGCATATGTATGTTTTATGTGTACGTATTATATATCAGCAGCACTGCTTTTTTTTTCTACAACTTTCCAACCTATATTATAATATATTATACATTGTAGTATTGTACCACTAATATTAATATTCTATTTATGCTCTTTATTTTTATTTTTCGGGCCTAAGCTAGGCATAGCCGCACGGGCCTCCTTTGCTAAATATTATTATTATTATTATTATTATTATATAGTAAAGCAGTAGGGTGAGGGTGATCTAACATCGCTCATAAATCTAGGAAATTATCTCCAATTACCTATCCCAATAAGATTCCCCTAAAACTTTCTTACTTCATGGGATGATCTCTAACGACCTATGCAATCCCCTAAAATCTCTCTCCTAATTGTAAACCACCTCCTAATAAAGGCAACCTTGTTGAGCAGCTTTGATTTTCATTACTTGGGCCTTCAATTACCTATATGATATCATGAGTCGGGTTACATCTTTTAAAGTTGTTGTTCCTGACCGTGTGGCCACTTCGGTTCATGCCAATCACAAGGAGATAACATTAAACTTGGGCCGTAAGAGGCCGTAAGACAAACTTTTAACATCATGGCCATGTGGGACCCATATTTTAAATCCGAGACAATAAACCCCAAATCCACTTCATTCTCCAGTTCTAGAAGAGGAATAAGACAGCTTAACTAATTCACAGTGCCAAAAGAAGAACAAACAATAAGGATTACAATTGTATACTATACACATCTTAAACCTTCAAACATCTTGCAGTGCGTATAGAAAACACACACCATAACTCTCCTAAAAGTCTCTTGGAAAAGAACATACATTTTCAATAAAATTATCTCACCTATACATGCTCCTTAAATAGTATAGACGGCCACAACTTTTTTAGCAGTGCCTCCTGCGATCCGGAAGTAGATATGGTGATTGGATTGTGAAGTATGGCCCCTCCCATACATGCAATTTGGTTTCGTGATTGTGCTTCACATCTTTTCGAATTATTTCACGAGGAATTTTGTCATCTTCGGCAATCCGAAGATATAATCAGTATTCTATTTATTTATTTTTGAACTATGCATCAGTTGGATTGGACTACAACAAAAATGCACATCTTCCTTTCTTTTGTGGGCTCTTTCAATCTAATGTAATATTATCTTTTGTACTACTAGTAATAATATTACAAATGTTAATATATTTATCAAATATATTATTCATAAACAGGGGGAGACCAGGAAATTTGCCTTTTTTGGGTGTCTATTGTTTTTTTTTTTTTTTTTTGGATGTTGTGTGTGCGCATGCGTGTAGGTGGGTGGGTGGGTGGGGGGCCTAGGGTTAGAGCTTGTGTGGAAGTGCAGGTGCACAATGAAGAAGCCGAAGCACGTGTCCATAGACACTCCAACACGTCTCTACAGGGACCATAAACGAGGATGCGCCTCAAAAGGGAAAACCCAATTCTATTAATCAACTTTTTGAATATTTATTGTCTACAATGCCATATAAATAAGGAAACAAATCTCCAAGGCTAAGAAACCTAAACAAACTAGGAAACTAATCAAACTAGAATCCTATCTTAATTACAACTCACTAAAACAATTAATTAAATAAAATAGGAATATCTCTAAACTATCTTGGGCCCTACACGTGGCCTTTGAGGTCTATTCTGCAGCATTATTCTCGGCTTGGAAAGAACTCAACCTCGAGGTTGGTAAATATCTTCAACTCGGTAAATGTCCACCTGGGTCGAAGATCAATCGGATGAACTTCTGATCCATTGGTTGAACTTTAGTTTATGTGCACATCATCAAAATTGTATTTGGTTGTTTCCTCCAATTTGAATTAGGCCTGACACTTTGCTTCTCTTGACAACTGGATTTTGTGTGGATGTGCAATTGAACAGTTCAATACTTCATGTATATAGAATTTGCACCATCAAATCGCAATTTCTAAGTTTCCATTGTTGATCCCCCAGGATAAAATCAATGTGGGGAACTTCAATAACTTGCTCGTCTCTCCGTATTGCCTATAATCACCATTATCCAGAAGATGAAATTCGGGTCCACATGTAGGCATGGAAACTTCTATATCTTGTTCTGGTTTCTCAATCAACATATCATCTGCCACTAGTTCCAGAATATGGCCTGTTATTATTCGCGATGTCTTTCCTTCTTGAGGCATAACTCTTCTCAAATGAGACCGTTTAGGCATGTGTTCCACACGAACTGCTTCCCAATATGCCTCATGAATAGTCTTGTAGTCATTCATTCTCTCCACTATATCCGATCTCGAACCTCTAAGAAAACTAATTAAATCATGTTCCTCATCATCCTCTAATCCACAATCGGAGCTTTGAGACAACTCTCCTTGTTTCAAATCAAGAAATTGCCAAAAATAATCCTCATTCTCATAATAGAATTTTCCATATTTTAGTGCACATTTGGCTCTTTGAAGTTCAATTTCCATATTTGGCTTTTATACCAAACTGATTAGTGCTTGCGTGGAGGTGTCGAATCATGTGTCAGCAGACACTTCCACATGTCTCCGGAAAGACAAAAAACAAGGACAAACCTCAAAAGGAAAACCCATTTCTATTAATCAACAGGGGCTAAGAAACCTAAACAAACTAGGAAACTAATCAAACCAGAATCCTATCCTAATTACAACTCATTAAAACAATTAATTAAATAAAATAGGAATATCCCTAAACAATCTTGGGCCGTACAGGGGGAGGGGGGGGGGGGGTACTTCGGATCATGCATGTCTCTAATTCCAAGTCTTTCATGTATTTCTTCTTGATACTGTCCCCATTTTTAATAGAAGGTGTTATACCTACAACGGTAAGAGTTGTGTATTATTAGATATCATATTTGTTTTCCCTCTAATATACTATCTTAGAGAAAATTTACATTTCCTTTATATCTTTATTTTGGGCCTCTTTTGCTATCAATAACATAAGCTTTTATATCAATGAGATACATAGAATATTGAGAGAGAGAGAGAGAGAGAGAGAGAGAGAGACCAAATTCATACATAAAACACTCCAAAACTGCTAGTGACCCATATGATACATTCAAAGTCCAAAAACGGATGTCAAGAACTAAGAAGCTAGATGTCATGAAATACCTGAATCTGCCTCAGTGCCGAGCACTCGATACATGTTTCAATTTCCCGGAATTTCTGCATGATTGGTGACATCACCAAATCCAGACTCACCTGCTGGTCATCTCTCAAATCCAACCTGCAACCAACCACGATCACTGGCACCTTCACCTGCCCATCCAAACACATGAATAAAATAAAAACAAACCATTCCAAGAAAAGGAGGAAATAAAAAAACAAGGCAAACACACAAACCTCAAGCCGCCGAAGCTCAGGCAACCAGAAGGTACTCAGCCGATCGAGTGTCATCGGATGATCGCATGCATACGTCAGCACCACAACATCCGCCAGCTTCAATTCTGTAGCCAGCCTACTTCGATAATCCAAACTGGCAATAAATGAAATTAAATTAAATTAAATAAAAAACCGCAGCAATTGGAACTCAAGAAAGACGTGAAATCAAGAATCATGAAATCCATCTGTCTACAGATATAATCCATGCTCAAATGGAAAGAAACTAAATAAAAGTATAAAACAACAGCTGAAGGTTAAAACCCAATTAAGACATGGAATCAAGAATCCATCACTCTTCTATCCATCCATCTATATATCTAAATAAATAAATAAATAAACCCCATAGTACCAACTTGTGAAATTCAATTAAGTAAAAGCAGAGCAATATATAAATCCATAGTACCCAATGAAGGCATGAAATCAGGAAGATGTCCCACCATAATCTGCACTACCAAAATCATATTGCAAACCATTCAAAGGGGATGAATCAAATCATATTGTGAACCATATCGCAAGACATAGGGTTCTTTATTTCTCATATGAAAATAATAGGTTTTTTCTTTCTCATATAAAAATAATACAAATTTAAAAATCTTATGAAAAAATGAGGAAAAAAAGACAATAGTAGTTATTCGCTAACCATCCATTTTCCATCCATGGAAACATAAATACAATGACAAACAACTGAACAAGACGTTAACACAATCATATGAAGAACATCATTGACATATATTAATATCTCATAAATGTTATGTGTAAATAGTTAAATATGTTTAAGATATCAATCTTATTAGGAACAAGAACTATGGCAACTTGTTCTCTTTAAATAAAAAATAAACCCAAATAATGAACCTTACAAGTTAGGATGTCTCTTAAAAAAAGTGTCCATGAATAAAAAGGATCAAAACAAGAGAATATAGGACAAAACCCCAAATGTACAATCAAACCCTTTAATTGAATAATTGGCCCCTAATGATCTCTAATTGGGTCCAAAATAGCAAAAAAAAAAATATCCCTTAATAAGAGGTTTTGTTAACCACTAAATAACCTTTTAAAAATAGAAATGCTATTAAAAAAGGAAAGGAAAAAATTAATAAAAAGAAAAATATTACTAACATTAACCTCTTGGCTGTGGCTATTCATTTATCACTCAGCCAAATTGCTTGAATCGTAAGAATTGATGTAGAATGTCTCGAATCGTAAGATTCTCACACCGGAATTTTAAAACTCAACATGAAATGGGATTCATGGCATAGATATGAGTCATTTCCGTATGATTCAATACAAATCATAGGATTTGGGATACAAATCATAGGATTCTAACAACAACACGCAACCAATAAATAAAATTAATTAACAATTAAATTAAAACTACAACAATTGACATCCAACTAAGGCATGAAAGCAGGAATCCCAATTTGTACTTATCTATCCATAGTTAGACTGCATTAGAGTAAATAAAATTACAATAAAAAAATGAAATTAGCAACCCATAACTCATCAATTGTTCTGAAAATCGAAATCGCAATGCAAATCGTTCAAGGGGTTGAATCAAATCATATCGTGAATCATATCACCAATCGGAGGATTTTTTTTATTTTCTTGTACAAAATGAAAAAATAAGGACTTCCTGTTTTCTTGTGTAAAATTGAAAAAAAAAAAATTAAAGCTTAAAATAAGTAAGAAAATTATCTATTCATAATCCATCCATGTTCCATATATAGTAATAACATCAGAGTGCTAAATAAGACCAATACAAGTATATGAAAAACATCATAGACATACACTAATATATAACAAATTAATATATGTTTGGAAGCTAAATATGTTAAAGATATTAATATTCCTAGAAAAAATAAATGAGTTGCATTTATTTTATTTTTAAAATAAAAATAAAATCTAAATCACCAACATTATTCTTGAAATTAAAGAAGCTCATATGAAGAAAAAAAAGTAGCACAACTTCCCTTAGGGGGCTGTTTGGTAAATTTAGTTGTATAGTAGGAGGAAGTTAAATGTCACATCATTGGAAATTAATGGGAAGCTGGGTTGCACCATCACCCAATGAGAGTGGCTTGCTGGTTTTCATCCAAATGAAGGATGGGTTGGGTCCTTGTTCGACGGGCCTATCGTTTGAGACAAATGACTTTGTTGATGTCATTTCGATCTTTTATTATTTATCAACATGCTGAGTAGGGTTCATGGGCCAGGCTGTTCCAGGCTGAAGCATATCCAGGACTGCCCAACTTTAGAAACATAAGTCCATACATAGTCCAAGCCTGCTGGGCCATAAATATATCAGGCCCAAGCCTGTCCATTTAGTCAATTGGGCGTGGCTAAAAAAAAAAGTAGCACAACATCCCTTTAAGGGCTGTTCGGTAAATTTACTTGTATATTAGGAGAAAGTTAAATGTCACATCATTGGAAATTAGAGGTGGTTTGAAAGTGGAGTTGACTTTTTGGTTAAATGAAAAAGGTGTTTGGATGTTTGTGGCAAAGGAAATTGAGTTTTACTTTATAGCGTTTGGATTACTCAACAGGGGTAAAGTTTAAAAAAACAAAATAGTGGGGAAAAATAAATTCTCATATTCACCATAGAATTTTTTGGGACATTTGACGTACACTAGACCTGAGACTCTAATTCTAGTAGCTTGGGTGGTAAAGTTTAAAAAACAAAATAGTGGGGAAAAATAAATTCTCATATTCACCATAGAATTTTTTGGGACATTTGACGTACACTAGACCTGAGACTCTAATTCTAGTAGCTCGGGTGTTGACCAAAAAATATTTATAAACTTGGTGGTCTTTTTTTTTAAAACTGCAATTTTTGTATGATGTGTCTGTGTACGATATCGTACAGTGTCAACAATTTTTCCTCGTATGATATTGTACATATCTGGAGTTGCAAAAACTCAACCAGTTCTTTTAAAAAAAAAAAAATGGTTTTAAAAAAAAGGCAAAGATTGTGTATCATAAACATTAATCGCAATATCGTATACAGCTGGTTTGATCATTGGCCCCACCTTGATGGCTCTAATTCATATAAAACCTAGGTCATTAAAATCAATCGATAATTGATAAATTTATTTGTACTTTTTTTTAAAAAAAATCACGTAATTTTCTTAATTAACAAATCCCCACCTGCACATCAGCCCCAGCAGCTAACAAATCCCATGATTAAGATCATCCCACCCGTGCTCCATTCCTCTAGCGGTTCACCTAATTGTCCACATGTAAAACACAAATTCACTCTCTTCAAAACTATCAAACATCCATTACAAAGAGATATATGCAGCAAGGACCGGCAATCAGAGAACATCAATTAGATCCCCAAATTTGCTACAATTTGTCGTCATATCCCAAAATTTGATAAGAAATCGATCAGATCCCCAAATTTGATTTGATCTGGTTCAGGTCACATGGATGCTCACACCATTTAGGCCATGAAGAAATCTGAAGAAAAATCTCAGTTGGAGTCTGTGAAGCCAAAAAAAAAAAAGAACAAAACAAAAGAGGAAGTAAAAAACTTATGGTAATGAACAGAGATCTGTGCTTAGGGTTCAGAAATCTGAAGAAAATACATGTGAAGTGTCAATCTATGCTTAGGGTAACTAATGAGAAGATGCTTCACCACAAGTAGAGCATGAAGATGGTAAGGTTTATGGAGAAGACGAGAAGATATACATGACATGAGGAAAAGTTTCCCTTTTCTGCTGGATCCTTGTCGTCCTTGCCGTGTGGAAGAGATTTTTGCTGGTTCATTTGTCTTAACCACGAGGAAGAGGATGTTGAGAGGTACTTTGGTAGCACAAGCGGGTATGGCATGGAGAAATGACGAGATTATGGTCCGATGTTGGCCGTTTGTGATTTTACTTCTTCTCACTTAAAACCCATCCAAACATGGGAAAGTTCAATTTTTTACCGTGACCGGTTTGACCTATTACTTTACTTGATTGGCAGGCATCAAAATAGGCCCTATGATATTAGCCATTCAGCTGTGGCTAATCTCACCAAGAAGAGTAGCTTGAATCGTCAGTTTCGATAACAACAACTATCAAATCCAAAGATTCAATCGGAAAAGGGATTCATTGCATAGATACAAATCTTTTTCCTCAGGATTCGATACATTCGATACGAATAGTAGGATTCAGTGTATGAATAGTTTGGATTCCGACAACAATGCCTCATCCATCCATCTTTCAATAATCAACAGTGCCAATAAATGAAATTAAATTAAGTAATACTACACCAGCTGCATCCTGATAAAAACTATAAATAAGGAATCTCTCTCTTTCTCTCTCTACCTCTATCAATAACCCACATCAATGATAAATAAAATTGACAATTAAACAAAACTTCAGCAATTGAAATCCACCAGAGACATCAAATCAGGAATACATTCCCCCATCTATGGATAATCCAAACTACCAACAACTCAAATCAACTAAACAAAACTATAGCAATTGAAAAGTTGAACCTAAAAACAGACATGAAATCAGAAATCATCTCAATATCTATCTATCTATTCATCTATTCAGTCATCTGCCAATAATCCACAATGATCATTCAAAAAATGAACAATTGAATAAAATACAGCAATTAAGAACGAACAAAAACATGAAGTCAGGTATTCTCTCTATCCATCCATCTATCTATCTATGTGTGTACCTTGCAGAGGTGTCGATGATCGTGACGGGCACGCGATCGGGATAGAAGTCGGAGGGGAGGCGTGTAGGCGGTAACACAGCCGGCACATTGGAGGGAAAGGACTCGGCGGCGACTGTGGCTATGAGGCTGGATTTTCCGGTGCGGGGGTCGCCAGCGACCACCACGCGGACGCTCGTGCGTCCGCCGTAGCTCGCGGCAGCTGCCATGAGAAGTGCCAAGGGAAGAGAACAGGAAGAAGAAGAAGTCCGGATTAGGGTTAGGGTTTGAAGTGTATAGACGGGAAAATAAAGAGTAGGTTTTGTGAGGAAGAAAAGAAGAGAGAGAGTGTTTGATTTTTGGGTAGGGAAGAGGAGCACGGGAGATAGAGAGAGGTGGTGGTGTTTTTTGGACGGTTGATGATGCCCCTGGTTTGAGGGCGCGGCCTGCTGTTGCTGTTTGAAGAACAAGGAGAAGAAATATGGAGAGGAGGAAAATAAGGGAAAGGGAGGGCCAGTCTACTAAGGAATGCATCAAACTTTTTTGAGGTTTTTTTATATACCCCCTAGGGTTTTTAGGGTTGTTTGTTAATAGGCTCGCGTGATTTTAGTATTTGTAAATACGTTCCTTCTTTTTTAATTTTAATACATTTTATATCTCCGTAATTATGAGAATGAGAAACCATCGTGAGGGTTTGCCCTTACATCCTTTAAACAATAATGTGTATGTCATTATTTATAAAAAAATGTTACTAATTTTTTCTCTAATCAGGCTACTTTTGTCTTTTCAGTAACTCTTTCGTGCATATAGAGTATAATCATGTGTTTTAAAACTTTCAACATTCCAATGGAGGGTCGTACATGAATTTGATCAATTATAATCAATCCATTTTTGTACTGGAGTTAATTGTCATAAGTACAAGTTATTTTCATAATGATAGATTTGGATTTAATGAAATGAGCTACGTATTTATAAAAATGGGTTTTTGTAGGGTTGTTCTCTATTAAATGTACTATATTAATCGTTAATGTTATAAACTTAGAGGAAAATAAATCTAAAGCTTTTTAAATTATGCAAATAGGGATAAAGAGATAGGCAAAAGTGTAATTCTACTCTAAAAACTTGTAGTGGCTAAAAGACTATGATTTTAGAGATATAAAATGTACTAAAATAAGAAAGAAATGACCTATTTGCTAATACTAAAACCACAAGGACCTATTTATAAATCCTAAAATCTTGGGAAGTATATAAAAAAACTTATGGGGGTGTTTGGAACCAAGATATTTCAAAAGATTTTATTACATTATCTACTAGGCATAACAAAATACGACCAAATTTGAATATTGTAAGATTTCATTATCACATAGTATCTTATTAAAGTAGGAGATAATATGGCAAAATCTTTAGAAATATATGGTTTCCAAATACCCCCTTAAAATATAATATATATACCAACAAAGGAGATATTTGGATGCTTAAAAAGTATATTACAATCCCACTTTATTCTAAAAATCTTCATATTACATTATTCATGGATATGCTGCATAAAATAATCTTTTGTTACAAATTTTTTTATATATACGAAAGAGTTCATGGGCCATCATTGAATATAATAGCCTACTATATAAGTTTTAACATCAATGATCCTTACAGGGGTGCAACTAGGACTAGTATTATTAGCTTTAATTTACAGTGCTTACAAATTTAATGTGGAGTCCTTAACTATATCACAATTAAATAGCCATTGTTAATTATCAATATTAGGTGGGTCTTACTAATGTCACACTAGGGAGCCTTTGTCGTAATTACCAACATTAGGTGGGTCACATACTACCAAAGTTAGATGGGTTTCTTATTAATTACCAAAATTGAGTTATGTGATTGAAATCATCAGTTTGTCATCATTAAATGGGTCTCACTATTTGATAGCTCCATTTATGTTAATATATATATAAAGATAGCCCCATTTGTTATAATCACTATTATAAGTATTATACTATGGCTATCGACATTTGGTGGACTTCTATAAAAATAAAATAAAAATAAAAATAAAAATAAACATTTGATGGGTTTAACTTAATTAAATAACACTGCTTGGATCTCAAGGTTTTAACATTTAATCATGCGATTTTTTAACAATAGTGAGTCCTACTATGATTATTAACACATGTGAGTACAAATGAGTGAGTCCTGCATTGGGGCAATTGATTACTTTCATTCTATTTCTTAATCACCTTGTGAGTTTTTTATAATTTGCCGAATAACTTAAAAGTAGATTGAAATTTGTAAAAATTGTCAAACACCATAAGTGACATAATATAAAATATGATACTATTTTGTTCTATGATAATGGAAACTTAAAATATTTAAACTTGTGGATGATATATTATAAAGATATCCAAACACCCACGAAACTATATTTATATTGTATTGATTTTACTCTCAACTCCTTATTTTTCTCTTACTTTTAATTTGATACTTAATTTTATTTCATCTCAACTCTCATGCGAAGGAACGGGCCTTGGCTACCTAATCATAATCTGAATTTGATCAGCTAGTGTCAACGATTGATTACAGTCCCATAAACATCATATTCATCAAACAATTGAACTATACATAGCTTTAAAATGAGGGTCAAAGGGAAGACAAAACTTGACCTAGCTTTAATCCACACTGTACCCCTCACATCTCTTGCACATTAGATCACGATGAATGCAGGTGGGCCCCACTCAAACTTGGGGTGGCTAGAAACGTAGAAGTGGGACTTTTTCCTAGCTTTCTCCTCACTCTTTTCTAACTCTTTTACCAGGGCCAGATATGAGTCATGATACCCAAGTGGAAGGTTCCTATTGAAAACCAAACCCCCCCACCCCCACGCCTCTCTTTTTCTTTTTTTTTTGCTATTGCAGGGTTCCCAATCCTTTTGGCTGAACTAATCCTTCTGGGCCCAGATGGAAGCCGAGTAAACTCCCATATAGCCCCAATGTAGTAGTGCAGTTTCGAACCCACAATTTTTAGGTGCAAACTGTAACCGCGGTCCTAGACCAACTGAACTACCCCTTAGGATTAGGTTTCTATTGAAACTAATTGATGTGCATTGTGATGGTGGACCCAAGTGCAAGTGATGGACGAAATGTAGACCCATTCTTTCGTAGTTACCACAAATTTCAGTATACTTCTTTTGTATTTTTTTTTTTGGCCCAAAGGACAAGAGCCATCATGTTTGTTTTATAAACTCCGATTTATTTTCATAAAACTTATGTTTAGATTTAAATTATCCTGCGCTGGGGTTATTGTAATTGATGGCAGCTAAACCTGATTTATTCTGCAGGGCCCACTCTAATGTAATCTGAGCCGCTTATATCACAGTTACCTATGTCTAGAGTCTAGACTAGTATATATAATTAATAGAATGAACTGTCCATTCTGGTTGTTGGTTTGGACCATGGAACTCCATTGTTTCTGCATTTCTAAAAATGAGCATGGGACTTATTATAATTGGTCCTATTGATAGTACTGAAAATGCCCATTATAACATAATTGATTTTACATTGTCAGAGTCTCGGGCACAAAATATATGAAATAACAAAAGATTTTCTCATACTGACGGCCACAGGAGTCTCTATAAGCAAAATACCTTACATGTCTTTAATACAGTAGGACACACGCTACATTAAGTACATGGATGTATTCTTGTGCACGGAGTTTCCTGCATACTCCCAAAGGAGAAAGTTTGGCTATGAAATAGATCAAGAAATATTTGAAATGTGATTCATATATACCATTCAAACCTTGCGATATAGTTCAAAAAAGTCACAAGCAAAGATGTACTTGATAAATTGGAGTGTTTTTCTTCCTTTTAGAGTCATGCATATTTTGATCAAAGGACAAATTTTCCTCTGGATTTCTACATGGCCTCCCCTTATTTTTTAGGCCCATGTATTGAATCAAGTCTTGAATATTTGGCCTTATTTTTAGGCCCCTGTACTGAATCCAGCTCCACAGAAACTCTATGCATTCACAGCATTGAAGTTGGCATTAGCCCCACCAAAAAGAAGAAATTGGCATTAAGGTTGGGCTTGGGCGAAGCTTGTCCAACTTCAACCCATACACTTACTGGGCTTATTTGGAACGGTGAAGATCAGTAAGCCTTATATAAGGGACATAATTAATTTTCTTATACAAATTTCCAGTTTGGGGTAATTATTGGGTCCTTAAGGGAGATGTGCTTTGGCTGAATCCATTTACTCATTGGGCCAAAAAATCGATCTAGACCAAGTCCGCATCTAAAAGCCCACCCTCAAAACAGCCCAAAGGCTTTACTAGGGCTAGTGACCCATTTATTAACTGAGGTAGGAACTGTCAATCCTAGGGATGTAAATGGGTACTCGATTCTCCAATTACCCGGAGGTTCCGACCCGTTAAAAACCGGGTCTTGGTCCGAGTCCTTATTTAGGCCCCGATAAGTAAATGGGTCAGGGTCCGGTTCCACCTTGGTTTGGACTCGTGGACCCAAGACCCAACATATTACTTCAATTTTCCAAAATTTCTCCTAAAAATCATGTTTTTTTAATATCATTCTCTACCTAAACCCGGACCCAGATCCAAACCCGTCTCATATATGGTTTTGATTCCGCCTCCAGCACCTTCTCCTTAACGGTTCCGGGTCCACCATGGACCCGGACCGGAACCTACCCGTTTACAAACCTAGGACTCAATCCTAACTGAGGAAGTGGCTCGCCTGAGCTTAAATTTAGTAGGCTAGGTTCGGATTGGGTTAGAAGTTCGGATTAGGAGTTTGTCATCCGGAGTTAGTATTACATCTCTAAATAGGGCAACTGGGAATCTGCGTTGAAGCTTGTTCAGTTTTGCACATTTAATTGTGGGGTTTAATATTTAAATCAGTATCCAAGACATGGTCCTTTTCTGTAAATTATAGCACTGGTGCAATAAAATAAAACTAGACCTAGCTCACCACAGGCTGATGGTAAAGAATTGCTAAGGCATGTATGGCATTGTTGGAAAGTTCAAGTGCAAGTTTTTCTCAAAAAAAGGAAATATATATATATATATATATATATATACAGAAAAGGTAAAATAAATGGAGTATTACAAAACCCTCAACTACTGCTGCTAATTATGGCTTATTTATTTATTTATTTATTTGCATGAAACTTAATTTGTAGAGATCGGTTTGTTTGCATGCAATTAAATTCTTCGAAATGATAAAAAAAAGGGGAAGATTTCAAATAAGTATAAAATTTTTAAGTTATTTTCAAAAAAGTATATAAATATTAAATATTTCAAAACAGTATAAAAGTTTTTTCATTCTTTTTTCAATCAAATCCTCTCAGCAACTTTTCCCCTTTTTTTTTTTTTTTTTTCTTTTTTTCAATTTTTCTGTTGAAAATAGCCTTTGAAAGTAAGCCATTTTTTCAAAAATCTTTCCACTTCATTCTTGGAAAATCCAATATCTTGTTTGATTGAGTTGATGGGGTTGATAAATATGCTTAAATGCATAAAATTGTGTCAATCTCATTACTAATCAAATGGTCAATCTTATGGTAACATCAACAGCTATGTTAATGACTTTAATTTTCAATAAGGTGGCCCCACCATGGAACTCCGGGCCACCATATGCAAGTGGGCCACAATGGCGACATGCTGATAGAAAAATGGAATTTATATATGTAATATTTACATATGTGCAAGTGTTACACATGTTAAATATATTACTATGTTTGTCAAAAATCACCATTTTTATGTGTGTAAATGACTGTATCTAAATGTTTACACAGTTTTTTGGGTGTCTTCAAAAAGTTCTCAAAATCTATGGGGAAATAAGATTTTTTCTCTTCGAAGTTTTAGCTACTTTAGATTTATCGATTTGTGTGATTTTTACAGATTGCTCATAATCTATTAGAATTTAAGGCAATCATATTTCAGATCATATTGGGGTTTGAATGGTTTAGATTATAAGCATGGGGGCCCACTCTCATGCCATCACGTGAATTTCCCAACAGCAAATTGCATCAGTGCCTTCTTGGTGTGTGGGTGTTGATCATTTTCAGACCTAATGAGGAGTGAAAATTTTGGTGCATAAATGTGCTTACATACACCACTTTCACACCTCATTAAAGTATCACATGCACAACTGATAGTGGACAAATACAAATGTAAATGAGTGCAATCGACCTAGTATTCTTTTATTTTCCAAAAATACCATTTGAATGGGGATAGAATATTGGAGATAATATTTTCCAACTTATTATTTTCTTGGACTTTCCAACATATCCAAACAACCCTTAAAAGGGCATATGGGAAATTAATATTTAGCATCACCCTAGCAAATCATTTTCCATGCGTAAGAAAATTGCATGGCTTGCTTGTGAAAAGGCCGAGGGGAAGACCCAGGAACTCTTTCATGGGGAGCCACTATGCACAAAGAAATTCTTGGGAAGGCCACATATAAAAGAATGCATGTAGTTTTTAAAATATACAGAGCTTTTTTGAAAATCTAGAGGGCCATATGTAAAAAGTTATGCTAGTTCCACCAGTGGCTAGGCCTACATCAGATTAAGCGATTGGTCGATACAAAAGTTAAACTCTAGCCTAAGGTCTTAATTTATGATCTTAAGAGAGCTTAGACTTCGGATTCTCTAATAATCCTTAAGATTCGTAGGTACTTGTTGCAGTGATTGTGCTCTTGAGAATGCACAAATATATTTGGAATAGATCCAAATATATATCAAACCCATTTGGGACTATCACCGTATTATCTTTACTTCATTTCTCCTTTAAAAAAAGTTTAATAGCCATTTATAAATATTCACATTTATTTCTTCTATCTTAACCGCTTTAGAATATAACATTTTCGTAATTCCTAGAATTAAATTCCATGAAACAAATGGTCTATTCTATTGCAATTACTCAAATGTCAGCCTCCCACCAAGATCCCAAGTTCAACTAGTCAAACAATTCTAGATGTCAACAAGATAGTTACTTAGATCCTTGTCTCTTTGAAAATCTTTCCATTAAATGTGGTTTTATTCCTAGAACTTTTGATAAAAATGTTACAAATTTCTCACAATCCCTAGAAAATACTTGTGATTAATCACCCACTAAGTTTCTCTAAGATATATGAAGCAATCATCAAGAAAATTTATACTACTTTGGTTTGTAATCTGTCTCCATACAGGACATTGACTGTGTCTAGATGATCTGCCATGACCAGATCGAGCAAATTTATACCACTTTGGTTTTGTGTTATCTGTTTCTATGCATTACATTGCCTGTGTCTGGAGATGATCGACTATGACCACAGATCCTCGATACTACTAAGTTTTGATAATCTTCCATCTACTCTACATGTTAACATATAATGAGGTAAATGAGTTGGACTCTTGGTGGACCTGGACCTGATTCTTGTTCTTGCATATGGGCCCAACATGGGTGTTAAATATTAATGAATATGACCTCACTGTGATTAACAAACCTGAGTTGGGGCCCAACCCATCATAGTAAAACAACACTCAAGAGAAAAGAGCCCATGCCACTCATCACGGACTTGCTTGATCAATAACGTGCCTATTACATATTAAGCAACACAATTTTAATATATTAAGTTGGAAGGTTTTGGATTTAATTTTGACCAGACTACAACTACTAGCAAGTTATTTTCGTTTTCTACAACTTCTAACATACTCTTTCTACACTTTTCACTAATATGCTTTTCCTACTTATGGACTTCCATTTTCCCCCTTTCTAACATGATCCTATCTTTTCATGCATACCCGTGATTAGCAAGGGTTTTTGTGCTAGTATAAATTAAAAGGATTGCAAGAGCAATACAAAAAGTAAGGAAAAAAAAAAGGGAGAGAGCTACAAAATCCTTCTACAAAGACCCTTATTATTCTATTTACCAAAAAAAAAAAAGACCCTCATTATTATGAACTGAGCTAGGTATACCAAGACCTGTCAATCAATCGGGCCTTTGAAAAGTTCAAACCGGATTTCTCCAGTCAGGTCCTTGGGCTGGTTCGGCAACTCTACTAATAGATTCAAGTGAAGTAAAGTTGATTTTGAAGAAATAATAAAATATAAGTGGGTTATGATGATATTTTATTTTTAATTGTTTGTTATGAAATCTTTTTGACTTTTTGTATGGAAAAATTAAGTTTTGTTGTATTTTAGTGGATAAAAGTGATTGTTTTTTTACTTTATTTTTTAAAAGATGGAGGGAGTTTTGAATTTAAGTGCTTTTGATGGGATATCTAGTCTGAAAAATGAATGCTTTACTTGACTTTTATTATAGTAGTAAATAGGTCCATCGATGCATCCCAGCCAATTGCACTGAACCTCTTCAGTGCAACATGGTCCTCGCATACACAGCTTTTACAGTACGTTCCTGGCTGAGGCTCATAGTCACAACCCCCTGCACTTTCCCGGCTATATCTTGTAGGTCTGCTGTCCTAAAATCTGCAACCAGACAGGCCCCTTGCTTGCGTACATGTGAACTTGGAAAATTGCATAGAAAATTAGAAATGCAGTCCCAGTACAAATTGGCATGCATGCAATTTGCAAGTGCGCATGATGAAATATATGCAAGGCCCTTAATTTGCAGATCCTCCTCACATGCCTGTGACTTAGGACATGAGTACCTGACTGCTATATTACTGTAAATATCTGTTTGGAAGTTGGATGCACAATATCATCCACAAACAGAATGCCATGTAGGGACCAACATTTACATCCTCAACTTGAGAAGAAGGTCACTGGTTTGAGTCACATTGGTAGGGATGAAAATGGGTCCCCAAATATTTTAAAAGAACAATAGGTATGTGTTTAATTTGGACAAAAAAGAAAAAAAATGAAAAAAAAAAAACAGTATCTGGTATTAACTTGAGACGAGAAATTGCCAAGATTAATTACAATAATACTAGTTGCTACCCTTTTTATCGTAAAATAAAGGTAAAGTAAAGCATCAACTAAAGAGAATATAATATATAAGGGGGTTATATGGTATTTTGTCTTTAGGGAATTGGTAAGGAATCCTTTTTGACTTTTGTGTAAAAAGTGAGTATTTTTTTGTAATTTAGGATGTTGATTTTTCACTTTTTTTTTTTTAAAGGATGAGGGAATTTTAAAAATATGTATTTTTGATGTGACCATTTATTTGAAAAATGGAGGCTTTACATTATTTTTACTTTATTATAAATTGCTAAAGGGGCCCTAAATGTAAGATTGGGTGTAAAAGGGTTGGTTGTTGGTTCATTCATAGTGGCCAAACTAGTTTTACTTGTTCAACTCAGTGACTTACCTAATTGGGTGTAAAAGGGTTGGTTGTTGGTTCATTCATAGTGGCCAAACTAGTTTTATTTGTTCAACTCAGTGACTTACCTAGCTGAGTTGAATTGATTGAGTGACATCAAGTCAGACCTAGTTTTTAAGCTAAGATCAAACCCATTCCACAGCTCATTAATAACTCTCCTTAAAATTTACATGGCGGACTTAATCTAATCGCATGTTTGTATGACACCAATTCCACAAAAAGGATTTGCTTTTCCATGCATGCTACTTTTTATGTTATGTTTGGGACAGGGGAGGGGAAATTAATTTTACCTCTTCTTGTTTGGATAGTCAAAAAGTAGGGGAAAGAAAATTGAAAAAAGTAGTATTTTGTTTGTTTGTGAGGTAGAGAGAAAATTACCAATCTATCATTACTTTGTGAAAAAGTGAAAAGTGAAAAGTGAAAATGACAGTTTAGTAAAATGACAAAGATTCCTCCTATTTCCCTCATACTTTCCCCTCATTTTTGAATGAAAAGTTTTAAGGTGGGCCCCATACGAATTTTACCCCTACTTTCCCTCCCCCCTTTCCAAACACCCTCAATTTCCACTTTCCCTCTATTTTCCCCTCTTTTTTTTCCTTCCCCTCATTTTACCTCCTTTCCAAACAGAGGGTTAGTGATTTGATGTGAAACTTTTTCGAGTAACATGGGAAAGCAATCCACATTGGGGATGTTGGGATTGAAATGAGGTGAAATTCTACTATTACACAAACAAGCCCTGGAAAAGTGTCTCACAATACAGGAAAAGATATGGCGTACCTGCTTCAAACACCTTCATACCCCCTTTACTTTTATCGACTTGATTCTGATAATCACCTTTTGATTTTGTAAGGATAGATGTGATTTTGTAAGGATAGATACGAGAAGTTCTGTCTATGGGAAGATTTGGCTAAAGATAAATTGGAACGGAGAAACAGAATTCAAATAAAATGGTTATCAATAGAATGATTTCTCCTCCATTCATATAACTGCTCATGCATGGTCCAACAGAATTCACTTTGATCAACATGATACTACAGTACACTCCAGTTCATGGTCCCACCTTTGCTAAATGAGAACCATCAGATAGGAGCAGATAACACACTGCGAAAGGTGATCAATGAACTTAACTACTAAGCATATGTTAACTACAAGGTTAAATCGATTGTGCTATGAACAGTCTTTTTGTTGGCTCTTGATCAACTGTTAATTAATGCCATCTGATGGGTGTAGAGTGGGGCCCTTCTGCAACCAAGATGGCCCCTTGCATTGCATATTAAATGGTGGGTCCCATCGATGTGCTTCATATGATCATCTGCGTTTTATTCCTATTTGCAATGTTAAAATGCAGATTGCACAGCAGTCAATGCAATGGAGATAGATATAATTAATCAAATTAAATAGCCCCAAGGGGTAACTCAATTGCCCAAGGACTATGGTTTGCACTCAAAGGTTGTAAGTTCGAAATCTCACTACTACACTGGGGTTACATGGGAATTTACTAGGCTTCCCTCTGGGCCCGGATGGATTAGTCCAGTCCTGATGGTTGAAATCCTTTGATGGCAAAAAATAAAAAAATAAAAAAAATCAAATTAAATGGTTGAGATTATAGTTAAAAAAAATTTAGACCACTCTCCTTGACTCGACCAAGTGGACTAGGCAAATCAGACACACTCTGCCAAAATTTGGGCCAAACTCACTGGGGTTGTCCATTATAAATGGAGCTCATGATCCACTAGTGGGTGATTTCTTCCTTCCATGTTTTTTCTGGTGCCTATTTCAGGGAATCCAGTGCAATAGTTTCATTGAATCATTGATCTAAATAGGCCCAATAGGGCATCTCTCTAAAATGGCAACATTCCAAACAGTTTTCAGAATTATAAAGAAGTTACCATTTCATAGGAAGCAGGAGCAGAAACTCCATTATATCATTCCCTACCTTTTCCAATTTCTAGTGGAGTGGAGCCAAAGGAAGCATGGGTCAATGGATTGAATTTGCCTATATAATGGCTGGCCCAGTTCATCTGTAATTTTAATTTGGACTGCATTTTAGTGGGTTGTTTGAGTCATGGATTTTAATTAGCTTGAATAACAATGAAAAATACGCCCGGCTTACTTTAAACAGGCCTAAATCATCGACCGCCTGGATCAAATGGTAAATTTATGAAATTTTGGTTGTTGGGTTCAGTGTTTGGGCCTCATAATAAGAACTGGTTCAAGTCCCAGACCTCCATCAAAATACATGCATAGTAATTACTGGGTGTGGTCTAAGTCCATGGGTTGGACTGAAACGAACCCATTATCATCTCATCTAACTTTGCAGATGTGAGTGAAATGGAGAAAGAAATCTTCCGACCCACCAATATCCAGTGGGCCACAATATGAATGGACCCAATTTTACATGTAAAGACTAAACCTGACAATTCATAACTCGGTGTTTTTCATTTAATCCCGGATTACCAAGCTAACAATCGAATTGCTAAGACCCCCTGAATTAAAGTCGCCCAGCTCGTAGGTGGAAATTACCCTCTAACGCTTCATACATTCAATGGTGTATAGGGTGTGGACCCCATAGGACCTAGAATTTATTATGTGGGGGCTCAAAATGGGCTTATAGACTTTACCTTATTATTATTATTTTTTATCGGTTCCTTTACATAAGCAAGCTATTAGCACAAAAACCCGTGCTAATCACGGATATGCATGAAGATGTAGGATTCTATGAATGTTAAAAACAGAGAAGATGAGTCCATAAGCAGGGGAAATATATTGGTGGGAAAGTGGTGGAGTAGCTTAGTGGTTGTAAAAACTCTTCCCAGTCAAAATTGGATGCAAAACCTTCTACCTTAATATATTATAACTAGCAACAAAGGCCCGAGGAATCAAAATATATTTAATATTAATATTTTTTATAATGTTATTATAAAAATAATTGAGAATAAATAAATATTTATCATAAAAAGAAAACCACAAGCTCAGTTTCACAACTAAATTATTATATTTCCCTTTTCCAGCAAAAAAAGAACTAAATTAATTTATTTATAAAAGTTATATTGTAACTCTAATGCTATGTAGCTTTTGAATTAGTATAAAAGAATTATATATATATATATAAAGTAATGATGATGATAATTGAATATCTTATTCAAATAAAAAGATCTTTCTCTTGTGAAGCTGGTATAGTTCCTTCTAGAAGTATTCATTTGAAGGCTAATTCTGCTCATGCATTTTTCTTTTTCTTCAGTACAAACTTGTATTTCAACAAATAAATAAATAAATAAAAACCATCGGTCTATTATAAAAAGGCTCAGAATCCTATCTAGAGATGGAAAAATATGACTCGACCAGCCAAAATTGACCCTGGTCCAAACTGAATGTGACCCACCAAACTTAACATGTAAAAATAAGTTGGTCATGGGACCCACTGGCAAAGGAACCTAAATTATTCATTTTCAAGAACTATAAGAAGCAATTTGATATTGAGGGTCCATGACAAGGGATCAGAAAGAAAAAATAATAAATGGATAGGAGATTAGTAATTTATTATGGCTAGAGATGTTGAAAATGGGTCCTCTCTCGTCTTGTTTAGAGAAATCACAGAAAGAGAAGATAGACATTTTAAGGATAAAGATGATCAACAGATTAGATAAAGATGAAAGTTAGTAAACTATACATGGAGTGGAGTTTAAGAAGGGATAAAGATGGGAAAACTGTTTGAATTTAAATGTCACGTGATGAGATAAATCTAGAATATTGTAGAGCAGAATCCCTTCGCCTTACTGTCATACTCTAAATAATAATAAATTTATAACAAAAAGAGAAGAGAAAGAAATTTATAGTTTCAGATGCAAAAAGGAGATGTGTGAATAAAGCCAGATCAACATATAAGTTATATAATGAACTTCTGAAAATAAGCACTTCACTCCAATCAAAGTATGCTCCCATCCCATGGAAGGACTGATTACACGCATGAGATTATGGTTTTACAAAATAATAATCTTCAAATCTCATAGATTTTCCTATTTTATCTCATAGATAGATTTTAGGAATATTGTGTAGGGGATTAGATATATAGATCTTCCCATATTAAGAAACCTCTACTAACTGGTTGGATTGAGGAAAAATGGACCCCATTAAGAGGGCTCCAGATTTTGACTTGTTTTATTGGTGATTATTGAGATATTTGAATCCCTATCTTCAAACAATAAAAAATAAATAAAAAGATGTTAGAATCTACAACTGATATAGAAACATGAGAGGTGGAAATTTTAGTAGTCTTTCACCATCCGGTCTCCATTTGAAATTAGGATATGGAGATTAAGATTAAGATTGATTTTGAAGTACTCCTTCATTTAATTTGATAAGATAGAATAATTCCTAATTTGATCGGTCTATAAAACTACAATCAATTTCAATTGAATTGATAGAGTTTATCTCCCATTCAAATTAAAATTGGAAGCCAATTTCTCAATCAATTGCAAAATTAGAAGCCAATTTATCAATCAATTATAATAATATATAATGGGAAAAGCTCACACAGGCTGCAACTATTCTTATTACAAGCTGGAGCCTGTGTGAGGCCCAACGGATCTGCCTGGCCTCACACAGGCTCCAGCTTGTAATAAGAATAGCTGCAGCCTGTGTGAGCTTTTCTCATATATAATATATATTATAGGTGTTGGATTTGATTTTGAAACTGGAGTTTGATTTCTAAATTGATTGAGAAATTGACCTCCAATTTTGTAATTGATTAAGAAATTGTCTTCCAAATTTAAATTGATTTTAACCAATCCACAAAGAGTCCAAGTTAGAGAGAAGTTTCTATTGTGATTCTATCTCTTTTAAATTCCTCTAAGTCTCCTTTCCAAAAAAATAAATAAATTCTCCTTAATCTAATCAAGTTTTAGAAATTTTATACTTAGAGTCCAGAGTTCAATTATCTAAAGAGTCCAATTTAGAGAAACCATATCTCTTTAGATAAATCTAAAATAGAATTTTCATGTACTTACCTCTTAAATTGATTTTAACTAATCCAAAGAGTCTAATTTAGAGAGAAGTTCCTATTGTGATTTTATCCCTTTCAAATTTCTCTAAAAAGTCTCCTTCATAGGGAAAATTCTCCTTAATCTAATCAAGTTTTAGAATTTTTGAATTTAAACTTAGAGTCCAATTATCTAAAGAGTCTAATTTAGAAAAACCATGTCTCTTTACATAAATCTAAAGTACTTATATAAATCTATTTAGAGTTTCCGTGTACCTCGTGCATGTAATATAAAGTGGGCATGTTATCTATGTATTGGTCTCATGTAAATTTTTCATGAGGTCTATTTTGACATCTCATGCATGCATGAATAGATAAGTTAATATCAATCTTGGCCATTCAAATACCAAAACCTGATGATGGTGTTGGTGTCTACCAATTACAACTCGGCCATCATAGTTTAGCAACTTAAAAGGTGAGTCAATCACTTGGTATTGATTTTGTATATTTGTCTAATAAATAATGGGCGTTGGTTTTTCCTGCCATTTTTTTTTCTTCATGCCTATGTTTTTTTTTTTTTTAGCTTTGATTTGAAGAGGATTTGCAGCATAGCACATGTTATTTTAGGCTTGAACAAAGCCTCATAAACCTCTTATATATTCTACTTCCCCCAATAATTCTACATAGCACTCGTAACGTTTCAAGAGATCCGAATTTCTTTTGGAATTCCCCTTGCAAAATTTTGAATCCAATTAGGCTTGGACAAAGCCATTGTAAGAACATATGCACTTGGTAAGGAGTTGATTGTCTATACGTTTTTGTTTTTATATTATTTTTATGGTATTTTTGTTGTTCTTTGTTGTTTTTCTTTTTTTTTTTTTTTCATTTTGTTTTTTTGGTAATGAATTTTATTGGACTTGTGCTTCTTTTTTTTTCTCTTTTATGTTTCATTTTTCTTTTGTTTTTGTATAGTAGATTTTCATGAGTTTTTTAATATTATAAATTATATTGCCCGTGATAAGCGCGGGCATGTTTTGCTAATTGCAAAATTAAAAGCCAATTTCGCAATCAATTTGGAAATTGGACTCCAATTTTGAAATTGATTCCTACGACATATAATAATAATTGGGTCCATTTTATTGGTATGGATCACCACAGTGCGTACCCCAACATGCTTGCAAAAGGTTAATCACTAAACTCCAAAATCCTAAGGGCCCAATAATATGATTGAGAGTCCAGGCAGCACCATCATCACAGGTGACAATCTACAGACGACTAGATCTCAAGGATCTGCAGAGCCCTGATGGCAAATCCCTTTAGTTCCATGTTAAAGATTTTGTTGATGTGAAAGGGCAAGATTGTGGAAGATCAAGATATTAAAAAGAAAAGATAGTGAGAATCATACCATCAGACCCTCAATCATCCCAACCACACAAAAGCCTTCTTTTTGCCCCTCCAAAGTTCAAACCCTCTCTCCCCTCTCTTTCAATGTCATAACTCATATGAGACCCAGACTCAAAACAACACTACAAAGGAGTGCAACATGTCTGACATGGTGACCTACCTTTCTTGGACACCATATAAACATCTTCATTGAAGATTTGCAAACAAGGAGGATTTGCCTTGTCTTAATGAGAAGAATATGGGGGTAGTTGGCCATCCAAAGCCATGAAAAGTGGTGATTTGCTCTGTCTTGAAATCTATAAAGATGAGGCCACACCCACCACACCTTTGGAGCAATTTGTGACTTGGGACTGCTCCTGCCCAATTGCATGGTCACATGGGGGGCATTGTGGATGAAATTATTAAAGGGGTTGGGCGGTTCCCTGGTCTTGTGGAGAATGAGTTTTGCAGGGAAATGGTCTGATGGAAGGACCCAAACCAAGTGGCTCATGGTCTAGCCCTAGCCCTTCTCCATAGGGACATGTTTTTATAGAGTTAGAAATACAGTGAAATACAAAAACAGTAAAAAGAATAATAAGGTCTTGCTGAAAAAGGAAAAGGGAGTTTTTTTTTTTTCCTTTCAAATAAAATATGGTTTACGCGGTTTCTTATATATGATTTCCTCAAAAAAATTGAAATTCAAAAGATTATGTATGTGGAGTTTTATTTTTCTTTCTTCTTAAATTATATGAAATGTTTTTGGAAAGAGACATATTAGACCTATGTCATTGGTATGAGTGTGTGTGTATCACAAGATGTTTTCAAAAACCTATGTCTTCTGAAAGATACAGCACAGGTGTATTTTTTTTTTTTTTTATAGAAAATTCACATATATGAAAGACCAATTAATGTATATTAAAGACGTAGGCATAGATTTTGAAATTGGAGTCCGATTTGTTAATCAATTGCAAAATTGGACTATAATCTCAAATCAATTTGAGAACTTGGATGTCATATCAATTTCAAGAGATAACCTCTATCAATCAATTCATAGTTCACTTTTGTTAAACTTCTTTATGAAAACTCAAATTTTAAAATATATCTATTCTGGATAGGTGATTAAAGAGTCCAGATGTAAAAATCCACCTTGCTCAATAACTCTATCGAATCAAGTTAAAATGAGTCTTCTCTAGGTGCATTTAGAATTTTAATATATCTATTATGGTTAGAAAATCCTTAATGTTTGTGATTTTTAAAAGTGGATCTTTGATAGTGAATTATACATATGGGCTCCACATATAGTAAACTTTTTTAAAGTGGGCATCATATTCTAATTCCTAAAGACGGGGCCACATGCAATTTTGCAAATGTTAATTTACATAAGACTTGAAGTTTCATACTCATTTATATAAAAAATAATATTTACTTTGTATAAATGTCGGGCTGGGCCATACTTCGAACTGTAATAAATGGTATATTTGTTTGTTTTATATTTATTTTCATATTTATTTATTTTATATTTATTTTCTCATTAATTAACATCTCATAAAATAGCCACAAATTGGACTTGTTTATATTTATAAGCCCGGGCATGCTTTGCTAGTTATTATATGGGCCTTTTGGCGGTAGATCCCTCATCATTTGCTTTTATAGCCTAAGGTCCACAACATTTTATCGTACCGGCTGCAGTCCTCTAATGAAAATGATTTAGTGAAAAAGACAAAAAAACCATTCTATACGTTAGCAAAAAGGGTCCGCTTAAAACCATTTCAGAGAAGCAAAATCAGATTCTTCTGAATAGCAGAAGCAAAAGGTGAAGACAAAAGAAACTGCAAAACCTAAAAGCAAACTGAACTCATCGAATACATTTATCATCTGAATTGTATTCACTTGGTTAGAAAAAGTACTTCTTCCATTCCTAAAAAAAAGAAGTACAAGATAATTTCTTTTGAAAAAAAGACTAAAAATCTAATTTGATTTCGTTCTTCTCTGATTTTATTTATTCTTTATGCTCAACTCTATGTAGACAATGGCTGGAACAAACCTCAATTCAAGAGAAAAAGCAAGTGAAAGTTAGATAAATTTGTTCGGAACTCAGATAAATTTGTTCGAAACTCAGAAAAGTTGTTCAAAACTCAAATAAATTTATCTGAGTTTTCCCAGAAGTTTAGATAAGTTTTCCGAAAACTCAGATAAATTTATTTGAGTTTTGACAAATTTATCTGAGTTTTCATCCAATTTATCAGAGTTTCTGTTAAATTTATCTGAACTCGGTGACACCAAAAGTCAGAATACGATTATATTATAGAGGTAGGATTCGATTTTGAAATTGAGCTCTAATTTCGCAATTGATTGCAAATTGGAGCTCAATTTCGATTTCAATTTTAATTTAAAGAGAGATTTAAGGGATTTGGGAGAAATTTTCGATTTTAGTCATCTAAATATAGAGTCCAACACATTCAATACATCTATCTACACATTAGACTTTTAGATAAAGATGGTTTCTTATTCAATCTCAAAATATTCTTTCTAACCTATAAGGATACACGTTGCAAAGATCTATAGTCATAAATTATAAATCTATGATTATAGATCCATGGTTAAATAATTAATTTTAAATTAATTATTTAAAATTATTAATTATTTTTTATATTATAAATTATATTGCCCGCGATAAGTGCGGGCGTGTTTTGCTAGTAAGATTCTTAAATAAAGTGGAAAGGACATGATCAATGTAGAGTTATGAAAATATGAACCTTAATAAGGTTGAATGAAAAAGTATAATGATTATAAGACTTCAATGCCAATGATAATTGACAATGGTGATGATTCATTCATGCATTAAAGCGTATTATACTCGAATTAGCTACATCACAGCTGATTAAGGACAATGATGCCCACAAATAGCTGATGAGGATGTTGAGTTTGAGTCTGCCCTTTTTTAGACAGGCCAAACCTGATTTGATTTGCATATAAGTAGGTCAGGATATTCCCTTGTGTAAGTTATGGGGAGGCTTGTCAATCTGGCCTTGTAACATGGAGAGAGCTTTTTTTCTTGTCCTCAAGTTGGTAAGGTAGGGCCTGCTTTTGTAAAGCTCACCACAAGCCATAGCCCGAGCCAGCCCTTTGTCCATTAATATAATATATGTATTAATATTATAATAATATATGTAAATGCCCGTATATGTTTGTGTACAAATGTATGAGACTGATTTTAATAATTATATTAAATAGATATGAACATTTTTCATTTACATATAATCAATGACAGCCTATGTATTCCAATTACATTGGAACAAATAGGCCCATTTGAATTAATTAATTCCTATGTATTCAAATTCTATATAAACAAACAGGTTATTCGCCAATAAGTACTTGTACATTCCAATTCCACGCAAGCGAAGAGGCCCATCTCAATCCATTACTTTCATGTGAACAAATAGGTTGATAATTTACATGCAGACGGACAAGCCTATTTGACAATGAACTCCTCTGTATTCTAAGCCCAAGCAAAAAAGGAGCCCATTTGACAATGATTCTCTTGTATCCAATTCCATGCAAATGAATGCGATCATTGGAACACATGATAAATCCCAATTTCATACAAATAAATGACCCCATTTGGCAAGGGCATTTAAATACAAAAAAGAGGGAGAAAATACACTGTTGCAATGCCTACATGGGAGATGAACTTGCACTATGCAGCTTTGACACCAAAAGGAATGTGTAATGAATTTGCTTCGATCCCTTGCACATGTAAATCATTTTCATGATGATCATGTCAAAGTACACGACATGTCACTTCCTTTGACTACTTTGAATCTAAGTCACTTATTTAATCCTTAATCACCGTGACTTTGTAGCTATGTGGGTCATTTGTACACCAAAATCCTCACATAGAAATTATTTAAATACGTAAATGAGTGTAAAAATACATGTACATGCATGTGTTATATATTTGTAACATTTACACATGTAAATAGGTGCAAACAACCAACCCCAAAGAATCTATGGCTTTGAATCTATTATTATTATTATTATTACTTTCAAAATAAAAATATTTCTTTTATTGACTTATATCATTTATTGTGGAGATGCAATTGAATTGGTTACCATCGGGTTGATAGTCGATGGCGATTAAACATATTTTTCTTTTAAAGATTCTTTTCATTACTTTCAAAATAAAAATATTTCTTTTATAGACTCATACCACTTATTGTGGAGATACACTTGAATTGGGTACCATCAGGCTGATAGTTGATGGCAATGTTAAATGTATTTTTCTTTTAAAATTTCTTTTCTTTCGGCTATGACCCAACCTTATCCCTTGGAGGTAAGTGCTTAACTTGTGTAGGCCCATTGAGGACTTTGTTCTAGCCTGCATATGTGAGGTAAGGTAAGGGCAAGCCCCGGCCCTTTCCTTTGATAGCCCTGTTTACTGAGCACATGCCAGTTTAAGTTTTGCCACCCTAGTGGCAAATTGGTTGAATTGAGAAGGGGTTTCAGGGTGGAGGCCCAATCCATATCTGACCCATTCTAATCTTAACTCTATGGTCCGTGTGGTTCGTGCATAGCACGGGGTTTTGCTAGTCTTAACTATGTAAGTGCTGGTAAGGATTTGTTTATCCACGTGACAGTGTCTTGCCCTAGCGGTAAGACACAATAGTTCTTATTAGGAGGTCGAGGATTTAAATAGGAACTTGGGCCTCCCCAACTTCTTGCATCTTGTGTGTGATCACTACTTGCATGTACGATTCTCTTCTCCTCCATGCCAGTCTCTCAGGGACCAACCCCACTGTTGCATGAAAGAAAGTGAAAATCCGAGTCATAGAACATTAACTTGCAGATTGAATACAGGTCGACGTACATGGGTCACATTCACGGGTCGAGTAGGATTTTGCCCCACACATATATGGAACTGTCACCTTGTACAAATTTCCATCCACAAGAGTCAAGACACACACATATATATATAACTCCTGAAGAGCCCTGAATACATATGGTTTAGATGAGGATGGAAATATAAATGGGCCCCACATTATAAATTTGGTCAACAAAATCCGTGTTGCAAGATTTTTGTTGAAACAGAACAGTAGGAAGGAAATGACAGATACTTGAATTTTCCCTTCAAGAACATGAAAGAGTAAAAGACCAATTAACACAACAAGAAGAAGAAGATGATAAAGAAGAAATACCAAACACACACCTGAAGAGAATTTGGAAATCAAGATGTTGTTAGAAGTTTGAGGGAATTTGGACCAAACAAAGAAGGACACATAAGGGGGCGGAGGTGGGGGCGGAGGAAAGAGAAACCCCTACGTGTCACCGCCTGTTTGGTCCAAACAGGGGCCAAACAAGAATCTGTTTCCAAGTTTGAGATATTTTGAAAAGAAAGGAGGCTGATTTTATTACACTTTATCACTTTTGGCAGTAAATGGTCGTGGTCCAGGTTGGGTCATGGTGCAGCACCTGGATCCTAACCTGATTGTTAATTGGCATGCTCTGACTTGGAACCAGACCTGCTGGACTCTGTTGAACCTAGATACAAATCACTTGTTATACTAATAAATTGATTATTATAAATAATATGTTGTACATTTTATAATAGATACATAAGCCTCAAGGTCATGGATCAAGGACTGCAAGGTCGCCTATCTCTATTTTGGCCCAGTGGTTTAAACCAAATATTTGGATCATTAGGTCATGGGTTCGAGACATGGCACCAAAAATTAATAAAAGAAGAAAGGACCGCAAGGTCATAAGAGATAAGGTGCAGGGGTGGAACTAAGAATTTTGCCTTGGGGAGTTTTTCAAAAATATTGTTGCCCCCTAGCTCTGCCCATAATGAGGGTGGTCCAAAACTATAGTGATCGGATGTCAGATGATGTAGCTAATGTAGCCCTAAGATCATTGAATAAGTGGGAAAACTGCCAAGGGGTCATTTGTTTACGCATGATATATGTAAATGAGATTTACATATGTTACACATTTTAAACACAACACCGTATTTGTTTGGAAGAAACCTTTGCCAAGGGGTCATTTGTTTACGCATGATATATGTAAATGAGATTTACATATGTTACACATTTTAAACACAACACCGTATTTGTTTGGAAGAAACCTTTGCACAATAGGGCCTACATGTTAAAAAAAATCTAAGCCGTTGAAAATGAACATCCCACCTTTAATGGATTGCCCCAAACTTCACTCAAATTAGGAGTTGGTTCAACTGTAAGATTGAGTATAAAATTAATTGCTTCTCGTGATTGAGTAGAGTAAAGCTCCATAGTGGGGCCCACCTACTAATAATTTGAGTTGCTCAAAATAAACATCATTCACTTTAGTGATTTGACACTTAATTTTATTATAATAGTACTTGGCCCCACCATAAGACTGATCATGTGGTTAAATTATTACTAAATCTTATCGAGAGACCTACTCTTTTTTGAATAAAATATGAAAATAACTTATTGAAGGGTTACCATCTATATCATTTTAAGATTATTCAATTAGTTAGAAATCTTATTGAGGGGATGGAAACCCGGCCAAAATATACCCAGTGTGTGTTTACATGGGTTTAGCGGGCATCACCCGGGGCATTAGTCCAATTGGGTCAAAACGCCAAGGATACCCTTAATTAAAAAAAGAGAAAAAAACTCAGAAGAGTTATTATTGATATATGCACAATTCAAGGACCAAAGGTCATCTTGTCAAAGGAGGCCGTAACAAGGGCGATCTTCATTGCTTTTTGAAAGCTAAAAAGAAGGGGACACTCTTTTTTTTCTTTTTAGCTGAGAAAGGGGACACTCTTTTGAAAGAAACAATATTTGATGCAAAGGAGGTGGTTCATGCTATAAATGGAGGCTTTGATTTGGCCATTAACCCGATTACTTGGATATTAAAGCCTTAGTCACTTCTTTTGATAATGTAAATTTTGTTTTCATTCCAAGGTTTTTGAACAAAGAGAAACTGACCTCTACTCTAAATTGGGATTGGGATCTTGGGTATTAGGTGTTGTTTTTGCAGTTGATGTTTTGCTTCCTTTTTGGTATAGTTCTATGGTGTCCTTTCTTGTTGTTCGTCTTTAATAGTTTTTTTTGTTTTTTTGAAGGAAATGACATTCATTCTAAGAGGTTTAGATTTTTTGTAAGTACGTTCACACTAGGGAGCTCAACTCCACTTATTCCAGGAAAGTATACAAAGATAATTTAGAGCTTGTAGAATTGAATTTTCTTTGTTTAAATGAAATCGAATCCTTTTAAGTATTCTAAGAATTGTTTTATCTTAAAGGATGTAAGGTGAATACTTAGGCACAATTATATATATATATATATATATATATATATATATAAAACTATCACCTTTAATAGAAAATGAACCAAGGAAAATGAGCAAATGCATATTCAGCTATCACCGTAGCAAATCTTCTTCATTTCCTCTTAATTTATTTTTATCAAAGAAAATATTATTTTGATATATTCATTTTTAATTCTTTTAATTTCAGAAATACATTTCTTAAAATTTTTAAAAATCTGATGAAATTAAACAAACAAGATTTTGGAGAATCCGGATTATTATTAACCAGGACCCTACCTAGATTTCCTAGATCACAGATTCTGGATTCCATAGATGTGCGATAAATGTAAAATGAGAGAAATTATTGCAAGTGGACAAGAATCTCATAATGCCAAAGGCAAGGATTCGGTAGTCGGCGATGATGGAGGGGACGTGGGCCCCACTTGGATATCATCCTAGATCCTCTCACTCCTCAACCTCAACCATTTATATATACGGACGGAGTCCTAAGAATCTTTTCTCGTTGGTCACAACTGTATAAAAGAGAGAAACCATAAAGTACCTACCGGGTACCCATCTTGTCGAAGGACCATTCTAATTTATGTTCCCACCTTGCAGGTGCTAACTGTAGAAAGGTCTATTCTTTGGGGGCCACCACGATGACTATCTAGTCTACCTGTAAAAGTTTGCAAGGTCACCTTTATGACATTAAAAAGAAGAAGAAGAAAAAAAAGGAAAAAAAGAGAGGGAGTGGATTTAGGGTTTAAAAGTTGTCAGATTTTAGCTGTTAGGTAAAGTGAGATGGGTTGAATTTCTTTTAGCGCACATTCGGCGATGGAAATAGGTGGCGACGGGGCGCTAATTTTCCGGCATTTTTTCCGTTATATGTTCGATGATTCATCTCTTCCTAATTTAATAGCTTGTCTTTGAAGTCCCATTTTTTTTGTCGGATTTTCTCACCACCCACCATGGAATCAATTACCGCCTGCACAAATGGACTCTCAGGCCGTCACAAAAAAGCGCCCCATTTCCCTGAATTTCATTAGGTATTGAGTGACGAATGACACTAATTTTAAGTTCATAAGTTTGCGGGAGAGAATCGTTTGGGAAATAAGTGCATGAAATTCACAATGATCAATGGAAGGGCATGTACAATTGAACCAAAGTGTGAAATTTCAGTTGGTTAAAATTTGAGGTAATGAGTGTGAAGGGCTTAGATTGATCATTGGAATTGGGCTGGCAAGTGAGCCCCTTAATTTGGACCATTTCCACACTAGAAACATTTTGACCGTTCTTGAAAACTTGCTTGGATTGAAATATGAAATATGACCCACTCTTAGTCCACTTGTAGATCTTTCCATTCTCACGGGACAAACAATTTTTCTTATTTCAAATGTCTGGATTTTTAGGTAATTGGACTTGAGAAATGTTTTAACTAATCAAACTAGGTAAAGCATGTTAATAAGAGAATAAATTAAGACAATTGAGAGTTTGGACTTTGATCATGTTAATCTCGAATCTAGATCCCCATAAATATCCTACAAAAGAAAACAAATATAGTCAAGGTTGAGCTAATCCTGTTCCATTTATATTTCTTAAATTATGCTACTTAGTTGAAATATATGGATTGTGATGTGTGGGGTCATCCATAAAAGTTGCTAACACAACCCTTTTCTTTTAGTTTACGTTAGTTTCATTGTGTGGGATACCTTCCATTCCAAAGAATACCCCATCAAGTTATGACATCCAAGCACAACACACCACCTCCCACTATCAAGGACATTCCTAAACCAGATCAAGCAAACCCATTCCACCCACCAATCTTATTTTGTACTCAGTAGAAAAAATATCCCAAAATGATAGGCACCACTTTCATGTAGTACAATGATCACCATTGCTTTACTTTAACATGGACAACATGAAAAGATAGTGGGCCCATATATGCTTTTGGCCATTGTTAAAGAAAACAATCACCACACCATTGGGCACCTTCCATTTATTATCGCCACCTTCTGGTTCTACCTTTCTTTGGAAAAAAAAAAAAAAACCTAACCCTTACTAAAAAATCCATTTCGTTTGGGGTAAGCAGGGTTACTAATATATAAAAAAAGGGACCCCATTGTCAAAAGGGAATGCTTACCTTTTATTCTCATGACCAAACGGATTGAAATTAAGAGTGATGTAATGGAAGTAGGAAAAAAATGATGTTGAGTGCAGTCCAACTGGATAAGACCTATTTGGGCTCGCCTTTGATCAGTGCATCCCATTCACACTCACTGCTCTCGTGATTTGACACCACGCTTAATTTGTCACTCATTTTACCTAATCTATGAATTGGACTGAGGCAAATTCAGAATCAAAGACTGTTAAACTTTAATGCTGTTAAATCAAGGCATAGAATAATCTAATAGACTGGTTTTTCACCTAATGCTTATCCATGATGAGTTCTTTCGATTTCCTACCTCGTTGTACATCTAGGATAGCCATGAGCTAGCTTGCATATGAGTACTATGCAATCCAATATAGCGTAATGCATAAATGATAATTATGTAGGTATACGAAGCTTCATTATCAATTAAATTTGTACATGCTCGATTTTTCAGATCACCTGAAGTATACGATGATGGATGAACATGATTTTTATTTGGAAAAATTAGCTAGAGGGCCTTAGTATGACCAAAATTGAAGGCGCAGTCTACAACTTCTTCGTCTAAGGCCTGTAGTCCCCTGTGCTTGTACTTATTCCAAGCGGAGGTCCTTAATTAGACCGGTTCATCTTTTTCATGATTGATTTGCCCTTCTAACCATCTAAAGTTGTGTCACGCCTTTTGCTCCTAGTTTTTAGCTCAAATCCATTTATTAGCATTAGTGTTTTCTCCTTAGTTCATGCTCATTTCCAATCAAATTTCGAAATTCAAATAAGAGGGAATGAAAATTGATTGACAACTCATATTTTTTCATGACTGATTTACCCTTGTAACCGTCTCAAGCTGTGTCACACCTTTTATTCCTAGTTTTTAGCTCAATTCCATTTATTAGCTCTTTTTATCATTGTTGTTTTCTTCTTCGATCATGCTCATTTCTAAGCAACTTTGTATCAAGTGGAAGAACTTTTCGCTTGACACAGTGTATTTGACCTATGTATTGCCCGGGCACTGAAAGTGTAGGTTGGGTAGCGACTCAAACTTGTTGAGGTTGTCCTTGTCGGCAGCTTCAATCGAAGTAATGCCTCTCCGTCAGAGATGAAAAGTGATGAATTAAAGGTGAAGATACAGAATGGGCCATTGAGAAGACTGAAAATTGATTTGATTTCAAGAATACGTTTTAATTTTCGCCTATGATTTCTCCTTCCTTCATCAGTTTTCACTCTCTTCCTTACCTCGAGTTCGTTCATTTGGGAAGATGAAGCGTTTTTCTAGAGACGGTTGCTCAATTGGAGCCTTTTTAATTTGGGGGCATACGAAATATATACAAGGAGGGGCATTTTGGACTTTTTTAAGTGTTTGAATTTGAAAAAAGAACATCTGCCGACAAAAATAGTGGACCTTTCGCCATAAAGTGAAATGTTGAGGAACCTGTCTCCAAAATCCTCTTTTTATTTAGAGGAAAACCCAATTATGAACTGGCTCCAAAATTCAATTTTGGTGACATTATTGGGCCCACCTCGATGAATGCCATTAACTTGGACAGAAAGCTTTAACGTGGACAATAGTCCTAACAGTTAATTTATTCATTCAACCACACCACAGTTGTTACGCAAATAACCAAAGGTTGGATTGATATCCTCCACTCAACCATGGAATAGGGGCTAGCTGTGTAAACATCCATCTATCCATGTCATCTAAACCAAAGAGGAAGAGATGTCTGCTTCAAATTTCCAAATTTCTTGGCCTTCTGTTTGGAGGATTGTGAGGATGAGAGAGTGTGGTGGGCCTCATGAGAGAACGGGGGAGGGATTGGATTGGATTTGGATGAGAGAAAGAAGATGGAGTTTGTTTCGATACATGGGTTTGGCTTGAATAGGTAGACTCAACATAGACAGACTTTTTGGTCAGCTATTTGGCTTCTTCCATTTTATTCCCAAATTTAGCTCTGAGTATGGCGTTTGTAGGTGGCTTTTCAAGTTTGCTGTACAAATCCTAACCCAAGTCTAGACGGACAGTGGGAACTATCAAGCTGGTGCAGAGGGAATTTCCAAGAAGAGAAGATATTGATCATTATGACAAAAATGGTCTAAAATATCTAGAGGAGCCATGGGCCAGTGAGCCTTGTGACCATGATTTTGTGGTTTGATGTGCATTTCAAGCATGCAAAAACCCTAGGATGCTATTTTTCTCACCATTTGTTTTGAACCATACTTAGTGATGTTGCCTTAACTAAGAGTAGTTTTCTAGTGAGAATCGGTTTCAAAGGATTTTTTTTTTTATATAAAAAAGTACTGTTATGGGGTTAACCTAGATGGTACAATTTAAGATGTGCCAAAATGATTCATGTTGAATCATCCTGAACCTTGATTTAAAGAACTCTTTAGCCCTAAAACCTCATGGCCTGTTAGTTTACTTAGTATACAAAAGAATTTATGATTAAATGAGCTTCATCTTTAAAATTATTAAAGAGATGAGAGGTGAAAGATATAATATAGCGGCGTAGATAGACCTTGACTTTTTGAAGATTTGAATTACTAGGTGATGGCTGAGTATCATTTCCCATCTTCCATTGATTATATGAAAATGTTATTTGATGCTTTTTTAATATTCAGTTTTTGACCTTCATTTTTAACTACATGATGATGATAAAAAATAAAATAAAAAAACAATAACAACAAATTTCTAGCTGTTAGATTGCCAAACAAGTTTAAAGGACAGTCCATTGTGATGCTCTGTTTTAATTTTATCGATAATATGATTTGAACCCAAAACCTTTAAATTGAGTGAGCACCTTCGACTGTGTCCTTGATTCTTATTAACTGGTGCCCCATCCACCTACCTTTGATATGGACTCATTGTTTTGAGAGTGGTCCCAAGAACTTGCTTCTTATAGATAGTGGTTGAAGTTATCACACAACGCGCTAGTTATTTTCATCATCATGATTGTCATCACCATTGTCATAATCACCACACTTTGATATTTATTTTCTCTACTTAATAAAGTAACATCTTTTCTTATAAGATAAAACTTTGTACTGGAAACTTGCTCCTTGTCAACTTCAAAGACTGTTTTTGGTGGAATTTCTATGTTCTCATGGAGATTGCATTGTGGCGTTTAAGATTTAATAAACTTAAAAGAGATGATAAAATGGATTGGTTCTCAATTTTCATTGGAAGTTGCTAATATAATGAGACAATCATGATGGAGTTGCATTGTTGAATTAAATGGACTTGGAATATTACAATTGGAGGGTGCTTATAAATTCCTCATATGTCAAATCCAACAATAAGAGAACAATTGGAATCTCTCCATGTTTTGGGGTCAAAAGACTGTCCTCCCTGTCTCCTATCTTACATATAAGAAAAAGACTAACCGAGGAATCTTTGTTTTAATTCTAGTAAGTTATAATATTATGTACCATTAGATGCAATAATAATTTTTTATGAGACTAAAAACAAAGATTTAGATGACATTATAATGACATACTATTTAAGCTGAACTGAGCTGATCGAGTTAGGCCTAACTTGATCTCAACTTAATAGAAAACTAACATGGTGCCTTCATTGGCTCATTAGACAAGTATAAGTCAGTTAGCCTGGCTCATAAACTTATTCAACACTGTTGGGTTTTATCTTTTTTCTTTAAAAAAAAGACCCAAATCATTAGGCCAAAGAAGGGGTTCAAGGGATTATGGTTTTGAAGAGGTTGGAGGAGAGACACAATGATAGCAAATGGACAAATCCCATGAAACCCTATGAATGGTTACCCTCATTCCACGATCAGCTGTTGCTCTCCTCTTCCAAGGAATGTTAAAACTGATGATGCCCAAACCAGCCGTTTCCCTTCCTGATCAAATTTTACCAAGACAACCCTTGAAGTATTCTGAGTTGGTGAAAAAAATCTTGCCTTCAAATATTCATTAATAATAAGATCAACAACCCATTGATTGGCATTAGGTCTGAATCTCAATTGACTCGGCCAATAAATTCCGGGTTGAATTGTTATTCAAAAGGTCAACAAATCAGAATATAAGCTTGGCTACTCCCCAAACCAAACCAAGTTGTTCTTTTTTTTTTTCTTTTTGAGTTGGGATTCGTGAGAAACCAGCCATGATGAAAGAAGTTTACTCCGATATAATTTAAGAGAATCTCAGCTATGGAGAAGAAGCTTACTCCCGTAGAAAGAGAAGAGAAGTGAGGTAGCAAACCAACTAGGCAACCCTAAATGGAAACTACTCGTATAAAAAAACACCATTAGGTCTTGATGAATCTATCGAATAAATTCTGAGTCAATTGACTATTGTCCAAGTAATAACAGTAACGAGTTTTTCACTGAGTCAGCCAACTTGATTTAATGGAGTTGAATTTATTTCACTTTCTTCTATATTTCCTAGAGTACATGAATAGTTGTCAAACATATTTGAAACAGAGTCACTTGGAGGCAACTCACAATAAAAGCATCTAGAATCTATATACAAAAAACACTAACGAATCATTCCTAGTGAAAGGTTTGTAGTAAGTTAATTCTACTCCATAAGAGATAGGAAAGACTTGGACAGCCGACAGCCGACAGCCTGCGCCCTTCCCTGCCTCATTTTGGCAACGTGATAGGATGCCTATGAGACTGAGTGGGCTAGGGGACCAAATTAAGTGGATGTGAATCAGGGGTGGACCTAGGAAATTTTTCTGAGAGGGGCCACTATGTAAAAAGAAAAATCTTGGAGGGCCATATCTAAAATCTGCACATGGTATGATGTGAAGCTCGTTATCTAGACTGTTAGACCTAATGGGCCTCATACAGATGAAAAGGGAGGACCCAAAATATCTTCCTAATAGGAGGATTCTATCATTCCATCTGATGTATGACCAAATCATATGGGCCATGTATGTAGATACTCGGCCATTTCACAACTCACTAAAAGCTCAGTAAGCTTGACTTGGATAGCCACAGAGTCTGAGCAACTTGGGTTAGTCCAGCTGTTTGCATGACCTGATGGTCTAGTAGGTTGAGTCAACTCGTCTTAACTCGGATGAGTCAAAGCATATTCCTCCATTCCTCCAACTACAAAAGGATTGGCACCTTTCTGTAATATTTTGCAACTAGGGAGGATGTTGGCTGTGAATTTGGATAATTAAAGGGAAAGGAAGAGAAAAAAAGAGCAGTCACATGGAGAGCAAGGTGGGCCACAGGCTGAGGCCAGTGCATGTTGGACAGCATGGGACCCACCCGTGATAGCTACATCCCTCAAGTCCGTACACACGTACACTTGTCCCCCTGCAATTTGTTGCCCTCCCATCAACATCAAATTTCAGAATTGCCCTCTCCATCAGAAATGCTATTTATATTCTAATGAAATTCTGTATTTGTATGATTGTATATGCCCTTTGAAATGGTAGGATCTCTCTCTCTCTCTCACACACACACACACACACACAAAAGCAAATAAGGACCTCATGGCACAAATCAGAAGTCAAATGGAGAACTTGGGCACATCTCCACCATTCACAATGTATTGGTCCTAAAGCCATTAATTTGTCACCACAATCACTTTTCCTATGATTCATACTTATCAGCCATTGATCAGAAGGAAAGGATAATCCTTTTATGTACCATCCATCAATTTCCTAGGATGCATTATTTTGACAGTCCAGGTCAATGTAAGTATAGCAATCTGCATGATTTCTTTCTGTCTAATAAAGTAGGATTCAGAATACACCTACTTGGGCTGGGCTGAAGCTTCTAATAGATTAAACATTCATTCCATTTAGTTTTCGGGCCGAAGACGTAGGCGCCCCACGTCCAAATTCTTTCTAAAGAGTCAGGCCCAGGATCAATCCATTAGAAATTGTAAAGCCAGTTTGTTTGAGGGTTGGCAATTCAATGTGACTTATCTTACCAGATTTTGTTTTTTTTTTTTTTGAATGATAATTGATCAGTACTAATTAACTGCTTCTAAGGAGGAAAAGAGACCATGAAATACAAGAGAATATGAGTAGTACATATTCAACCAGAAAATCGGCCTGATTCTACAACTCCACTTCACTTGGTTGAAAGGTCAGCTGAAAACAGGCTGGCCTGGAAAGGTACAGCTTGGGCAGGTTGGGTCGTATCCCTGATGAGAGAATTGAAAGAGGCCAACTGGAATAATTAAGCTCAAATTAAAAGTGCGCTTTGGTCATCAGGCGTGAGCCTAACCCGAACCTTAAAAACGCCCAACCCGAATTTAGGTTTCGATTGAATCGGGTCAGTTAGGTTGAAGTTGGGCCCACCCCGGGTCGCGGCGCCTTTAGCCTTGGGCAAAGCGCAGGAGCCCGACTAGAAGTAGGCCCCACCCAAGCCCACTTGACTAAAAGTTCATTATCCATTCCCTTGGTGGTCTAAAGGCTGTGCATAATTCCTCACCTGTATAAACAATAAACACATACAAAAATACATGAAAACCACAATATCCATAAGGGTGTGCTAAATAAAGAAGAGCAGCCCACTTGGGTGGATAGAGTAAGAAATGGCCAGACACCCCATTTTGTCTTTGCCATACCAACTCCTCAATTGAGGCAGGATTTTTTCTCCAACAGAAAAAAAGGTGACACAAACACGTGATCTAAATGCTCTGTTTTCTGATATTGTGTGTTTTCCTAAGGCCATCAATCTCTCCCCCAGAAGTGCATATAGATAGATGGCATTTTGGTCATTCTTCAATTTTCAAAGACACAAAAGAGAAGAGTCTAATGAGGATTTGATTGCCACCAAACCAAAGCCATTGCTACTCAATTCCTTCTTGTTGTCTCATTATTTCCAGAATTCTCCGATTCAACTTTCAACCATGTCCGTGCTTTGCATGGAATTAAAAGAGATGTCTTAATCTTTGAATATTATTTTCTTCATAGACTTTGGTGGGAGAATCCTTGAATTTAGATTCGAATCATTTTGTCCCACACCACCTTTGTTGAACAAAAATCTTTCTAGTCATCCATACATCTGATGGCCAAGATGCCCTCTCTAGTGCATGCTTTCTCATTTTTAGCTCATCAGCTTATTTCCAAGACACCCATGAAACTATTTTCACCATTAACTAACTAAGCTTAGAAAGTCATTATACATGGGGTTAATCGAGTTTCGCAGTCAGTTAGTTTGTACCATAGCTCCAAAGCTTGGCTTCACCAAATCGGATTAGTGCAGCTGAGTCTACCATGAACTCTGTCAAACTCACCCAAGTCACTTGTGAATTGTGATAGTCTGAGTTTTGGAATAAAGGTTTATCCATTTTTTTTTGGAAATTGCATCTGTCCCATCAGACACAGACTTGTTATGTGAACATGCCCTCACTCGTATTGTAAAATTTATCCTTTTTTTTCACTTTCTTGGCATATGGATAAGACCACGAATCCATTTGATTTTTCAACAAGAAAAATATTTATAGGGTCCTCACTTGGCTTTTTGTGAGTGCTATCTTGCTTTCTTTTCTTGAGCAGGTCTTGTGTTGTTTTTCTTATCTGTTTATTTCTTAAACCCTACTCATTGGAAGCCAATTTTCACCCATATTGCCCCCTCTTTGGGGTAACAAGTCAAGTTTAGATGCAATGCTTATCAGAATCAGTTCAAATGAGTCAAAACCGGCGGTAGATCAGCTTGACTGTGCCGGTTCAAACAATTTTTATTGAGTATGCTTTTGTGATTAGTATTTTAATTGAACTGGTCATTGCTAGCTAGCAGCATTTATTGACTAATTATTAAGGGGGGCTAAATTTGAGGGAATACGTCCTGATTTCTGTTAATTATCTGAAGGTTTGTTGGGAACAGTGCAAAGATAAGTCATACATCCACAGCAGAGATGCTTGTACTCATGACCAACAACCATAATAACTAACATTAGCATATTTCTTCACAAGAACCAAAGTTGACAAAAATCTAAAAAAGCAAAAGTTCCTAGAACACAAAAGAAGAGCAGAAGAACGAACTAAGACGGTAGGATTGCGTGGATACATTCCAAAAGAATGCTTAGCAAGGGACAATGTTTTAGGAACTAGCCACCCAAAAGGGTTCCCAACTCAACATCCCCTTGTTTCCATGCTCTCCTTCAATGCACCTAATTTTGATTGGCCTTTGAAAATTTCCAATCCCAGTTTCACCTCCACAACTTTCAACCCCATTCACAACCTCCACATTTCTACTCCTATCCAAGTAGCCCATGTCACCCATTTCTTCTTTTTCAACTACTTCTTTTGAGTCTTGATCCTCGTCGTGTTCTTTTTCCTCTTCTTCGTCGTCTGCTTCGGAATGGGCATTCAAAGAAGAACTTCTATTTAATAAGCGAAGGCGTAGCCGGCCTTCACTTCTTTCAGCTTGAAAGTAAGAGCGAGGAGAGGGAGAGGTGATGGCCTTGAGGACTAACCTCCCTTCTTCGCGGTGGGGCTTTACATGAATGCAAGCGCCACCGGCAATTGAAGTCAGGGGAGGTGGAAATGCTCCACACTTGTCCCTTCTGTTCATGTTGGACTTTGCTTTTCTTCTTTCTTCCCAACTCTTACTAACCTCTGACTGATGAGGAGAGGCCGGTGGCGAAGGCAGAGGCGAAGGAAAGTAATTGTTTTCAGTAATGTTGCTGCCTGTCTCACAACCCAAATTCTCAGTGCACAGTTCCAAGCTCTTCTCACTTAGTAATGAGGAAGAGCACCTGAGAGGAAGAGTGGGGTGGATGTAGTTGCTCTTCTCTTGCTGGGTGTCGGTCAGTGATGTAATTGAGTTGAAGGAGCCTAACTCTTTGGGGCCAGTGTGGTTGTCACTGCATTTTCTTGGGGGTGACTCCATGTCAGGATCTTCAGTTGGATTTTCTTGTTTCTTGGGTGAGGCCAACCTGAGGCAAAGTGACCTTTGCTCGACAAGCCGCGTCTCAAAACATGATTGGAGCCCTTGATAGACTGTGGAGGACATGGTCTTGAGGAAGAAAAGCAAGGAAAATGAAGAAAAAATGCAGTAGTAGGATGTAAGGATGAGAAGGAAGTTTGGCAGAGGAATTGGGTTTTTCATTAGCAAAGAGAAAACGCAAGACAAAGACAACTCGGTTTGTTAGTCAAGAGAAGAAAATTTTGTTGATAGCCCATGTCCAAGTTTGGTATGCATTAAGGGGCAGTGAAGGAGATGAAAGGGATCAGTGAGAAGTGGGTTTTGAGAGGGGGAGAGAGAGAGAGATGGGTAGAGAGCTCAAAAGCATGGGAGATTGGTGGGGGGAGGCTGGGAATTTGTAGTGTCCAAAAGTGCCTTTGTAGAGACTGTGGGTGCAGAGAGTGGGGCCCTTTTGAGGTCACTGGAATGATAAAACCTGTTCTGCCACACGTTAAAAAAAACAATGGAGCAAAAGAGTGTGGTTATAGTAGTCAGTAGGACACTAAATTAACTCAGGACCTTCACGTCAAGACCATTCCTCCAAATCTCCACTGACCACCACCATAGTTTAATAATCATGAACGGATCCAGCTAACTAGGCCTACTTCTTCCACCGCCATGCATTGTTCTTGCCTTAATAAAAGAGGGCTCTGTCATTTCAGCAATCTTCACCATCTATCTTACTGATAAATCTGGCTGGCTCATTGGAAAATTTTAGCCTCTCGGTTTATTAATTAATGATCTCACTCCTTCGTTCTAGCAGGACCCAACTGAACTGGACTTTTGCACTGTATGATCTATAACCATAAGAGTAAACATCTAAAAAAAGACTAGAAATTGGGGAACTCCTGCATGACACCTTCCTTCCTTCCTTTTTTTGGAGTTAGCATTAAAACAAACAAACAAACAAGAAGAAGAAGAAATTTATTTCTTTTTCGGCCTACATACAGGGATAAGAATTTCTGCCATCAATTTCTCAACTGAAGAGAAATTGAGACCCATTTCATGGGATCTGTCACTCTCTGAGAAGGAGAAGAAACGAGATGATGAGAGGAAAAAACATAAATAAAAGGTGGGCAGCTGCTATCCTATTCTATTATGCTACCCTTCCAAAAGAAAACCAACAAACCAACATAAAACGAAGGATTGTATCAAATATTTCTTGAAAGCGATTGCTTCTTCATTACTCTCATTCCATTCCATTCCCGCCCCGCCCCCTTTCCCTTTTTTTTTTTATTTATTATTGGAAGTTGTCTAATAAAAACAAATGACACACATATATATATATATATATATACACACACACACGTTATCTAGTATATATGGCGTGTATTTAAGCTTAAATACACACCTCGATGTGGGGATGGGAATAGGGGATCTCTTCATCTAATTGGGGTCAATTCGTGTATAAAATATGAGCTCAATTTAATTATCCTAACCCGTTCATCAATGACCAACAACTTTGAGCTATTTAATAATTGACTTATCAACCAACAATACAAACCATTCATATGGGTGTGAAAAATGGGATTAGGGTAATTCAAGGATGTCTCGTGTATGTTGTCCATTCGAATGGATCATCAAGTGGACCCCATTATAATGTGTTTATGGTGTGCATAGAAAGAAAATAAATAAATAAGTGCACTGGATAATGCCCCACTATGAGGTGTACATGGTCGGCAAAAAAGAGGTGTGCAGTAGATATCTACTCTGCACACACCCCCACACGCAGGCGCATACACATATATGGGTCACACTCTCGTGCATTTTCATTGTGCGATCCCCATATAGCCTCCCCTATCGGGGGCATGGGAGGCCACAACAATTATTGAGAAAGTGGGGGATCAAAAATCCTAATTTGGTGGAACTTCGAGTCTAAAATATCATAACTCTGTGATCCATGACCCTAAGTTCAACAATTTTTAGAAGACATTGATTTTTAGAATTTCAGTCCAATTGGTCCCATTCAGATGGGTGACAAAACTTGGGTATGTTGACTTAAGGGCCCAGGTGAGCCAGGTAAGGGTGTGAAGAGTGCCGGCCGGCCACAGGAGAGGGCATGAAGAGTGCTGGCCTACATGTATCACTTTAAATCTGAAACGCAAGTCATTGAAATTCAACAAATGAATGAATGAATGAATGCATGTGGGGGCAATGAAGAGGACTTTCAAAACCCACGACACCACACTGTCACTTTCTTCCTGCCTAGGTCTAAACCAATGGAAGAAATAACAAGCATGTATCCTCCGTAAATCTTGACTTTAGCCTCACTTCTTCTGTGGTTTACTGTTTATCTCCTTAGCATTTCATCATGGGTGAAGAAAGTCAGCATCATCAATCATCACCACCATCACCATGGAAACCTTAACCTCACTAGCTAAAGTTGGCTCCTGCGGGTTCTAATTTTCCACTCAACTCTACGGATTTTATAGCCTGTAGAATTCAAGGCGTACTTATTCATCCTACATCTTCAGGTGTATATTCCATGCCGTGGAATCTGCAATTCTTTTTGGGTGCATCAATGGAGAAAGGAGTGAGATTCCATGAAAAAAGTCACTAATAACTCCTACCTTCGGACTTCAAAATCCTTAAAATAATAGATTTCTTGCTAATTAAAAAAAAAAAAAAAAAATTCTGCAGTAGATATCAGAGTAACACTTATTATGGAAAACTTCAGTTTTTCTATAGAAACATTACTACATAAATGTCTCCTAAAACCAAATTCTCCTTATCACTACAATTTATCGTTCCAGCCCTCATTACTCCATTCAAACTTCAAAGTTGTTATAGGTTTTCCATTTTTTATTTCCTTAAACTCGTAAAAATTTATTAACATCATATAAAAGTTGTTTTTCATCTTTTTAGTTAATATGAACCAAATCTTCTGCTCGCAATTCAATCCAATAATGAATATCTATTTGATTAAGAGTGGATGAATGTAAAATCCACCAGTTAGCTTCATGAATGATGGACTCCACAGAGTAGATTCACAATACGATGCATATGATCTCTCTTGACCAAATATAGATATAATAGAATGCAGAGACCTTGATTAATGATCTCAGACAATTTAGCATGATTTCGAGAATTTCTGACCAAAAGATGAGATTGGTGAACTGAATTTAAGATTTGTCTTTGAAAATTCTGAGAACCGAGAATATTCGGTGTCTCATTGAGTTGGGTCTAAAGATGCATATTAAATGGCTGTTCTAAAGGAGCTTACTAACATGGAAGCAGCCATCATACAAGGATTGACAATATGATTTTGCTTGAACTCCAGATTTTTAGTTTGACAGATTTCTCTAATTCCCAATAGGAAGCATTTTTTTTCTTTTTTGTTTGGATAACTATAACAAATCCATGGGGAGTCAAACTGGGATTAGAGAATCTAGAGATACAAACATCCCCGAGTCTGATTAGTATAATTAGAATGTGATGTTTTTTTTCTCCCACCGTCTCCATGCACCTTTTTTTTAGTCAAAACTCCTTAACGCCTCCTTTGAATGAGAGAAAGAGAAGAAAATGAGGGTGGAAAAAATAAAAGGTGGAACTGTAATGGACATGAATTTAGCAGTCCCCTTAATCTATTTAATTAGAGAAGAGCAGTGCTACTAATTCATCATAAATTTATTGGAAAGCTGACTTGGCACTTTAAGAAGATTGAAATATTAAACAAAAAGATGGAAATAGACAGGTCGGTCCTTTCATAGAAGATTATTATATAAATACATCAATTAATAATCAATAATATGTGCGTCATCTGATTAGGGACATGGGGTGTGTTAGTAGAGTAAGTAAGTTCCAATCCCCGATGCAGCCAATAATATATATATGCTTGTGGGGCCCACCTTTGGTCCATCCAAATGAACCAAACACCACCCCCCCCCCCCCCTAAATTACACATGTCCACCAACTTTCTGTCAAATCCGAATTTATTGGACCATTGGATCAACTATGTATCGATCCGAGTGTACTATTGACCATTAAACTTTTGGGCCCATATGGAGATGATAGAAATCACGGTTGTGGCTGATTTTTTTTAGAGAATAGGATTCCAGGGAGTTTTTGAAAATCCCCCCCATCCCCATCCTCATGCGGGTCCCCAAGTAGATCCCACCACACACTTGAGCTTACCTTATCCTAAGCTTAACCTTAGGGGAGCTAGCCCCATATATATGTATATATATATGTATATGTATATATATATATGTATATGTATATATATATATATATATAGACACACACACACACTAGATTTAAGAATATCACATGATAACATACTCATGATTTAAGTGGGTCCAAGATGGGAACAGGGTCCTAGAAATTGGACACGTGTCAGGTTGTGATCCGGGTTTCAACTTGGGTCCCACCCAGAGACATCCTTAGTACAGGACCGCAATTCTATGATAATTTTCATTATAATAGAAAACAACAATATTCTTTTATGTCTACTAGGGCCCTGCAGGGGCATGAAGAATTTCATAAGCATGGGTTAAGCAATTATTTTAAGGTAAAAATCATACAAACAACACTCTTGAAGAAAGCAAGTCGGCCGACCAATTGCAACATCAGTTTTATAAAAGAACCGCCAAGCCCTTGATTTTTCCCATGACATGAGAGGCTTCCTTTTTCATTCAAAGTGTTTTTTAAATCCCAAGGAGGACACTCTGATGGAAGCAATGAATCTTTTGGTCCTGACCTTCCATTGGCCTCAAAATTACTTGCCAATTGCACCTAGACAAAGAGGCCTAGGCACCTAGCCACTTCTTAATGAAGAGAGTGCAGGTACAGTTAGAGAGCACCCACAATTTCACACTTTGATCATGTAAGGGTTTACAGGTTTGAAAGTTGTACTAGTAGCCAATGAAATATTTGATTGTTAAGTTGCAGACAACATTGCTCTGAAAAGATGCTGATACTGATTATGATGTTAAATCCATGGCACATAGAGTTAAAACTTGTCTGGTTCATAGAGTTAAAACTTGTCTGGTTCATGCTCAACCGAAATTTGTCAAATCATACTTATCTGGCCTTAAATTGAGTCTAGATCCAATTTGGGTTCCCCTATGAATAGCCGCAGATATGTTTGTTTTTACTTAATCTTGGAACTTGGACGAGCTTTGGCTCAAGACTGACCCCTTCCTTGTTTTACGGTGGATAGTAATTTCAATCTAGCAAAAGGCACAAAAAAATGCAGCCCAAATCTAGCCCAAGGCAGGTTGGGTCACTCTAGTGCTGGGCTTAACCTTCTGGAAGGCCCAACTTCTCAAGGAGAACAATTCTGCATGGTCTTGAGGCGAGGCCCTCATAGAGCAAGAGAGTGGAGCCGGAAGGCAAGTGATATTTGTATCGTATCTATGAGGTGTTAGTGAATTTGCTTCTTCCAAAGAAGAAGCCTTCTCTTTTGTCAACTTCTCTTTTGTCAAGACAATTTCAGGTTGTCAACATGCAATCCACCCATGTTCACCCCTGCTAACTCCATAAAAGCCAAAGGTTGCGTACTCTTATTGTAAACCCAGCTCCATTGTAGAAACCCCTGAACCAAATTGGTTAAAAATGGCAAACCCATGTGACCATTGAGTGAATGAGTCATTCCTATTCTTTTAAACTATATACTAATATGTGTGTGTGAGAGAGAGAGAGAGAGAGAGAGAGAGAGAGAGAGAGAGAAATGTTGTGACCCATTTGAAGGCTTGAGGGATGCACAAATAGAATGCACGGAATTCCTTATTTTAATGAGAAATAGAAGGGAAAAGAGCTCAGGTATTTGCGAGGTGAAACAAGTTTCTTGATGATTAACTGGTCTCGAAGAAGATACTAGACTAGAGGTCATTATAAAATAGCTCGAGCTCAAGCAAAATAGCTTGGCAGCTTCATGATCCTAAAGGTGGGGTCACCAGTCACCACTTGATGATGTGTTACATCCCAAGACTCTACTAAGAATAGATAATCTTAGAACCAATTGAACTGATGAGCTCTTCCCATTGAATGCAACTCAAAGAATGTACTCTTCCAGCTATCCATTTTTCAGGCCAACAATCGGATAAGGAGACATTTTAGTGTGGCCTGAGTTCTGTATCATTCAAAATAATCTTTTGACCACAATATTTCCTAAATTTTGTATGGTGTACACAAGAACAGACAATCAAACCATAGTTTTGGGCATTGGACACTCCATGAGGAGGAGCCTATGATATTCCCAGCCCTAAAATTTAAACTATGTTTGATTAAAGTCAAAAAATAATAATAAGGTATCCTGGAAAGTGGAAAGGTAATAGTAGATAGGTGGTCCAAAAGCATATACCCTGAAAGAGGAGAAGATGTGCATAATCGTTGGTGGTGGTAAAAACACCTGCTTTCTGGTACACCTCATTCATACGAGTACAGATACCTGAAAATTTTATTTAATGCATAATTTATTAAAAGAAATAAAAAAGAAAGCTTTTTCAAAGTGGGATGACGAGAATAAGTGCCCTTACTTTTTCAAATCCTCAAACCTTCAATTCACAATCTCTTTTTTATTTTTATTTTTTATTGAGCCCTGCATAAGCAAAGAAAAGTGCAGTTTCTTAACTAAGCAAAGGAGAGATTGTTTTTCCCCCATTGTCTCCATGCCATGAAATCCTACCCAATGATTTTTCTCTTTTCTTGTTCTTTAAGGTTTTTGTTGAGATCGGTGAGGAATCCCCCTTTGTAGCTTACACAAGCATGTAAATGAGTGCCTCCTCTTTCCACTTTTTGACCACGTTATGCTCACTTTTGCCCTCCATTTTGCTTGTTCACTTGAAAAGAGAAAAGGAACGCCTACGTAAACCATGCAGACATGTCATGCAGCTACTGGCTATTTTCCTTTCAGCTAATTGCAAGGTTTTAGCACAAAGCAAATATCAAGGTAGTCATCACCACTGCTCATGTGGGCTGAGGTGGAAACATTCCCCTAATATTTTATCTATTTCATACATGTCCATCAGTATGGTTTTAAATTTCGGGTGGAGATGTTTTTATACATCAACATGGTACTTGCTTGCTGCTATGATTTCAGTATTCTTTTTTATACTACTAGTAGGTACTTGCTATTTGTTGCGGCGAACAGTATGACAGCTTGATCTTGTACTAAAACACGTTTACTCATATGAAATTTGTAGATTTATACTGGCACCTAGATAGATAACTTTATATGCAGGCACCGATGCTGATATCGAATGACAGTGGTGCACATGCCATTGATTCACAGAGACTTTTAGAAAATGCAGAGTGGAATATGGGTGTTGTTCCAAGTTCTGTATCAGTCAGCAATGACAGTATCCAAATACAAATCAGGCGCTATCAAATTGTACATTATAATATATTGTTGGTACAATATAATGCCAGAGAGCATTTGCCCTTTATTTCGCTTTTGCTGCCTATGCTGTCGAAAATCTAGAAGTGCGTAACAAAAAAAAAAAAAAAGAAAAGAAAAGAAAAAAAGAATGCACTGTAACCTGATACATACAAATACAACAAAAAAGTAGGCAGATACTAAACATTACTCAATATCTTGAAGATGAATGGAGCAGTTTCAAGCAATGTGAAGGTTTTGGATTTCGACTTGCAATGTTCCCAGCTTTTTCCCAACATTTGATAACTCATCTTGAATCTCCAGCAACCTGTTAAGTCTATCTTGAGCTGCATCCTGGTAAGGCCTTCCCATGAGTTCGACTAAGCGTTCTAGATTCTCTATTGTATTCAGGAGATCCTTCTCCATGGCTTCTTCAAGTTCACGTTCTAAGGCAAGTGCTGCCCTTTTCACCTTGTCAGCCACTTCCTTTCGGCGGGTTGGGAAATTTGAAATTGCCAGCAATCTATTCAAAAATAGGGTGTGTCAGTTCTCTAAACAATTGATATTATTTTTATAACAGTTAAAAAAAAATCACTGAATAGAAAAAAGACGGCCAAAAAGGCAAATCGAAAAACTACAGGTGCACATGGGTGTCTTTATTTGTGACGATGGTCAGGGCTGGTGCATTGATAGGTAGTCAGGACTGCAAAATGAATTTAAGGAACAGATCTGCTTCTGTGACAGCTAACTAGTCCATGACAATCCAAAGAAAGACAACTCTAAAAAGTTGACAACACGCGGAGTAAATGATGTGATGGTAGAAAAAGAGAATACCAGCAGTGATAACACATGATCAGATATGTTATATTCTAACTTCAAAGTTAGTGAAAGTGTGTTGACCCAGGATACCACTTTGCACATGTTTGGGATGAGCATTCCACGTATCACTTTACAACAATAAACGAATCTTAAACTCTTGTTCAAAGTTTCATGAGGTACACTAAGGACTAATTTGGTACAAGCACATTTTGCAACAATAATCTAACATGACTAACCTCAAGTTCATCAGATATCATACACAGAGGACTTTCTATGTATAAAAGCAAAAGGGTGAGGGTTTTAAACTATACAGATTACAGAGGGTTATAAAAGCAAAAGGGTTCTATACAGAGAGGACTTTCTATGTATACAGAGAGGACTGCAGTTTTCTGGAAGGCAGTAGATGGCAAATCTTTCCATCTGCATCCTGTAAGACGTTCAAAAATCCCACTTGCCCAAAATGAGGTTGAAATGGTTCGTGTATCACCCCATCATCATTCTCAAATAAATCCAAACAAACAGCCCTTAACCTTTTGTGCATAATACAAATATAAGGTGAGATATATTATAAATAAATCATCTTAAGTACTTGAATTCAACTTGATTACAACAAAAGAATATGATAATTAGTAAAATTGAGGACATAACATTTATATAGCTGAGCGAGATATTTGGACCTCAGTGAACTATAAATATTAATAAATGAAGATATGAAACCTCACAAAGAGAAACCAGTCTTTACCCGCCAGCAGAACACAGCCCAAGAGCAAGAAGATCTTCCAAAGTGGTTGGTAGCACAGATGTTAGAAGAGAAGCAGAAAGCCCTGCAGCCCCAAGTCCTCCAAAAGTTCCCAGAACCTGAAAATAGGGAGGAAAACAAATTTACGGACAGACAGAATATAAAAATCTTGTTCTCATGCTCATCAAAAGGCAAATAAGGAGAGAGAGAGAGAGAGAGAGAGAGAGAGAGAGAGATCACTATCATGCAAAAATGAAGGAATACAGCCAGCCATAGCCTCTTTTTTTTTTGGGATTTTGCAAAAGAAAAAAAAAAACACGAGGTGACTGCTGGACCGAAAAGGTCATTTTAAATGACCTTGCATCAAATCAGTCATTTTGCCCGAAAACGTTATTTTTTTTTTGAACATTTTCTACTAACGTCCCTATTGACCTTTGTTTTTCAATGTTAAGGGTCCATAGAGACCCAGCGGTCCATCGTAACCTTCATAGAACTCTCATTTACTTTGTTTGTAGGGTCTCAGTCGACCTTTATTTGTAATGTTATAGGTCTCTATCGACCCTGCAGTGTATGCTTATAAATGCACGAAACTCATCCCTCATTCCATATTCTTGGAAAAAAAACGACCATGCTCGACTTGCTTCCCCTCAGTAGGATATTCCCACCTCTTGAAGACCATTAAAGCCACATGTCATTGTTTGGTGGAGAACATTAAAGTGCATATTCTAGGTGGAGAAGAAAGTAATTGATTATCTTCAAGCCCAGTTCTGGGTAGACCACCCCAACAGGGAAAAAAAAAAAAAAAAAGTTGCCAAGACCAACCTGTGATTCTTCGTTTTGTTTTAGGGCATGGGCATGTTTAAATAAGCAGATCATAGATTATTATAAGCTGTAGAAAAAAAATTCTACGATGGTTACATGAGGAAACTAATGAAAGGTAAAGGTGTATATAGACCAAATTCACCCTTTTTCCTTACCCCAATTTCAGATCCAAAATCGTCAAAATCCCCAAAATTCAGGTGGAGAGAGGGTGAGCTGGAGAGAATGCAAGACAATAGAGGGACTTTGGTTCCGGTGGAGAGATTGAGAGCTAGAGAAAGAGCAAGGACGGTGGGAGAGAATGGGAAAGAGAAAAGGACGGAGAGGTCGGCGGGAGACATAAGGAAAAGTCTTTCACACAGCGAGCACGATATGGGGAAAATGTCTCTAGGTCTGTGGGGGTGGTTTGCACGATTTGTTGTGAGCGAATCGATGGCTGGAGATGGGAGCACAGGGTGGAGACTTTTTGGATCAAGCCAGAGAGAGGGAGAGTTGCAGATTTTCTGGATCTAGCTGGAGATGGGAGTTATGTGAAGGTTACAATGGACCATAGGCTCACTAGGGACCCTTAACATTGAAAAACAAAGGTCCATAGGGACGCTAGTTGAAAATGTTAAAAACAATTACGTTTTCGGGTAAAATGACTGATTTGGTGCAAGGTCAATTAAAATGACCTTTTCGGTCTAGTGGTCACCTAATGTGTTATTTATTTTTTATTTGTTTTTGTAAAATCCCCTTATTTTTTTAGTTATAAAACAGAATTCACAGGGGTGATCTAAGGGTGTCAATCGTGCACGGCATGGATAAAATTTGGCACGGCATGGATAAAATTTGGCACGGCTGGGTTTCGTGTCATTCTTAGGGTTTTGGGCTAAAAAAATACAAGTCTTACACTAAAAAAAAATTAAAAGATACACACAAAGAAGAGCATAACACACAGATTTAAGCGGTCAAACTCGACCTACTCCACTAAGAAGAGAACCATTTGGATTTTTTCTACTTGAAGGTTGATTACCTTCGATTACCTTCAAAACCTTTACAATTTTTGTGGATAATAAAAAAAAAATAGGACTATTTTTTTTATATTTACACTAAAGAAAAGGAAAAAAATTATATTTGTAGTTGGGTAATGTATTCCCTTGGATCATAATCTTCAATTTCTGCCATCTCCTACTTTCTCTTGTCAGCCAAATACTAGTCTTATAGGCAAACACAACACTCCATAGTTTCTTCCACTAATTTCGTCCTCCTGTCATCCACTACACGTCCACCAGCACTAAAAGCCTATTCCGACTTCCGATGCTACATTAAGACATTGAAATTGTTAGTAGATCTTGAGCCATGGTGGATAACACTGGAAATTTGCTTTCCACTAGGCTAAAATGTCAAAACTAGATGCGTTCTGCATCTCCAATACACCTGAGTCAAGATATGAGGATAACTCCATCACAATATGACTTGAGGTGGAGGATCTGCCCATTTTGCGATAAAGGACATCCCAAGAAACTCCACCTGATTACTGGACTTGTTAAGGGGCCACAGTAGCCCCTAATGTACCCATTTGGGTACAATGGAATTGAAAAATTGATTGTAAATATGATCTTAAATTTTCAAAAGTATTTAAGTTTTCACTTTCCATATTATTATTTACTTTTTCAAGAAAAAATTGTACACCACTTAATTTTAACCTAGAATCTAATTTAGTAGCCAAAGTCATTGGAGCTTTTCTCTGATATTTATTAAAATTTTCTTCCATTTTTTTGTAAATGTTCTTAAGTAGATCATGATTTCTATATTTTTAAAATGTAAACTAATTTCAAGAAGAAAGTTTAGAGATTTGTTAGAGATGGGATAATACACTCTAGAGAAAAATAATATTGCATTATAAAAAAATTATAATAAATCTCTTATTTCTTGACACAAATCCCAATGTACATCAATCATCAAGTAGCCTTGTTTATGAAAAGCACAAAATTCATTAAAAACTTATTTTCTAGAAATAGCCTTATTTAACAATTCTTTCATAGAATTCCATCTATGTTCAACATTCGAATTTAAGATATATCTAACAATATTTTTTATTTGTTTTATTATAATTGAAATACTTTTTAAATCAACTTGGACAATGAGATTTAAGCTGTGACATATACATCTATTTTGAAAAATAGATCCATCGATCAAATTTGAAAGTGGCATCATAGTTTTCATCAGGTCAATAGCCACTATATTATTTGTTGCATTATCTAAAGTTATAGCTAAAACTTTTTCAAAAATATTATATTCTTGAAGTTTTTCCTAAATATGGACCTTATTCTTCGGCCAGTGTGTGCCATTCAAGTTAAGAAAAAGTTATAATTAGTTTATTAATAACCCATTTTCCATCTATATTATGGGCAGTTATACAAAGAAAGTCATCGCCACTTCTAGCTTGCCATACATCTGTAGTTATAGCTATTCTACTAGGAATATTTGTTAAGATTTTTTTTTTTTTTTTTTATATTTTCCTTTTCACTTTGCCACAATCTAATAGCATCATTTCTAACGATATTTCTAGAAATCTTTTTAGATTGAGGACCCATCCAGAGCTCTTTCAATCATGGAGAACACTAACTAGGATTCCCAGGGGCAAGGAATTATGGAGGCTGACTTTCCTTGCTGTTATTTGGACAATATGGAAGGAGAGGAACTTAAGATGCTTTAAGGGTGTTGGTAATAGTGATAGCTCATTGGTGGAGAAAACAAAGTTTTTGGTCGCGCAGTGGGTGTCTATCAATCCGTCTTTCAAGAGCTATTCTTCCGAGCAAATTGTGATGCATTGGAAGGAGTTCGCTCTCCCCCTGTTAGGGACAAATTAGTCTAGTTTAGTGGATTGTTCTAGCTTTTTTGGTTTCCTTGTTTTCATGCTTTTGCTTGTCAGTATATTTCTCTTGTACTAATTGTGTGTTTTTAATGAAAGTAGCCATTCAAAAAAAAAAAAAAAAAAAATTGTGGACATAGGGCATCTTGGATGAATTCTTCAAAAAACTCATTTTCAGCAAAAGCAAAAGGTGATTCAACTAGTACAATCATTTTTACAAGTAATGTCTATGATTAACAACATTATAAGAAAAAACTCCTAAACTACTACCACTAGTTGAAATTTGGGTCTGTACCCCTAACCCCACTTCCCCTTGGGTCCTCGGAATATGTTTGGGTTCATAAACATCCATATGCCTTTTCAAATGGCCGGTACTGCCACCCTATAATATCAGGATATTTGTACAAGCCCAACGTATCTGTATCGGACCAATACGACACTTGTATTGGTACCTAATACTGCACCGATACTTCCAGGGAACTTGTTTAACATATCTTCCTTATAAAGTCCTTTACTTCATATAGTTTTTTTTAATATTTTTACTTCTCACCATAAAAATTGCTAGAAAGAGATGAAAGCAATGATAATTTCATTGATTCAAAAGTGATCTAAAGAAAAAATTAAGACACCCGTATCTATATTCGTGTCTTAGATTTTCAAAAGTGAGAAGTCGTATCCACGATTCCCATATCAATGTCCGTCTCCATATCCGTATTTGGGCATCATAGCTGCCACCTGAACCGGCAACATAAATATTACCACAACATTTACATTTTGCCTTATCAATCTCTTTTTCATTTTTATCTATAACCTTAAAAGCAACATATGATTCCCAAACTTTAGAAGTTCTGGGTCTCTTAGATGTTGTACGGGAACTACTAGCTTCTACTTGGACTTCTTCCTCCTCTTCTTCTTCTACTCGCACAGTATCGTCTTATTCCCCTAAATTAACAGAAGAAAACTCTTGGGGAAGATTTCTTGAAGGTTGTCTAGCCATATTCAATAAATTAAATTTGAAAAAAAGAAATATAATTATAGTAATAGAGATTTTTGTGATAACAAATATAAGGGGAGAATATGAACGTTAATATGGCGCAGCTCGGATCCATGATCGACAAATAGATCAATCTCCGAAGGATTGATCGAATCCAAAGATGGATTCCTGCCACAAGGGCAAAAGCATAACCTTGAAACCATCCATGAAACTCATGATGAACTCAAGCAATTGTATTATTAACTGAAGTGGGCATGTCTACTACAATGAAGGGCTCCTCTATATATGGTGTATCGGGAGTTCTAAATAAGAAAGCTACCAATTCTGATCAAATATTGCCTAAAATAAAATAGGAAACTCACTAATATTAATCCTAATCAAATCAAACTACTTAATAATACTTCATAACTAAATGGATGTCCCGTTGGGTCTATGGACTAGACCCAATGGGTTGGCCGACCTATTGTCTGGCCGGCATCATAATATAATATATTATAGACTACATAGAAATATGAAATCTCAAATAAATTTAAATGAAATAAATACCTCAAAAAATTTGAAGGCCCCTTAAATCTTGTCTCTTAATGACTTGATCTTTGGCCCCCCCAAAAACTTCTTAGAAATATGAATAGAGAGAGATTTGGATGCTTTGAGAGAGTTAGAGAGTGTTGAGAAATGAAAATGAGTTGTTGACTTTGGTGGTGAGAAATAAAAATGGGAGGTGATATTTATAGGCCTTTAAAATATCAAAATGACCTCTAATGCCTAAAATATGACTATTTTATGGTTGTTGTATGGTTTTTTTTTTTTGGGGGGGGGGGGGTTTGCGCGCGCGCGACGCGGGGCCTGTGCAGAACGGCCCATTTGACACCTCTAGACTGATCCCACGTAGATGGGATAAAGTTATGACGATGATGATGTGTGAATGTTAGATGAAGTAAACACTCGTATATATATTGAATAACAAATGCAACAAACATTAACAATAAATACCATTTTAAAGATTTGCATTAGTTAGAAAAATATAGTAAATACCATTTCAAGTCTTCTAATGGCGGCTATTAAAGAAATATAGATTCCAGATTTTATCAACATCAATCACAAAAGCAGGAAAAAAGAGAAAAAATTGTAAGTAAACAACAAACAAACGTGTAATCGCATTAAGGATCTCAACAGTTAAGAAAAAGACATCCGCCTTATCTAATAAGTAGTGAACTCACCACTTCACGGACTTCCTGTTCAAAAAGTTTTGCAGCAGCACTAGGACTGAAGTTCGTTACCACTTGCAAGCTGACTTCATCACCTCTTCCCATCAATTCATAGGCTTCTGAATGCACCTGGTGGCATGAGTTTACAAATGTGGGCCATCTTTTTTCGAAGGTTTCCTTTATGCGTTTCCCTTCACAAGCATTACTAGAATGTAACCATGTCAAATATTCCCCAAGTAGTTTCTGAAATGTCAAAGTTCATTTAATGAAAGATGCATGTAAGTAAAGGTCAATAAGTTATAAAAGGAAAAAAAAGAATCTAGAAAGTATATCCCAGATGTCGATTGGTGCAAATATTTTAAGTGCTTAAAGTGAAATGTACCACAGCTCTACTGCACATAGCAGTTTGCAAGGACCCAAACAAGATTAAAACTATTTGCTGTACAACAATGCCAAACCATTATCATATTCACTACATGTAAAAATTTAGGGACAATGAGAACAGGTACCCCATGATGGTGTGCAGTTGTATGGAAAAGTTTGGCCCTCCATACAACATGCAATGAGCTAAGTTACAATATGACTAACCAACATAAACAACAGAAATTGAGAAGAAAGAAATGGTGTGGTCAAACATCATCACTACAACGCGTGCAACTACAAATGGCATTTGTTACATTGTGACCACATTTATAGGACAAAAATGAACTCATTAAGCCATAAATCCTTTTTATGAAGGTGAGTTGTGTAATGACATTCAACAAGTGAAAGTTTTCAGACTAAAATCCACCTATGAGCAATCCAAACCTTCACAGACCTAGCTTACTCTGAATTGAAATGCATGCCAACTGATATTCATTTTTTCTTAAAAGGTAAAAGAAACTTTATTTTAGAAAAAGAAATACAGCAACAGAAGAATCCCAGTAAAGCATAGGAATTGCATTCCATTCGCCCTGCATGTATTTTTGTAATTCAATCCAAGAGCATTGGACCAAAGTGATATTCATTGGATTGACTTGCAAAAAGACATCCAGGATGGCTGGAATGCAATTTTCAAATATTAAGTTAAATGATCCCTATCAAGTTGAAAATATGCTTACTTGTACACCAGAAAGTGCAGGACTGATAATTTCATTTTGAATACTTAAAGTGGCAGGCATTGAACCAGAGTTCTCCCCTTTGAAGAAGTATGAGGCAACAAGATCAATATTTGACAGTTGAAGAGTAGATTCTGTAAGCTTCACTGCACGGGCCTGTGCTGTCTTAATCTGCAAGTTATTATACAAATTCGTATCACTCACAGGTTCAAGGTTCTTATCTTCTTTTTTATGGTCAATAAACGCAGGTTAGGTAGGGTCATTGCTTTGGAACTTTGGTACAATAGTAAAAGTCTTGGGTGCCATAGGTGATAACGCAGGTTTGAGACCTGTGAGCAGCCACTTAGTGCAAAATTGTCAAAGGTAAGGTCTATCTTCAGTCTGGACCCTCCCAGGACCTTGCTTCGACGGGACAGCACTGGGTGATGACCTTTTCTTAAACGCACTTTAGGTGAAGTGTTCTAAAAGGATTTTTTCTTGATAACCAATAACACCAAAACCAAAAGGCTAACCTATTAGTAAATGGCACAAGATTTGATATCAAACACACCACCCCCTCAAATGGGAAGGTGTTCAAATTTGGAACCCAACAAGACTGACCAGCCAAAACAGATAGAGGTAACTTTTGACAACCACTTACTCTTAAAGCTTTGGCTCCACATGGAAACATACACTCAACACCCGTCATGGGACAGCACTGGGTGATGACCTTTTCTTATACGCACTTTAGGTGAAGTGTTCTAAAAGGATTTTTTCTTGATAACCAATAACACCAAAACCAAAAGGCTAACCTATTAGTAAATGGCACAAGATTTTATATCAAACACACCACCCCGTCAAATGGGAAGGTGTTCAAATTTGGAACCCAACAAGACTGACCAGCCAAAACAGATAGAGGTAACTTTTGACAACCACTTACTCTTAAAGCTTTGGCTCCACATGGAAACATACACTCAACACCCGTCATGGGAGAATACAGGGGCTCTGCAAAGGAATCACACCTTTCATGGGAGAATACAGGGCACAACACCCTCGAGGCTTCGAACACTCGACCTCCCCTCTAATACCATGTTGACGACCATTTACTCTAAAAGCTTAAGCTTTTAGAATGGCTTCCTGTTCAAGAGGGGGTGTTGATATAAATTGTTATGCCGTTCGCTAACAGCTCAAGCTTTTCGTATTTCTGGTTATTAACATGGTTTGAAAGCTAGATGTTACAAGTTTGAAACCCCTGGTAGGCATGTTACCTCCATTTGTCTGTCTGGTCTGTTCTGTTCCGTATGTTTGTTGGGTTTCGAATTCAAACGGCCTCCCCCTCCTGCTCGGGGGGGGGGGGGGGGGGGGGGGGGGGTTTGTGTTGATATAAATTGCTATGCCATTCACTAACAGCTCTAGCTCTTGATGTTACTGGTTATTAACGATAACAAGACTCCCAAGGGGTTTGAACTCGTTGCCTCTGGCTCTGATACCATCATGATAACCTATTAGTGAATTGCACAAGAATTTATATCAACATACATGAGCATAGACAACATGATTTATTTGTGATCCATAACAATGACTGAAATTTCATGACCTAGAAGGGTTAGTTTGAAGAGAAAGATACCAGGGAGAAGGTCTGTTTCCTCCATGAATGGCTCTCTCTTTCTATCTTCATTGCATACTCCTTCACAGTGCTAATTATTTCCTTAACTGAAATTAAATCCTGTCTTGCATATTCACATTCTTGCCTCACGAGTGTGTCGCAAGCAGACAGTAATCTGTCTGAAATTGCAATTGGTGTTTCAAGTTTAAGTCTCATTCTTTCAATTCCTGTTTCTGTGGATCCATCCAGAAAGCTGTAAAGGAATGTTTCAAGTTCATGAAAGCCGCTGGTCTTCCAACGAGGATCATTAGACAACAACTCTTCATAACTTTTTTCAACGTTTAATGAAGCAGAAAGTTTTGCCTTGAGTGCAGACCGTGCAGATACAGGGAACAAGATTACATGTTCAGTGTTCAACAGCTTCTGTGCATTCTCTTTAATGAATGCAGTGGCCTCTTCAAGCTACACCAAGGTCAAGAAAATGGTTCAGAATCAGCAATAGCAGTGTGCACCACATGAAAAATTAGATTAATAAAAGAAATAAAGATTAAGGATGTTCCAGTCTGAGAACAGTCATTTCATAAAAAAATGGAATTGATTTGAGGGGTGAAGAGTGAAGGGTCAGTGAAAAATATGTGGAAGTGACCACCAATTTTCCCACCTTTGATGTTTACAGTTTCTCATCCTCTCTCCTATGAGTGAATCCCACCACATGGAAAATTTTAATGATCTTAACTGTTGGCCCTGCTCCTTTCCCCATATCATCTGCCTTTCACCCCTCTCCAACCCCTCCACTTTCCTATGTAAATGATATGAATATGTCAAACATCCCCATAAAGGTATCAGTTATTCAGTAGGCATGGCACTCATAAATGCAGAAATGAACCTCGCTGTTATTCTGATAGAGATCAGATTTATTCAAAACAAACACGACCCTCTTCTTCCACTGCTGAACATAACGAAGGAAAGAAACCTGGAAGGAATTTGCAGATGAGCCTGGAATTAGCTTTAAGAAAAAAGATCATACACTTCAAAATCGTGCCGAGTAATATAATTATTTACTTAAAAAGTATCAAGTCGCCAACCTATTTTCAATTTGAACACATGAAAAAGAGGAAGATGAATAAGAGTACAGATATATACATACATAGGATGTGTTCTCATGCAAGAGAACTGCTTGGGTACACCTGGAGCACCACAAATCATGATAGAGGAACAAATCAAATGATCCAAGTGAGACCACCCGAATATGAAATTTCAAGTCAATCCAATGATCCAAACATTTAATTGATAGCCCACAAGTTTAATGTTTTTGTTAAACACTCGTCACACTAGAGGATCATTGCTTTGGTGCAATGGGAAAAGTCTCGGGTGCCATGCACGACAACGCAGGTTCGAGACCTGCGAGTAGCCACTCTGTGCAAAATTTCCAAAGGTTAGGTATGTCTCCAGTCTAGACCCTCCTAGGACCTTGCTTCGGCGGGACCGCACTAGATGATTACCTTTTTTTACTTGTCACACTAGATCCAACGATCCAATCCATTTGGGTTGGTCCAAACTCTATGGGATCCATGACATATAGTGGCCCATTCAGATTGATCATATAGTGGGCCCAATGGGTATCTCGCACGGTAAGACCGTGTGAGACATATGCATAGGAGTAATATATTCTCCCATGCGCATTTTTTTTTTTGGGTGTAACAGTGCACACCCCATAGTGAGGCCCACCTAATCACCCATCTGAATGGACCACACAAATGGGACCCCCCTGAATTGCACCAATCCCATTGTTTATACCCACGCTAATGGACTACAGTGTTGGATCGACGGTCCTTTTTTTTAAGGGGCGAAAATTATGGCCATTGATGAAGGGGTTAGGATGATCAAGTGGGCCCCACCATCACCACCACCATCATCAAAGCCTTGTCCCAACTATGTTGGGGTCGGCTACACGAATTCTATAGCTTCCATCATGGCGGGCATAGCGGTGTTAGCATTTATCGGCGCTCACATCTGTAGCAGCCTGTAGCGGCTGCTACACCGCTACGTAGCGGGTGGGGGCAGTCAACCACCTTCTCCACTTTTTTCACTTTTCGCTATTGTAAGTTCTTCCTACTGCATCCCTTGCTCAAGTCTTCCTAGAATAACTCTAGAATCATCAAATCTAAGCATTAACACACAAGAATCAATCATTCTAAGTTTCCAAACTCAAAAGCTTCTCATCTAGGTACGTTTTGTTTTTGGATTTTATGCTATTTTTTAGTTTATTTCTCTTTTATTCCATGAATCACATGATAATGACTTGTTATTGTTAGATCCGTGTTTCCCTTTGATCAAGCACACATATTTTTATGTTTTTAATTTCTTTTTATTTTTTTATTTTTTGAAAAAAATTGTTTTTACTCATGGAAAACCCATCAAACAACTTGAAAATGGCCCATAAATGTTAGATCTATGTTTCCCATAGATCAATCCCACATATTTTTTGCGTTTTTTGAATTTTTGAGCTTTCTATTTTTTATTTTATTTTTTGAAAAAAAAATATTTTTTTGAAAAAAATATATTTTTGACTAATGGAAAACCCATCAAATGACTTGAAAATGGTTCCTAAATGTTAGACCCATGTTTCCCATAGATCAATCCCACATATTTTTGTGCTTTTTTATTTTTTATTTTTTGAGAAAAAAATTTACTAATGGAAGAGCCATCAAATGACTTAAAAGTGATCCCTATATGCTAGACCCATGTTTCCCATAGATCAATCCCACATTTTCTTGTTTATTTTTTTTAATTTTAACATATTACTTTCTGATATTTTTTAGGTATTCTATTGTGTCAAAGTTGAGAGAAAATGCTGCGTGATATTGATTCTGCAACCAAATCCCAAAGCCTCACTACCATAAGTAAAATCCCCCAATTTCCCAAAACATCATAAATCCTAAAACCCTAAGTTTCCCCAAAGAAATATATATCCAGGAACCCAACCCAAAAACCCTCACTAACTCCATCTCAAACCCACACTGTACCCCCTTACCAAACACAACCAAGACCCTCTAAAACCCTAATAATGACACACCAGCCTAAACCCCAAACGACCGAACTTAGTCAACCCCCATCCACAGGCTTCTTCCTTCCAAACCCCACCCCACCCCTTATTGATCACCTACAGCTAAAGGTATGCAAGCACTATCACCCCTTATTTTGTCCATTGATTAATGACAGTCAATGAAGTCCAAGTACAACATACCCCTGTCAAGTTACTTCTGCTATTAGTAAAGACTACAAGGACACAGTGTGGTGCAGCATACCATGGCTAGTGGAGATCTTTTACTTGGAAGACCGTGGAAGGACAACAAGAATGAACTCATGGAATGCAGGACAATGCATACATCTTTACTCACGATGGAAAGGCCGTCACACTACATCCTACAAAGCCAGAACCACCAAAGAAAGGATCAACATCACGTATTACAAAAGAAGTGCTTCAAGTAAGCCATGCATATAGAGGCAAGGTAGATAGAAATCGAGTTTGAAGTCAAACTCTCCTGCAACCCAGGGAGAATGCTACAAAGCTTATAAATTGTTGCAACAAGACTCATGGCCTACATGTGGGAACTAAGAACGTTTTAAGATTTTTTGTTTCTTATTTTATTTTTCCTTAATGAGTAATAATTAGGGATAGCTTTCTAATTTCTGTAGGGTTCTTATTTAGTTTCCAAGTCTGGTGATTGTTTGGTATTCTAATTTGGGTAGGAATCTTAGATTAGAAGCTTTGCTTTCTCATTTATATGAGCATTGTATAAGGTTATCGGCAGTTCTGAAGTTAACTTAATTTCTTACATGGGTTTATCATCCATCTGAGGTCCGTCCTCTTTGTGAGTCTTGTTGGAGACATTGGTTTACATGCTTCAGCACTTTTCGATCCAAACCCTTCTTTGGGTTTGCATCAGATCGGCACTCAAGTTATCCATCATTATTCAATCTACTCTTTTAAATCTCTTATAGCATTGTTTAGGCATTCACTAATGTTTCTCATATTAACAGAGCAAGAATGTCACAAGGTAACCATGAGAAGATAAACCAAACATCCTTGACCTTCCACTGATTATGTACTTCTGCAAACAGTTCAGTGAACACTTGTGCCCCATCTTAAATTAGATCATAGATTAAAAACTGTGTCCACAATAGGTAAACTGCGCACACAATGCTTTGCATCCACAAAACTAAAGTGCCAAATGATTCCCTCTACATAACAACATGAGAAGAAATGAATCAAAGTAAAATCAAAACTTACTCTCCCCATCTGAAGGACTACAATAAGACCCTAGAGCACTGAATTTAAAATAAATAAATAAATAAACAACAAAAAATAAATACCTAGAGAATGGACTTGGCATAACTACTAAGTAAATGCCTTCTTATGAAATAATAAACTAAAACTAAACTAGATATTCAAACAGAATTACCTAAATTGCAAATTCAACTTGATAAAACAAAAGATAGGGCCTTCCAGAGAGCCTTTAGCACACTTTCCTACATGAAATGAGTCAGATTTACTCAAATAAACTAAACATGTTGGAAACAGATAAACAAACATTCAACAAGAATAATTTTCTGAACTATGGTTATCAAATCAAATCCAGGACTTCCATTAAGATCTTAAGAACTACGAAGGCTTTAGGAACACCCCATCGTTTCTTTTGCCAGAGTGCTATGGATAAAGACATGAATGGCTTATTTTATTAATTCTTCATGAGTGCAGCAGTACTATGGATAAAGACATTCAATGTTGATGAGTGAGAGATTAAGTTCATATACCTCACTTTCAGTCAAAGGCCGGTCTGCAGAAATAACAAAAAAAAGTAAATCTGCACGGGGCACAAACTCTTCAGTAAGTCGTTGCTGCCTTTGCAGGATCACATTTGTTCCTGGTGTGTCAACGAGGTTCATCTGCTTCACGAAAATATTGTAAACAACTTTCTTCCATAAAAAAAAAAGAAGGAAGCCAATATAAAATGTTAGACAATTTTGTTTTTCATTATGAAGTGCAGGTCCCGCCAAAGCAGGGTCCTGATCAAATATTAGACCAACAAATATAATTCAAAAGAACATATCAAATACATTGGCAATTCATATATTTTAGATGAAGGGGACAGCCCGTATTTTTCTAACAAACAGGTTAACCAGGAACTTGGGTGAGTTGACTCAGGATAGTAACTGGGTGGATCGGGGCAGCCTTTGCTCCAAACAAGTTTAGGACCAAGCCTGATTGACCAGGCCGAGTCATCCCAAGAATCGCTTGACATGCCCTCCTCTAGACACTTCAATTGAACTTAATGTCAAAACAGTTATGATGACAATGGAGATCTCAGATTTATCTGAGTCACATTTTCTATCAACAACATGCAGGCTACCTCATCTATCCCATGATGACCCAACCAATACATTCCACACTGTAAGCTACTAAAGGTTGAACCCACAACTTCTTCATGACAGCAGAACTTCATCTAATACACAATTTAAGAGGCACTATTGAATCTTTTTATTCCCACAGAGTTTTGAGTCGTGACTTTCTAGCTTTGCCAATACTGATTAGGTGGGAGTCCAGAGTTCAGACATTTGACAGTCAACCACAGGAAGGCAGGGATTAGTTGTTAGGATGAGACTTTTTTCATATCCTTGAAATGGAAAAGGCAAGGTCAGGTTTCTAAGTTGTCAATAGAGGTCGAGCATCAATCTGTATCATCTTCTAGTTCATTATATAGCTTCCTTTAAAGTGACCTTAATCAGTTTCATAAATCAACTCCCTCTATGCTAAATTGCAAAAGATGATAGCACTAGCCAAATCACCTCTATCCTGTGTTCCACAAATATAAAAATAAAAAAGAAAAAAAGAGCCAGATTCTCGTTCCATCATAGAGCACTTAAAAAGGAAAAATGATCATGCTTCCTCATGTGTTCTGTCATCTTCAACTAGCAGACATCTTCAGCAAAAAACAAAATTGAAACAATTATTTGGTTTTGGAAGGTGATGTCGTTTGAGTGAAGGAGAAACATAGTGCACCTGCGGACTACCATATTAAATACATATTTACTTATCGTGTGATTCATAAACTACTGTAATGTACAATTTTTGCGCTTGTGCTATAGTACTATATTCGTTTTGCTTCATTTTCCACCAGTGCATCACACACCTTATTAGGAGTTTTAAAGGGGCATTTATGTAAATTTTCAATTTTTCACAAATCATCAATTTCATAAAAGCCTGGCCCCTTCAAAGATAAGATGCACTATTTCCAGCCACCACCATCTCCTTAATTTCACCTCTATTTCGATTCCCGTTTCATTTGAGTGTTAGGAATCTTCTCACTTCTAACCAAAGAGCTGTAATGAAATCAAGTCTAATCACCCAATTGGCATGTTTGTCTTGGCATTGGCACAGTTTTCATAGAAATTAAAATTGAGTTCTGAGAGGGAACAATTTTCCATTATTTCCCGTTAACCTTTTCTGCAATTTTCATTGTTTGAGGTGAAAGCATTTTCTGTAATTTTTTGCCGAAAGCATTTTCAGGTCAAAGACGTAGAGAACCAATTTCTGCAGTCTTACACAAAGTAGAAACACAATTCAACATGGAAAATGTTTCGTCGTGCCAAACAGCAGAAACTGAAACATAGAGAAGTCTTCAGTTTCCATTTTCAGCAGAAAATGAAATCATTGTCGAAACAGATACTGCTGAAAATGGTTGCACGCAAACATGGCATAAATAACATTAATTTATCTTAACATAAAGAAGTTATCATAAATTGCAAAAAACAAGGTAGTTTTTATACAAGTTATTAGTAAGAGGCTTTTAGGTGAAGTTTTACACAGCCAAATTGTGGAAAGATGCATATTATCAGCTCTTTAATTAAATAAAGTGGATTAATTAGAATAATTACCCCAACTTCATGAAAAATTATCAGATGTGACAGATGTTTTCATAAATAAGAAGAGTACAAACATATGCACACTTTGAAGTTCTAATGAACTAACTTCTTTAAGAATTGGCGCCGGAAGGTAGCATATATATTGGCCATCAGGATGTCTTTCACAGTGCTGTTGCCCGCTATAATCCATCTCAGAATAGCACAACAAAGTGATCTCATTAGTTGTAGGAATAACTCCTTCTTTGAGGTACCTTCTTCCAAGGAGGGCATTGATAACGGTAGACTTACCAGAGTTGAATTCACCCTAATATTATATGGAACATGATGTTAAAAAAATATTCAAGGACAACTCAGGATCACCAAAATAATGAACAGAGAAAATTAGGAATGGTCACATGCTCTGGACGCATGTGAAGACTAAAGACAAGGTCATGAACAGCTCCAATCAACATCTATCATTACAAAGACAATATGAGGTAAATATGATGAAGTATTCTTTTGAAATGGTAAATATGATAAAGTATTATGCACCAAAAGTGATGCAGTTGGCAATGATGCACAAGGAGATTGCATAAATGGGCAAGCAATAGCTTACATGGAGGCTCATGATCGAGCACATGTGATCCGAACCAATGTGTGAACCGTTTAGATCTGCTTGGATTCAAACAACCCAAATATGCTAAAAATATACGAGAACAGGGGCTGGTTTGCTAAAACAGAATAATGCAGCAGGTTATTTGCAGTTTACTGAAATTCTGTTAAGAAAAAAGTAACAAGCCTGAAGTTTACTTGGGCTGGGTTTTCATACCTAAAGCGAACCGAAACTTAGCCCCATGGCTAATCCAAGGGCCCCCTTCAAAGGGGTGCTCATGATGCAGGCCCTAGGGTTAGAGCTTGCGGGGAAGTGCCAAAGCACAATACCGGTGCAAAAGCACATGTCCGCAGACAGCCAGACACTACACGTCTACACAAGGACCATAAATGAGGACACACCTCCGAAGGGAAAACCCAATTCTATTAATCAACTTTGAGAAATTCTTCGCTACAATGCCATATAAATAGGAAAAAGAAAACTTCGGCCCTAAAAAAACTAATTAAACTAGGAAACTAAAGAAATTGAAAACCTATACTAATTACAATTTACAACTCTTAAATAAAATTAGAAAACTAATGATACGTAATTTGTGAAATAAAAATCGTAAATCAACTTGAGCCCTACACATGTGGCCTGAGGTGTATCATGCATCAGTCCGCTCATCAATAAAGAGTGTGTTGTGTGGGCCCCGCAGCAGCAGACACAAGTTTTGGCTGGGACGGTTCTGCATAGTGCAGAATTCTTTCTTCATTTTCTTTCATTTTTTTAGAAGTTTATTTATAATTAGGACTCCTATTGCCTAGAGGACTAGCTATACTACGATTTTAATGTGTGGTCATGATTAGAAATAGGGTTTTATGTGAGTTTAAGCCTTTTATATAGGTTATGTTGTGTTTGGCTGGGCATTTGCAGTTTTTGGCAGTTATGAATAAAGCCTTTTGAAAGCAGTGTTTTATCATTCTTCACCATTTTTTTCTCCCTTTATCATTCTTCACCATTGTAATGCTGTGTTTTACATTTGAACTGAATATCTAGGGTGAATCAACTATTAGTATCCTCGTTTCGTTGCAAAAAAGAGGAAATCACTCCACCAATCTGCTGTTAGAACAGTCTAATGGCAGCTGTGCTAATCTTTTAGGTTTTCCTTGATACCCGTGACTGCATCAAAAGCAACGACATAAAACCTGTATCAAGACTCTACCTGTTTTGGTGGACAGAGGTCTGTCCTTTTGACAGGTCGACTCTGGCCAACAAGCACGACACAACCAAATTTCTATTTTTCATTTTTCATAACTTTTCATTACCAAAAACATATGTCACAGTCAAATAAGATAAGGCATGGAGGATGGGGATCATGATGTATCATAGTCAAGCGGTATATACTCATCTCGATGGTCAATGTTAAAATACTTTTAAGAGCTTTTTTCAAAGTAAAAAAAGTGTAGCATACAGGTGGTTCCTGTCCCGCTGGGCTGCACAAGTCAAATTTCAAAACATTGTCACCAATTGATAAATGGAAGGTTGATAAAGTGAGCACACCCTTCCAACAATGGGATGATTATTCTAGCAGACAAACATGTTACGTTGAGGCCATCAATCAGTTTTAGGGGGGCAAAAGTTTCTATAATAATTATTTCAGTCCACAATGGCCAAGGGCTACAGGCTAATATCACTGTGTTAGGAAAGTCGTTCCTCTCTGCATGCCAGAGAGGCTAATTTACAAGAAATTTAAACCAAAAACCTCAGACGTTTAAATAAATATTACAGCATAAAGTCAGAAACAGCAACACCAAAGGTGCTGGTAACAATTAGGGTTTGGTTAATAATTGGGTTCGGGTCTAGGTCCAAGTGGGTCCATAACCAGCAAAACCATATAACCAATCGCATATATAATATATGAGAAAACTCTCCCCAGGACAATCCGCATGGGACTTCCATGCAGACAGCCATTTGGGGCCAACCTGGGCACTGCACTCAAAAAAGAAGGTTGGGTAGATTCTACCAAGCACAGCCAATGCACTCAAAAAAGAATTGGACAGTAGCCTTTTTATGTATTTCAGAATGATCAGCGAAAGGATTTCAGAATTAATATCCCTTGGGTGGCTAGAAAACACAAAAACCATGTCCACTTGGCTCTATTTTCAACGAAGAAATAGAGGGAGACTAACTAGATTTAGACCTGACTTCTGCCATTTCTAGTAGTATCCATTCTTTGATTTCGTATATATGCATGTATCTTTTTCAATCTTTTTCTTTAATCAGTTATGACTTATGAGCATGTGTTACTTGAGAGGTTTCAGGTAAACAATGAAACAAATGAATGAGACTAGTGGAAAGAAATGAATAAGAGTTTCACAAAGAACTAACATGAAATTTGGAACTAATACCAATGTATAATCCGAGTAGTGTAACCAGGGTTTGCTGAAGTTCAACACACAATTACCGCTATAACCAGCAAGAATGGGTCATCGAGTCGAGAAACTGCATCCACAAGAAGTGAAACCTCTTCCATCTGCAGTTAAAGACCAACATTTATATATTTAGTCCAGAAGAGAAAGAAATAATTCAATTTTTTTTTTAAATCATCAACATCTTCAGAAGAGTGCATTTGACTGCTAAGTGCTAAATGCTATAGAAGATTACCAGTGGTGCAGCTTTGCGAATAACAGAAATTGCTTCAAGTAAAACCAGCTTTTCAACTTCTATGAACTGTTTTTCTTTATCCTCAATTTTAGTAAATCCAGAGACTCCATTTCTCCCATTAAATCCATCGTTCAAGTTCATTTCATGTTTGTTAGAGATTTGGAGTTCACTCTGCATCAATCTATTCATTTTGTATCCCGTCAACAACTGGTCCAGAGCGTCATCACTTAACAGCTTTATATCTTCCAATGATATAACAAGCCCACTTGCACCTGATTGGAGAAATTTTGCTGCTGCAGCAAAAAGTGGACCCTCACCAAGAGAGGCAATCATGGTAAAAATCGGTACCTTGACATGGTGATATGCAGAGTTATCCAAGGCCTCAGCATACCTGTCTCTATCCATAACTAATATTAGAAAATCAGCACCTTCAGAATTAGATGCAATAAGTGCAGAGTTCGGAGTCTGAACAGTTCTTCCAACTAGAGGGAGTACTACAGACTCAGTTTTAGATTCCATCATCATATTCCTAGCAACAATAGCAGGAAGACCTGCGCCGAAGAAGGTGATAACTGAAATTACAAAATAGCATTGAAACTTTCCTCATACATAAATAATGCAAATTCTTTAGGTCTAGGTTGCTGTTCAACAAAAACAGTTCAAAGAAATCCCATTTGGTATTGAAAAATAAACTTTCACGAAGGAGTTAAATAACGCCATAGGCTTTTTCCAAGGTTAAAGCACAAAAGATATTATCAAGTAACAAATTGTACTGGGCTTAATTTTAAGATTCTTATATAAATAATTATGGCCAACTTGTGGGTACAAAAACATGTTTGCAATGTGGCAGAGAAAAGTTGTGTATGACATCTAAGACAATGTGACAGTCACCATATGAGAGAGAGAGAGGATGACTTTCTTTGGAGAAATCCAAGTTGATCAGAAGTGCAAATCTTAGGAAACTGCACTCCAGGATACCTCTTCAAACCCAAAAACAAGAACTAAATACCAAATATTACTGAATAGATAGTAGGTACTTTCCCAAGACAAACAACACCACAGGTAGCTCTTCAGAGGGACATCAACCAGAGGGACTGCCCAAACAAATGTGAGGATTCCACAAAACTATCAGGAACAGCCAAAGGGTTCCTAAGCTAGGAACTATCTGATCTGTGGGGCCCAACCCCTCCCCCTCCCTCCTCTCTTTGTCGTTGAATATTGTCGCTCATCTTTTTGAATTCTGTTGGCCCTTTAATTAATAACATGAATTTTGGCACACCATCCAACTTTATCTAATGGCAAGGATTCAGACCACTACAAGGCCTTAATATCCGTACATCCATTGATCAGATGGTCCCCAATTTTTGCACATACATGGGTCATTGGAAAACCTTTCACATAATTGTCATGCTTTGAAGTGGGCCCCCAATCCAGACCGTCCCAAGATGGTCTGGCCATTTCCTGAAGAAAAGCAGAGGATGGCTATCCCAAATAAATGTGAAGACTGGTAATATCTATTGCCACCATTTATCTATCAAAGTAAGATGGTTCCAACCTGCAGCCTCATGATCAAACACTAAGCACCTTCCAACCACCCTACAGTCTCAAACCATAACTCTTGCCCCCTTAACCAAGTTTCTGAGTGCCTGCTCTCTCACATCCAAATTGCACATGTGGCAATTCTGCAATGATCAGGAACATTGATCTAGGGGTTTAACAAATAGATGAATTGTATTTAAAAAAAATCACCAATGATCAATGATCTAAAACCTATCTTAATCTCCACATTAAAACAAAAGGACAAGAACTAACTACCAAATGAATTTTTCTACGACCCATTCAATATAAGCATCAAAACGGCCAATAACAAGAGATCCCAAAATTCAATTCACCAACCTTGATCAGACAGAACTACTCCACTAGCCCCAACAGCAGCAGCAACATCTACACGCTCCGTGATCAAAAGATAAGCCCTTTCTCCAATCACAGACTTCAAAGCACGCGCCGCCTCATACAGCCGCCCACCACTTCCCTCCCCAGCATCAAGCACGACAATCCCCGCCCACTTCGACACCGCAACATCGACGGCATCCAAAGCGTCTTCGCTTCTCAGCACCTCGTCCGAATTCAACTGGAGCACGAGGGTCGGCACCTTGATCTCCGGCCGCTTGAATCCGCCCGGAAACAGGGTTCTCATCTGCTGCGGCGGCGGCAACGGCCGCTTGGGAGGCTCTGCATTGGAGGAGGAGCCGGTGCCGGAGGCGGCGGCGGAGGCTGTGATCGACGGCGGATGGCGGGCTCTGCGGGTGCAGAATCTCGGCGTGGGTCGCGGAGCATGGTCGGGCTTGGGGGAGAAATGGGGTTTTGGGAGGCGAATTGCCGTTGAGTTGCATAGGAGGGAGACCATGGAAAGGGCTAGGGCTAGGGCTAGCGTCAGGGTTAGGGTTTTGGGGAAGAGGAAGAAGATATGGAGAAGGAAAGAGTTGGAAACGTTATCGGTTGCAGATTCTCTTCTTCTCCTCTTCGCTCGCTTTTTATCCGTTCTTGATTGGTCCAAAACAGTCCGTTTCAGAGATCTGAGTGAGCATGCCTTTTCAGTTATTATTTATATTTCAGTTGAACGTTTAACACGTGGAATCCGGATCCTATGAGTATGGACCCATCAGTGGGGCCCATCCAAGGGAATCCAAACCGGTCAAAATCATGATCTCATGTCTCTTGACCTTGTATGGAACATAATTTGATAGGAAGAATTATGATATCCGAATTCAGATCCTTCTATGTTCGGATGGAGGGATCCCCTCTTTCTTAGGCACATGAGACGCCTTGTGATCAATCCAACTTCATCACACTTGTTTGTATTGGAATCGACTCAAAATTTGATAAACATTCAATATTTACTCACCTTTGGACTGAAATCTTAAAAAAAAAAAAAAAAAAATTTGATCTGTTGGGGGTACATGTCAAAGGGGCAAGGATGAAATTGGGGTTGATATATTTTGCACACTATCAAATCTCATTGAGATCTTTCCTTCTCTGTTTTCACGTGATTGACATGGCCCCAAGTGGGGTCCAGAAGCTGTTCTCTCATTTTGGATCCCTTGTGCCTTCCTTTTATTTTCAACTTATTCAATTTATCTTGGGCTCCAAGAAAAATTATCTAATTTTGTATACCTTATGCCTTCCTTTTATCTTCAACTTATTGAATTTACCATGGCTGGTTACTGTTCTATACTAGTAATTTGTAAAAAACCCTTCTCGTCGCAAGTAACTACTTTTAAGACTCATGCTCACCTAAGAACTCTTTCATGTGAACGACTATTGCAGATTCCCTTTTTAAAGCATATATCATCAGTCCAAACCCCTGGCACTCAAAATTTGCATAGGTTCAAATTTGACATTCATCCAACTATTGAATAAAATCCTAGAAATATAATATCTTCTAAAACCACAAACTTGAACGCCATGAATCAAGGGGTTCGAATGTTCTAGCAGACTCAGATGTACGTCCAAACCGCCACCTCAACCATGATTGGTGTGGCAGCAAGTGGGCCCCACAAGGGAGTCTACATAGTCTGGATCCACTACGCGGTCTCCCACATGCTTCCAATGAGTGGAATGTGCGGAATGCTATTGTGGCACCCACCTATTGATAATCCAAACTGTTCAAAATGAATGGCATCCTCTGCTGTTATATATCCTCAAATTTTACTTCAGAAGGAGTTGGTATCACCGTAAGATTGAGCAGATAATTGATAATGGGATTAGCACAAATTTATGCATTAATTATTTTATCAATCATGTGCTCATTCTTACGGTGGAACCAACTCCTTCTGAAGTAAAATGAGGATATATCAGTGAGAGGATGCCATTCATTTTTAACGGACCAAATTATCAATTGGTGGACCCCACAGTAGAGTTCCTCACATCCCACTCATGATCTAGATATTCAGATGCCAGCACGGAGGGTCCCCATTAGAGATATCCACAGGTGGGCACAGCTGCACAGCCCACTACCCAGGGAATGACACTGGGCATGTGTGTGACATTGAGATGCCAACACCACTCAACCAAGAGCATGTTGGCAGCTCTACATATATCCTTTGTAAGACTGAAATGTTTGTCGAAAATGACCCAGGACAGCCATCTGATCCAGTAAAACTTCATCCCAGGAATACAAGAATCAAACAGAAAGAACAACCAACACAAAATGCAATCAACATCAACCGTACCCAATAAGCCTTTCTACTTTAAAAATAAAATCAATAAGCCTGTTTAGTCTTTAATGTTCCACTCGCAGCAGAGACTATAATTAAGTGCAAGACTGCTCTTTCAAACACACCAAAATGATTCTCAAATAATAAATAATAAATAAATAAAAGAAGAAGATTCACCCAAGTCTGTGCTGCACTTCAATAGGGGGACACCAAACAGATATTAGAGTACTGTGGGATGTATGGGAAAATCTATTTCCCTCTCCAAGTCAATCAGCATTAAGACATTTTGCCTCACAAAAGGGAAGAAGATTCACCCAAGTCAGTGCTGCACTTCAATATGGGGACACCAAACAAATATTAGAGTATTGTAGGTTGTGTGGGAAAATCTATTTCCCTCTCCAAGTCAATCAGCATCAAGACATTTTGCCTTACAAAAGGGAAGAAAATTCAAAATACACATCAGCAACCAAACAACTTGTGAGTTTTTTTTATCTTTGCTTTTTCATATGAATAAACACATACTAGGCATCTTACGAAACGGTCCATTAGTAAAATCCTTTAATTGAAATAGCTCCATTTATAAACTGATCTAATTGAATCAGCTCTGTTTAAAACAGTTCCAGAGTTTTCAGATATGCCCTAAATTCAATCAAAATATGAGGCATCTAAACCATCCAACAACTCTTGCTTATAACATGGTGGATGATGAGACCCAACAAGACAAAAGAATCCCCATTGCAGGGATGATTCCAGTCACTATCCTCAACACATATCATATCCAATATTGCAGACACACAAAAATTAACTAAACTACTGCAATTCCTAACAAAAACATTGTCACAGAGATACCTGAGCTACATTGAACATACCATCTCCAAGACACGGCCACTGGCCGTGTAACATACTATAAAACAAGCTAAGAGATCCTGTCAAAACAAGCTTTAGCTTTTCTTGTTAGAGAGTGCCAGGAAATAGAAAAGAAAAGGAAAAAACCAGTTTAAAACAAGTGAACTACATAACCAGTAAGGAAGTACATGCCACAGCCCTCCTACTCCTGTTCAACATTAAGATGTTGAAGCTTCAACTCCAAATCATTCTCATCTTCATTGCCCTCTTCATCGGCATTGGACCCATCATCCTCCTCTTCTCCATCGGGATCATTATCATCCAAGGGCCCCAGCACATCAACAGTCTTGCCCACTTTCAGTATCTCCTTCACTTCATCAATCCCTTCTTCAGTCATCCAATTACCATTAATGTTTAGCATAACAAAGTCAGGTTTATTCACAACAGCTTGTGCCAGGAGTCTTGCACCAAGCCCTCTGATCATGTTCGTACTAAGATCAACTTCCTTCAACTGTGCATGACCCTCTTGCAATGACTTGCTGATTAAAACCACACCCTCATCCTTCAGCTCATTCTCAGACAAGTTCAACTTGGTGAGAAATTGTTTCATCTCTATGCACCCAGCCAGTGCAGGGGCAGCTTTAACTGATATTTCATTTCCAGCCATATCCAAAACTTCGAGCAACGGAGCAGATTCCTGGAGGGCATTTGCAAGAGCTATAGTACCCTTATCTTCTAAATTTAAGTAGCTAAGGTATGCTTCCGTAAGACTTGTGAGCTGGGGAAGTACTTTACTTAAAGCTATTCCAGCATCCACACCAAATATATTGTCCCGTAAATCAAGCTTCTTAAGATTAACAGGCGTCCCTAATGCCTCAGCCAATGCAACTCCTCCCTCGGAACCTATCCTTGTGGAGGAGCATCTGAAGTCCTCCAACAAAGGGGAATTCTTCACGGCATCTGAAATTGCAATAGCCCCATCATCTCCAGTCATGTTATTGTGAAAATGAAGGATCCGAAGCTTCTCAGTAGACGGTATCAATTCAAATACAGCTTGTGCAGCTTCCACTGAGATCCCATCGTTCAACAAATAAAGCTCCTCTAAGCTTTTTTGAGATTTCAGAAGTGCCTCAAATGCCCTGATGCCTTTCTCACCCAAGGCATTGTCCGAGAGGTTGAGAGAACTCAATACACAGCCTTCCAGGGCCGATGAGAATATCATCATCACTTCAAGAGCTTCTTCCTCTGGCCTCCCTGCAACAATATCAGAAAGATCTACTTCAATCAACTGATCCCTGAGGGATGCCAGGATAGGTTCTGCAACACGAGCTGCATCCACACCAAAACTTCTATTGCTAAAGCATATTTTAGTGTATGAATTCCCTGGCTCTAACAGAGGCCTTAGAAGCACCTCAGCATCCTCCGCCTCAATAAAACCTCGTTGACCTTTAGAAATATCAAAAACAGCTGTGTGACGTACAGGCACTTCTCCATCCTCCTTTGGTCGTGAGCCTCTTTTAAGAGCTTCCAGCATAAGCTTACTGGATTCCTTGGCATACAACTGCACTGCAGAACTTCCATCGCCATCAGGCACTCTATGATGGTGCTCATTTGCGACAGCAAAAGCAGAATCTTCTATTTGTCTAGCATACTCTTCCGCCTCTTCTTTGCTCAGGAGACCGTACTTCCTGGAAAAGAGCGAAGGAGATGAGAGGTTCCTTGTCATTTTCTCCACAAGCATCTCCCGTGTATCCTGACTAGGGGGCCATAATTTGATCGAGAATGCCCGGTTTTGAAATGATTTTGTTGTGGTTTCCATGCCAAGACAAATCCTGTATCAGCAAATCAGATTAGTCAGTCCAGATTACATAATAATGTTATGGTTTATTAAATGTCATATGCAATTGTTAGCTGACTATGCTATTACCCTAAATAAACTTCATCCTAAATGATAACATTAAATCAAATTTGGGCATCTTGAAAGTTGAAAATCATGCATGGCCAGGATTTTCAGCCAGAAGCAGCCACTAGTTCATTACAAGTTCTTGACGGCTGTGTTAAGTCTTCAACAAACCAAATCATGGCCCAGAATACAGCACAAAAACTAAGGTGGCCAGAAGACAATGCACAATCACCATGGCCATAAAATGGTTAGTAAAGACAAATGATGAGCAACTCAATTTCAACCAGCAGTATCAGACAGAATGTCCATTGTCCAACTATATGCGAATTTTTTTTTTCTTTATAACATATCTGAATGGATGAAATTATCATCATTAGTGTTCCTCTTTGACAGTTTTTTTTTTTTTTTTATGTTGAGAAGAAAACTAAAATAAAGGATCCAATGAGTAGGATATATTAAAGCTTTGGAAGTATCAGTGCAGTATTGAGTACCAATACGAGTGTCGTATCAGTCCGACACGGATACGATGGGCGCGTAGAAGTATCCGTGGATCATAGGTCATCAAGTGCTAAAACTTAACGGTGTCTTGACAATTATTGACCAACCTGCCAAACCAACCCACATCCAACCCAGTAGTTCAAGTTCAGGTTGACCCTTTTTGGTTCATGCCGGGATTGCAGTCGACCCAACTAATAAATGTATTGGGCTCGGATTGACTCCATTGTTGTTACTCAAGCAGCCAACCCAATCTAAACGCAATCTGACCCGCAAACCCAATCAGATCTTGCCCGTTATCAGCAGGTTTGGGTCAGCCCTTTCAACTTCGAGGCTAGGTTTGGGTTGGAATTTTTAAATTTGGTTAATAAATGCATCAAGTAGGGTCGACTCTATACATGTTGCCACAGTGCTCAACCCGACCCAACACATTGCCCCCCGTGATTAAACTTATAAAAAGAAAATAAAATAAACACTTCTGTTATTGTTGGAAAGCAATACACTTTTGAGAATAAAAAGTGACGTACAGACATCAAACTAAAAACAGACAGTTGGCTACAGGATTTCCGAATGTGTGTGTGTATTTCTGCACAATTTTCTTTTTTCCACATTAGTTGGAGTGAATCTTTAACATAAGTGAATCTGTTTTGTGGAAGGCTTTCTAAATAGTTGGTTAACTTTTTCTTGGACTTAAGGCTGTGGGTGGGCGGGTGGGTGGGTGGGTGGGTTGGTTGGTTGGGGGGGGGATCTCAGTGCCCTCTAACACACTCAACCTATTGGCAAAAAATCTGAATAGCATTAATTATACGTACTGGTTGTACATGTTGAGAAACTTCCTACTAGGAAGGGGTATGTGAAAGATTGTTACCAGAAGAACCACAAAACCAGCAGCTGGTAAAATCAACTAAATCAGAAATGCCAAGACGCTAGCTTGGATTGTAAATTCTGCCGATCACATACACATTACTTTAACTTGGAGCTGCTAAAGAAATGTGGGATCATTTAGAAGGTATGCATGTTCAGACCAACTTTGCTATAAGCTAGCACTTAGAGAAAGAATTGAGGTTATTAAACAAGAAACCTAGAGGGGACTGATCCAACATAGCACTCTGTCGACATAGTTCTTGCAGAATTAAATGCAAAAGAAAAAAAGACTGAAAACACTCAATGGTTCTATCACTCCGGAGTTCATCTTTGTTCACATTTCTGAGAACTCTTACTCATCAATGTGATGCAGACCCTAGGGTTAGGGCTTGCGTAGATGCCGAAGCACGTGTCAAAGACACTTCAAATTATCTCCACAGAGATTTCTAACAAGAGGCAAAACCTCTCCAAGGGAAAAATCCCAATCTTTATTCAATTTCAAATCTGAGATTATCATCTCTACAATGTAATATAAATAGGCAAAGTAACTTAGGGCCTAAGAAAACCTAATCTAATAATAGCAACTATTCTAATCAAACTAGGAAACCAAATAAATTAGAATACTAATCCTAATTACAATAAAATTAGGAAGCTACTAAAATATGCTAGGTGGGACCATTGGTGGAGTGGTAGCATGCTCTGCATCATTCCCCCCAGGTTGAAAGAAGAGTTCGACCTCGAACTCGGGTTTTCTTCAAGTTGCCTCTATATATATGATGTACGTGAAGCACTTCCTTTGTAGTAGGGGCCCTTGATTTCTTCTTCGGTGAGTCTGGCTTCTTTGGATGAAGAGTAACTTCTTGTCCATCGTGCATGAAGGTATACGTGTTGTTGCGCATCCCATGAGTGTCATCCTTGTCATACATCCATGGGCGACCAAATAGGATATCTCCACTGTCCATTGGTAGCACATCGCACCAAATTGTATCTTTGTAATCATTACCAATTGAAAAAGTAACCTGGCGTGTATGTCACACTTGCGCTTCATCACCTGTCACTAGCCATTTGACAAAGTAGGGATGATTGTGCTTGTAAACCTTCAACTTCAAGCGATCAACAAGAGTTTGAGAGATAATATTCTCACAACTTCCACCATCAATGACAACTGTACAATTTTTCCCATGTATTGTACCTATGGAACGAAAAAAAAATTCCGCAACCATTTCTTCTCAACAGTGGGAAACGACTTTTGTTCCACCAAGAGAAGTGTACCCTCTGTGTTAGCTGATATTTCCTCCACTTCATCGGAGTCTTCACTTTTAGGATCATCTTTTGTTTCCGGTTCTTCGGGTGCACCTTCTATTAAATTGATTCTTTTTGGGCATTCAAACGCACGGTGACCCTTTTGCTTACAATGAAAACATGTGAACTTGATCTGATCTTCAAACTTGGAGGAAAACTTTTATGATGAACCGGCACTTGGATTGAAGTCTGGCCTTTTGGGGTCTTTCACTCTTTTGTGCAGGCCATTTAGACACACTAAACTTTCAAGCTTGATAATTAGCAATGTCCTCAGCTTTGATGGCATGTAGGATGATTTCATCAACATTATCAAAATTCTTGAATGTAAGGATATGTTGTATGTCAATACGCAGCCCATGAAAATATCAATCAACTGACACATCATCATCTTCATTCAAGCCACAACGAGCTTGCATGGTTAGGAACTCTTCAGAATAGTCGATCACAGTTTTGGAACCTTGCTTTAAATCTTGAAAACCTGAACGAAAATCTCTTGAATAATTCACTGGGAGGAATTTTTGCTTCAATAAATTCTTCATCTCAATCCATGTGTCAACGGGGTCAATATTTTGATTTCATCTTTTTTTTTGCAACTCGGCCCACCAAATCACAGCATAATTGCGCAATCGAGTTGCCACTAAGGTGACTTTATGACCATCCGTCATTGGCTTGTGTGCAAAAATATTTTCAACACACACTAACCAATCCATGAATTCCTCCGGTTTCAACTTTCCATCATATTCGGGAATCACGAGCTTAATACCCAAATCACGATCAACATTGATTGCATGTGGGTCTCGTTGATTCCAATTATGTCCTCCATCAACTCGATGATTATCCTCACGCCGATTAGTTTCTAAAGTAGTTAATCGGGTTTCAATCCTTGCAAGAGTGTCTTGCATTTGAACCATCATTGCGGATAATTGATTAACATTTGCTGATAATTCCGCAACGGTTCCCCTCAAATTATCATCATTATGAGAGGAAGACTCCACTTCTACCTGTTTCTTGGGTGGCATTTTTTTTTTTTGTTAAAGCAAATTTATAATGTTGGACTGACCTAATGTGTAGATCTGCTCGTCACAATTATGATGTCGAAAACGGATCGGAAATTGGACGGTGGATGAGTCCGATACCGTCAAAAGAATTCTCAACGATTGATCTTGGCCAAGGGGCTGGATGGTTGATCGGATGCTGAGATGCAGTGTTGATGTCAACTTTAATGTGATTGATAGGAGCACAACGGTTGTCTTGGCTGTGTTATTGCAGATGGGCTTGAAAATCAGGCCTAGCCCAAAGTCAAGTTGAAGCACACGTGTGAAACACCCTCCTCCCTGCTTCGATCTGAGCGCCTGAAAGAAGAAGAAAAAGGGGTTGAAGCCCTTCCTTGCCGTTGCTTCCACGAAACAATAGGAGAAGATGGAGCGAGCACTGGCGATTCGCGATGGAGCTGCGGCGAGGTGCTCGGCGATGACGATTGCGCTCGACGATGACAATGGGTATCGACGAGGCTGATGATTGACGAGGAGGAGCAGGCGAATGGCAGGGAAGAGCTCTAGAGTTGAATGACTTCGGTGCCAGGTACGTTTTCTTGTCCTCTGCTACTGTTGCTTTCTTCTTTCCTTCTTCTGCTACTCTTTTTTTTTTTTTTAATTTAATCTCTGGGTTCGGGTTCAAAACGGGAGGAGTGCAGCGATGGGTTTGGGTTGGGCGGATTAGGTGTGGCTAGGGTTCTGTGGAACAGGAATTAGGCTGTTTCGCGGGGTGGGTTTTAATGGCCGATTTTGGAAGGGGGTTTCGGTGGTAGTGGGTGTGGGTTCTCGATTAGCAATGGGGTAATGGGGAAGGGACAGACGGATAGGGGTTCGGTTTGAGCAAGGGTTGGGCGTGATGGCCAGTGGTGTGTGTCGGAGATGAAGGATGGACAATGGATATGCTCCGATCGGTGACCGGAGACGGATCGGAGCAACGTGAACCTGTCTCTGATACCAATTGATGCAGACACTAGGGTTAGGGCTTGCGTAGATGCCGAAGCACGTGTCAAAGACACTTCAAATTATCTCCACAGAGATTTCTAACAAGAGGAAAAACCTCTCCAAGGGAAAAATCTCAATCTTTATTCAATTCCAAATTTGAGATTATCATCTCTACAATGTAATATAAATAGGCAAAGTAACTTATGGCCTAAGAAAACCTAATCTAATAATAGCAACTATCATAATCAAACTAGGAAACCAAATAAATTAGAATACTAATCCTAATTACAATAAAATTAGGAAGCTACTAAAATATGCTGGGTGGGACCATTGATGGAGTAGTAGCCTGCTCTGCATCACAATGCAACATTGACAAGGACATTTCTATTGACCATACTTAATTATATTACTGTCAAGATGGAACAGAGAAACTGGAACTGTCCAAATCAACTCCAGACCATAGAAATGGCAACACCAACAGAGACAGAATGTTCAACCTAAAGTGAAAAGTCCTCAACCCACCACAACAGCAGTCATCTCTTCTCCTCAGAAAGATGGTTCTCCCTCTCCATATTCAACTCTATAATCCATAATCTTTATATCAACTAGAGAACAGTTTTAACTTTTAACAGGTACTTCAATCTTATATAGGCATGTCAACAATAGATGCATCTTCCATGCATGTTAGCCTGTCTCATATTCTTACTAAATTCTTGATTATGGTGCTTCCTTTCATATAGTATTTCATAATCTCATATTATCCAAAGTATTCAGCTTCCTCTGCATATGCTATCATACTACAAATGCTATTCACTTTCTAGTTTCTACTACAACAAAGACTCAATGTTGTCTACAAACAAGAAAAATTCTCTTAGAAAATGTCCGGCACCCTCTCATCCTTCTAATGATAGTAGGCCAGGGAGAACAGGGAATTGATTCAGAGCTGTGAATGAGTAATGTTTTTCAATGCCACCCCAAAGCCCGGATAACAGAGTAGGCTTGGGTTAGGTAGTTTGACAGCCAGTGTCAAACTTTTGTCAGAACTCAAACATGAATTCTGAGATAACAATATTCCCATGATCAGGCTAGGGTGATCCCTGCTTTAAGCAACGCACTGCAGCAGCACCAAGTTGCAGTGCAAGTAGAAAAGGGGTTCGAGATCATGCTAGGGCATCCCCACTATAAGTGACAAACTGTAGCCTTGGTTATAATAGAAAGTAGGCAAGGGTTCCTGCGCCAATCTAGACAAGTATAGGTAAAAAAGTTAGCCCAAAAGAAGATGAGAGTTCAGCTTGCTACTTGGAATATAAGAACTTTGAAAGAGCATGGAGTCGGTCGATAAATGAAAAGAAAAAGAGCCAATGCAGCTTGTCTATAGGAAACAAAGTTGAACAGGGACAAAGGTGCTAAAGAGTTCACCGATAGCTACAAACTCTATTACACAGGAAAGGACAGTACCATAAATGGAGTAGGTATAACAGTAGATAAGGATTTGAAAGGAAAAATTGTGGGGGTAAAGAGGGTGGGTCATAGACCTATAGCAAATAAACTAATGTTAGAGGAAGGCATTATTCATATCATTAATGCATATGCACACAGTGGCAAAGCCAGGAATTTCTTATAGGGCAGCATGCGATGATGGCTATAATATTTTATATATAGTTATGAATTACTAATCATTTAACAACTTTTTTTTTGTAATGTTTTAAAATAATATCCAAAGAAAAATCCTTAATTATATAGCCCAATCAATTTGCAATATATGTTTTTTAAAACTTTGTAGTCCTTAAAATACAAAAAATAATATGGCTCATCATAGTCGCTCAAAGTAATCTCTTGATTCTCTTCCTCCTTTTTTAACACTAAGGATTGTGCCCCTCTCCAATCAGTTCAAAATAGGATGTATGCCTGATTGTTAACATGTAAACTAATCCACTATAATTAATCTACGAAAATCCTTTCATTGGTTAGTTATGATCATTCAGTGGGTCACAATACTGTGGTAGGCATGAATGGTTGAGAAAGCAGCACTTAAAATCAATCACAAAGTCATGAAGGAGTAAATTAATGCAAAGTTAGGAGTCTAGATCCCGGAATGTCTCACTCAAGCTTCTAGTGAGGGGGGTGAAACTCCACAATAGAGCCTGCGTATGGAGCATTCAAATGGCTAAAAACAAACTCCATTACTTGCAGTGGAATTTTCTTAAATTTTTCTCCAATAAGAGTTAGTCGCACCTTATGATTGAGCATGTGATTAAGAATATCATATGCTCAATCTTATGGTGGGACCAAATTCTATTGGAGTAAAATTTTGAGACAATCCATTGAATCGGTGAGCCTTCATTTAGGTAGGCCCCACCATGGAGTTCCACTTTTCTTATCTTAGCTTATAGATGAGAACTCAAAAGTTGAGACCCTGCCTGACTCTGCCCTTGTATGTACACGAGCAGGATCAAATGAAAGTGCTAAGGGACTATTTTGGGAGGAGATGGATAGTTTAATATAAGATATTCCAACAAATGAAAAGATTGTCCTAGGAGGGGACTTAAATGGGCAATGTGGGAAAGGTAGTAGAGGGCATGAGTTACGAGACAATATCTTAGAATTTGGGTTGGCATTTGACCTTCTGATAGCAAACACTTACTTTAAAAAGAGAGAGGAACATTTAATTATCTATAAGAGTGGAATTAATAAGAGCTAAATAGACTTTTTCCTACTTAGAAAACATGACTGACTAGCTTGTAAAAACTATAAGTTAATCCTGAAGAGGTGTTGGACACACAACATAGGATAGTAATTTTAGATGTTTGTATTAGAAGTAGACAAAACTGGGGTAGTAAATAAAAGGTGCACTAAAATGAGGTGGAGGAATTTAAAAGGGGAAAGGACAACAACATCAAAGCATGAAGTGATCGATGGGAAGAATGAAGTTCAAAGGGAGAAACTACGGTGATGTGGAACCAAATGGCTACATATACCAGAACGATTGCATTAGAAATGCTGGGGAATTAAAAGGAAAAAAGTACTTCAATAGCGAAACCTGATAGTGAAGTGTAGAGGTCAAGGAACTTGTTTGAGGGAATAGACACTACTACAAAGTTTGGCAAGAGGCTAGGAATATGGAAAATTATAAAACACATAAGGCAAAGAAATAAGTGAAGTAGTAAGTGACGCAAAATCCATAGTAAATAACGACCAATATAATAAGGTGGGAACAAGAGAATAAGAGAGATATTCTGAAGCTTGCAAAATGAGGAAAGTTATTGATTCCACCCGAGTTATTGATTCAGGCATGCACGTTACAGGTATGCACTCCCCGTTTCAATCCTATACACCATTTACTCGTGGGAGTGTCAAAATTATTAATAGCAAATCAAAATTATTAATAGCACCTTCCCAAAAGTAGCAAAAGAAAAATCTGTCAATGTCTTATACTCTTATTTGTTCTTTGCCATCAATGTTGCATGTCCCACAATTTCCGTCCAACCTTTTATCTAAGAATTCTTTAACAAAAACCAATATCTATTGTATTACGTTTTTCCCTCTCATTGTGTGTTTCAGGATCTAAGGAGAGGCAAACAATTGATTTTGGCCGTGAGAACAATGATTTTATATTCTGGAATCCAGAAGGAGCCAAGAACTTTGCAATCTATAGCAAATATGGATAGAATCTTGTTAAGGAATCCACTCAAACATGCACCTCTTCAAAGTCTTAAGAGCAATTCTTTTCTAGACATCAAAAATAACGTGACACTTCTCAATTTGCTAAGATCCATGGGAAAGTTTATCTGGTTAGTATTAATAAGGAGTAATACTGCTTTTGATTTAATACATACCAATGTGTGGTATGCTCCTCTTACTTCTATGTACTGAGTCTACTGACATCGGTACTTAGTAACCTTCATTGATGATGCCACTAGGCATACATGGGTGTGTCTCAAGAAATCAAAAGATGAGAGGCTACATGTGTTAAAACCAATCATAAAATGGTTGAAACAAAACTTGACAGGAGAATAAAAGTGTTGCGTTCTGGTAATGGTGGAGAATATATCCATAAAGAATTCCAAACTGATTTGTCTGGCAATGGAATTGAATCATAGATTAATGCACACATAAGCCAAAACAGAATGTAATTGTTGAATGCAAAAACAAACATTTGTTGAAATGCAACAAGAGCTGTTACGTTCAAGATGAATGCCTCAAAATCATACTAGTCAAAGGGGATGTTGACAACAGCTTTCTTGATAAATTGAATGTCACGGAAAGTATAAAAAAGAAAAAGCCATCCAAGCGCTCTATTGTTCCCAGTTCTACCTATAGTGTTTGGGTGTACATGCTTTCTTACATTTTCCTAGGCAACAATAAGATAAATTAGACCCAAAGGCAACAACGTGCATGTTTGTAGGTTCTCCAAACTCTCAAAAGGGACACAAGTGCCATCTTCTTGGAAAAAAATGTAAGAGGATTTGTTACTACCAAATGTGACATTTCATAAAGATGTTTCCCTTTTACTCTCCCTATTGCATTGCATAAAAGTACAAGGTCATGTGTTAATCGCCATCCAATTCATAATTTTATTTCTTATCATCTGTTGTCGCCTACCTTACATGCTTACGTCACTCAGTTGTCATCAGAACATATACCTACACATGTGTCTTAAGGCTTTATCTCATCCTACATGGAAAGATGTCATAATCGAAGAAAAGTAGGCACTTGAGGAAAAAATGAAGCATGGGAATTGTCAATATTGCCTTAAGGTAAACCATGGAATGCAAGTGGGTGTTTATATTGAATCAAAATTCAGAAATACAAAACCAAGTTTGTACCAAAAGTATTTACACAAGCTTATGGTATTGACTGCTATGAGAACTTCTCTCCATCTGCTAAGTGAAACTCTGCAAAAGTGATACTATGATACTATCTTTAGTAGTAAATTTCTCAGGGTTAAGAAATGGATTTCTTCATGGAGACTTGTACAAAGAAGTATATATGGATCCACCACCAAGCTTCATGGTAAAAGAGGACAAGAAGGAAAGGTATATTGAATCAAAAAGTCTTTGTATAGGCTGACCAATCGCCTCGAGCTTGGTTTGACAGGTTTGGTAAAGTAGTTATTTAGATAATACGGGAGATGTCACGCCGATCATACTGTATTTGCTATTTGTGAATAGAAAAGCTGTTAAATTACTAATGTTGATTGCGTATGTCTGACTATATTGTATCCAGCGGCAATGATGACGAAGAAATTAAGAACATAAAGACCTATCTAGGAAGTAAGCTTGAAATCAAGGACCTTGGAACTTTGAAGTATTTTATTGGAATTGAAGTCGCCAAATCTCATCTTACAATGTAAGTATACATTGGATTTTCTCATAGATTAGGGGTCAAATAAGTTGACACTCTATGAATAAAATCATGGCCTACACTAGTGAACTACGTCATGATCAAAGATCATATTAAAGACTAGTAGGAAGGTTAATTTATCTAACAATCACAATGCCTAATATCTCATATGTGGCAAGTTTAGTAAGCCAATTTACACATAAACCCCAAATCACAAAATTCTCAGATACTTAAAAGGTGCACCAAGGCAAGGCATCTTATATACATCTCATGGGCAAGTGAAAGCAAAAGCATAAAATCCAAAACCTCGTGCATGATTACGTAAAAATATATACATTAATTGTTTAAAATCATATCTACCTATCAAATAGTTCATAATGCAAACAACTTATTAAAATGAGGTGACTCGGCTTAGTCTCCCTTGTATTTGACTCAGTCCTTCATCGGGAGTTTTCTAACCTTGAGTGAAAATGCAAAAGGGCATTACAAAAACTCATTTTCATTAAAAAAAAAATCCCTCTATGTTCTTAAGACTTTCCAACCTAATAAGGATAAAGTAAACTATTACACCGAAACACCTCCACCCACAAAAGAACCTATATTTTTTTCTCAATTGGTGCAGAAGATTCAATTCTTTCCTAACAGCAAATAGCTTCCACTAAACATACAACTCTAAAACAACAAGGGGCAAACAAGAAAACAGCCCAATGGTAACCAAACAATTCCTGACTAAACGCCAGATCACTGTTTCATACAAATAATCTCTGACACCAAAGAATGGAAGAATAAATACAGAACCAATCCCATAAAAGGGAAATTGAAACCAAAGAACCGAGTAGAGGGACTTCTCATCTCCTACTTTGGTTAAAACCCATGATATCTCATTCAGTACCCAAATCAAAGGATTACAACTGCTGCTAATAAACATGGGGATGCATCCAACCCAACCTCGACCAGAAAAAAGTAATCCAAACCATGTCCAGAGTGAGAATGGGGCAATCAAGATTTCAAGAGGAGCATTTGAATTGACCGTTTAAAAAAACATGCAATGGGAAACCCTAGTTCTGTAAGTTCGACAAGAAAACCCTAGTTATTGATTAATCAGATATCAGATACATAAACATGAATATGATGATGCATATGAGAGGGCGGAGAAGAGGAAATACCTGAATCGAAAGAAGAAGAAAGTGTGAGGATGAAAACGAAATAACGGAAAGATCAGAAAAGGAAATGGAGGGAAAATATCTCGATCTCGATCTCTATCTCTATCTCTATCTCAAATGAAATCGAAAGAGTGAGAGTTGTAGCACTCGGTGCACGGCCCGAGAGAAGTTAGAGTGTGTTCGACTTCGATCCATGACGCTCGCATCATTTTGGGTCACTTGGGCCCTGTTGGGTAACGCTCGGATTTTGCTTTCTCAGGTCCGTGCCACTGGAAACCTCAGGAAGCTCAGTTGGCCAACGGCCACGGTCACGGTTTGTATTTAGAGATTGTAGATTTGAAATTACACTATCACACTGATATTACAAGGAAGTTTACCCGGCTTTCTTTTGAGCCGTGAGGGATTGGTCCTCACCTAAAAGATTGGGAATCTCCGATAACAAAAAAAAAAAAAAAAAAGAATGGGTTTGTGCCACTTGTGAGTAATTTTCAACATTTTCTCAACATTTTCATACAAAATGATTTTTTTTTCTCTTTTACGTCATGTGCTCCCATCGTTGTAAAGTATTTGTGTCATCCACCGTTATTTTTCTCAACTTTAAAGAAGTTTTTTTCATAAATATCTTTGAAGTCGTCTGATGCTCACATAAAAACATTCGATCAACTTTCTAGAGTGAATAATGAAAGGCCTCCATGCTTTTGGCCAAAAAGAATTATCCCAAAGTAAAAATGCTTTTCCAAACATCCTTTTGAACTTTTGGTCTTGATCATGGTGAGTTCTTGATATATATATATATATATATATATATATATATATATATATATATATATATATATATATATATATATATTGAAAACATATGAATAGGAAGAAAGCTTTTGAAGACAGTTATTGCCAAGATGAGATCTTTTATAATTGGAGTTTTAATGCCTGTTTGGCATCATTGTGGGAATGTTCCATGCTAATAACAACTTAAAAAAAAAAAGAAAAAAAAAACCTTGTTCGGTATGTATTTTGTGAGAGAAGAATATAAATAGACATGAAGAGGGGAGAGAATTTCCCTCCATTGAAGTATAAGATTCAAGGACATGTTTCAATTATATATCATCATCAGGTCTCCTTATATAATAATGTTACTGGCACAATAACCCGTACCGAGCATAGGTAGATCCGAATATTGCAAACTAAATATTCATATATAAAAAGACTAAATAATTACAAACAAAATCAAATTAAAATAAAAGGCGACATAAAAATAAAAGAAAATTAACTGATCATAGATCCTTACCTTTTCACGAGAACCTCGAAATAATCATCTGCTAATCTTATTTCTAGATCTTAAAAAGAAAACAAAAGAAAAGAAAAAGTTAAAAATAACTGTTTGCATGCTACGAGAGTCAAGTGGTATAGAATGAGAATTGGGAAAGAAAGATAATAGAAGGGGTGGGGTAGAAAGAGAGTTATTAGAAAAGAAGAGGTTGAACCTTCAAAAGTGACGGTGGACGTGAGGTTTCATGAGATAAAAAATATGTAATTGAATAACACAGGTAGTGGAGAGCAAAATGTAGAGTATTTAAAAAAAGGGGGGGGGGGGGGGGGGGGGGGGATAATTTTCCAGCAAAATTGTAAATGACATTCAAAACTATATCCAAAACATTATAGCTTAATATATTATAATTGATATTCTAAGGTGTTAGGCCATTTCAAAACCCATCAATGAGGCTTCTAAAGGTTGATGTGCTGTGGTCTGGCTAGAATAGGTAACTATCATTATTCCTGCATGGTTTCTTATGATCCCTCCATTTTCTGGTATTTGACTTACGGGATAAACAGATCCATCAAAATTATGCTGGGTCCAACCCACAAGAGTTGGAATCCAATTGTTTAGGGCTTCAACTATTTTAGGGCGTTATATTGGTGATTTAGATTTAGGGCAAAGTAGAAAGATGGCTCAAGGGTTAATAGTTTGGATTGGAAATATATAGGCATTTCATGCTTTCCATAGATACTATGAAACCAAAATCCCCATGCTGTCATAGTTCATCAGGACAAACCCTTTCTGCTAGTTCTTTCTCTTGAAAACTGAATGTTGGTTGCAAAAAAATTAATAAAAAAAAATCCTCGATTCTGGCCGTAGGAGAATCCACATTAGCTTATTGGGACCCATTTGTGGATGTGTCCTTTCCAAAATACATAATATGTGCCTTTTCAATAAAAGGTGAATCTTGAGCTAAATATGTGCCTTTTCAATAAAATGTCTCTTGGGCCCATTTGTGAATGTAACCCAATTCAAAGGGATGTCTTCCAACTTTATAAATTAAGGTTATTTTTAAAAGTTTTTGTATAGTATTCAAAATGAGCATAAATGCATATGAATCATTTATTTTGTGTATGTTGATGTTGATTAAGCGATGAAAGGTTTGGTATGTTAAAAATTTTAATTAGTTTGTTATAAATGAATTTATATGAATGTGATATTAATTTTAATATATTATTCAAAACTTAATATGTGCGATGCACAGGGGCTTCATGCTAGTAATATATTAAAGCCCTTACCTTGGAACATCTTTGATTTTATTGCACAAATGTGAGAATTTCCTATGCCAGGCCCACAAATTGAAGGCAACATACAAAACCAAGCAGTAGAAACCACCACCAATTTTATTAGACGTGGCCAAAGTTTCACTCCAATTAAAGTTGGATAACCAGTCAATTAGTCATAAAACACATAATTTGACTCATTTTATCATTCTCAAATTATAATCATGTGTTAATTATGAGTAAAACTTATAAACCTCACAGCATGCCAACTCCAATATTTTTAGCAAAGTTTGAGCAAGGCCCATATGAGTAGATGTAGTTATTCTTAGAAGCTCTATAAGAGAATATGATTACTTTAGGTCTGGATCCCCTATTTTAACAGAATAGGGAAATACTGTTTCGGCCTATCCCCAAGCGTCACTATATAAAATATAATGTTGGCTAATTGCACACTCTCAATTGCTTCATTGGAAAAAAAAAAAGAAAAGCGAATATGGCATTTTATAAAGATAGCGCTCGGGGATAGGCCGAAACAATATTTCCTTATTTCGTTGAAACAGGGGATCGTTATGAGGGGTTTAAATTTTAAGTTAAAACAGGAAAATACTGTTTCGGCCTATCCTCAAGCGTCACCTATATAAAATATAATGTCGGCTAATTGCACACTCTCAATTGCTTCATTGGAACAAAAAAAAAAGGAAGCAAAGATGGAATTTTATAAAGATAGCGCTCGGGGATAGGCCGAAACAATATTTCCTTATTTCGTTAAAACAGGAGATCGATTTTACAAGTGGATCTTTTGAATAACTAAAAGAATTCATGTAGCTTTTCTTGGGTATATCTAATAATGGGTAAAAATATATCCAATAAGGAAGGTCTCAGCAATATATTTAATGATGGCTAAAAATAGAAATTCTAAAGATTTACAGGAAATCTCTTTTGAATATAGTAGGGTTCTCAAATATCTAATGTGATTGTGAAAAATCTAAGCAGAATCCATGTGGATACGTTTCTTCGACCAAATCGTCTAAAATTTTTCTAGCAGCTGCCATTGCTCGTGAGAATTTTACACGCACTATACTCAACATTGCAATCAAATGTAGCCAGTTGTTGATTGAAGACTAGACATTAATGGTGTAGGTAAAAGGTTGAAGTTTTTACACCTAGTGATGAGTGATGATTCTGTGACTTTTAAATTAGGTGATTATCAACTTTTAACATACTTCATTTTTAGCATACGAATAGATCCCAAAGTTCACATACATCCTATATGATTAACATGCATTATAATATTTCCATTTTTGAAAAAACAGTTTTAAAAAAATGGAAGATAATAATTGTGATTGTTTCACCATATTTATATTATACTTTATTACATATTTACATCTAGAAATCTTAAAAATCAATTGAAATCACATATTGGTCGGTTTTCTTTTTTCAAGATTTCTCTTTGATAAAGGGCTAAAAGAAACCATTATATCAACCAAAGACCAACATGGCATGACGCCGGTAAAATGCTTTAGGCTCTATCTAATTTAATGTCCCAAACCAAATGTTCCCACTCTATCAAGATGTGCGAAGCATTATTGTCATTGGCTATATACCCTTTTCTCAATAGAAGGTTATGGTTGCTAGTTTTATTTCGAAGTGCAAACAGAAATTTGGTTCGTTGGGCCTTTTTTTGGCCTGGAATTGAGTACATAGCAACTAATGGTCAAATGAGTTTCAACAATATATTATTGTAGAGTCAACAAGTTAAAATATAAAGCGAAGGCACAGATGAGACCATGTATTTCCAAGGATTTGATTTGTTAGAGTAATAACTCGTTCTCTTGATCCACTTTTCAAATGTGAGGTTATTTTTGAATATTCACCTTTTATTTTTTATTTTTAATCCATTTCAGTGATACTAGTCTTATAATTCTTAGCAATTCAACAGAATTAAAAAAATAACCCCTCAATGTTTTTTGCTAATTGACTTTTCTCTAGCTTTAATCTTACACATGTTTGAGACATAATCTATAATGGAGGAATTATATGAAAGCGCATCGAACATTGGTCGGAAAAAATATATATGTCTGGAAAGATTATATTTCTAAGAAGCCACATTAGATAAATATTAAGAAAATGATAAATGATAAAGACCTTTTTTATTATTATTATAATAATAAAAAACACCAAATACAAATCATTCCACTGTTTGTTTATCAGCTGCAACAGGGGCGATGGAGTCCAACATTCCACCATTTTATGAGAAAAAGACATAAATGTGTGACCCTTCTTTAACCCCATAATCAGCTAATGAGGATTGATCTTCCTTTATCAGTGGGCCATTTCTCTGAACAAGAATCAGGCGACATTCGGGTAAGGCCCCTTGCATTGCAATCTTCTTCTTCAGCTCTTTAACTGTAGCACTTTGGTCTATCTGCACATGGAAAAGCTTTCCTGTCAGTATCTCCATCACCAACTCCATCTTCTTTATCAAATGAAGATTACAAGCATTGAGTATTGTCTCCTATTTATTGACAAACCAAGGTGTGATGTTGCCCTCAAAATCTGTGGTCCAGATTTTTTGAGGTCTGGGATTGGAGATGTGCAAAGGATGAAAAGCCATTTATGGTTATTTGCAAAAGAGAAATATTCATATGCAAAGAAGGAAAGCTATATAAATGTCTCTTGGTGAGGGATGAATGCACATCAATATTCCTTATATATAAATATATGGGGAAGGCCACATGACTCCCTGGGCATTTTTCACAAGACAACGCCCTCTTTTTGGATGTTTACAGAATAAAATATTTACAGATTTAAATATTGTAAGAATAAAATAATATAAAATGCAATAATGAAATATTATAATAGTATAATATTTTTACTGTTTGACAATTTTTTAAGAATATTACGGATTTTAAATTGAGTTGTTTGGAAGGTGCTACGATTAAAGTAAATTATATTATTAGAATAATTTTTTATTAAATATTTTAATATATATATGTAATTTACCACGTCTGGATAAAAAAGTAATGCGGTAAAGTAAAGTTCAACTGTCATGTTTTCACCATAAGTTACTTTTCTTTTGTTACATAAAACCATGGTAAAGAATAGTAAAATAAAGTCAATAAAAAAAATTACTTTATAACTCTCTCTCCCACTTTGCTTTACCACATGCTTCATTTGACCTTATTTTACTTCACCTTTTACCATTATATGATATCAATCTTTATTATACTTTACCACACATGTAAACAAGTCACTTTTTATTTACCATATAAAACTAAGATAAAATGTGATAAGTAAACAAACAAAACTACGTTATCATTCCTTCCCAATTTACTTAACCATATACTTTATCCCACCTTTACTTTACCCCGTCTTTACCGACCTGTGACATGTACTTTTACTTTACTTTACCATATATGTAAACAAACACATCATGTTGAATTTGGTGAACGAAAGTCTTTACTTAATTCTACAATTTTGTAATCGTCATTTTGAAAGATTCTTATCTTGTAAAAAGTTTTCAAAATGGGAGAACTGTAAGAAAAATTATTGAGCTTTTTGAAAGAAAAGAATCTTTTGTTTAAATTTTTCTTGGGTTACCAAACGCATAAGATTTTCTTGTGTTTTCTTGTGCATCCAAATAGGCCCTTAAGCCTAAAAAATTGTAACAAATGTCATCCAGTTTAAATGTGGATGAGGAAGTTTAAAACAAATGGCAAGGGACGGTTATTATGGAGAAGTACACACCCATCTTCTTTCTTCTTTCCTAGTGAATTTAAAGATTTAGTCTGAACCTTATCCTTTCAAAAATTATGTTATTCACTCACATAAAGGATTCTGATGCACTTATCACATACAACTGTGCTATTTATTCTCTGACAAATTTAGCTTAGGTCAGGGTCCCCCCGATGCACTCCTCCATTCACTATATACATATGAACCATGGATATGATTGAGATCCACAAGATGGGCCCCACATAATTCGTATGCAATTATTGTTAATTTCCACGCTTTTTGGTTGTTAATTGGCTACGCAGCTTGCACTACATGTCCCACATGGGAGATCTTGAGCTTCTCTTTCTAATTCTTCCCTATCTTTTCTCCAATCTCCTAAATAATAGGTGCATTCAAACGGAGTTTTTCTCCAAATATCCAAAACATCGGTTCATATTCTCTCAAATTCTCAAGAACTCCACATTTAGAAAAGGGGAGTTTTTGCCCCTTTTGACTTGTCCGATGAAATTTTGCCACCTCACATGTGCAAAGCAAAACAATAAGAGACAACTACATACCTTTCAGGAGAAGCTAATTAAGTTGGAGAGGTTAGCTAGTTTTTAGAATGAGATTAGAAATATTAAAAAAGGAGACGTCACACCATATGTAAATTAGACCCGTCATAATAAAAGTGATATTTGAGGATCAAATATCATGTAATAGGAATTGATTTGCTGTTTTGGATTTAAGAAATCTAAAGGTGGGCCTGTAACGCCCCAATTTCGAATACATAGTTTACCGCCAAAGTACCCAAATTTGACGCTACTTCCTGAAGACATCGGAAACTTTCAAGACCACGGGTCCGCAATGAGGTCCAATTTAAAACTTTTTAACAACATTTTATTACAACGGTTAATTGCAGAAGCATATAAGGAATCGCTGAAGCAATATGATAAGGTTTCAATCTCATAAAGCAAGTGAGAGCAAAGCACGAGTCTAATCTAAATTTCAAAGTGGAGAATATAATATGTACATACAAAAAATAAATGCCCCCAATGCTCGATAATAGCCATCATGTACTACGTCTGAGTTGCGGTGGGGAAATGCATAGGATAATAGCCCGGCCATTACCTAATTTACTGGAGTTTGTAGTATAATAGTAGTATGCAGTGTCGTGTGATACCCTAATAGCGTATGTCCACCTCTATTCCTCTTCATGATGGTCGATATATAAAATTAGCTATTACCAAGGGTGATCAATGCCAACGCTAAGCTCATACCAACTGAGTGAATGTTTTATGCCTACTCACAAGGAACCATACGATAGGTCATTGTCTAGCTAGGCTATCCTTAGACGTGTAATGTCATCATATATCCATACTAGGTCCCGTATCATAATCCATTCCATAACATAGTCCATATTCTGTATCCATCGTTCATTTCCACTTCCATCATCCATCATCATGACCGTCATTCATTTCCATAGCATTTCCATTTCCTTATATATATATATATATATATCACCAGTCCTACTGATTCATTCCATGACATAAAATGGGTTCTAAAGCAATAACACATTCATCTACACCAAAGTCATCTCATCCATCAATTTCTTAGGCCATAGAATAGTCCACCTAGCCACAGACACGAGTAGAGTGTTCTCCAACCATATACCGGGTCACCTCTAGGAATCTAAGGTAAAGGTCCTCAATTTTAATTTATTAATTAGGTATAACAATGATAAAGACAAGAGTGAACAGTAAAATGAGAGAACATCTATATACAACATCCATGCAAATCAAAGGAAGGAAATAGCAAAGGTCCACCTAGGTTAATGATAAGTCTTTAAAAATGTATAATTTCATCATCATTTTAGAGTAATTAAGGACTTAGGGCTCATTTGGCAAATCTTATCTATATGAAATAGAACTTTATGATATAGATCTATTTCAAAAGGTACGTTTTTGAAATAGATGTTTTACAAATAGATCGTTTGGTAATATAAATATTGGTAGAAATAGATGTTTTACAAATCCAACGGTTTTCAATTTTTTGACTAATTTCTTGATATCTACAATGAACTAGAGGCTAGTTTTTTAACCCATAGTTGTTTTCACCATTTCAAAAAGGATCAATGTTTGGATTCTAAATTTGGGGTCCACATAAATAAATAAATAAATAAAATAGATCTAAGGTTTTGCACTTTTTCACAAATATCTCGGGATTCGAGACAGACAAACGGGTCAAATCTGACCTCTTAGCTGTGTTTCATCTTGGGGACATTTTCAATGATTCTGATAGTCACTTAAATACCTAGAATTAAAACAAAAGAGTAAAACACGGAATGAAAAAAATCACTTGAAAACTCCCTAGTTTTGACTTGAGCCTATCGAACAGTTCTCCTTTTTTCAACGTTTTATCTAGATTCGTAATGAATCAGAGGTTGAGATTTATACCCATTACCGTTTTCAATATTCCAAGCAAGATCAATGGTTTAGATCTCGATCATGGGCCCCACAGAAGTTCAAAAAAAAATTCTAGAATTTTTTACTTTTTCACAATTATCTTGAGATTCCGGACATATCAACAGACCAAATTGGACGTGGTGGCTGTGTTTGATGTTGGAAATATTTTCAACGGTTTGGATGTTCCTTGAGGGTCCCACTATTTGAAAGAATTCAAAACCCAGTCAATTTGAGAAATACGTCAATAATACCGTAGCAATGACCATCTGCGCGCTTCAGACATTCAAGTTTGTTTCAAATATGGCAAAAATGGTGGCTTTCCCAAAAAGACATATAACGTCTTTATGAGGTTTGGAATAGACGTGGTAAAAGTGATTGCCAAACCATCTTTATGCGTTTTAAAAGCAGTTTTTAAACAAGTAGAGGTAAAAATAAGAGACGGCAAACGCCACCTTAATCTTCAAATCATGCACCATTTTAGTAAAAAATCATGATTTTATGTTTGTGGGCATCAAAGTTTGAATTCAAGTCAAAATTCATTTAAAAATCGCATTTTCACATAAAATCATGAATTTCTCTATTTCTTGGCATTGAAAATCACAAGTTTCTCATAACTTTTGATTCACACATGAAATGAAGAATTTTCGTTGCACCATTGATTTAATTAAAGAAAACTTGATAAAATGGTGAAATCTTATGCAATTGGGGCCCGCATCTTGCAATATTCTTTTCCTACATAAATAGATAATTCTTTGATCATTGATTATATTATTTGAATTTTTGTAGGAAAGTCCAATTTCTTGGGGCTCACGGAAGAAAATTGATGAAGCAAATGCACCATGGGACCCATCTACTTTTGGCATAAATTCCAAGGTAGGGGTGGCCACGGCAAGGTTTGCTCTCATATGCAAAATTTCAAATTTAATCTCTTGAAGATAAGTTCTAGATTTGTGAGCCATGTGATGAGGTGTCCTATCTACTCTCCAACAAATATTATTTACATGTCAAGATGGATGGCCAAGATTCAAAACAAGCTAAGAAAGAAGAGAAAGAAAAGAAAAGAAAGAGTGCAAAAAGATATGGTCGTCCATGCATTAGACGTTCCATGTTGTGTGCACTATAGTGGGGCCTACTTCCTTGGTTGCAATGAAATTAATTTCAGATTTGAGGGGATCTTTTCAAGAGAGAAAATGGGCCCATCTAAGGAGATTTTTCCAGCCATGTAGTGTTCTAAAAAAATGGAAGATCTTGCTAAGCAATCCAAGTTGGAAACTAAATCAAGGAATCCAAGATTTTAACACCAAGTTGTTAAAGTTAACTCCAAGAAGATAGGCTTCAAGATTTGAGGTTGCAACCCAAGATTAACCCAAAAAGTCTCACACGTCCAACCTCCATCCCATGCTATCACATGTCCAAAAGAAAAAAGAAGGGGGAGGGGGGGGCGCTGCCCATATGGTTCCAAGATTTGTTTCAAATCTGAAATTTCATATTTGAATTGATTCTTAGCCAAAGTGGGCCCAAGAAAAGAAGTTGCATGTGATAAGAATAATCCTATTTTCACTAAGATTGTGGGCCAACTCCTAGAAACTCTCTTAAAACCCTCCTAACCCTAATCCAATTTGGACCCCACACTACTAATCCTTACCCAAATCAAAACCTTGCTAGCCAAATCATCAAAAATACATAAAAAGAGCCACAAAGGGCTGGACGTGAATCCAATCTCCCCCTATTCCCTTGGACGACCAGCAACAAAAATCCCCCCTTTTTTCCATTAATTTTTCTCCATTTCATCTCCTTCCATCACAATTTCATCCAAGGCCTTCCCTAAGGCACACCACCACTTGGATTTCTACGCCACCGTCGTGTCACCTCCTTTGCTACCGTCGCTTCACCATTGGACCAGTCATTCATCATCTTCCCTTGCTTGGATTTCAGATCACAAAACGAGAGCCGGTTGGATCGCCGTTCGAGGCCTCGAGTCATTTTCCTCCGTTTAGTGTTTCATGTGTCTAGGGTAAGGGTGGATGCACTTTATTTTGATTCAAATAATTTTGTAATAGTTATTTGCTTGCAATGGGTCTTTCATTAATAAATCAAGTTTATGGAGTCTTGGTCTTCACCAATGGGTCAACATCGAATCTTTGTACGTAGTGACAGTGCGTACTTGGTGCGGTTGTCTTGATTTTTCTTGATGGCATTTAGCAAAATAACCATTGCAGAGTTTTAGAATTAAAATTTATTTTTTTATTCTTTGATTTTATTTTATTTTATTTTTATTTTTATGCATCTTAATAATTATTGCAATTGGGTGGACTGACAAATCTTATGGTGAATGCAGTAGTTATATTAGGTTTCTAGATGATGATTTTTTTTTCTTTCATTTGATTGTAATTAATTTTTCAAACTTGTAATTAATTTTAATTAAAGTAGGACATTTGATTTGTATAGTTTTTTTTAGGCTAGAACTAGTTTTTCAATAGGACATGTTTTGCGTGATTAATTACTCCATGTGGATCGACCTCGGACTTCACCGAGCTATTACTATATCGTGGCCTTGCACTTGGGGCTGACGATCAGTTAATGCCACACTTTCAGGTCCAAGGTCCCACTTCATCCAATTCCATCATTAAAGGAAGTCTCAAATGCCAAGAGGAGTATATTTGGTGCTCTGAAATTATGGGCATCAAAAACCACTTTTAAGGACCGAATCTGATTCCATTTATAGCCTTAAACCCTACTTCGGCTGGCCACATGGGTCAAGGTTAAGCCTAACCCTTGACTCATGCTTGGCACATCAACAAGGGTTCACATGGAAGGTCAATAGACCCACACAAGATCGAACCACAAGGAATATAGAATCCAGAATACACTATCTGCAGTGTATGCAGTCGACACCCTACATGGGCAGTCAACCAAATGCATTGGAGGGACTGTGGTATGTCTGTCAAGTTAGTCTCGGATGGCTTTATACTCGGCCGACCATTAGGGTACCTTGGTCGACCACGTAGGCAGGAGGTTGAAGGACAGAAACCTGGCAAGCAGGTCTCAGACTTGGTTTTGTTGCAGTGTGGCCGATCGACATCCTACATGGGCGATTGACCGGCTACATGGGAGTTGCCGGGACCTGGTATATAGGTCGTTTAACTCATGCCCCTATCTACATTTGGCCAGGACGGTCAACCGGCTATACCAAAATTCCTATAACAAACTGACAGACTAGCTCTCAGTTAGTTTGAAGTTCACATTGTCTCCGGTCAATATCCTGCATGGGCGGTCGACTGGGTACACATGAATTCCAGATTTTCAGATTTTGTAACTTCTCCAATTCATCCAATTTTCCATCAAAACTCATCAATCTCGTCTTCAATCATCATATAACCATGCTAACACATAAAGCTCCATCATCTCATCATCATACCATCATCAATTGAGTCATTGATCTTCCAAATGGGAGATCCCATCCATTAATGGCAAAAAAAAAAAAAAAAAATGAAAACAAGGCTTAAAAAGGAAAGATCTAAACATCAAGACATCCATAAGATAGAAATGACAGAATTCAAGAAAGAAAGACATACATTCAATGCTAAATGAGTATACTGTACTTGCCTTTGGTCTTCAAATGAGGTTTCCAAGCTTAATCTTCAAAATTCAAGCTATAATTCTCTAATCCAAGCCTCTAAGTTCTCCAATTCCCAAATCAGTCCCCAAAAACTCAAATCTATCAAGATCCACAACTCCTACACCCAAATCCCAAGGAGAAAATGCTTAAGGGAAAGGAATTCTACGGGAAGGAGAAGATCTATATGGGAATTGAGCTAAGGAGTGGTGTTTACCTTGTCTTGTAGAAGAGAAGGAGATCTAGGATAAGAGAGAGGTCTTCTAACTTGGAAATGGCAGTAGCTTGGAGAGATCCTTGCTCTCTTGATGTAGGAAACCCTAGATCTAGAAATTCTTTAATGGAGGGGAGGGGAGGGGATTTTTGGAGGGAAATTGAAGAGAGAGGGAAGAAGAGAAATGGGAGGGAAAATGAGAGAGAGAGAGATGAGATTGGCGTGGGATATGGTACGGGGTCTTATATAAGCTTTGGTGAAAGTGAAATGTTCAAAAAGCCCAAGTTTATTTGATCGCTTTGTGAAGGAGCTAAAGGGCATATAGGGTATTTTAGGTTTAGAATGCAATTCCTCCAAAAGAAACCCTTCCTATTAGTTCTAATTACTTCTAAGGGCTTCTAACTAACTAACTAATCCTCGGAAGTCCATCTAACACCTTACTAATTCTAAAAATCTCAAAAAGAGTCTAATCCCTATTAAATATGCTTAATTCCTAGGAAAATACTAATCTACCCTTACTAACCCCTATCAAATAGCATAGATAGATATAATTAAATACAATTAGCATAAAATCAGTCTAGTAAAGGGGCAGGGCTTCATTGAGCCTACCTCTACTATATTGAAATTCAATTAAGACTAATAAAAAAAAAGGTTTAGATTTTGCATGCAGTGGGGTACATACAAGCCTCCCTAATTTGATCGTGTGCCAACTAGCATGGTATTGTTTTGAGTGCTAATGGTCCTTAATGAGAATTAATGATTCTTGATTGAGATATTTTAAAGCCTTAAAATTGGAAATTAGTTGCAATGGGATGTGCATAATAAAGGAAATAAGTGAAAAAGGGCTGGGAGAAATACGTGGAGAGAAAGTAGGAGTGTGGGAGTCCGATCCCTGTTTCGTTGAAATAGGGAGATACCGTTTCATGCAATCATGATTTGCCAACTGTATTTTTTATACAATCGGCAAATCATGATTGGATGAAAATCTAGACTTAGGATGTGGACATGGAAACATAGGAAAAAATAGGAGATTTTTGAAACTTTAAATTCCTTATATGCATTTAACTTGATGATGACATGTGTTATAATTTTATAGGCTTAGAAGATGGGTGTTTTCTTGTGAAAAACGCCAGGGGAGTTTTGTAAAAAAAATGCCCCCCTTTGACTTCCAATGAGAAGGCTAGATTTTGCTGACACCATCCATGCTTTTGGCCCATCCAATCTCCTTAAAATTAGCCAATCCACCTAAGGTAGCCGTCTTTTTCCCCTTCAAACTAGCTATACTGTAATCATTATCCAACGAGAAGCATGAAGCATTAATAGGATTTGATTTGGTAGCTCGTAGTCATCATTGTAAAAGTCTAGATCCCTTGTTTTAACGAAATAAGAAAATACTATTTCGGCCTATCCCAGACGCCACCTGTATAAAATGTCATCTTTGCTTTGCTTTTTTTTTTTTTTTCATTCCAAAGAAGTAATTGAAAGGATGCAATTAGCTAACATCACATTTTTTGCAGGTGGTGCTTGGGAATAGGCCGAAATAATATTTCCTTGTTTCGCTGAAATGGTGGATATGGACTCCCCATTTACTATATGATTTACTTTTTTGCAAATTATAGATTTAAGCGTGATTTTAGTTTATTGATTCATGCATTTAATTAGTTTTTGTGCATGATTGATCGGCACAAATCATAAAAGTGCATACGGAAATCAAGTGCAAAAACGACATCTTAGATATGGCTCAAGGGTCACAATGCATGTTTCCATGTATGTGTACAAAACCATGCATCTTGCTCTATGCATGCTATAGATGTACCTCCATTTATTTGTTTATGCTAGATGATATACAAATAATTGGAAATGCTTCTGTGAGAGTAACTCTCACACTGCTATGAGGGGGAGATATACAAATAATTGGAAATGCTTCTGTGAGAGTAACTCTCACGAGTAACTCTCACACTGCTATGAGGGTGAGGGGGAGGGGGAGGGGGAGGGGAGGAGTTACTCTCATAGGAGCATTTTCTTAAATAATTATTGTGTTTTAGAAAGGATTGATGAATTGGATTTATGATTTAGTAGGGGAATGGTTTTTAGATCAATCATATATTTACATTGATGAACAAGGATGTCTTCTAAACGGCTCATATGTTTTAAGGTGGAATGCACAATGCGAGGTGGAATGTATAATGTGAGGTGGCATTTTTTTATTGGACAAATGAAAATGGGTGAAAACACCCTTTTTTAAATGGGGAGATTTTGAGAACTTCTCATATAGATTTTGAGAACTTCTCATATATATATATATATTTATATATTTATGGGGAGCACTAGATTTTACAAAGAACTCCCCCACAATTGGGTCCACTATAATGTATGACAACTATTGGATACCACTGGATGGAATAATTATTTAGATGAGATTTACCTATTTGAAAGTTTTCAACTCCATTAGATTATCCCGACCCCTTAATCCATTGCCCCATAGTTTAATGGTTTAAATGCATCATTTTCTTGTAATTTCAATCCAATGGTGAGTAAAAGTTGAATGAGTGTCAAGTTTGAGCTTTATACCAATTCACGGTATGTGTAAAATGATTGGATTAGCTCAAGGTGGGCTCCATGCCCTAAAAATATAGGGGATGAAAAATAGAAGTTTTTAAAATAAGGAATTTTCGAGAATTCCTCATATATATAGGAGAGAGATATATCTAGACTAGATACGACAATCATGTACAATGTATAAACCAAAGTCTAGTTTCAACAATAGATTTTCTTTTCTATTTACTACTTTAGGATCCCCCCACGCCCCTCATTTCGCGTTGCTTTATATTAGAAGAATTATTTAAACACCAAAATGTAGATGATCTGAGAGTTGTATCATACTTTAAATCTAATGATGATGCTATGACTGGCTGTAGTGTGGATCGCATATGATTAGCTTTTGGATTGTATCACTTGCAATTCTTATAATTTAACTCTCACTCCCTTGTATCTCATTTTTAAGGACAGCACTGGAGACAGAGAGTAGTGAATTAAACCTCCTTTTATGTTTAGTTTTTTGGTCAAAATACCTCCTTATATCATTTGCTTTCAAATAGTGTGGTCCTCTTCTATACAACTTCTGACAAAAAAGAATCTGGAAATAAACAAAAGACTACAAAAGGGGTTGATTATATGAATGACATGGGTTGAGCCATGTTTGTAAGACTTCGATCCAGGTTTGATGTATTTAGCGCTATTTAAGTTTAGTTTTAGTTCTCTAAGCGGGATTAGGAGATGTTTGGCTTAGGTGGGGAGTTTAACTAGAATTTTCATAGCGTTGGAAAAATTCTGAGAGCCTTTGAACTTAGCTTGATACACTCTTGGACCCCTCTGTAATATTCGAGTAAGTATGGGGGTTATCAATGATTTTCAATAAAATTGCATTTTTATTCCTTTTGATGGTTCAAATTAACTCCTACATTTTTTTTGTTCATTTCACCTGTGTTCGAAGTATAGAAATCCATTTTTTTAGTTAAAAGGGCAAAACATGCTTTTCACATCAAAATTTGTGCATAAATTCCAATATTTTCAACTCATATGAGAAAATATTTTTCGGGAACTAGATTTTTCAATGATGAATTTTCTCTTTTTCGGAGATCGCACCAAGCACCACAGAAGGGATTTCCAAGCCCTTGATGTTATATAGCTATGGATTTCCGAGCCCTTGAAATTATAGCGCTATGGGGCCACAAACCAATTAAGTTCTAAACAAAACCCACGTATTCCTCCTTCATTTTTGCTTCCAGAACTTAGCAGAGAAGAGTTTTCTCGTCTTCTTACTTTCCAGCTTCTTCTTTTCCCTTGCATGTCACACCTCCTCAGCCCAAGAGAGAAATCTGGTTACACCGTCATCTTCTCCCCCTTCCTAGCTTTCCATTGCTACCATCTTTTAGGAAATCCAGCTGGAGTTTCATCCTTCTCCAAGCTTTTCTTCTTGGACAGGTTTCTTCGAGTTATGGGACTGATCTCATCTCTTGGAAATGGCTTTGTTGGGTCCTTTAGGGCATGTTTGGGCACCTTACTTGTAGAGTCAAGTAAGGTGAAGCCTCATTCTCAAGAAAAAAATCCCACCAAAAGTACTTTACATTAAATTTCCCACCATACTTTTTCCAAAAAAGTCAAAAAAATAACCTCATTTACTCACTAAAAGACAAAAAAACTCCCCTTTCCAATAAAAAAGTCAACTAAAAACAACTAAAAACAAAATACAATCATTATCCACTTATATTTTATTATTTTTTCAAAATAACATTTACTCCACTCAACTCTACAAGTAAAGGCCCCAAACAGGCCCTTAGAGCATTGAATTCATGCATGCAAACCCTTTTGAAAAGATTTCTTTTCCTACTCTGATTTCTAAGGAACTTTGAGATGTTTTTGGGGCTTTTGTACATTGGGGCTGTCAGTTATGGAGAGGAGTCTTTGGAGAGTGTTTTGGAACCCAATTGGTGCTAAGGCAAGTGATTAAATGAGTTGTTGATGTGAATGCAAGTATTTTGTGAAATTCTAGCATAAACTTCATATCTTTGAACGTTGTAACGTTTAGTTTATCTTTGAAAAATATTATTCCTACCTTAACACAGACAGAGGTCCCAATAATTAGATCTCAATTGAATATCAATCAGTCGTGATTAAACTAGTGATTAACCCTAATTTAGATTAAGAAATCAATCAAACCACAATGAGAGAGGAACAAGCGAATTTTTATGTGAAAAACCCTACTTGGGAAAAAACCACAGGCTATACCGTCTAGGCCAACAGACAACCAAACATTATCATAAAATTGAAAATCCCAGTTGTTGACTTTACCTAAGGACTGTTTCAGATCTTGTTGACAACTCGTCACAAATCTTCATCGTGCTTGAGTAGAACCGTCTTCAAGAAACGAGGATAGAATCAGACCCAAAACTTGATCATCAACACAGCAGAACTAGAAGCCTTGGGGGGAACTTGATGGATCTCTCAAACTCTTTCTCACAGGGATATCTTCTTCATAAGAGTTGTGTAGAGAATAGAGAGATAAAGTCTTTTTATAAATCACAATTCGTGTCACAAAGGCTGAAGGAATGGAAAGTTTCCTTGAAGAATATGGAAAGAGAATTTTGTCCAAAAATAGGATTCTCAGGTTTGCTCGAGCGGACATGGGGTTCGCTCGAGCGACCTACTCTCTATTTGCAAACGTTCAACACATGGCTTCCTTGGCTCGAGCGAACATCTTATTGTGATGGGTTCGCTCGAGCGACCTGCTCTCTGTCTTTAAAACATCAAACCAGAAACTCAGTGGGTCGAGCGGACATAATGGTGGGTCGAGCGAAGCAACCTCTGTGAAGGGTTCGCTCGAGCGACCTCTGTTAATCTTCAAAATCCGGAATTCTTTCTATTTTGGGAAGAGATCTTAAGCAGTCATTTTTTAAATAAAATACAAGTTTGAGAAATCCCAGTTTTGTCCAATAACCTATGAATTAGCCAACTAAAAACTTTACAATCTTGATTGAATTCATGTTTTGCTATAGTACTCTTCTTAATGTATACATGCTTTGGATTACTTCAATTTTCTTTGTTTTAGTCTATTTAAGTCTTAGTTCATTAAATGATTTTTATGTTTGTTGGATGTTGGTGGAGGTTTGGATAATAAATTATGCGTTTTGATGGATGTTGGTGGAGGTTTGAATAGTGAATTGGGTGTTTTGATGGAGGATGTGTGATGAATGGTTAAATTTGGAGCGGTGGAGGCTCTGTCTTTGCAAGAAAAGTCACTTGTAATGTCTTTGCAAGAAAAGTCACTTGTAGAAGAAGTATGGTGGTTTGGGAAGAAGGATCAAGTTTTGGGAGTTCTAAACTCAAATTTTCGTGAAGTTCAGTCAAGGGTCGATTCACCGAACCAAAATTCGGTTCAGTTATCAATTTACGAAAAATCCCAAGAAACTAGGGTTGATTAACTGACACATGACTGGCACCTACCTGAAATTTGTCGGTTCGTACATTAGGAGGCTAAAATTTCTGTCAAGTTGGCACTCGGTCACCTGTCGGTTAACCGACATTTTTGGGTGCTAATTGAGCGTCCTGAATTTAGAGGAAATGAAGGGAATTGCAGGGATTTTTATCCATAGAAACTTGGACCTTATCACGTGGGTGTTGTACACTTAGTTGTCTGGAATGTCTTAGAACTCCAGGCACCAATTACTATGAATATTCGACATTTGGACTCTAAGTGTATATCAATCCGACTAACATTGTCTCAGTGTGCTAATGGGAATGTGTGTCGTGATCTAGTATTTGTTAACCAACCGTCTCATTTCTAAAGTGGTGAATTTCAAAGGTTTTACTTAAGGGCATGTTTGGATAAGGGTAGAGTGAAATAGAAGGGAGTGAGCTGTCACATCAATGTAAAGTGGGTGGGATATTAAATGAAGGGTTGACTGAACGATTTTGCCCAACCGTGTTTGGTTGTGGGTAGTGAAGTTGGATCATGTCCACCTCGCCATGTTTGGATCAATCATTGGAGTAGAGTGCATGAGATCTCATGCCATGTCACATCAGAGGCAGTTAACATGGAAACTTGTGTTTGTAGGCATGTATGGTACCCCTTGTACCAGTACATCAGGTAGTATAAAACTCCCCCTTTCTGGATTGAATGATAATACCTGGTCCCATGCACGTAGCAGCTGTGCCATCTAGAAAACTTAGTGGTACTCACTCTAAAAATTAAAGCTAACCAAGTTGGACCTTCATAACCTAAAAAATGATTGAGCTACTACCAACATCTAAAGTGCACATACATACATACAGATGTCACATTTTTAATCCGGTGGGGTAATTAAACAGTTGTATGGTTGAAAAATTGAGCCCCAAGAATTGATCTGGGAAGATAACAGCCAAATATTCAGTTCTGAAATTAAAAATGCATTCAGCAGGAGAAATTCTGTGGTGGGACCAAGAAATTTTGCATGGTGCCAGGTAGAAGAAACTACCTGATTTGTGTATAATATTACATCATGAATATTGTAAAAATACAAGAATCATCTTCCTTCATCTATCCCCATTGGTTCTACAGCCCTGCTTTACTGGGGAGAATTGGAATTGAATGTGAAACATAACCCTTTTACAAGATTTAAAAAAAAAAACCAATTCATCATGATTCCTTGCTGAGCGTTTCCTTGCAAACAGTCCTTGAACCTTGTCAATGTTTCCTTGCACCAACTTACACTCGTATAAATCATGATTCACCTGAAGTAAACCAACATTTTCTATGATAAGATAACAAGTTGAAATAAATACAACTCAACCAGTAATAAAGAGAGAAGAAAACATGAAGACTAAAGATTCAATGGAACACAACACACAATGAATGTGTAATACCTGCAATCCACTAAGTCTATGTTAACATTCAAACCTTTTCCTGAAATTGAAATAAGGGTTCATAATAAATACAACTCAACCAGTAATAAAGAGAGAAGAAAACATGAAGACTAAAGATTCAATGGAATACAACACACAATGAATGTGTTATACCTGCAATCCACTAAGTCTATGTTAACATTCAAACCTTTTCCTGAAATTGAAATAAGGGTTCATAATAAATACAACTCAACCAGTAATAAAGAGAGAAGAAAACTTGAAGACTAAAGATTCAATGGAACACAACACACAATGAATGTGTTATACCTGCAATCCACTAAGTCTATGTTAACATTCAAACCTTTTCCTGAAATTGAAATAAGGGTTCATAATAAAACATATCCTCACAAAACTGTAAAAAAGAACATGCCACATAATAAATATGAAGACAATATAGCTGAGCATTAACACCTGTGGGAATTGCAGAGCAGCTCCTCTACATGCTGCTACATTCAGCTGCTCCATGCAGAGCAGCTCCATTCATCATTAACAAAATTTGCCAGCTGAAGACAACCAAACACATGTCCCATAAGATATAAAGTTGCCAAGGTATACAGATAACATTTATAAAGAGAGAATAAAGGATATCAATAAGTCCACTTTTCAATGGAGTACAAGAAACATTATATGAAAGACCTGCAATCCAATAAGTCCACTTTTGCAACAGAATAGATGGATTTAATATCAATAAGTCCACTTTTCCTCCGATTAATTTGTTATTGAAACAGAATAGAGGATACCATATCAACTGATTTCCATTTCTTGAAAGGCAATCACGAACCATGGAATCCATATAATTCAATAAATCATGAACAAAACTGAACATCGCCCTCTAGATATTTATCCAATATACCTATTAACAATGGACCACATGTTATAGTTAGCCGTTCTTTAAATAAGATTAATACTTTAAAAATAATGAAGGGAAATATTAACAATTACAACTTGTCCTTAACAAAATACAGATTCATGTTCTAAAACAGTGGCTGTAAAATCAAGCACTAAGCACCATATCTCTACATTGTAAATTGAGGCAGGTGGAAAGAGTATTTAATTATAAACTGAGACATGTCATTAATAGCTAACATACTTACAAATTAACAACCATGAAAATGAATAAATATACAGTTCATTTTTAATTGATCCAAGTGTAGTGGAGGGGGTATATGGTTCAATTTGAAACCACTAAGTGTCATAGCGTAAAAAATAACATGGCAGCAACTAAATAATAGTTACATAACAGCTGAGGAAAAAATGATAAGCAAATGCATAGCAGCTCCATGGAATGTGATACTAGTACCTCCTGTTAATTGCACCTTGGAATCTGATGGGGAACCTTGACATAGAAAATTTGCAACACATACAAATCAGAATTTACAGCTTCTACCTTACTGCCTCTTGCACAATAACTGTGAGATAGAGAGAGAGAGAGAGAGAACAAGTGTTAGTTAGAATTGTATTCATATTATCAAATCGATGTAAAGTTAGAGATTGCTTACCTGTGACAAAGTCTTCGGTCATGCAAGCAAGTGAATGGCCAAATCCACAATGTTGACTGCTTTAAAAAGAGGGAAGATTCCTCACATTAAAATAAACATATTGCTAACCACCTAACCTGCTGCTGAACCGGATAATGAAATATCCGGACGGTGATGATTATAAACTACATGCGACACAGGTAAAAATTATACAAATATCCCAAACACTATGCAAGAAGGGCAAATAGTGGAGACTTCCTGTTGTTCAACAATGGTTAATCATGCTATATTAAAGAGCAACATTATACTAAATACCATTCAGATTCATTAAAACAGTAGTATCTTCGAGTCACAATGGCTACTTTTCCTGAATATTGTCCTACAGTCACACTTAGTAAAATACAGGGCACCCTGATAGAAAAGCAAAATGAGAGACATTAATGCTCAGTAATATTCATCATCATATAAAACGGTGGATAGACAGAGCCATGCAGATCAACACTACACACAATACGAACAGTAGTACAGCAAGAAACAGTAAAACCAATAATAGATGTGCAAGCCTATTATGGATAGGATCCCGTATCAGACGCTGATTGTGGACGGCCTCCTGTATGGATTCGGTCTGCTACGGATAATTATCATAGTATCTATTAAAACTTTGCACAGCTTCTTGTTCACTATTGAAGCCTTTGAAATGCGCATTGGGGTACTCATGCCCTTGTGCCCTGCATTCATCACAGCTTTGATATATTCTAACTCGTCGTCCACGGTAAACCACATAACACTGAAATTGACCCATGCATAACACGCGTCGAGAACCTAAAAAAATTAAATGCATATTGAATACTCCATTTTAACAAGAAACAAAAATTGAGAGTTCATCAATCATATCCATAACAAAGATAAGTAAACATCAGTTATATGTCAATGCTTTGTTAGCACATCAAAAGAGTAGAAATTAAAGCAAGTGCTTGAAATGCAATAGCAAAGTGCAGTCTTAGTAGGTCAATACTAGGCACATAAAGAGTTACCATATCAAAATATTAGGTTAGCCCCAATAAAGCATGGCTAATATTCAATTACACAACATAGACAAGTCTGTAGTTTCTTTTAGTGGTTCTCTTGGGCTATGATCATACAATGCCCACGCACAAATAATGCGTTTGAATCCAATCAAGGACTCAACACATGCCAAAAAAATACTTCATCGCCCACACCAAGTCATTACTATCCAATTAGCTTTGACTTTATTTTCGGCAGTTGTCTCAGGATCCAATCACGCTTCTCATCCGTGCTAAGGAAAACAGTAGCCATATTCCCATGAATTGTTAACCATTCATGGGCAAGGCTCATGTCCAGCCCGCTTAGTTCTACAATTTGTTTCAGCTCGACCATGATCATATCTGCAGCCTTCTTCTTTGGCATTCTAAGGCTATCAGCCACATCATTAATAGCGGCTTTCAGTCCTTCACCTGATCTCTCAATGCAAGAGATGATTTCGAGCATCTCAGAGCTCCCTCTTGCTATTGTTCTTTCTCTTTGATGACCCCTCCCCACCGCTAGAAGCTATTCTAAACCCATGAATTTGGTCAGTCAGCCCAACATCTGAATCAGCCTGTGATGGATTGTAGTAGCGTGAGTCAGACTCGCATGATGCACGACTTGGAGCAGTAGTGGCAGACCGAGCATATTGTCCCGTAGCAACATCAGCACCAAATATTTGTGTGAGTTTGTCATAATCAATTACCTTTGCCCGATATGGCTTAGCATCTGGATGTCCCTGTTAGTTGAAAGCAATAGAGAGTACAACAGACACCATATTTAAGATGTTGAAGTTCACTAAAAATAGAGGCAGCCAGATTTAATTGATTGTACAGGTTTACCTCAATCCATGCTGTCCATACATCATCAGCTGCAATGATGCGTTTTGTTGTGTTATCATAACCAAAACCGGATGCATTCAATAGCTCAGTTGCTATTGAATAATTTTTCTTATGATACTTGCATCTGTTGACAATGCTTTGTTTGGTTAACACATATTCCCCGTTGTTATTCGCAGTCATTGCAGCTGCGACTGCCTCATAAGCTTCTCCCTTGAAGCCGCGGTCTGCTTTACGACCCAACAATACTTGTTCATACATTCCATCAAGCAATTCCTCATCCATCACAGCATTGAATGTAACATTTTCCCCCTTTGACATGGCTACATAGAGAGAAGAGAGAAGACCGCTGAGATCAATATAACAATAACAATTTGTTGACGCCAAATGAGTACAATATTCATTAATTTCTAATGATTCATTAACATTTTACACAACAATGAAAGTGGGACAATTACTCATGAAGGCAGTACATGTTAGCACAATAACTCATTTCACTCATGCACCAGACATGTTATTATAGTACTCATTCCAAAGTCTCCTAGCAATATTATCTCTAAACTCATGTCATTCCTCTCTCTCCCTTTGAGAGTAAAACATTAGAGCCTGCACATTGAATGGAGTATCTTCCCGCTCCCCCACAACTTCCTCGTCTATTGATGGAGCGACGACTACATTATCTCCACCTTCAGTGACTTCAATTTCCTCGTCGGGAGATAGGTCAGAACCCCCATACATCCGGATGAAGTTGTGAATCACACAACAAGCGCTCACAATGGAGACTTGATCTTTATAGTCATATTGTGTTGCCGTCTTTAAAATTGCAAACCGATTCTTTAAAATACCGAAGGTCCTCTCTATGACATTGCGAGCTTGTGAGTGTCTTTTGTTATAAAGTTCCTTTTCATTTTGAGGATCTCTACCCTTGAAGTCACTCAAATGATATCTCACCGCTCTGTATGGTGCCAAAAACCCTGGAGCATTTGCATAACCAGCATCTACTAAATAATACCTACCTACTTAATGGCATTGTAATGAATGTCAAAATAAATAAAAAAATAATTACATATGCACATGCAGGTATGCTTAATAAAATTAAAGCAGGACTTTACCTTGTGGGACTTTCAATTTGTCCTCGCGTATCAGTGCACTCTGCAATACACGTGCGTCTGTTGCTGAACCCTCCCAACCGGGTAGAACATACTGAAAATTCATGTCAAAACCACATGCACCAAGTACATTTTGGGACAAGGACCCCTTTCTATTTTGAAATGATCCTTGTATTTCCAATGGTACCCGTACGAGAATATGTGTTCCATCTAGAGCTCCTACGTAATCCTATTGGAATTGTGAGCTAATATTATTTTCTGTTATAATATATAATCAATGTTTTAAATTTAAATGAGAGACATGCCATTACCTCAAAGCCATTTGGGCCCCTTGGTGTGTGCTCCCCAGCTTGCACTAGCACTTCTGTGGCAATAGTATTGATTGCAAAGAGTACCTCCTGAAAGTGACGACTAATTGTTTCTCCAAATCAATGGAACCTGACACTATTTGTCCTGTTTCTCACACTATGTGACAATGTATGCAAGAACTCGGCCACTGCCTCCTCTACAGACACAGCACGAGTGTCCCTCAATAATCCTCTCGCTCGCATGGTGTGACATAACAATTTAAACGTTTCGGTATCCATTCTCAGTTGGCTGATACATTCTGCGTCCCGCTCACTAGTTAAAGTTGCAAGAAATTCAGCCCTAGCAGAGTCTCTATTAATTTTTTTTACCCTCTTTTTAGACAGAGAGTATTGCGTTGCAATTAGCAACATTTGCTGCCTCCAAGCAGCTACACTCCCCCATACAGTCCCTAGAATTGCATGCTGCTCAGCCTCGGACTCAGTGAAGCCTGATTCATTCTCTCCTACACTACTATCTGATGTACGGTCCATATCATCCATTATACTTTCTGATCAATTACACACATGCAATGTGGCCATCAGATAATCATATCAGGGCATCAACAAAAGGGACTAATACACCCACAATAGCACAATGAAATATTGAGCAGTGTACAGTAATCTAGAAAAACGAACAGTAACAGAGCAGTATTTCCATAATGTATTTTTTTAAAATACAAGCAAAGTAACATGTGAAGAATCATGATTGAACAGACAGACACATCATATAAATCAGTAGGCGTGGGAATAATACCTTCGATGCCCAAGACAAGCACTACTGATGTACACTCTATTTGTCAGGATCTGAGCCATAATAGTTACATAAACAAACTAATTAGTAAACAGATAAAAATCCACATTGATGATCCTGACAAGACTATTGAGCCAGTTCTGTATGTTGGGAGTTAAAATTAAAATACATTTAAACACCATTAAAACAGATCTTAAATAAGCTCAATAGTCTGTTAAACTCGCTAAAAATTAAGCTCAATAGTATGTTGGGACTATTTGTCAGGCATTATTTGTTAGGAATATACTGTTAAATAAGCTAAAACTTATGGACCTAGTGCAATATATGAACAGATCTTAACATTGTTGGGTTAAAATCTTTTTCCACCATATAATTTGCAAACGAACATACATTCAGATTCTTATGACTGATTTTACCGGAAGCAATGATGGATTTATAGCTATGAAGATCTATTCAGCAGTGGCAGAAGAGATTGTCCACACAAGAAAAAATGGAGACATTAAAAATATATATATATATATAAAAAAAACCCAACTATTCATTCCAAGCAGGTAGATTTCGGTGGGTGATGGTAACTCTTCATGTAAATCAGTAATCATTTCCACATAACCAGGTCTTCAGATCACTGTTCATCACTGAACATAACCTGGTGGCTAAAAATCAGTAAAATCATGAGCGATTTCATGTTCTGCATATTCTCCATGTGGAACGGCTCTTTTTCACACATCACCTACTGTAAATAGCTCATGAGTCATGATCGATAAGGCCGACTCAAACGAGACCCCCAAATTGTTAAGAAGACAATCACTAAGTAGAGGGTAAGAAAGAGTACCTGTGCAATCACCCTCGTCGAAGAAAGACAGCTGCAACTTTGTTCTTATAAACCAAACCAACAACTAATATTTATAAAAGAGATCAACACTCTTGTGGATTGAATGCACCCAGGTACAGGTTGAGTTGGGGATTTAGGGCAACTCACCTACTACAACTCAATAGTCGTATCTAATTAGGAGGATCGATCTGAATGTCATCATAGGGATGAGCAGGGTACATGTTGGAGGAGATGGTCATAGCCCCAACCGTATGTAATCTCAGCCTCTCCTCATCTATCCCTCTGGTCTACTCTGTCCTCTCCTGATCTTCGTTGAGATTTCTGTGAAGATGGAAGTAAGACAACAACTATTAACAGAGATCGATTCTACGTTCCGCCGAGGTTGGTGTTATGTTATCAACCATTCTACTTGATTTGTTTGTAGACCTTGTATGAAGGAGGTGTACCGAAGGAGATCTTGGATGAGATCTTCGTATGCTGGCCAGCGAAACATCTTTTCGTAGAAATTCTCGTGGAATGTGACGAAGCACAGCTGGTGATGGAGTATGCGTGGTGAAGTGGAACACAAGTCACTGTTTGCTTACTTTATCTCATGTTAATCTCTGGACAGAGGCAGGTGGTGCATTAATATCTCTACTTTTTATCCAAACGAGGTATGGTGCATTTTTTAAACGTTGCTGTACTCCATACTTCAACTCAACACACCTTTACTTCTTTCCAAACACGCCCTAGGTGACTAGTGTGGGATTTAATTGTGAATTGTGAATTCAGCATGCACCATGTCAGGACTACATTTTCGTGATTTTCTTATGTGTGTTTGTCATAGTAGTGTGGGTAGTTCCCGTTGATAAAAATACGAAGTTTTGTTTGAAATCTTGCATGGATTTTTGTGTCAGCACCATTAAGCTTGGATGACCTTGTTGATTTGATCATCCGACTTGGATCCTTAAATACTTTGTGCCAACTGTAGTCCGGAATTCGTGTGCGTGATTTTGCCCATTCAGCGGCGAGACTTTCGTGTGATGCCCAGCTATACGGGGTTACTATAATTATATACTCTTGTGATGCCCACTTATACTGGGTTGCTGTAATTATATACTCTTGTGATGCCCACTTATACTGGGTTACTATAATTATATGCTCATGTGCTCCTTTCACTTCGTGTGACGGAGGTTAAGTACATCGTGTGTGCTCCCTTCACTTCGGTGATGGAGAATATAACTTTGTGTGGTTGCCAATGTGTTAATTTTGATTCTTTCTGTTGAATTAATCCTATTTTATATGAAATGATTATTCCAAGAATGCATTTGTTTTACTCGTTATTTTTTATTTAAGTTATGTTTTGTTATTTGCGAAACTTATCTCTATTGTAGCATGTTTGTTACCTTTTTCAATCACGTGCCTCGTTGTGTCTGACCCATCATAATTTGGTGCTCAAGTACAGGTTTCGTTGCCCTTGAGGATGAGCATGAGGTGGCGGCGACTCTAGATAGTAGCGGCCCGACGATGTCATCTAAACATCGGATTAGGCCATGAGCTACGTATCACATGTTTTGAGAGTGTCTACCTCATTTTGGGATTTTGTTTAACATTGGCCTTTGTTGGCTTTTCTTTTGGGATTGAAAATATTAAAATTACTTTCTTTTGTGGTGTAAATATTAAACTTTAATGTCAGGTATGCTTAGATATATTTCTCACTCTGACATAAGTCTTTATATTTTTATATTTTGTTGAGTTACATGTTGTGTTTGCTACATGCTTCCGTAAATTATTATTCGTGTTTGTTCGTGAGGCATTAGGTTTGTGGAATCCTCATTGCGGAAACTTATGGGAAATAGCATGCGCGGGCGAAATTTTCTCGTCTGCCACGCCACAGTCCCGAATAGGACCTTGGTTGGCGCGGGCGCGATTCGGGGTCGTGACAATGTTGGTTTGGGCTCTCGCCTTCTTATTAACCCTTGATATGATTAGCTGTTGTTCAAAAATCCCATCATGCTAAAACCGCAATAAAAAGTCCTTCCACGGAGACAATAGAAAAAAGGGGTTCAAAATAAAATATAAATGGGTTCAGAGCTCAAAGAGAAACATTCTGCACCAAAGATACTGTTATACAAATTATAAAATAGATTGTCATCATCATCAAGGTCTTGTCACAATTAAGTTAGGATTTGCTACATGAATTATGTTTTCGCATTCCTCTTTTATTGCTACTTCTATCCATATTCTCTTCACCTATGCCTTCCTCTTGGTGCCACTTGGTGGGCCATCAACCTGCATAGAAACAATTCCCTGACCAGGTAATAGATGTTACATAAAAAGGATAAGCAAATGCAAAATGTTAATGCTGTGTCTTGAGAAATATAATGATTTATCATTCTGTTTGTGAATTTCTTGAGAAGTTCACACAACCAGAGTTGCTTGTCTGAAATTGCTTTCACAAGATCATGTTATATTCATCCTGAAATTATTCACACGCTAAGTTTTCGGGGTTGAACTGAAACACTGCAGATGATACAGTGCAATTCAGTTGGATGCAGTGTGGAATATCCCAAAAATGATAGGGTGTTTTGTGGGAATCAAGGTAAAAAGAAGCTACATCTGGGCCTTGAATATGTGCATGCACAAGCCTAACGAGGCATTGACAGACAGTAAGCAGCCAATTAAGAATCAAATACCAACAGTGCATGTTTCATTATGTATTTTTAGAAGGGTAAATGTGGGAAGATAACTTAGCAAATGGAACCACGAGTCCACAACATGCATAAATTGAAGGCTAAAGTTACATACATGTTCTATTGAGATACTTTTAGATGACCCGGTAAAGAGTAGTTTACTTCTTTTCCTTCTCTCTCACACAAGTAATCGAAATCAAAACAACGTTCATTCACACAATGTAAAGAATACATTCTCTCTAAATTTTGTTCTTCTACATAAATGACTGAATGCTTGCTCTTCTTCTGTTATTGCTACACAAAACTCTCTGAGCAGAACCCAATTTTCTTGAGACCAGATGGTTTTGTTGGGATGGCGAGATGCTGACTTTGCTCTGAACGCTTGAACAGAATTTATTGAGTGCTTGTGCATTCTTTAGGCCTCTCAAGTTGAGTGGGCTTGAGACAAGTCGCCTTTGTCGTGGAGAAGCAACAGTAGGAAGTTTTGGCCTCCAGGAAGCCTGTGTTGGGGGGCTAGAAAACTTGCTACTGGAGGTGTTGCTGCTGGCATTTCTTTTGTTATCTGGAGTAGTAGCTACTATCACTGCCTCAGGCAGTGGTGTAAAGATCCGTGATATCCTACGTGGATCCCTTACAAGCGACCGTCGTCTCATTGCATCATTGTTCTGATATGAGTACTGAGTGGAACTGCTAAGTGTCGTGGGAAATGTGCGTGTTTCAGGTTGCATAACTGCAATAGAAACCCGCCTCTTGGGCTGCATTTTCAGAGGTCGGATTGAAGAAGCCATGGAAATTCGCCGCGCTTTCATAGGAGCTGGGTTTGTTGTCGCAGCAGTTGTTGTCATCGTGTTCTCTTTATCCATCACTGCTGTTGGAACAACACTGCTCATTTGGCGACCTGAAGGAGGTAACACATTCGTGATTCTGCTCAGTGGTGGCCTTGGCTTAAGCTTGGATGGAAACAAGGGTGGCTTTTTTTCAGATGTTGGGCCCTTCTGATCTCTAGATGCAGCTCTACTTTCCTGTTGAAGTCTTGCTTTCCTCTCATCGGCCAGCTGGCTCTCAAGTTCTTTGACCTGTTGGAATTAATGCACGAATATATTTAGAATTAATGCATAAAAAGTGAGCTGGAAATTCAGCTGGAAATGAGAAAAAATCATGTTGGAAATGGAATTGTCTGAAAGCATATTAAATAAGATCTTGAAATATTGGGCAGAATTTATGTAAATCGTTATGTCCTAGTGTAGGTTTTTTAAAGAAAAATGTACCAGACAAGCAGGTGCGATTGAAGCTGAATTAAATCTAAAGGAAAATTGATCACATGAGATGCATGAGAGTTTTCATATAGACGATTTTCACTGATATGTCACCCACTTTTGATTGATACAACATACCTCCAATTGAGTAGTTAGCATTCCCAAGTTTCAACAGTTTGATGTACACCATTAGATTACTTAATGCTTCAAAAAAAAGTAATTGCATTAAATCATTGATTTCAAAATGAGATCCCTTTCGGTTGGTTTGGAAAAGGAATGTAAATTGTTTAAAATCAGTTTCAATTTTCACTTTCATTTTTTTTTAAATCATGAAAATCATTCAGTGGAACGCTTTCAGTTTTAGATATTCTCAAGTTTATATCTTGATCTGGTTTGGTGGATTCCATATGTAAATGAAATCCTACTGTTATAATATATAATATTAGGCTGACATGGGATTCAGTGAGAGTGAAAATTGAAAGGTAGCAGTCAAAATTAAATTGAAAACCTTCTACTATAATATGCAATAATTGGTTGCTTAAATTTTCAAGTGCATTGAGTTTTAATTCAACAGTGAAAGATTTCCTTCTACAATCCCTGCACTATTTCTTTTATAAAAAAGCAGATGATATATTGACAAGAAATAAACAAAACCCCTAAAAAAAACACGGTTATGTGTCAACTGCTTTCTCTTCCAAGAAAAAACAAGCACTGGGGTGATGATTTCATTCTTCGTACCTTTTCTTGAAGGTTTCTGCACAATTGCTCTCGGGCAGCAAACTTCAATTGCAGCACCTGCAAGCTTTCCTGCATTTTCTTTGATTCCTTCTCATCCTGCTTCAGCTTCTCTGCCTGTAAAAACCAAATGAAGAGTAACCAACCCCATGAAGAGGAACTCAGTCCTCTTGCACCCCTCTTCTCTTATTTTGTTTTCTTATTTGAATCAATATAGAATGAATGAGATGACATTACCATTTGTTTGCACTTGAAAATCTCAAGAGGGTCGGACTGCTTTCGAGCAGGCCCATGCTCAATGCCCCGAACTCGACTGGCAAAATTAAGTGAGCAGAGAGTCTCCCCCAGATCACAATCACTTGGACTGATTTGAACAATCATCAAAGTTTTGCAATCTCCTCCTGAATTAAAACAATCAATTCATGAATAATCTAAAAGTATAGACAGGGGATATAAATAACAACCATCTTTGAAGAGGAGTGAGACTCGGCAGAAGGCAAACAGCTCAAATTGGGCAGGATTTGCATGAATATTTTATTAGTTGATCCTAAAAGATCCATGGCAAATATAGCTATCAACCATCTTCGAGTAAACAGAAAAAGAAAATGGCAGAAAGGAAACAACTCAGATGGTTGGCAAGTGATTTTGAGCCCATCTCAAAACAGGCTATGGTAGATAAGGTCATGGAAGTACTTCTGAGGATCCAGGTAAATCTTGAATTGCCATTAGTTCAAAAATGTTTCCACTCATTGAGATCATCAATATTCACAACTAACTTTTCCACCCAAAATCTATATTTTGCAGTTGACATAGGTGAATGGTTTGAAGAAGAAAAGGCAAAAACGCAGTATCACATTAACTGTCTTCCCGATTTTCATCCATTGTTGGAACACATGGCATAAAATTCAATCCACTGATTGCTATTTGTAATCCATGTGAACACCCTCATAGGCCTCAAAGCAAGAAAGGATAAGTTTTACCTAGTGAGCTCTGCAACAAATGAGTGAGCTTCGAGTTCCTGATTTTTGGACAATAGAGAGGACAAACAAATGAGTACTGCATTACTCTATCAAGAATGAGATGATGATGTTAGCCACAGTCTTGCCTGTATGGTATATGCGAGTTTTTGGATGCAAGTGCTGAGATGACATCCCCAAGTGCTGAGAGGGACTTGTTGATGCACTGTGACTCCTTGAGCCTTTCACCCTCAACTTCAATCTTCCCCACTCGCTCACTTCCCGCCAGATCTACTAGCCAGAGGTGGCTCCTGCTTCTGTGACCATTTACCAGACTCTCACCCCTCACAGTCACACGCAACAAACTGCACCCAAAATCAGTTTCATTGTTAAGGAGATCAGATTATCACGTGGTCATAAAATTTCTGCAATGTATGTGCATACAGCATGTGACTTGGGTCATTTGATCCGATAGTCTAATGAAATGATGGTGGAATTAACCCGGCAGTAGGGCCCTTCATCATATCACCATTTGATGAGATTTATAAAACAAGCTTCAAATATTACAAGAAAACTAATAGGAGTAGCACTGAAGTTTTAACAATTATTATTCCAGGAAAGGGACAGTTTAGGAATCCCTCTTTAACCATAATTACAACTGTAGTTAAACTCAGAAAGGATAAGGAATATGAAAAATCAAGAAACCCCAAATTTCGTAAAGATGGAGACAGGTTATGAAAATAAAAAGCTCTTAAAATGAACAGAGTATTCAATTTTCTGTAGCATAAAGTACTGTAAATATTTCAGATTTTGTTTTCTTTGATCAAATAAGCTAACAAATGAGTAATACGAGATGGAAGGAGAAAAAAAAAACACAGTATCATTTGGTACCAATGAGATCGGCTGCTGAGTAGGTTGGCATTAGTCGATCCAACAGCTCTGTTTCTGCCTCCAGCTTTAAGCAGCTCCCATACTGCATCTGTGCTGTGAACCTCAGTGTCAACAAGTCCTGGTACCTCCAGTGTCCCCTCTGCCACTTGCTTTATCTCCAACCTTCATAGTGTAAAAACACAAAAACATCTTAAGTTCAGATTCAAAGAATTCTCTAGTGACAGATAAAAAAACCAAACCATTAATCTTTTCATTTCTACGTCAAAACAGATATCAACTAAAACTTCTTTTATTAAAAAAAAAGGTGAAGGCTCAAACTTCTATAATTAAAATTAATTAGAAATAAATGTGCTAGTGTGCCAGATGAGTTTGCAATCTAGGTCAGTCAGTCAGGTGGCTCACTGTGTTGTGTTGAGTGCTCTAGACTAAAAAAAAAGCTGGTCAGCTCCTCAATACACAGGCCACATTTGTAAGTTGAAAGTGGACTGTTGATCAGTATCTCTCCTTGCCAACGATTTCTAGAACATATGGATATCCACCAGATGATTGGACCTCATATTAGGGCCACACCACTTATGGAGAATGTCTAGGAATAAGATTATAGCAAGGCATTTTGTAAAACTGTGCAATAAAGGTGCAAGATAACTGACTTCTTTGCTTCCTGAAGTGAATTCTCTGCAAGAAGATCTCTGATTTTCTCATTGTAAACTTCCAACATGCTAACAAACAGCTCATATTTCATGGTAGAAGTCCTCTCCCTAGATATCCTAAATAACTCTTCCAATGTCCTGTAGTTGACACCTCTGTTCTCTGGGGTTCCTTCCATTGTAAAAGTCTTCCCTGTTCCTGTCTGTCCATATGCAAAGATACAGACATTATACCCATCCAATACTGATGTTACAATAGGTGATGACTGTCGAAATACAGCCTCTGCAAAAACAGAAAAGTCAACAAATTAGGAGAGAGGGAGAGAGGCTAAAGTGAATTTTTATCTTGACAACATCGAAAATCGAAAATTGGGTCATGGGGTCTTCAAAAATTACCTTGATTATCTCGAGGACCGAAAACATGATCGAATTTAAACTGCTTTCTGGTAGAGTCTGAGCAAATTATTTGTAACTCAGTTTCTTGGGAAGGGTCAAAATCCAAGATAGAAGATGAGCCTTTTTCGATTTCATCCGAGCTTAAAGGCCTACATCTGCAGAACACCCTGATGTTTCCTTTAAGCTCGATGACTTTGTTGTACAGGCGTTTCCTTTCAGAACTCTCTTCGAGGTATTTTTTCCTCAGCGTTTCATATTTAGTCCCTGAAAATCAATTAAATCAATGGCCAAAAAAATTGCATATCATGAAGATTGTCGTCGTTGTATTAGGCCTCAAGAGAATCTCATGTATCTAAAAATCAAAGATTTTAGAGAGAAGAATGGAGTGAGCATTACCGAGATTCTCAATGGCTGCAGCCATATCAATCCCAGGAAAGGACCCTGCAATGAGACCTTTTACTTCTTCCGATAGAATTACATGCTCTTTCCTTAAAACCTGAAAAAAAGGAAAAATGGCTTCTCTCTGTTTACTAATTTGATTTTGTTTAGAAAAAAGGGTATGCAAGATCCCAAACATATACCTGAATTTTTGTGCTCAAGTCATCAATTCTGTGAGGAATGGACATGTTCTGCTTCTGATCTAAATGGGCATCTTCTTGGGTTTGGCCTAAAACAATACCCCAAACCATTCATCCAAAAGGGGAAAAAAAATATGATAACATAAAGAAAAAAAAAAAAAAACTCACACAAGGCTAAATCTAGAGGGTTTCAAGAGTTGGAATAGAACCCAAATATCTTAGATCTATCTGTTTCTACATAAGATAAACAAATTTGAAGATATAAAACCCCAAGTCATGCAAAAGGACAAGGAAATTATTTGGTTTGACAAGTGCTGCTTACCATTATCTTGAATCGGATCGGCCGCCTTCTCCATATGGGTTTCTTGGGTATGACCTGAAACAAACAAACCCAATGCTTCAAATCAATCCGTTCATGAAGAAGTGGAAGAAAAATCAGGAGAAACGTTAAAACACACCCACACACCACATGAATCGGCATTGAACGGTTGGATACCATGATCTTGAATCCCATCGATCTTCTCCAAGAGGGTTTCTAGGGTTTCACCTAAATCGATCACAGAAGTTTCAGATCAATCCATTAACCAACAAAGTAAATAAACAAAGCAACACAAGAAGAAAAAAAACCCAGATATGTCAGCAGAAGCAAGAGAAGAAAGAAGAAAAAAATCATGGGTTTTGGAGTTTCCAGACCTTGAAGTGTGATTGCTTCTTCTTTCTCATGCATTTGCGGAGAAGAAGCTTCCATTGCTCTTCGATCTTTGATAGCAAATGAATTTCAGAATCAGAGCTCTTGGGGAGAGAGAGAGAGAGTGAGTGTCTTTAACGGTCACTTTTTTGTGGGTTGGAATTTGATTTTTGAATTGCAAGGGAGAAAGAGAGGAACGGTCAGATGCAAGGTACGCTGATCCAACGGATAGGGTTCGGTTTTTAGGGAATTTTACACATGACTACGTCTCTTTCAAATTATTTACAAACAACAACCTCCGTTCTTGGTTTTTGTGTAACACCACCACTAGGGATATAAATGGGTCTCCGATTCTCCCATTATCTGGAGATTTTGACCTGTTAAAAACCGAGTTCGGATCCTTATTGAGACCCCGATAAATAAATGGGTCCGGATCTAGTTTTACCTTGGTTCGGGTCTATGGACCTAAGACTCGACATATTACCTCAATTTTTGAAATTCTCTCCTAAAAACTAGGTTCTTTTAATACCTTTCTTTATCTAAATTCGGACCTGGATCCAAACTCGTCCCATATATGGTTTCGATTCCAGAGCCAAGAAACCGATTCCAAAACAGTTTCGGGTCCAGATTCGGTTCCACCTTCTCTTTAACGGATCCAGTTCTAGGTTCACCCGGTCCGAAACTGACCCGTTTACAACCCTAGATGGCCATTATAGTTTTTTATTTATTTATTAAGAACCATCTATAATGACAAAAATACTTTTTAAGTAGAATTACTCTACAATCCAAAAAAAACTCGAAACTCCGACTTGACTCACCAAACTCTAACGGGACTATAACAAATGCTTAGATATATAATTATTACATGTATCCATATAATTAATCCAAATTAATAAATTTAAATATTAAAAAAACTAATAAGAAGAAAGCATAGAATTGAAAATGTTGTCTCTACAACATATTCTCATATAAATTGAGTCTCTCTTGTATTTGACTTGGCACCTATCTTATAAGAGGCCACTCGAATGGTCAAGGGTCCAACTTTTGACAAATGATACTTGAATGCTTCCATTAAAAAAAAAAGAAAAAATAACGAATGGAGTTGTAGGTTCTCAAATAAAGCAACTACACTCTATGTCACAACTAAGGACGTTTGTCAAAAAAGAAAAGCAGCTCCTGTATGAAGCACTTTGTTGATGATTGCTAAAATTTCTTAAATGCCACATTTTTTAAGAGTTCAAGCTTAATTTTTTTCATAAAAAAAACACTAACAGTTTGATATTCCATTCAAGAGACGTCATTATGAAATGCAGAATGATAAGATGGGTAAGATATCCTCTGCAAATCCAATGTCATCCAACCATAATCATGGCCCCAATCTTAGGCAAAGGCTTAAGTCGTTCCAATTGGACACTATCAACCATTTGGTTGAAGTTGAAGGAAATGAAAGGAAAACTTCAACAATAGAGAATGTATCTTATTTTGTTATAAACAATATCATCATCAATGTCATACCAGAGCCTTGTCCAAACTATATAAATAAGATTTCAAACAAAAAATGCTAAAAAAACCTAAGTTTGCTTTTAAAGAAGCCCATATTTTAAACCTAAGTTTGCTTTTCATGGGGTCTGTGGCATAAGCACCTAGAACATGCCGTGGATCAGGAGTCATTTGAAAGTGCGCTCAATAGAGTATGTCCAAGTCTTTGGAGGGGGCGAATAGAATTGTATACCAAATATGCCAATTTTAGACTTATCAAGATTGCAAACACACAACAATCAATTAATCAAGATGAAGTAAGTTGTGGAAGTAATTAAATGACCAAAAGAGCAAATCCAGTACTGATTAAATGAACAACACTGAAATTTAATTTAATTCTAACTATTTAATAGCACAAGTGTTGATATTCACTCTAAACATTCATTTTGTTTACACATCTTAAAGAATGAATAAAGAACATAAAAGCAATAAAGATATAGATGCAACGATTTTATAATGGTTCAGTCCTCGGACCTACGTCCACTCCCAGGAGCACCTACGTACCCACGGTCTCTTAGCATTCACTATTCGAGGTTTTTCAAAAAGTACATCTCAAACATGTAGCGCCTAGATTTTTTGATGTAGTGGTTTGATAACAGGATTACTCCACCAATTTATTTTATTATAGAGGTTCAATTACGAAGGTCTACTCCTCTTTACATATATAATAATAATAGAATAAAGTCAAACGCTAATAAATGTAAATATTACTTGAAGATCGCGTTTGATGCTGAGATTCGTAATTCAGACTCAAGCTTTAGCCTTCATAACAGATAATCTTTAGTGATAATGATCTCCCAATGTAGCACAACCAAGTAGATCTAGAGCTTCTAGATCTAGGGTAAAGGAAGATGATTCTAAGGTTTGAACAACCTATATGTATATCTATTTCACAAGGACTCTATATAATGAACTTGAATGCTCAATGTTATATTATTATGAAGAATTAGAGAGGGTGGAAGAAGGATTATAGGCTGAAAGGCTGAAAGGAAGATTTTACTACTCTACAAAGGTTCTCTCTGAAAAGCCTTTTAGTGGCCGAGTCTGCAGATCCAAACCCGGAACCATATATTTTTAGATCTTGAACTTTGGTCGATTGGGGTATAAGCTTCAGTCTCCTGAAGGGCTAAAACAGGAAACATAAATCACATACAATGGCTAGTTTAACTTAGATTTGGTTCCACTTCGGATGATCGGGGGACAGTTTGGTCCATCGAGACCCTACGAACTTAAAAAAGATGCTCTCTGAAAAATAAATCGAAGGAAATGTTTGGTCCTCCGAAGGGGTCTCTCCGTTGACTGACACCATCAGCTTCGGTTTCTAAATAAGATATTTGTTGCATTAGTATAATTTGATTAAAAAAAAACTTTCAAAATAAGGTTTGTCAATATAAAAGTGGGGCTATTAAATGGTATATGATAAAATTAAGTAGACTCTCAAATATGAATATAACTCAAGTCATATAGGCCCTTAAAATCTACATATATTTATATATGTAAATGTAATCATCATATTCTAATCATTGGGTTCAAAGATATAAGATTTGGTTTCGATACCAAATTCCTCCTAGATCCAAAAGTAGGTTTCATATCCGCTTTATTTATAACAAAATACTTTGGATACTTGGATAATTGATACCAATTTGTAACTCTAGGGATATACAAAGAGATGCGATGTGAGAATTGAAGCTTGGGAGATACCACAAGGATAGTTTCTTTCTGATGCCCTGCCTTGTAATTAGTAAGAATGAGGGGATTGAAGGGGATGTTGAACATAAGATAAGAACCGGTGGTTGAAATAGACTTCTAAAATGCCATGTTTGGAGCATAACAATAAGATTGAAAGAAAAGTTCTACAAAATAACGATTATATCAACTATGACCTGTGAAGCAAAATATTGGTTAACTAGAAAACAACACATACAAAAAGTAAGTGTGTCAGATATGAGAATATTGAGATGAATGTGTCTAAAAAAGAAGACGATACAATTAGAAATGAGCAAATTTGGGAGCATTTAGCATAGTAGTCAAATTCAGTTCGTTCAAGTGGAATCCACCAAAATTATCTGATTATGTTACAACATTAAATTGAATAACCTACCACAAAATATTAGGTCTAGAATTTGGTGTTCAACAATAATTTTCATTCTAGTTTTGAACTCATCAATCCAAAAAATGCCAAAATTCCCAATTTCAGCCAAATTCAATACAAAAGTCCTTTTTTTAATCTAATTCTAATTTTATTGACAAAAGATCTCTCCCTTAGGGCAAAAGGTTAAGGGTTTTTTCTTGATTTATTGTGAATAGAGAAGGGATTTTAGCTTCCCCCAAAAAACACGGATTTATATAATTTATATTTCTGGGGGTCAATTTACCAACCTATTGTTTCATTAACTTTATAGTTTCATTAACTTTTTACTATTTTTTAATATTAAATAAAACTACTGAAATGAAACCAAAACGCCGAATCAGCTAAAATGTTTCAATCCAAAGTCAAATTAAAACAACATCCGAAATAAAATGAGCAACTATGGTATTGAGGGAGCATCAATAGGTGATAAATTAAAAGACGGTTGTTTAAGATGATTTGGATGTGTCCAAAGCAAATCAATAATGACAACGGTGAGGAGCAATGCAAGTTGAATAGTTGATGCCTCCTCAAAGTAAAGAGGTAAGCAGAAGAGGATAATGATGGAAGTAGAAAACATAGATTGGATAAGGCACAACTTATCCGAGGACTTGGCTTGGGATAAACTGTAAAGCCGGCATAGAATTCATTTAGTTGACCCCACATAGTCAGAATAAGGCTTTGATGATGATGATGATAATGTTGTTGTTCTTCTTCTTCTACACTATCCATGATTCACTTCAAATTTTAGAAATAGCAATAAGGAGATTGATTAAATGTTAATGCAGCTAATTGATTTCCTAATCCTAGTCTGGTGCGCATAATCCCAGAAGTTATACTTGTAAAAACCGCAGCTTCTTTTGATCATTCTATGCACTGGCAATTCAACAAAGAGCTTTGTTTTGTCTATGGTTTAGTGATGACTCCAAGGCTGTGCAGGGGCTGACTCGCCCTATTCTCCAAGAGAAAGCCCAGGTGCTGACACCAGAGGTTTTACTGCAACAAGGACACCCACGCTGTCCATATGTTGGAACTTCAGATGCTAAACTTTGTATCTTTGATGAGATCTGGGGCATAGCATCTTTCAAGTTTACCCACTGCCAAGCATGTTGGTTTCAATGCTAATGACATGGCTGACACCATGGGTTGTTGAGGAATTAGTAGATATTTTCCTATTAACTGCCTCCTTTCCCCTAATGTCCTGGGGTTATATTGTATTTCTGTGTCATCTTTAATTTCACTTCCTAATAAAATTGTTTCCTTGTCTTTGTATTATAATTTTAATCAACCCCTTTTATTTGAGAAGTACTTATAAGGTTTAATGGGTATGAATCAAATACAAAGTTTAAAGGAGATGAATAAGTTGCAAAGTTTAATGTGGATGAATAAAGTAAAAACTATAGAAACATGCATTCCACCATTGGCATTGGTACTCCTTTCCCACCTCCTGAATTTTATTCCTTTATAATTTAGTTAAGAGTAAGACTGATCTCATTTGTTTTAAGAACAAAAATGGGAGGTGCTCCTATGAGAGATGCTCTCACCTTACTATGAGAGATAAAGGTCACACCCCCCCACCTTATCTCTTATAATAAGGTGAGAGTGTCTCTCATAAGAGCATCTCCCAACAAAAATAGCTGCAAACTTTACTCACTGCACCTGCTAAGGGCCCTTTTACCAAGTGCCTGCTTGGCTTAATTCTTTTAGGAATTCATGAAAAGGGGGTTTCATCACAGGAGTATTGAGGAGTTAAGCAGTAAAGTGTGCGTAAATGGAATCATCACTTTCTTAGGATTTAATTTACTTGGTTGAGGAGGCTATTTGATGGCACCTTGCAAATATTCACCTTTAATCCTTCACTTCTATCAAAGCGCACCGATCTTCTTTAATAGACAATGGACAAGAAAAAAAAAAAAGATTTTAAAGAACTGTGCTTGGCCTCACACGGATATTAGATTAAATTGAATATGAAACTCTTGTAGCCGTGGATAAAGAAGGTTCAAAGTCACTAATTTATTCATTCTCAGAAAGGGAATGAGATAAAACTTACAGAGAAGGCAATGCAATCATATGCACATATCAGAAGAATCTCCCATGACATTCCCCCTCCAACTTTGGCCTTAAACTAAAACTTCACAAGCTAATCATCCTAGACCTAAATCATAGAGCACAAACCTCTTGTCAGGGACATACCCTTCCTCTATCATGAATGCGATCAGCTCATCCAACACCTCATAAATATAATTAGCTTGTGGATGAGACAAATCCTCAACTACAAAACTATGAACCTCCTTCTCAACTTCAATCCAACTCATCCCAGTTTCCTTCTTCACTCCCATCTCCTTCATCCTCTTAATTATTCTAGCTCTCTCTTTCCATCTACCTTGAGAAGAATATATGTTGGCCATCAAAACATAAGCCGCAGAGCATTCTGGTGCTACTTGAAGCAAGTGATCTGATGCATATCGTCCCAACTCTAAATTACCATGCATGCTACAAGCACCGAGCAATGCCTGCCAGACAAGGACACTGGGTTCTATAGGCATCCCCTCTATGAAGCGTTTTGCTTCTTCCAGATGACCTGCTCGACCCAGCATGTCAACCACACAAGCGTAATGCTCCATCCTAGGGCTGATACCATGAACCTCAGACATGGAATCGAACAACTCCATACCCTTTTTGATTGAGCCCACATGGCTACAAGCATGAAGCAGTGACAAGAATGTGATATCTGTTGGCTCCACACCTTCTAATTTCATGTTTTCATAGAACTGAAGTGCCTCTAGGCCATGACCATGACGAGCAAGGCCTGCAATCATACAGTTCCATGAAACTGAATTCCTATAATTTGTCTGGTTAAAGACTTTGATAGATTCCCCAAACTCACCACACTTGGAATACATGTTGATGAGCCCATTGGCCACAAATGTATTAAAACCCAAACACTTCTTGATCACCAATGAATGAATTTGCTTCCCCAAAGACAATGATGTTATAACACCAAATACCCCCAGAATTGCCGAAACCATGTTCGCGTCGATCTCAATCCCTGCTGTCATCATCGTAACAAAAAGTTCTAGAGCTTTTTCTTCCAGCCCATTTTGCGCAAAACCCACAAGCATCACTGTCATGGAAACCTCATCAAATTCCTCTGCAGATTCAAAAACCCGACAAGCATCTTCCATGCTATTGCACTTAGAATACATATCCATTAAAGAACTTTCAATGCATAAATCCGAATCAACCCCAGACTTGAGAGTTAATGCATGAATCTGTCTCCCTTCTACAATTGCCTGCATACCAGAGCAAGCTGTGAGAGAGCTTGAGTAAGTTAAAGAATTAGCATCGACATCCGAACAACGCATATCTACAAACAACCGCAGACTCTCCTCACAAAACTGACTCTGGACAAGCCCCGAAATCACTGCTGTCCATGAAACAACATTCCTTTTAGGCATTTCATCGAATGTTTGGCGTGCAAATCCAGATGACCCACATTTGAAATACCCAGTTACTAGAGCATTACCAACTGTAATTCCCTCCTCAAAACCGCTTACAAACGCTATAGAATGGATCATCTTGACCACATAAAGGCGGTCTGGTCTGTCGCAAGCGGATAACATGGTAGTAAGTGTAGCCTGATCAAATCGGAAAAACATCGAACCCCACATTTTTTTGAACAAAAGGAACCCATTTCCAAATTCTTGAAGTTGTAGATAACCTGAAATCAATGAGTTCCAAGAGACGGTGTCTTTAATCGGCATTTCATCAAACACCTTATGGGCATCATACAATTTCCCCCATTTGACATACATGTGTATGAGAGAATTCCAAACAACAAGCGTATGTCGGTGATTGCTACAAACCTCCAATATGTGGAAGTTAGGGTTTTTGAGGATGGAGGCGTGGAGGGAAGACCCATAACGAATATGCCCTTCTCGTCCGCATAGGGAGAGAATGGTGCTGAGGTCGACCTTGGTGAGGGTAGAATAGGAATTTCTCAATATGGGTTTGGTGAGAGAGATGGAAGAGGGAAGAGAAAGGGAGAGAGTGGTTAGCCATTTTGCTCTCATCCATGAAACTACGGCTTTGAGTGTCGTACTCTGCAGAGCTTGGGACAGTTTTTGTCCAACTGGAGCTCCGCTTGTTGAGCTCCAGCGGAGTTGTCGAGGGTGAACTGGATTGTCTTGTCTATGCCAAGATTTCAATAGAATGGATTCGGGGAGATGACCCAGTTCCAATGAGCCTGGTTAAGTCGGCCAAGCCATCCTCGAGCCCCATGAACCTTGAAAAGACTCGGACTTAGATTCAAAAGTCGAACTTCTCCACCGGAAACTAATAAAATCCGGAAGGGTAGCTAAGTTAACCTATGACCACGGTTTATATTCGAAGATTATTGATTCGAAACTGCACTACAACATTGGGACTACAGGAAAATTTTATCCGAAGATTATCCGTAGGGATTAACCTGGCTCAAATAGTTGGGAACCTAAGTTGTTAAATAAAAAAATAAAATAAAAAGATAAAATAAAAAATAAATCTCAAACTTAGAAGGCTTATACTCGGATTTAGCCAAGTCATAATAGGGCTTTTTAAAATCAAACTCAAAACTCATTATAAAAACAAACTCCATCTGATAAACGGGCATACATTAAAAAAAAAATCACCAATCACATGCTCGTGCATGAGCAATGTGGCATTTTTGTTCTAGGTAAAGAAAAACTCATTCATTAGGGCATGTTTGGTAACAAGCAAGGAATTCATAGATCTTTATGGTTATTCACTATCGCTGGAATAATGATTTCTCGCTTGGAATTTGTATAGTTGAGAATTTTACATTGATATTGGTGCGTATAGCTGAGAAAAATAAGGTTTAGTGTGCAAATCGTGAGATTTTCGAATTTTATGAGAGGTGGTCGAATCTGGAAATCCTATCAAATGAAGATTTTTATTCATCTAAATCCTCAGAAATTTACAATTGCCAAATATGGATTTACTACAACATTAGTGAAATTGAAAATATTTTTCCTAAAAATTTGGTTACCAAACGTGACCTAAATATTTTGAATAGATTATTGTATTGGATTAATCATCCCTACCACTGTCTATTTATAATCAAGTTTTATATACAAAAATAGAAACAAGGTTATCTACAGCAATACAAAGAGAGTTGAGTAACTACATGAAGATGAGAAAACGTGTGGCACATCGAGAACTATCAAATATCTCCTCAAGAAGTTATGGTACATTTGAGGACATTGCAAAATTAAGTGTCTTCACACCTGAGATGCCTCGGTCTCGGTCGTAAACGGTCGTCATTCATCACCACAATGATAGGG